>OY829326.1:121768034-122968034 GCA_963691655.1 Toxonevra muliebris
GGCTTTAATTGGATTTTTCTTTAGCATCTTTTATAAAATTTTTATGTTTACGTTTGCATTTATTTTTAAATATCCTTCTGACATACATACATATTCACCCACATATACACACACCCACACACATATTTTTACCTTTTTCTGTTTTTAATTTAATACTCCCTTGGGTCATTTCGATTTTAAAATGATATCGAAAGTAAATGAGATTGAAGTTTATTGAGTTTGTCTGCAATTAAGCACAAAATAATTAAATTTTATTACTTAATTTCCTGCTACTAGGAATTTGTGTTTATTCTCTTGATTTATTTTAATGGCTTCATTCAATTGAAGAATCAAAAGCGTAGGCATTTTTTATAAAAATACTGGTTGGTAATCAAACATATTTGCTGCAGTAGCTTTCAGTTCCTTGTAAAATAAGTAGTGGATCATTACAACCACTAATAGATCCAAAGGAAACTTTTAGGTATAAAACCTCAGACATTATTTCTAAACTAGAAGACTTGTTGATGAAGCTCAACGACTTCGAATTCTTTTCTCTTCGTAAACTAAACTCATTATTTTAATTCTTTTAATTTTTGCACTATTGGAAATGCAGGCACCTCCCACCCCACGATATAACTTAAGTTCCACTAAACTGAATCTAAACTCTTTGCCAAATATCGGGGATTTGAAGCATATAAGACAGAGCTAAAATTACTCAGCAATCCTTCCACAGCCACGAAATCCGCTTGTTTGAAATTATTCTGGGCTGGTACTTCTATACAAAACCGAAGTAAAAAATATTATAGAGCGCAATATATAGGTACATACCTCAGAGGGCCACAAAAATATCAGTCGTTTGGCAAAACAACAACACTCTATATTGAATATCGTATATTCTTTAGTATATTCTCGTAAAACCGTACGAAGCTTTATCTCTCTCTTTGTCTCTGTATTTGTTTACAAATGAGTAAGTTATACGTTGATGAGTACGCAAATAGAAACTGAGAGCATTTTTTTTTGTACTTTTCTTTAAAATCTGTTAATTATACTTCCCAAAGAGTAAGCAAGATAGCATCTATTATTTAAAATCATGTATATGTGTGACATAAGCTTGGCCAACCGTTATGAAAGCTCTTCTCAGTGCATGAGTTTTTTTTTTTCAAAATAGCTGATATTTGTACACAAGTTCAGAGAGAGAGAGAGAGAGTTAACAGTCCACGGCAGTGTTGATATTTTTGGTACAATTGTATCTCTTTCCGACATTTTTGTTCTTCAAGGTACTTTAAGCACTACCGAAGCATTTTAGGTACAATTTGGAATCATTTCAATATTTCACATTTGAAGGAAAAAATTTAAAAAATCTTCATTTTATAAATTTATTTATGAGTTAAGGTGAGTAAACTTTTTAAAAAATCTACTTTGAATTCCAAATTTTTATTTTTAAATGCTTATACTTTATACTTTTTGTCAAAGTGACTAAATGACTAAGTCGCAACAGTGTATAAAGAGCAGGCAAATCACACGGCCGTTTCAGAATCCGCCACGATTCCTCATCAGTGTTTTTAGGATGTTTCTTTCTACTATTTCAACATACTACATAAGTGTTTAACATTTGAAAATGTTACTGAAAATTATAAGGTTTCTTCTTTTCATGTATTTTCACTGAACAGAAATTATGAATGATTTTTGTTGAAATTCTCATTGCAACCTAAAGTACCTATGAAGTAGAAGACAAACTATGAAATATGAACATTTAGATTACATAGTCTCTATTAATAATATAAAACAAATAAGGCAGAATTCAGTAAAATGACACCAAAATTATTTTTTAGTGTAATATATATAACACGCT
The DNA here is from genome assembly GCA_963691655.1 of Toxonevra muliebris. NCBI lineage: Eukaryota > Metazoa > Arthropoda > Insecta > Diptera > Pallopteridae > Toxonevra > Toxonevra muliebris. The sequence goes on from OY829326.1 coordinate 121,769,866, forward strand.
CTCTCTCATTTCTATAACTAGACAAATTCTTAACTAACTGTTGAATATCTAGCACTCTAAATTAATCAATCAGCTGAGGGCTACTACTTTTAAAGATATTGTAATTCATTTTAAATGTATGTACTTGAAAGAAGGTCTACCAAAAATCGTTTTTCCATGGATATTTTTATGCCTAATCAGTATCCAGTCTAAGCATATTAGATAAAGACCATATCTGGAAAAACGATTTGAGAAAAACTTTTTACCATAAAGCTACTTTGGTTCATGGGTCCGAATTTTAATAGAAACGCGTTATTTAAAAGAAATTGGAAAAATTTAAAATCGTAACCCATTTTACAAGGGTTTCGGGTTCCGTGGGTAAAGCTAGATGAGTATTGGATGTTAAAAATTATTGTAAGAAATATTTCGAATATTAGGTTCCCCATCAATGAAATTAAACATTCAAAAATATTGGTATACTTGTCGCGGTTTCAGCTATAGTACAGATTTTTTTTGTATACTGGTTCAAAACCCTCTAAACAGTCAACAACATGCATCATGCCAGAGGGGACGGTCATGTGAATCATAACCGGTCATGATAATCACTCTGAGGGTATTGGGCTACGAGGCATCGTGTTGAAGAAGTAATTTTAAGATAGATTCACTCCATGCTCACCGCCGGAACTGGTGATAGCGAAAGTGTCACGGTGAAGATTGCGAAGGGATGTTCCCAAGAGGGCGTTCTTTCTTCTCTTCTTTGGTGCTTCGTGGTTGACTCTTTTCTAAGTGAAATTACGTGGACAATGTCGGTACAGTTCTTGAGAGCGATTTGCATAATGATGCAGAAGGTCTTGGACAAGATCGATCAATGGTGCAGTGGGCACTCACTGTGAATTCGAATAGAATTGGTCGAGTAGATACGTTTTGTTACGACGGATGAGGTCAAAACTGGTCAAAAATTCCGTTACGGCCCCTTAGTACTCTTTGCTCGAAAAGGTTTCTACTCCCAGTACTGAAAGGAGTTGCTCTGCCTTTATCCTCGGAAATGAAGTACCTACCTACCCTAGATTCAAAACTTTTGTAGAAAACTCATGTCGAACAAAAGGTATCTCGTGCACTTAAGGTTTTCTGGCAGTATCGTAGATTTTTTTGCAAAACTTGGGGTCTAAAGCGGACTGTTGTACACAGCCCTAATTAGGCCCATTGTCGCATATGACAAGAAATTGGATGGGGCTTATAAAAATTCTTTCTTTCCTTTTCCTCTTCTATATTCTCTTCTCCTTTTCTTCTATCTGGACAAAGTACAACGATGCAAAAGAATGAGTGCTGTGAAAGGTCTGTATCCTTCCCGTTCACCTCTAAATCTAAACAAATCTAACAGCTTTGTTCCATGCAAATATACATACCTTGTTACGTCAAAACGGAGACAAGTTTGTCATACTTCTGTAAGGTACAATTGGCTTCAAAAAGGTACAGTTTTTACATAATTTAGGTACTCTCAAAAAAATTTCAAATATCAACACTGGTCCACGATATACTCATATTGTAATATACCCACGTACTCATTGCTATACATAAAAGCTTCACTGTCTGCTCCATAAAGAATTTTACATTTAAATATGAAAGCATTTTAATACTTTAACTCTAGGTTTTCATTCTTCCACCACTTTTTTCAAAAATAAAAAATCCTGTTAAATTTTAACCATTAAAATTTAAATATAATATCCTAATCAAAATCACATTCATTTTCAAATTGTTACCCAACCTCCCAAAAAAAAAAAATGAAATTCTTGAATATTTTATAAGCTTAAGCTTTTGAAAATTATGAAACATTGCTAAATGCGTTCTAATTTATCATTCATGATTATGATTAGAAGAAGAAAAAGGTATTATAATTATGACATTTGATAAGCAATCATAATAAACACAACTTTTTACAAAATATTGCGTAGAACCGCAAAATTCCATAGACACATAAAACACAATACGGGGGAATTTATGAATTTAAAGAAATTTCAAAAAAATATATTTGTCCTTTTCAGACACCCATACACACTTGGCAGCTGATTCTGTTTAGATACCACAAAAGAAATGCCATTTAAGGTTTGACAATTCAAAGTGACTTTAAGATGCCAGAATGACAAACAAACAATGAATATAATTATTATTAGGCCAATAATACAACAACAGTAAGAACAACAATAATAATAATAATAAAGAAGAAAACTTGCCATATTAAATTACGTAATTTATCTTTATTTCAACATTTCTCGTAGTTACAAGAAAATTATCAAACAAAAGAAGAAGAACGAGCAAACAAAAACGACGAAGAAGAAGGATATGGATTCTAGCATTTACATATTCTATATTGTATGGTTTGTTATGTGTGCAATTTAGAAAACAACAGCTATAACAGAAATAAGTGGGTGTGGCAGCAGAATGCCTGCTGGGCTTACAGCAAGAAGAAGAAATAGAGCAACAGCAAAAGTAAGTATATAAAAAAAAAAGCGAAAACTTTTTTAATGGTTTCAAATATTTTTGAGCAACAACACACAAAACGATGAAGTTTTTCAAAGGGTGAACGCACGACAGTTAAAAGAAGTTAAAAACTTTATATTTTTTGCGAGGGTATAGGAGAAAGAGTAAGAAATGAGAGCAGGCAAACAAAACACTAAAGGAATGAGAGTAAGAGTGAGTGGTGAGAGAGGGAGAGAGAGCGTGGCCTTTGAAATGGGTTTCTTAAATAACAACAACAACAACAACAGATGAATAAGAAATAGTAACTTTTGTTAGTGTTTGTGTTGTTATTGTATTATTTAAGAAAACATTTCAACAGCAGCAACAACTTTATATCGTAAACATTTTCAATGGTATATATCTTACTGTTATATACTACTCTTTTTCTCTCTCTCTCGCATACACTCTTCCTTAACCTTATTCTGACATTTTACCGCCTCCTACTGTCGCTTCAATGTTCCCAGCTCTATTCTCTTTATTTCTTCTGCAGTGTTCTGTTTTGTCTTCCGGTTTTCAAAAGAAAATTTCAAAATTTATGTTTTTGAAATTTATGTCCTCAAAAAAAAAAAAAAAAGAAAAAAAAGAAAGCACAACGAAAAATGTAAGGAGAGAGAAATGTTATGCTTTTGCCCAAGTAACAGAAACAGCAACAAACCAACAACAACCGCCATGATTATATCCTTGCTCCTTTCTCAAACTTTCAAAGGGCTCCCCCCACCCCCCAGTTTCTCCCATACCTATCAGCCTTTTTGAATGTTTCGCTTGAACTAATTATGGTGTTTACGTTGGCGTTGTGTGGTGCGTGGTACGAACCACATTTTTATGGCACAATAACAGCAACAGCAACAACAACAATGAAATACAACAATTGCCAGACAACAGAACTGAAATATGAATTTGTTGTTTTTGTTGTTGTTGCTGCAGCGTGGCAACCCTTTTACTTTACAACTGTTTTAAATGTTGTCTGCTAGGTGAATTTCTCACTACCTCCTTCTCCTCCTCTTCTCACTCCCCCTTCTCTTTTTGCCACTCAACCTTCCGCTCTTCCTTCCTGCTTTCTCCTTTCCATTCTGTTTTTCTTTTCGTTGCGTGCTATTTACAATGAGTTAAAACTCAGACAAAAGTCACTGTCGCCCAAGGGTTGCAGGAGGGGCGGCGAAAAGTGCAGGCGGTAAGACGCTGATATGGTCACAAAAACTTTTTCACAAACGTTTGCAAAAGCGAAACTTTTTTTTTGCTTACCGAATGATGAAGATGAAGACGATATTACGCCAAAGTTACGTACGACAAAGTGTAGGTACGTTACATAAGAAAGAAAAGAAAAAAACATACAGGCAGTAATGTTTCTCATGAAGAAGAAGAAGAAGAAACAGACGCAGCAATAGGAAAAGAAAAGTCTTACGCAAAAGTTGTGCGTAAATTTTGTGCGAATTATGTGCGTAATGTGATTTATGATGGAATAATTTTATTAGCGCAGGACGAAACATTTTCTTCGTCTATGCTCTTTGCAATTTTGCTGGTATGTAACGTGTGTAATGCAGTGAGAGTGAGAGAGAGAGCGCGAAAATATATGGAGGTTAAAACATTAAACAACAAGAAATATGTATACGACATGAAGTGTAAAGCTACAAGAAAAAAATTAAAAGTTATGAATGGTATTAAGAAATTAGGTAAAGTCACGTCGTGATTGCTGCTGCACCATTAACATTTCAAGACGTTTTGAGGTGAGCGTTAATGTAAGCGAATGCGACTTACTAACTTAAGTACATAGAGCGATAAAAAAAAAAACTTTGTAATAAATGTCAGCCAAGAAAATCTTCCATTAACTTAGTCGTAGTTAATTTTAGTTTTCTTATTTAAAGTAGTTAGAAGGAAAGAAACACTAATGTATTGTGTGTAAAAGGAATTGTAGTTAGGATTTTGAAATCGAGGCTTCCACTAATGAGACGAGTTAATATAGATACTAAGGCAGTCAAGATTTTGTTCAATGATGGCCATGACATGCACAAAGATCGATTGAGGTATTTTCTATGGAAGTCAACCATGTGTATGTGAAATTTTCGAAGTTCTATCTCACTCATTTTATGGCGTTTCCTTCACTGCTCTAATGCTATAATATAACTTTATGGAACTCATTGCTTAAAGTGACTTGATATATCATATATGAGCCTGGCCAGACGAGAGCGATTGCGCATGTAGCAAAACAAATTTCGCGCATTTGTTGTAAGCCACATGACCGTAGTTACCCAGTTGACCAACCAAAAATTGGGTTGATCGTATGAGCTATTGCAAGGTCAGCCAAGAAAACTATTGTACTTTCGAATAATAAAAACCACATTGAAAAAACTCCAAATTATAAATGGTTCACTCTGTAAAACAAAGATTAGGATATCTGTGACACATTACCTTCATTACCTTACTTCATCTAGCCTCCTGATTTTCTGTTATCGCGTGTAAATTTTTCACAATTTCATAGCACAATTTTATAATTGAGGATAAAAAATGGCAAAAGAGAGAAAAAGTTTTAACGGTTATGTTAAACTCATGGAACAGATGAATAAAACTACAAAAAAATTCTTACAAAATTAAATTTGCAATAACTTTAAATCCACAAATTTTTAAAAATAAACCTTCAGAGCTTGTTTTTTCGATCAACGCCTTACTTACAAAAATCATATAAACCAAATTCAATTGATTCAACGAAGAAAAGCGCTTCGTTCTTCGAATATCACAACACCACGAAAAACAACAAAAATAAAAAAAACTGTAAGAGAGAGAGTTTCATTATTCAGATTACTACTTTACGTAAAATTTATTTGTGATAGCTTTTCTTTTCTTGTCCCTCCTTTTCTCTCGTTCTCTTTTCTTGCCATCTCATCTCGTTTTCCCTTCCCATCCGCCCACCCTTATCTGTCTCTTATGCAGAGGCGTACTGAGCTTTACAGCTTTGGTTTTCATTATATCATATTCTCTTTTAAAAAGAGAGAGAAAGAGAGAATTTCCTATTTGAAATTTGCGAAAATGCTGGCAAATTTTATTGAATTTGACATAGTGAAAACGAGGCTTAGCTAGGTGACAAATCTGATTGCCACTGAAATTGTGTCATTTTCGTCACCGGCATTTTGTGTTTTTATTCCTGTTCTTATTCTTGTTCAAATGTGACAAGGAAAAAGCTTTACAATTCACCAAAGCGAGGTGTGAAGCTTTTGTTTGCAAAAATTGCTACGTTAATCGACTGGGCTCTTTTCTATGAAAATGGGCCTTGTATTTTTTATGCTCTTATGCACGCATGCTACTTTTAAAAAAAAAATAAAATTTTGAGCTTGTTGAAACCTGGAATGATAGCTAAAAACATCGAAACCAACGCCTTTGAATTAAGTATAAATGTTTTGCATTTGTTTAGCATTCCTAATCGAAATAAATTAGTAACTACTATTATCGCTGTCTTCCGACAATTACACTTAATATTAAAGTCGATTTGATTTTCTTTTCTGTTCATGACTTGCATTTTTCTTCTATTTGATTTGAGTTTAAGTATTTTTTAATAATGATTTTATTCAGTAGTTAATTTTCTAATCTCTAAACACAAAAGTTTTATTGAGCATATAACGAGACGAAGCTGCTGTACAATAAAAAAAAATAAATTCACATAAAAAAACAACAACTTCTCAGGTACCTAAATCTGTCTGTTTATTATAGCCACACATAAATTTTCTAGACTAAACTCGCAGAACACTCCCACTACGTATGTGTGTATGTATAGTATATGTGTACGTATAATAAAAACCACTTAAATTACCGCTAAACTACAATTTAATTTCCTCAATTTAATGAAAATGCAATTCATTTTTCATTTACCCACATATATTTTATAAATTTGTGAAATTAAATGGGAACAATAATTTCACTAAAATATTGCATCAACACATGGACACACACACACACACGGTGAAAATATTTTCAGTGGTTCTCCAGTACATCAAACTCCCCTTTACAGTTTCAACAAAAATCATACAAATTAGTCAAAAGCAGACACTGAACCAAGCAATTTTTGAACGTTATACCTCTACGTGCAACATAAGCACTCATACACACGTTTGTTCAATGTTGCATCACGTTTTACTTACTAGCCAGGGAGCGTTCATTATGAAAAAAATAAAAAGTAGATACTTGGTATAGGGACTACGGTACTCGTATTGTATTAGAGATATTGGGGCAATAGCAGAGAGTGCTGCGAAATTGCTCTTTCACAAGTGATTTAAATCAGTGATGCTTTTGTGGTGTGCTAATGGCCAAAAAACAACAAAAAATACAAAAAAGAAAACAAAACAAAGCAATCAAAACTTCAAGCTAACAAAAACCCAAAATGGACAATATAGCATCATCACTTCACCTACATGCAATCATGCAATCCTCTGAAAGTTTTTACTCCACAAAAAAAGTTTTCCCACCACCTTCTCTTTAATATTTCGCCAGCACCAGAAAATTAAGCAGCCATAAACATTTAGCAAAAGAAAAAAAAATATGTAGAAAACTTGCACTTGTAGAAAACGGTACTGCTGCCTGCGTCACAACTCATTGCTGTTCTCAAAACCCCCCACATATTAATATGAAAGGGGAGTCTGTGTGTGCAGCATGCGGAACAAGTGTTTGAATGTTAGTGTGTGTGCGTGTGTGTGTGTGTGTGTGTTTAGTGTCTGGTGTTTAAAACCCGCATGTCTGCAATATTTTTCACTTCGTATGTTACTGTTTGCTGTTGCTGTTATTGCTGCCTGCTTTAGAAATGTCAGTAGAGTGTAGCGCAACAAACAGCAAAAGAATATCACTACAACAAGCAAGACAGCTACAACAGTCGAAACAAGAAACTGAGTAAGAAAGTGTGAGAGAGTTTCATCATTAAAAGTACTTTACGTAAAATTTATGTTTAACTTTCTTTCATCCTCACCCTCCAACACCTATCAGCCAACCGTTTAATGGTTCCATTCCCATTCAGTTCCCATTCTCTCACTCTATTTCATTATTACTATAGAAATTTGATCCTTCATTTTCGCTCACTCTCTTTTTCTCCCTCTATACATATTTTAGTTTTTTCTCACCAATGCAACATTGAAATAGTTTTTATTGTTCTCCCTACCCCCAAAACAACAACAATTTTATATAAAGAAACCGAAAGTGTACGACACTGAAAATGCGTTTTTCTACATGCATACTCTTTCACACTCTCCTGCTCTCTCGCCATACTACTCTCCCAGTTTGGTGCATATTTAAGTCTCGAGCACCCCAAATTTTACTTACTCAATATTTTCTGTTTTTGACTATTGGGGTTTTGCTTTCAATTTATTATCTACTACAATATCTATGTGCACACATACATAGATACATATAGATATATTACTTCTACTAGTATTTTAGTGCTTTAGTCTGTTGCTGTGATTTACAACTATGCCAAAGCAATTCACAACAAAAGTACTTTTTCAAAATATACTACAAAAACTACATATATATATGTGTGTATGTTAAAAATTGCATGCAAAAAAGCATACAAAAAAAAAAAGAAAAGTGATTTTTCACTTTGCGTCTGTGTGTGTGTATGTAGAGTAGAATAGAAAATGCATAGCACCAGCACAGCAAAGTGAAAAACATTAAAAAAAAAATCTCCCAACTTCCGGAAGTAGCAGAAATCTTTTTCCCTTGTTTTTTTTTGTTTGTTTCTATTTGCCAGTGTGTCTGTCTGCTCAAAGTTTTGTAGTAAATGTTCTGAAATTATATGGGAGTTTCTCTCTATCTGGTATCATTGCGCTCTATTGCTTATCCCTGCTTGTTGTTGTTTTTGTTGTCTTTTTGTTTTTTTTGTGAGTAATTTGCTTTTTGGTTAAATAATTTTGTCAAAAACGATTTTATACACCATTCATGGTTGCAATTTAATTTATCTTCCGTTACATTCTTCTTCTTTCAATCTCTCTCTCTCTCTCTTTCTCTCTATTTTGTTTTTTTTTTGGTCGCTCTCGCTTTTGGTTTTTTTTTTGTTTTGGTTTCCCTTCCTTTGTTTTTATGAAGTAGTAACACATAAAATTTTGTGCTTTTCAAATAAATAGAAAATTTATTTAATAAAATGAAAATAATTAAATTGAGTTTTATTATGAGGTTTTCATTTCTTTCTGGCAGTTAGTAAAAGTAGTTAAAAACTTTTTCATTCCGCATACAAACACATAAATAATGCGTTTCTCCTTTGCTACTGGTGCTGCTGCTACTACTAGGGGGAAGTAGGCGAAAGTTTGACTGTTCAAAATTTTTTGTTTGTAAATATACTGAGTGTTAATGATAAATTAGTTTAAATTGTTGTATTCATTGTATTTGGTTTATTTTTATGTGGCGAAATGAATTGAGTTTATTACTAACACTTAAAGAAAGTTTAATTGTATGTGCATGAACATTAATTTATGTATAAACATTTTTTCGGTCGGTCGTGAAAATTCTTTGAAATTCTTTTCAGTATTACTAGTACATAAAAATTATGTGTCTGCAGGCATTTAATTGTTTATTTGAAAATTATTAGAAAACATTTATCACATATTCTGTGGAAGTTTTTGTAGTTTTCTTCTCTCTATTTTGTTGTTGTTTTTTTCTGTTGGTACTCTCTACACTTATCGGCACAAATACTGCGTAGTGTACGTATATAACACATGAGAGGAAAATTCAGGTATATAAAATCAAGCAAAGGCATCTAGGTCGACTCTCTTTCTCTCACTAAAGCATATGAGATAAAACTGCGAGAAGTCGAATTTCTGTTTGAATGTATGTAGCCGAATAACAACTGTATAACTTCGTTTCTTACTGATTTTTCACGTGATTGTTGTTGTTGAAGTTTTTGAACTCTTCCTTTTTCTATTTTCTAAAGCTTTTTTTCTGTTGATACTCTCTACACTTATCGGCACAAACACGACGTAGCGCACGTATATAACACATAAGAGGAAAAGTTCCGCTATATGGTATCAAGCTCTCTCAGTAAAACACTTGAATTAAAACTGCGAGAAGTTGACTCTCTGCTTGGTTGTATGTAGCCGATCTCCATATGACCTCGTTCGCTAAACACTAACAACAACACAACTAGGTATGTTTCTTACTAGTTTCGTTTGAGTGTATTGAAAGCTCATTTCCGTTAATCGTGTCTTTAATATGAAGTCATTCTCTTGAGCGCTCTCTGGGTCTCTTTTTGTTGTGCTATTTATAGTATTCGTGCCTTGCTCGCGAGAAGTAGTTGTGAAATAGATTATAAATAAACAAACTGTATTATTTAAAATTATATAAAATTATAAAATAGTCGGGAATAGAAAAATAACTATAAATTGTATAATATTTATAAAAAACTTTTTGTATCTATCAGAAAAAACTTCAATAAATGAATGAAAACTTTAGATTCGAAAGCTAATTGCAGCTTTAGATATATGACAAAATAGCTAACATTTTACACATACATATGGATGCAAACTTTATTCAAATGATTGTTGAGACTGAAAAATGTCAAATGTTTGACTTTTTGTGAATAAATTTAATCGTAGCTTAACAAATTTGCGTGTGATGAAAAAAAAATTCCACTAAAATTCATAAGAAAAATAGCGGAACAAATAAAAAAAAACGAAGAGAGAGAGAGAGAGAAACACACATCCAAGTGAGCGATGAGTATTACTTGCTGCTTGCTTCTCGTGAAAAAACAACCGTTTTTTCTTTTATTATTCTCTTGTTATTTGAAGTTAGAAGCAATTACCTTCTCTTCATTAAAAAGCATAATTAGACAGGAGTATTAAATGCACTTTGAAGCAATGGAGAATAACTTCTCTTTCAGGCTCATATCAAACTCAACCTAATGGATTATGCTATAAATTATGTACAAACACCACTTTGTTTGATGAACGTTTGATGAAAAGAAGAAATGAAAACGGTGACATCGATTTGCTTGTAACTAAAATATATCAATTTACTTAATTAGAAAAAACTAAAAAAAAAAAAAAATTACAAATAAAAACATTACATTTCAAAAAAAAAAAAAAAAAAGAAAAAAACAAACTAGAACTTGTTAGCTTTTATATTCATACCAAGCAAGTACCTCCGTACATTGCATTCAACTTACATTTTTGTGTATCTAGTTAATGAGCTCGGAGTGTTCTTTGCCATATCACACAAATACCTACCCAGCATACTTATATGGAAATCTGTTTGGCTGCCTGAATATATGTTTGCCCTATCTTCATTAAAAATCCTCACGCTATGATAGAGCACGTTCATGCTATTCAAAAAAAAAAAAAAAAAAAGCACACACATTCAAAGACACTGACACTCATACTAACAGTTGCACTTACATACACTCTCAAATAGATGCCAACTAATTTCCGTCATTGTTTAGATTCAAAGCAAAGAAAAAAGTAATAGCGTGTAAGTAGCGAGTTGGAGCGCTTTCATCACTATCATTTCCTAGTGTTACATATTTATATACATACGGATATACAAACATATGTCTATATATGTATATATAAGTAAAGTTGGTTGCCATTTGTGCTCTATTAATGTGCGGTATATGTACCTACATATAAGGTAGATAGATACTCTTTTTTGTATTCCATATATGGATGTATACATATGAATATTTGTACCTGTGATTGTAAATGTTTACATTACATTAGGCTAAAATGATGCTACTTTACATGAATACATTTCATATACATACTTGTATACACTAACTATCATGCTGAGTATATACAAACATGCATAAATGTATATTACATACATATGTATGTATATAGGCAAATGTATATGTGAGTATATATATGTATATTTGTGTGTGTTTACTAATGTCATTTAATCCCTTTTCGCTTAATTAATATAACAAAGTAAAGAAAACCTAAAAAGTGAGTGTTAATTTTATACTAAATACATACATTGAGTTAGCTTGAAGATAAGAATACTTTCTGCTACATATTTATATTCCTTATGTTGCTGCTGCTGTTGCCAGCGGCAATTTTCATTAGGACACAACTATGTTTTGTAAATATACATACGAACATATATATAGCTGTAACATTATATTTAATGTTAAACTATTATTACATAGATCACATAGATTTAACTAATGTTGCAATGGATAACATTGTACCCAATATGATTAATTCATAGCTCATACCATTGCATAATTTTAGGCATATTTTTAAGTTTGAGAGTAACAGTCAGTCAGCTGCTTGCATTTTAGGATGGTGGATCAAACCCGTAAAGAACAAACCGAAGAAAGGCAGAGAGAGAGAGAGACTCCGAAAAAATCGTTTAAGCTGCAGAGGAAAATTTTATTCCTAACAACTTTAAGGCAAAGTTTACATCTGCAAGAAAATTACCGCGATTTCTTTCAGAAAGCGTTTTAAGGAGTAAATTGCTCTGGACGGAATAGTTTTTTTTTTTTTACATCATCAGTTTACTCTCAAAAAGTCTTTTTTATAATAACTTGCGACAATTTTTTTGCAGATGTAAACTCTGCCTTAAAACATCTTTTTAGTTTTCTACTAATCTATTGATAAACCACAGATAAATTTTATATTCCTTTTCCACTGGTTTTTTGTAGTCGATCTCGGCAAAAAGCTCTTAAACTAAATCGGCGTGGTGCTTAAGGAAAACTTTTTAAATATGGCAGTGTTTTTTTTTCTTGGCAATGATCACAGATTGGTCCACTCACTCATAGTGGACTCACATAAGTATAAGGACAAGGACAAGACCTAGCAGGCTACAGTGACCAGGGAACATAACGCCCATTTCATATAACATGTTAATCAAATTCTAAGTTGAGAAAGGAAAGAAGTTTTTTGAGAAACAAATATTGTTTTCAACTCAACGAACTCGTAAAGACGTAAAAGGACCTAGTTGTTATACAATATTAGTAATCCTCTTAAATTTCTTTAAATCTACCCGACTGACAAGTACATACTAAGAAATCCATAATGCTCCAGAGACCACAGTTATTCGGTTCTTTTAACGTCAACTCCAAAAATGCTAGACTTGGACGATAATCACTGCTTATTTGCCAGCTGTCCCATCTTCTTCTTTTTCACAGAAATTCAAGAAGCTAACAATTTTCTGATACAACAAAGAGCTGCCAACATATTGTCAAATAAGAGTCTCTCAAGATTTGGACAAAAGTGTCTGGACTAGCCAAAACAAACAAACCACAAGGTGGAATTAATTTCTACTCACCAAATGTTGTTCAAAAAATTTATCTACATTAATGAATAAGAGAGATGAGTGAATGCAAAGGTTAGAGAGGGGAGAGAACTTGATATGCAGTAGCTCCATCAGCTCTGTTGCTCTCAAGTAGTTTTTAGATATTAGAACTTATTATGTAAACTGCTAAAGCAACTGGAATTCTCTGGTTCTTACTTCTGAAATACATTGAAGATTCTCGTAAGGCAGAAATAAACTATTGGCAATTATTGATTATAAAATCTTTGGTGCTAAAATATATGTGAAAAAAGAAATACGTATTAAAGAGCTTAAACCTTACTAGGGACAAAGCCCAGCAACCGAAATTTGACCACATTCTTGGAATAAAAATGAGATTGAGGAGAGCACATTTTGAGCGTCCACATTTGCAACAAAAAAATATTCTGTAGGAATTTTTGTGTTGAAACGAAACGAAAAATGAAACACTTTGTTTGAATGGTCGCTTTAGTGAGAGCGCACATTTACATTTACAACATTATACTCTTCCCGCGTGTTCCATTGCCAACGATTCTGTACTGTTTGAATACTAAATACTGTTAAGTGATTCTGTATTGTTAAACTATTATGAATATTAAATGAAAAAACTACTACACTGTTAAGTGATTCTGTACTGCTAAACGATTCTGAATGTTAAATAAAAAAATACTCTACTGTTAAACAATTCTGTAGTGTTTGAATGTTAAATACTGTTAAACGTTTCTGTGCTGTTAAACGAAAGAAAATACTCAACTGTTAAACGATTCTGTACTGTTAAACGATTTTGTGTCTACTGTTAAACGATTCTGAATGTTAAAAAAAGCTACTCTCCTGTAAAACGATTCCGTAGTGTTTGAATGTTAAATATTGTTAAGCGATTCTGTACTGTTAAAAGATTCTGAATGTTAAATGAAAAAACTACATAAATGTTAAACGACTCTGTCTTGATATTAACATGAAAAGATATTCTACTGTTATTGTTGTTATGTTGTACACACGCAATTTCTTACCTATTTTTACCTGTGTTAACGTCAAAATATTGGCATAAAACTTTTATTGTATAATGTTCCACTAATTTACCTTTCCAATGATATAAGTTTCATTCTTAAGATAGGAAAAAAAGGATCTAAAATTTTTTCTTAACGTATTAGTATGTAGATTTTGGGCTAAAGTGAGAGTTACTGCTCTAGAATTTGGGTACTGAAGTAGACAGTGTCTTCCATACATAGTATGTTAAAGCAGTCCTGCTAATTACAGCTTGAAAGCTCAAAGCTGAATATTCAAATCGATTTGGTAGACATAAAAGCTTTTTGCTCGAGAGCACAGTAAGTGGATTCCGCTCCCGGAATTCACACTGAGTTTCGGATAAATCGGGGACAAGTATAATGGTCTCCAAAATTGAAGCTCTCTCTACAATTTCCTCACAACTATATTGGAATCTCCAAGCTTTCAAGCACCGATTTAAGTGTACCATCAACTGTTTTATACTTCAGAATTCTAGGGTAGGTAGCATAGGTTTCTGAACTCTACACACAACTAACTAATTTAATAAATACGCATATAAATTATAAAAATGTTCTGTCTCTTTTTTTTATAAAAAACTATCTGCAGAAGTTAAAGTTTACTTTAGCTAATAAAACTTAATGTATAAGATACACACTTGAAGTACAACCATACAGCTGTACTCATATGCAAACAAAATAACAATTTATTTATGCACATATATATTTTTTTCGTGTTTTGCCCTACTCTCTCTCTTACAGGGTTATTCTGCTACACCAGTAGTTTGTTTTTTTCTTGAGGTATTCTAACTCCTAAAGTAAGCACTTTTATTATAACAATAGCAAACATAAGTGAATGTGTTACGGCGACGAATTCATATACAATGAGTGCTATGAATAAACGCCGCAAAAGTATAAATAAAATAAGCTCACCTGCAAAATAGGCCAACATGGCTGTTAGGACGACTGCTATTAGTATTAAGGCGATACTCAAACATTTCCAGGAACATCGGTGTTGACAGCGCTTATCTATGTGAAACCTAAAACAAAAAGAAAAAAGAAAATGTAGAAACCAAAAATTACATAAATAGAAATAGCGAGAAATTGTGTGAATTAAATTTAAACATGAGGCTTAAGCGAATATCCTTTTTTATCTTAATTGTATTTGTGTGTGTGTGTGTTGGATGATTAAAAATAATACTCTAGGCGAAAATTGAAATAGGAAAAAAAGAGATTCACATAGATTAATTTTTTGTACCTAAGATTCTTTTTGGTTTTGTTGCAATATTTTTAAATTAATTTCTCCACCTGAACTTTACTTCATTAGGATTAGGTTAGGAGAATATTTTAGACAGTATAAATATTTACAATTTATTTTTGTAGGTAAAGTTTTATTATTATTATTATTATTATTTTTTTTTTTTTTTTTGGAAAACAGAAAAGTTGTCTCTAAATTCTCATCTAAATGCGGTCAAACCCGATCGTTTCTGCAAAAACTTAGTGCAGTGCTGCCTAGTAAAGTCATTATACTTCGACGTTGGTAAAGAAGTGTAAAGTGAAATGCTCTACATACTTTTCAGGCGCAGGGGTTCCTGTCCTTAAATGAAAGCGTTTTCTGAACTTCAAAACTGAATAAAAAGAATTGTGTGTGAGATGTGACAGAAACCTTTATTGCGCATTAAAGTACATTAAAAACCAATATGTTTTCAAAATAATATCATTCAAATAACCTTAGCTGCTTAGTTTGCAGGACTCCATCCGAGAGGTCCAAATTTTGTATGACTCTTTTGCAAAAGTCAAGTTAGATTTCACTAATGCTTTGAACGATGTTGTTCTTCGGTTGGTCAATTGTTGTCGGTTTGTTGGCAAATATCAACGACTTTACGTAGCTCCAGAGAAAAAAGTCTAAGGGCGTTAAATCGTATGCCCTTGATAGACATTTCACATCACCTCTTCTGGAAATTGCGCATTCTGGGAACTTTTCTTGCAACAACTCTAATATAACTCCCGCTGTGTGGCACGTTGCGCCGTCTTGTTGAAATCACACCTTGTTCAGGTTTATCTCATCCAATTAAGACCACAAAAAGGCAGATATCATGGCGCAATACCGTTCGTCATTGACAGTCACCGTCTGGCCTTCTCATTTCGGAAAATCTATGGTCCAATGACGCCGCCTGACCAAAATCCACACCAAACAATAAGTTTCTCCAGATAAAATAGAGACTCTTGATACAGGTGTGGAT
Source organism: Toxonevra muliebris (assembly GCA_963691655.1). Taxonomy (NCBI): domain Eukaryota; kingdom Metazoa; phylum Arthropoda; class Insecta; order Diptera; family Pallopteridae; genus Toxonevra; species Toxonevra muliebris. The sequence goes on from OY829326.1 coordinate 121,785,839, forward strand.
TACTCTCTGCTAAAATGCAGCAATTTATCTTGTTCACGAAGATAAATTTTTCGCCAAAATTTCGATCCATTTTCAAACAGCTCTAGAGCTTAAACAGCGAACGTACGACGAGTTTGGCGGTCAATTGAATCTTATGCAGGCATGTCCAAGTCTTTTCGCAAAATTCGCTAAGTGAGGACACAGAAACGCCAACTCCTTGTGACATCGTGACATCGACAGGTTTGGATCTTCAACCACACTTTCAGCAACAGCAGCTATGTTTTCGCTGGATCACCATATTTGCAAGCGAACGGCTTGAGCAATTAAAAAAAAAAAATGATGGCATTCGATTCAGCTCATCCGCTCGCATGTTATAGGTAAAAAAATTTTAATTTTTAAATTCCGAAACAACTGCTGCAATGACCAAAGTAGGTATAAAAGTAGATATGAAATATTGAAGTAAAGGGGATCCAAAATATACTGAAACTATTAGAGAGGTCTGTTCGTGTACTTTTTATGGCCGATGCCTAGATTCGACGATATTGCCAATTTTATATTCTAGTTCGCACCCATATACTATGTACACCGTACAAAAGTCATAAAATAACTTCTTTTTTTTTGCCCGACAAAATAAAAGTCAAATATAGCTATTATTTCTTGCCAAATATCATAAAAGTCAATAATTTACCGTTTTATTTAGCCTACTACGATAAAAGTCATGAAATTAAAAGTCATACAATATTAGTGAAATTTAGTCCGTGAGGATCACAACCGTACATTTGAAAATCCCATACGGCTATTTTTTGTGGATGACTTTTTGAGTTGAAAAATGGAAAATAACTGTTTCATTTTCGGTTCCTGACAGGAACTGCTCGATTGGAAACCAAACGGCTTTGAGCGAATTTCACGATAATTCGTTCAACTGATCGCTCGGTAAAACCATCATCTTGGCCATAAATATTTCGTAGCTTGCGAAAAGTTTCGCAAAGAGAACACGAATTTTTATAATAAATTTTAATAATTTCGACGCGTTATTGAATGGTGTAGCGCTCTATGGTAACTCGTTCTTAACCCAAATGTAGTCGATGGAAGAGCGGCTTCGGGTGTATACAGAGTAAACCTTTGACTGACTTTCCAAAGAACCTTTCTCTCTCGAAAGTACATATCACGTAAGCTACTTACCTTTTCATCTTCCTACTTTCTTACTTTCCTGCCGCCCTTCCTTCAAACCTTCCTACCTTTCGACTTTTCCTTTCTCAGCATCTTACCTTCGTCCCTTCCTATCTTTCCACTCGCTTACCTTCTTACCTTCCTACCTTCCAACCTCCTTACCTTCCCACCTTTCTACCTTCCTTCTTTCCTATCTTCCTACCTGCCCACTTTCCTACCTTCCTACTTTTCCACCTTTTGACCTTCTTACCTTTCAACCTTCCGACCTTCCCACCTTTCTCCCTTCGCACCTTAATACCTTCCTACCTTCTTACCTTTCTATCTTCCTACTTTCCTATCTTCCTACCTTCTCACTTTCCTACCTTCCTACTTTTCCACCTTTCAACCTTCCGACCTTCCCATCTTTCTCCCTTCACACGTCAATACCTCCCTACCTTCCGACCTTCCCACCTTTCTCCCTTCGCGCCTTTCTACTTTTCCACCTTTCAACCTTCCCATCTTGCTCCCTTAACACCTCAATACCTTCCTACCATCCGACCTTCCCACCCTCTCCCTTCGCACCTCAATACCTCCCTACCTTCTTACCTTCTTACTTTCCTACGTTCCTACCTTCATACCTTCGTACCTTCCTACTTTCCTACTTTCCTACCTTCCTACCTCCTTACCTTCCCATCTTTCTATCTTCCCACTTTCCTACCTTACTACTTTTCCACCTTTCAACCTACTTACCTTTTAACCTTCCGACCTTCCCATCTTTCTCCCTTCACACCTCAATACCTCCCTACCTTCTTTGCTTCTTACCTTTCTACCTTCCTACCTTCCTACCTTCCTACCTTCCTACCTTCCTACCTTCTTACCTTCCTACCTTCCTACCTTCCTCCTTCCTACCCTCCTACCTTCCTACCTTCCTACCTCCTTACCTTCCCATCTTTCTACCTTCCCACTTTCCTACCTTACTACTTTTCCACCTTTCAACCTACTTACCTTTTAACCTTCCGACCTTCCCATCTTTCTCCCTTCACACCTCAATACCTCCCTACCTTCTTTGCTTCTTACCTTCCTACCTTCCTATCTTCCTACCTTTCTACCTTTCTACCTTCCTACCTTCCTATCTTCCTACCTTTCTACCTTTCTACCTTCCTACCTTCCTACCTTCCTACCTTCCTACCTTCCTACCTTTCTACCTTTCTACCTTTCTACCTTCCTACCTTCCTACCTTCCTACCTTCCTACCTTCCTACTTTCCTACCTGCCTACTTTCCCACCTTCCTTCCTTACTTCGTTCTTCCTTTCCTCACTTTCTACCTTTCTAGCTTCTTACCTCGTTAAATGGAAATTCATAAAAATTACAATTTTCAAATTAAATCATGAGCTCACCGAAAACTACACAAAACTGCCTAAAATATCTATTTGCTACCAATTTTTACCTAAGATTTTTAATTGAAAAATAATCATTAATTTCGGTCCCTGCATTTTTTCGGTTGCTAATTCCCAGAATCCAGAATTTTTGCGACGTGACATTTGAGGAACAGAACGTAGTTGTATAAAATGCAAATTAGTTTAAGGTTGCACTTTTTTCAGGCTATTTTAAGCGAACACTTAAAATCCAATGACTAAAATTGCTTACTCAGCTTCGCTGCTAATCGCGGCAATGAATGACGGACAGCAGCAGCAAAATCAGCTAAATTATGCATTAACTCACAAACTTATGCCAAATCATGCATAACGACCAACGCCAACACTAACACGCACCTGTGTGCGCGCTTCATGCCAGCACAAATTGTCACCGCAACTTAACTGAAAAGTGTTTCTTGACATCTTATGGTCATAATTTTGCATATTACGCTGACAATTTTACAATTACTACGTTTGCTGTTGTTATGTTAAAACGCAAACACTAATTTGCATATGAAATTACAGCAAATCTTTTAAAAATGAATAGAGAAAAGCAGCAGTAGTAGGGAAAAAGTAAAAAAAAAAATAAATAAATAAAAACTTGTCAACAATTTACAACATCACACCTTGGTAATTGTATGCAGTTAAGTAAATTTCAAACTGCAGCAGCAGCAAGCAGTAGCATCGCAAATGGAACTAAATCCAACCCAGCCCAAATCAGCGGAGCCATCACTGCTAGCAGTAGTGGTGGTGGTGGTGGTGGTGGTGTGGTGTTTTAAGCAGTAGAGAGTGTCTACAATTAATGACCAATTTCCCGTTGTGTCAATAATAAAGTGCTCGTCGTTGTCGTCGTCATTGGTTGACATCATTCAGCAATAAGCAACACAAATAATGAAGAAATTTGAATGCGACATACACGTAAATTTATGCTAAAACACACACACACGTACACATACACACACACTCACTCTCATATTCACTTACTCACTCACATTGACAAACTGCTTGGAAAAGTATAAATTTTCAATGATTCACGAGGCATCATCATTTAAATGCAAAACATGTTGCAATAAGGATGTGCAGCATAAATGTTACTATGATGATGCAGCAGCAGCAGCAACAGAATCATCAAAAGAACAAAACACAAAATAAAAATCATATATTGACAGTGGAAAGATTTTTTTTTTTTTTTTTTTTTTGGTTTTTGATTTTTGTTTCCATCTCTAGTGCTAAAACTAGCAAATATGACATGAAACATTTTTCAACGTCGCCCACATACTTGCAGCATCTGCATCTGTCCATGTAGCATGAAGTTTTAATATGGCTTCACTTTATACGATAGCAGCCAGCAATCAGTTAGTGGTAGGAGCTGGTAGTAGGAGTGTCGACAGTCTGCAAAAATAGTAATTTATATTTGTGCACACGTCGTTAAAATTCAATATTGACAGTCAGTTTGGGGTGAAAAAAATAGGTGGATGTTAATTAGCATTGTCTTTATGTGAAAAGAAGCAGTTGCTAGCCTGCCCGTTAGTGACGATTCTATTCTGGTTGAAAAGTCTTTAATGATTTCAATCATGAGTTTATTGTATACTTAAAATTAACTGTAGACCATATGTCAAACATTACTTACTAAAGTAATACTATAGATGATTTCAATATCTGTACAGATATCGATCTACAACCGTCAGTTGAACGCAAGCTGTTTCGGTAAAAAGGTAAACTTATGCCATCAAACCCTGATTCATTTTCTCTTTTTCAAGCAATCGAACTAATTATTCTTATTTTTTAAAAGACAGAATCCAGCTCATTTTAACCCTTAAGCTTTGAAATAGAGGAAGCAAAACTCTTGACTATCAATGATTTCCTGCTCGCTCGAGTCAATGTGAATAAGGTAATTGAAATTTTTAGGGAAAAATTTATTATATTGACAGCCTTCTTACGAAAACTACTACATCCTTAATCAAAGCTCCATTCGAAAAACATCTTGAAAAATTCAGGTCTTCAGAATTGTCGCATACTTCATCTATTTAGGAAATCGGTAGATCAGAAAAAGTCTAAGCGGCGGATTCAAATTGGAATGTCCAAAAGATGAAAAACTAACCGTAAAAAACAGATAGAGTCCGGGTTACTACTATTATTATTACTACAAAAGTCTTTCCCTACAAACTGTTATTGCCTCCCTTAGTATGATTTGCCGTAAATGTTCGAAGAACCTTTACGATCTATCCAGGGGTTCAAATTTGCAATTTGCACCCCTCACAACGAAACTTTCTCTCGGTCTTCTTCTCCCTTTCTTGACCTTTATTCTATAGATAATAATCCTGTTTTTTTTTTTTTTTTGTTGGGTTTGCAAAAAAAGTGTTCAAAAATACAGCACTCAGACAAGTTTTACGTCCATTGTACTATATGCTGTGTTCCTTTTTTCAATTCCTTAAATCTACCAGATTTATTAATAAATCTTAGCAGATCCTACGGTGGTAGAAAGCTCAGGTGTTCGTCTTTCAACACTCCAGTACCAAATATGCCTACTCTGATCTTGCAGAAAGCGGGGCACACACTAAGAAAGTGGTCCGTCGTCTCTTCACATTCTTCCTCCAAACCATAGGAAACACAGAAGGCACTAGCTCCCAAGCCAATCATATGCAAATGTTTGACCCAAGAGAAATTACCTGTATATAATCCCACCAGCTGCCTACAGCTCTTTCTGTTAAGTGATAACAGAAAGTCTGTTAGACGCTTCGAGATAACACGTAACATGGTCTTTGTCTGTCTAAAGCCCCTCAGGTCCTCCCACTTACGATTGTGGGTCAAGCCGACCCACTCATTAATGGTGGTCTTGATGGCTGTAAACGACAAAGAGAGTACAGGTTCTGAGATTGCGCGTCTGTGGAACTGCCTGCCCTTAGAAATTCGGTCGTTTTCGTGCTCAGTCAGCGCTTTTAGACATAGATGCCTCCTACATCTCAATAATAAATGATTTTCTGTTACAAAGATTCTTCCTTGTCACTAACAACTACATAAGAGGCATCCTCATGTTTCGTTTGGGGTGGTTTTCTTTCTTCCCTTCTTTCTTCCTTTACCGTTTCTACATTTCTTTCTTCTTTCCTCTTTCACCTTTTTCCACCTTTTTTCTTTATTTTTCCTTTTTTTTCAATTTATTTAAGTTTCATATTTTTCTTGTAACAAGTAAAACAATTCTTTATTTGATTTTTACTTTCTTTTAATTTTTCTTATTGTTTACTCTCTCTATTTTTCTTTCTGTAATCAAACTTGGCCATATCTGGGTTTTCGATTATATTTAACTAAATAAATAAATAAATAAATAAATGTTTACAAGAGATAAAATAGTGCTTGATTATAAAAGTGCTTGGGTTTTAGAGACGTTTAGCTATCAGAATATAGCTAAGTTAAGTGAGCTCTTTTTTCCAACACAGTTGTGGTGAAATCGTTGGTACAGCTGATTTTGACTCGTTTACTTTCGTGAACGGGACTCCCTCGCCAACAAACAGAAAATCAGTGAGAAAATCTGCTGAAAATCGGTGTATGTAAAACCGACTAAGCCGGTTACAGTCTTTTTCTGAAAGCTAATTTAATTGTCTCCCTGCATTCCTCTATAAACAATTTAGAGGTGAATTTACCTATTAAAAGTTTCTTAATATTAGCTCGGGTATCTGTAAAGCTATCCAAGACTTATTCTTTAACTGTTTTACTGTAAAAAGAGAAAGAAAACTAAGTAGTTTAAGCATTTGCTCATTTATTTACAATTCCAAAAAAAAAGAAGGAAGCTAAATGATTTGTTCGCTTCATTTCCTACTTTTCCCGCTGTTTCTTACAACAGAAAGCTTAAAAATTAGTAACTACGATTATTCTAAAATTTGTAGGTATACAAAACCAAGTAAGTAAAAGAAGAAACATTTCCTCACGACATCTTTCACATCACAATGATTTTCTGCACCTACTCTATCATTATAGAGCAACATGGACACTTCAAGTCAACCACGTTCAAATCGGTGATGGTAGAGTAGCAAATGGCAGCGAGAAAGAAGGGGAAAAAAACACGAGATGTTCATATTATCTGTTTCCAAGTAATACAACCCACACACACAATTGCTGCTGCTGCTGCTGGTGTTGTTGTTAGTTGCTGATATTTATTTTTGTTGCTGCCGCTGCTGCTGCTGGTGGCGTACTTGAGAGATGTTGCTGTCGCTGTTGTTGCTGTCGTGTCGTTGTCGTCACCGTATATACAAATCATCATTAACTTCATTTGAGCACAAACGTTTTTTTCTAACTACGAACCAAGGAAAGCGTACAGGTTTTACTTTTGAATTGCACTTCAGCAGCTATCTGCATGCATACATATGTATGTATGTATGTTTGTATGTACATGAATAACTAAATACGATATTTGCACCTTGCTGCTGTTGCTGCTGCTGCTGCTACATTTGCATTTACATGTGCAGCATCTTTTGCTTTTACTTCTTCAAACAATAGCACACGGATGCTGTTGTTGCTATTGCTGCTGCTACCTTTGTTCGTGTGCAACATGCAACAAACCGATTTATAACTGTCATGGCGCTCGTTTAATCTTGCCAATGTGGTATGTGCTGGTGCCGTGATGATAATACGGTGGTCGATGTGGCAGAGCGAGTATGTGTGTGTATGCGTGTGTGCATACAACACTGTAATGCATTGTTGCATTTCACGTGCATGCTCGCGTATTTCTACCTACTTCTGCTTCATTTCTACTATATGTATGTAGTATCTATTTTAATGTATTTTTATGTTGATTATGCTTATTGCCAAAGCTTAGTCAAATAGATTGCATTACTAACGATATGGCTTAAAGTTGCAATTGTTGTTGTAGTTGTTGGTTCAGCAGCAATTTTCTGAAGCAAATCTCCTGCAATGTAAACAGAGAAACTCGCATGCACACACAGAGTTGTATTAATGCCTTACATTTATAAGAAAAATGCTCTTACAACATGTAACCAACAAAGAAAAATAAGAAGACAAATTCAGAAAATATAAAATGGTGTAGGTGTGCAGAATCACATGCACATAATAGTTATGTTCGTTTTACATATATTACAACGACAGCCACAACATCAACAGCAATAGCAGCAGCAGCAATTTTATTCTGAGTTTTTTTTTTCATTTTTTGTTGTATTTTCTTTCTAAGGGATTAAGCTGAAGTTTACTACTTTTGATGTACATATATTAATTCAAATAAATTTTGCTTAAAGTCTATGTACTCGTGCATACACAGTAAAGGAAATGAAATCGTTTGCAGCAAATGTTTAAACGCATGGTATTCATTGTTTGTTGTGAAAATATGACATTTAAAATTGCTCCTAAAAGGATTTAGATAATGAAATGTTGTTCAAACATATTAGCTTTTCTCCCTCATATTACACATGAATGTTGGTTCACTTTGTGGACAATTCAATTTTTTATATGCATATAGCTTTCTGTTTTAAATGAATTCCTTTTGAATTTGTATATTGTTAACAAGTGTGTGGACTGGAAATATGTTTTTAAACATTTTTAATTCGAAACTCGAAAAATCCCCAGGAAAGAAGAAACCCTACAGATAATTATTCCTTTATTCCTTTCAAATCTTAGAATGGTTGTTTCCAATATTCAGCCTAGTAAATTTTCAATTGTAACATATTATACATATACTTACTAGGCGGAAAGCCCACTGGTCGAAATTCGATCACACTCTAGGAATAAAATTGAGATAGGAATTATATTTTGAGCGTACAACAAAAAAAAGTTCTATTGCAAGTTTTGAGTTGAAACAAAAAAAAAAAAAAATAAAATAAAACACTTCGTTCGTATGATCGCTTGAGTGAAAGCGCACATATACAATTACAACATTCTTCTTTTTGTCAACGTGTTGAATTGCCAAAGTTTCTGCACTGTTTGAATGTTAAATACTGTAAAACGATTCTGCACTGTTAAGCGATTCTGAATATTAAACGAAAAAACTACTATGCTGTTAAATGATTATGTACTGTTAAACGATTCTGTGCTGTTAAACGATTCTGTGCTGTTAAACGATTCTGTACTGTTAAACGATTATGCACTGTTAAACGATTCTGTACTGGTAAACGATTTTGTACTGTTAAACGATTCAGAATGTTAAATGAAAAAACTACTGTAATGTTAAACGATTCTGTACTGGTAAACGATACAGTGCTGTTAAATGATTCTGAATGTTAAATGAAAAAATTACTGTACTGTTAAACGATTATGTGCAGTTAAACGGATTTGTACTGTTAAACGATTATATACTGTTAAACGATTCTGTACTGTTAAACAATTCTGAATGTTAAATAAAAAAACTACTGTACTGTTAAACGAATATGTACTGTTAAACGATTCTGTACTGGTAAACGATTTTGTACTGTTAAACGATTCTGAATGTTAAATGAAAAAACTACTCTACAGTTTTTTTTTTTTTTGTCTCATGCTAACTTCTTTTCTTTTTGTATCTGCCAGCAAAATCGTATGATTTCGTAGATTTATATTGAGTTTTCAATTATATCAGTTATCTTCAGATTTTTACGATTTGCTTCAACTGTGGGGATAACTTAGTAATACTTAGTACGATTTTTACGATATAAGTCACCAATAAAAGTAAATGCGCAGTTCATACATGATTGTGCTATATTCTATACTTTTGCGGCTGCCTAACTCAGCTTCACGATGATTGGTTTTCAAACATGGGCTTCAAAATAGTGATTCGTTTCGCTAAATTTCCATTCTGATGAAATTAAAAACCAAAAATTATTAATCTGAAATAAAAACTTTTTGCTTAGTTCGGAAGAATCCTTTTAGTTTACAAAATATTGTTTCTTCAGAATTGGAAAAAAATCGAAAAAAATGTTGCTCATAATAAAATATGGCATCTAGACAACCAAACATTTTAGAGATATTTACACCAAAACTTCTTTATGGTTGGACACAGAGCAGATCCCAAAATCTTCCAAGAATTAAAGAAAATTATGAATAAAGTTTTAATTCGTCCTCCCGCAGTTAAGCGAAACTTACATCTGTAAGAAAGTTGCTACAATTTCTTTCAGAAAATCTTTTTAAATAGACTTTCTAAAAGCCACTTGCAGCAATTTGTTTGCAGATGTCAACTCCGTCGTACGGATTCAATAATTGCCCACATTGATTTTCGTTTTTGCATCCTCGCAAACCTAAAATTAGTTTCATTTCGTTCCGTATTACTCACAAACGATTGCGTATACTAATCTTGCTATTTATTAGACACTGAAGTTTTTATGGAGTTATAAGTTTATAATTCAGTATCTAATAACAACCAAAATGCTGCAGCAAATGGTGATAGTGAATCGGTAAAATTATTTCTAAAACTTTCCTTAAGACTCTTTAGCAAAAGACATATCTGTGGGCTCTTTCTGCATACGAGATTTAATTTTTTTTCTAATTCGACGAGCTTTTGTTTCACGCTTCTCCAAATTTCTAATATTTTTAGTTTTAGCTATAGTTTTTGAGCTAAAAAATTTTAATTTGGAGATAAGAGTTTTGCTGCTCTGCACGTAAAATTGTTAAAAGATAAAGTCTCGTATGCAAAGACAGATTTTTTTATCCAAAGGCCACAGATATGAATATAGGAGAAACAGCTATCCATGATCTGGTCTAACAAATTATATTGTCATAATAGATTTGTAGAATTTTTTAAAATTTTTACAAGAAACGAAACGAAAAAAGAACAGTTCCTAATCGTTACGAAAGTATTCGGCTTCCACCGGAAAGAAAAATCTCCGAAATCTCCGGAGACATATTTTATATTCATATAATATAATAGAAACTTATTTCAATTTTTAGTCTTTTTTAACCAAAATTTTTATTTTGTAGAAATTTTTATGGAATGGAAGAAAGAGCTATATTTTTCCCCTTTGAAAAACTTTCAAAAGTTGTGTTCACAGTTGCCATTTCCTGTATATCTTTTCAAATTTTCTTATTTTCAATAGAAAATTTTACCACAGACTACACTCAACTGCAATTACTCAAAATAAATAGATTTAGTTCCTAAAGAGAAAATGCTCCTATTGAAACCTTTTTTGCTGAACGCTTATTGTTTTTCCGACTGGAACATTCCTCTTAGAGCTATTGTTATGATGTTCCATCTCATTTCGTTCCGTTCTCCTGATACAAAGTATGATTAGCAATGATATGCACACACTCCCAAGAGAGAAAATCTGAAACCAGTAAAACTAAATCGAAACGACTTGAATTTCTTTTTAACTGTTTTTCTGTGCATACAATTGCATTCCCATGTTAAGTTTTTCAGACAGATTTAGCTTTACCACAAATTACAATTAATTTACAATGCATTTATTTGTTTTTACGTATACATTTTTTTCTTACGTTATGAAATTTAACTTTTTCTTTTTTATTTATACTACATAAGCTTTAAGTTTTCATATACAATATATTCCCATCGTTATATTACACTTACCTGGATGGTGAATATGGTGAATAATGCGGTGCATGCGCTGAGTGTGAATTGCGTAGTGGAAATCCTGGCATTACTAACGGCTGTGAACCGCTCATTTGACAGTGTGGTCCACCGGGGCCATTCATGCCACCAGGGCCACCAACGCCAACAGGCACACCACCAACACCACCGCTGCCACCGCCTCCGACACCACCACGATCAATGCCACCACCATGTCCACCGATTGTATTATTACCCGTTGACATACTTTGCGCCATCTGTTGTTGGTGACCAGAACCTTGCATTGGACCCAACCTAAGAATAAAAGAGAAAAAAAAAACAAACAAAAAGTGAGAAGTTATAAAAAAATATGGAAAAATATTAAATATTTATAAAGTTGGCATTGTTTTAATGTTTGTATGTATTTGTTTTTGGAATAAATATATATACTTGTATGAACGTATGTATGTTTGTATAAATGCGGAAAAAAATCGCGTCGTCCACTGTTGAATTATGCATATTGTTGACAATATAAGTGTGTATAGGTGTTTGTATGTAATATTTGTATACGTATGTGAGTTTTTATTGACATTGTATTTTTGCAACGTTGTTCTCTGAACTCATTCTCTCTCTCTCCCTCTCTTTTTCTCTCTTGCTGTATATATTTTCACAGTAGCAGCATACAATGGCCATTATAGTAAAAGTTAAGTAAAGCGGAAATTTTAAATTAAAAAACATAAATCAATAGCGCGCAAGTTGAGCGCCATTTTGTTGCCATTGTTGTTGTGATTGTTTTATTCTCTTTGTTTGTTTTTGGTTTTTTTTTTTGTACATTATTATCGCCAACATTAAACGGATATGTGCCTACAGGCACTCGATAACAGTTCAATGTTTTTTTTATTTTTTTTTTTTTTTTTGCTATTGTCGTAAAATGTGCGACCGCCAAAAAGTATGCTACATTATTTGTTTTATGGGTAAAGTGCAAGTGGTTGCATTTGCGTGAAGTGGAAATTTATTGCTGCTGTAATGCAACAACAACAACAACAACAACTTGCTGACTCTTTTTGTCAATATACTACAATAGATTCTTTGTTTAATTTTTTTTTTGCCTTTTTTGCCTTTTTATGGAAGTAGCAGATTATGGATTTTTATTGTGAAATATGTGTGGCATAGTTTTAGGTTAACAATACCAGCAAAAACATTTTTAAAAAAAGTAGGAATAATAAGGCTTTTAGAAGTTATAAAATGTTAAATGACTAAAAGGTTTTTGTTTTTATGCATTCAAATTGAAATTGCTTTACGATTATTTACGATTATATTTCTGGTAATAAATTTTATAGATATGCACTAAATTGTTGTAAGCCTACAAATATGCTATAGTATTTAAATTATTAACTGTTGAGGATATAAAATATGAAAATATTGTAAAATGTGCATTAAAAATTATTTAATATTAAAGTAATACAAACTTTTTTATTGCACTTTGATAACTACTGCTTTCTAACAGTTTTACTATTACTATAATGGTATAATATCCCGTTTAGGAATTAGGTCAAGAATTTTGCATTACTTGAGTTTAAGTTTATATATAAATTTCAAACTTTACTGTTAGATATTGTCTCGCATCATCTACATTAAGTTCAGTTGCATTTTGTGAAGCATAAGGTTTGAAAGGTCGTCTTCCACGCAAAGGAAATATTGAGTTTTTCCTGCTAAAATATTGTATACATTAATTTAGTTAAAAAATTCATGCAATATTTGACAGGGCATCTCCTTAGCTGGTTCAATTTTTAAAATTTTCTGCTAACAGAAATAATTTTTTGGTTCTAAAATAGCAGATACAGCACACAAGCTTCAAAATATGCCGCTAGAGGGGACTTTAGGTTAAAACTTAAACTGTGTTTTCAAATTTAGTTTCTACCTGACTGATTCTAACATCTTTCCTTATTGCTAGAGTGCATTCCCAATACAAACAGTCCACTTAAACTTGAAGACCAAAACTTCTGGCAAATGCTATTAATTACATTAATGTTGTTTATTAATTTTAAAGGTCTCATATATATTAAATATTTAAAAAAAAAAAAACAAATTTTGAAACACACATACATACTACTTAGTATACATATTGTATTCCCGCCTAAAAGCATACCTAAATAAACTAAAATTTTCTGCTATTTCCTTGGCAAACAAAAACAGCAATAGCAAACAACAAAAACAACAACAAAGTTTTCATAATAACCACTTCACTTACTATATATGCCTGCATGCATACATAGAGCTAACAACAACTTTCGCTTCGTTTCACAATGCCCAAACTCTTTCTCTCTACCTCTACTCATACAGTTAGCACACATGCATATATATGTATGTATGTATTCATATTGTATATGAATCTCATACATAGACATTGAAAAGGGGTTATGACCACGGAAACATTTATAACTTCCCAACGTTCTTCTAATATGCTGCTACTGCTACTGGTGCTGCATATTCTCTTTCTCCCTCTCGCTCTCTCTCTCTCCGTCTTTCTCACCATGTGTGGTCGAAAACTCCAGCTGACCACTTCCTTCCTATATTTTCGCCACATCAAAACGTTACCATAGCATAACTACTACATAGACGACTACTGTGTGTTTATGGTCGAACAACTTAATTTAAATTGCTTAAATCTATTTTTGTTGCTAATAAATCACCAAGCACAGCATGTGCTTTTGAAGCTTTACACGTAACTATACCATGCCAGGCAGACAGGCGATGTGCTGATATGGTTTAGAATATATTTGGTGAAGTAGAGAAGCGGTTAAAACATACAACCAGAAGCGGTACGACGAATATGTAAATGCGCTATTGCCAACTTTTATATACATATATATATATATATGTATGTGTGGTATATACTTTTAGGCATAAATATATATAAACACATTACTACATACTTGTCTGCATACAAACATACACAAATGTTTACTTCTGTTAATAAATTAGTCTAAATATATTTATGAATATGAATTTATGTGTGTGTGTGTATAATGCCGGTAAGAGATTTTAAAATTTTTGGTGATAAGTTTTGTGGTTTCATTTGCATGGTTGCATAAATTTAATATTTTTTTTTTTTGTTTGCAGTAGCAGATTATTTTAGGTGTTTCGAAAACTAATGAATGCTTTTAATTTAAGTTACATAACTTTTGGTACTTTGAGATGAACTGACATAGTAGCTAGTCTGCTTAACTTTAATGTAATCTAAGGTCAGCGTGAGGCTACCATTTGATCGAATACAGTCGCTATATAAATTAGGGGGAAAATAATGAGGCTTTATAAATTCCAATGAACTCTAATAGGCAACAAAGAGTCTGAGTTATTTTAAGCTTGTTTTCTTTCTATTACCTAGTTAAAAAAAAAACAAATAAATTAATTTACTTTTGAAATTATTTTGATGGGATTGGTTACGAGTTTCTTCTGAAACCTCCTTTATTTACAGAATGAGAAAGGATAAATAACGGAGAGAGAGTAAAAACAATATATATAGAAACGAATGGAATTGAAATTTTGTATCGGTTCGTTGTTGTCTTTGGTATTCTCTCTCAAGAGTCTTTAAAAATTATTCAGCCTACAGAGAGAGAGAGAGAGAGAGACAATGAGTATATGAAGGCGAATGATTTGCATACAAATAAATACAACAAGAATTTTATTTTTTAAGCATTCTTGTTGTTATTTTATTCCGTGAGAGAGAATATGGGAAGTTTTATTGTTTTTTTTATTCTGCTGGATTAGTTCCGAAAGACGCACTAATACTCACTAATGTAAAGAGAGCGAAAGAATAAGATAAAATGGCCGTATTTAAATGGGATACTGAACGATAAATTTAACTCCGCTTTTCCAATAAAGTTCTTGCTTATAAAGAGTGCAGGGTTACGAAATTAATATTAACTTTAATTTGCATGGATTTGTTGTTGTTTTTTTTTAATAAAATTTATATGCATTTGTTGTTGTTTTTATTCAATTCCGTGGTTCTTAAAAATTCTTTTGCTAATAGAAAGACAGAGTGAGTAACCAAGAGAGAGTGAATAACCAAGAGAGGGAAAACTATTGGTAAAATCAAGAGAAATTTAAAATAAGCATTGACTTGTTTTTTTTTTTTTTTTTTGGTATACTGTTGCATGAGCTTTTATAGATTTTCCTTAGTAGCTAGCATAAGAAGAGAAAGAAGACGAGTGATTTGTAAACAAAAGCAACTTCAATACGATACCACTTTGTTATTTTGCTTTCAATTGATATAGCGAAGGAATTTACATTTGTAAAGATTCTTTGTAGGTTTTTAATCTGCTTGGTGACTCTTTAAAAGTTTCTCTGTGAACATAAAAATACAAAATAATTGGTACAAAATCTATTGAAGAAAATTTATTAGGGAGGCACTGATCGACGCTAGTTTTGGAATGAAGTTACATAATTTCCATATTTTTTTTGTTTTTTTTTTTATGTATAAATTTGTATGCGCTAGCATAACGAGAAAGTAAATCAACGGGAGTGGGAAAACAATTGGCAATGAAACAAAAAGAGCTAACATTTGCAATGATTTGTTGATGCTGTGGTTTTTTATATTCCAGTATTTTCTACGTGGTACAAGAGAGAAAAGGAGAGCAGAGAAACAGCTGATATATAAATAAAATGAACTTAAATATATAAGAATTTTTGTTGTTAATTCATTCCGTTTCATGAGTTATTAAAAGTTTTTCTATTAACAAAGAGAGAGAGAGAGATCCCAAACGAGAGAGAAATGAAAGCAAAATAAATTTATATTTGTACACGGTTGTTGTTGTTGTTTCCCATTGCATAAATTGAGTAAGACAATCCCTTTCAATCAATTTTGTGCTTATTCGGCTCACTAAGTTTGCACTAGTTATGCGTTTATATATTGCTAATAGCTATTTGAACCTCACTTTATATTATATAAATTATTTTTTTTCCCCACTTAATTAATTTCATTGGAAAATTGTGGCAACAAAATGCAATGTGCAACTAACGTGACGTGACATTTGACCTATCTTCCTCAGTATTGATAATATCACATACACGCACACACATAGACACACGCTCATGTGCATGTGGTGGCGGTCGCCGTCGTCATCAGCATAGTTGTCGTTATGAACGTGTATTAACCACATTTTTAGCCTATAGCTAGAAATGCTGACAAATTTATGCGCACACACATACACATATATGTATATATATATATATATATATATTTGTATAGATATAGCATAAAAATCACAGGAACGAAATCATTTCAATTTCAGATCAATTTTATAGGGTAAATATTTTTGTAGTGCCTCCTGTGCTGTGCATGTATTGACGTATGAGATTTACGTTTACGTTGACGAATACACAGCATTGATTCGATTTGGATTTGGATTCGGATTCAATTCGATTCGATGGATATATAAATACATACAAAGGTACATATACAATATCAAATATAAATTGCATTTGCAGCGGCGATTCTCGAGTAAACATTACATATACACGCACACGTACATGCTCTAAAACACACACATATATATATATATATACATACGTTCATATACAGCTGCAAAGGATAATCAATTATGTGCGCATATTTGGTTTTTGCTTGTGCGTGACAAAATTTTGTGAAGAGGCCAGTGTATCTATACTAATACAAATGAATGTGTGTGTTTTTGTATGTATGCAATTGTTATTGATTTCTCAATATTATTTTGTCAGCATTAAATCACAACAAAATTTTGTGAACATCAAAGTTTTGTTGCTTCTTTTAGTTGCATAAAATTTATTTAGAACACCATAGTGCATAGATACACAGAGTTTGAATTGACACTGATTTTAATTAATTCAGCCAAACTAAATGTTAATTGTGTAAATTCAATTTCATTTACAGAGTCTTACTGTTTATTTACTCTACACTCTACACTACAGGTGTAATATAAAAGGGTCAAGGATGATGAGTACGTACGTACGTACGTGCAGATATCAATTGAAATGTTTTATTTATTATTTATGACAATGCCGAAATGTAAGGCATTGTAATTAGTTATAGAATACACGTTCGTACGTTAGTCAAAGTAATTATGTAAGTGCTTTTACATTCTTTGTTTAAAAGTTCAAATCATTTTTGATTCGTTCTTTAATTCGAATTTACATAAAGTTGATTGGAAAAGTTAATTGCATTCGCCTACATAGAAAGCTGACTTCTGAGGCTTTCTATTTAAATTAAATATGCACGAACTCGTCCTACAGAATAAAAAAAAACAATAGTTTAATTACTTTCCATTCGATTCTATTCGATTTCCTGCTCTCTCTCTCTCTCTCTGAAAAAAAATTTTAAAGTCTGAGTACCAAAAACAACAACAATTCAATGCAAGTTTTAATTCATTTTGTTTCAATACCAATTGTTTTCCTTCCATCGATTCCTAGCTCTCTATTTTGCTGTTAGCGGCAGAACTTCCAGATGCTCTCTGTAAATCTAAGTACAAAAAAACAATAACAAATATATGCAAATTCAGTATACTAAAAACAAAAAAAAAATCATTGCAAAATTAGATCGTCTTCAACTGACTCTACAGCATAAAGAGAATAAAAGAGAGTAAAAAGCTTTAAGCTTTCATTGCAAAAGGTGTTCAAAAGCTTTTTGTACATGGGCGCACAAACACGCATTAAAGCTCTGCACCAATTGCTTTCTTCCTCTTACTCTCTTTATGTTCTCAAAAGAGCTTTTGAGAACTTATCCATAAAAACAATAAAAACTCCTTATAAATGAAATTTCATTTTTATAAAAAACCACAACAAACCAATGCGAAATATTTAGTTGTGAAGAGAGCTATACATATATGTATATGTATGGCAGAAAAATATTTTTTTTTAAACCAGTCAAAGTAGAATATTAGGGGAATGAATAAAAGTTTTTCTTTATGCTGCCGGCACAAATTCAAAGTGGTAAAAGTCACAAAGTCCGCGAAATAAAAAATATTAGCTAAGCTTTCGTTAGAAAAGTGTTAACTTTCATTACGAAGCCTTCACCAAGCCCTGCTCGATCGAAAAAATCTTAACATATATAAAATTCAATAATTTTTAAACGGTTGATCTTAGAGTTTTGATTTTTTTTATTTAATTGATAATATTTTACAAATTACAGAAAAATATAACTTTTATATTTCTAACCATTATTTATGAACTCGTGGACCTTTTTTGGTAAGCCTTCTATTAGAGATTTGATAGTTGTTTCAGACACCTTTTTGGAACAGTTTGCACATTTCCTTTTAAAATCTTTTGGACACCTTTTTTGTGCTCTTTAAATTTCTTTTCACAAGAGCCCAACATCTCTCCACTGGTCTTAGCTCCGGACAATTTCGAGGATTGGCCTCTCTTGGTACAAAAACTATGTTATTACTTTGGTACCACTCCAGAGCTTGCTTGCCGTAGTGACATGATGCCAAATCGGGGCAAAAATATGTGAACACATTGTGCTCTCTTATGAAAGGAAGAAGTCTTTTTTCAAACATTATTTTCTGTATATTTCGGTATTTATAGAGCCCACTGCAACAAATGACTTGCTTCTTTTGCCGCAACTGCATATAGCTTGCCATACCAGGAACTCTTTTGGAAATTTTGTCTGCTTTTGGACTCTAAATTGTTCTTCGACATTTCTTAGAGCATCAGCAACATAAAAATTTTGACCCGGAAGCTGCGTAAAATCTGCCAGTACATACGTTTCGTCGTCCATTATACAACATGAATATTTTTGTATGAAATGCGATTTTAAATTCCGAGCCCTACTTTTGGCGTCTAAATTTTTTGCAGCATTCCTATCTGGAACTTTTTGGACTTTGTATGTTTTCAAACCTGCATTGGCTTTAACTTTTCGCACCAAATAGTCGGAGCACTGGGCTAACCGGGCAGCTGTGTTTGGAGATCTTTTCAATATGCTTTCTGTTTTCTTGGCTTCCCCAATATCAAGTGGTACTTGTTTTCTTCCGAACCAGGTTTCCTATCGATTGCCAAATTCTCCTGAAACTGTTTAATAACATTGGAAACAGTTTGACGGCAGACCTTTAATTCTTTGACCAATTTTTTGTAGGATCAGTTTGGATTTTTTTGAAAATTTTTAATAATTTTAAGAAGTACTTAATTTTCTTCACTCATTTTGATCAAGCTCACAATAAATCAACATGTTTGTCATTAAAAATAAGAACTGACATATTTTCCAAAGATAACTAGATCAAAGAAATTTTTAAATTTTAAACCCAAAAAAAATTATTAGGTAAAACGTGTGTTAAGATTTTTTCAATCTCACTCCTTATAAAAAACTACAAGGTTCCAGTCGTACTAGAATTACCTTAGTTGCCGGTACTAGGCAAGAATAGAATTTTTATATATTTAGAATAGAATTTTATATAATGCAAAATATTGGAGACATATTTCGCAAATCTTCCCCTAACCATCATCCCCTGTGTTTTCATATTTAGCAGCCACGTGCAAGTATTGATCTCATGGTAATTATATAATATAATAGCTTAAAGGGATTATTGATGTCGATGTTGGAAGATGGATGTTGATGTACGAAGTATGTATGACGGACAGCAAAAAGTTGACGATGATTGTGATGAATTACTTTATTGTTGTGATTTTTGCATAAGAAACATTAGACTTTATTTATTTTGTAAATGGCAAAAATGCCGAAGGCTATGGAGCGATAACAGAAAACTAAATATTATAAATATAATACATGGAAAAAACAAGGAAAGGCATGTGTATAAAAGTATTTTTTGAATATGGAGAATATGAAAAAAAATAATAATAATGTAATTTGAGTAAGATTATTTTATTAGTCAAAGTCAAAATTAAATTTTTATGCGCAAATTATATGTTGAAAAAAAGTTATGGAATTAAATTTAACATTAATTGTAATCACGGATAGTTTTTTATTTGAGAAGTTGCGTAGTGCTTTAAAGTATTTGGAAAGCTTTGGAGCTTTTTTCTTGGAAGTATTACTAGAAAGCTTGGATCTCTCTTCATTTTTATATGGTCTTTGCTCATTACTCAATGATGCCGGTTAAAGCTTTAAAGCAGTGACGTCAATTGCTATGTTCGTGGGAGTAAAGCTTTTAAACTCACTAATGAAATTCTAATACTAGTAAGTAAACAGATACTGGCTTCAAAGCAGTGATACCGGTTAAAGCTTTAAGGCTACGAGTACTAACACTCATTAGTAAGCTTAAAGTAAGCTTAAAGCTTTTTGCCTACGAACTCTAATCGAAGTTCAAACATTTTCTCTACGGAGTCATTTAAAGTTTTCCATTCGCAAGCATAGGACTCGGCATTACTGCCTTAAAGTTTAAAATAAATCTTTGCAACAAATTTAAAAATCTACTTAAGAAATTGCATTTGCTGAACTTTCTTTTTTGTTTGTTTTTTTTTTCGCTTTTAATGCTTTTTGTTATCTCAATACATACACTCATTCACACATTATAGCTGCAGCACCAACAAACAAACACTCACATGCACAAAATATTGCTGCTTTTTCACTTTTTTTGTTTTTTTTTTTGTATGAAACCACATACAAATTCACACAATATATGTAAAGGAAAACATACAAAGGGCCGCAGACAGACGGACAGATATACAAAAATGACCATAACGGATATGCATAATGTTGTTGCCTTTAGCCGTCATAGCCAGAGTTTCCAGTTGCTATTACCATCGCCACCATCAGAACGAAAATTTCAACAGCAGAATCGTCAGAAGCACCGCACAATCACAACAACGAACAGCAGCAGCAACAATGAGAAGAGCCAACGTAACGACCGCTACCACCAACACACAGACACAGATACAGAAAACCGCCATTGTCATTTATGCAAACATTATTGAGATAAACGAATTATGAAATGCAAACATAAATACACACAAACACACACAACTACATACACATATTCATGTAATACATACACGAGAAGGAAGCAGCCATATATATGTATGCAAAAGCATAGAAAAAGAAGTAGTGACCAAAAATATGCTATACTATACTTCAACCATCAATTGTGGGTGGTTTGTAAGAATAGACCCATACATACACACATTCATGATTACATTGTAATATTTTTAAGCTTACTGCTCCCCGCCAAGTTTGCACTCAAAAAAAAAAAATCCAACAACGAAAAATAACAAAATAAAAAAATCAACAACAAACACAAGTACATATTTTGGACTGAAGTGGAAAAATGTGCACACACACTCGTAAACTTTATTTGCTTGTGTGCATAAATATTAAATTATATTAAATATACTATATACAAGTACAAACATTCTATATATACGTAAGTACATACTATATGCAATAGCTATAACAGCAAAAAAAAATGATAATGTATTTTCACAGATTACGAGTTTGTTTGTATATTTTCGTATATGTAGTGAAGTTTACAAATGTTGTTGTTGAAGCGCAGCAATAGCAGCAGGAGGAACGGGAGCACTAACAAAAAGCGGAGGAAGGGATGGAAAACTAAACTCATTGTATTGTATAATAAACAAGTATGTTAAGTGAATGTATTACTATTTTTTTTTTTTTTATGTTGCATACTTTAAGGAGCCAGTGTGTTGCTGAGAGGGAGAGAAAGAGGAATGGGTATACATAAAAAACATTGTAAAAATTATGCGGTTGCATAACTAAACAAAGAGAAAGGGGGATTGCTTACAAAGATATATACTAACGACATGAAGATTTCTTTTATTTTGACTTTAAAAGTCTAATGATTTAGTTTTTTTTTTTTATCAAATTCTGGTACATTTACCAAGTTTTTTGTATTATTAATTTATATGACTTAAATTAAAATTTTATTCACATCCCAAAAAAAACATTTTAACTTACTTACAGAAAATCACATTTTACGATTAGACTTTATGTTCTTAGAAAACAGTATATGAAATCTATTTGAAGCTTGAAATATTTTCTCAATAATACCAGAAAGATTTTCAACAAAATAGACAGACATTAAGAAAGTGATCCACCGTCTCTTTACATTCTTCCTCCAAACCACAGGAATCACAGAAGGCACTAGCTCCCAGATCAATCATATCCATATGTTTGGCCCAAGAAAAATGACCTGTATATAATCCCACCAGCTGCCTACAGCTCTTTCTGTTAAGTGATAACAGAAAATCTGTTAGACGCTTCGAGATAACAGGTAACATGGTCTTTGTCTGTCTAAAGTCCCTCAGGTCCTCCCATTTACGATTGTGGGTCAAGTCGACCCACTCATTAATGGTGGTCTTGATGGCTGTAAACGACAAAGAGAGTACAGGTTCTGGGCCCAGGAAACCAGTTTCTGAACCCTTTCTGGCCAGAAGGTAAGCCGATTCATTTCCTGAAATTCCTGAGTGTCCAGGAACTCATATCAACAGCAGGCTATTGTGTTTTCCAACACAATCAAGCCTGGATTTACAATGCATAACCAGTTTAGACGTGGTTAGAGGATTAAGCAAGGATTTAAGCGCAGCCTGACTAAATACACAGATACTCCTTTCTCTCCAACCATTATCAATAACATGGTCCATTGCCTTGATGATTGCAAAAACTTCTGCTTGAAAAACAGAAGTATACAACCCAAGGGAGAAATGAAGGTGCACTCCATCATTTTCAATAAAGACCCCAGAACCCGAACCATTTTAAATGCACCTTTTTTTCATTCGATGCAAGCAATTGAGTTTCCCGTTCCAGTTTATGAACGAGATCAATGTAATTGGCAAGAGTGAGAGGTGAGAGGTGCCCCCGCACGTTACTCGTGCCAACTACATCAGTTCTTTAAAAAAGTTCCTTTATCGTTTGAAACTTAGTTAGATTTAAGAGGCTTAAGTGTATTTGTGCAATTTCACGGTGTAAATGCTGATAAGTCACATGTACAATTAATCTCGTGGTTCCTAGTTTGGTTTGTTTGCTATTGGCGAAAGCGTGTCGCCGCCGCGCGCTGTTTTAACAAACCAAGTGCATTGATTACACTATACAACAAGATGAAAAAAAATGGCAATACCCATCTCCAAATTTGATGGTTCATAATATCTTTTGGTCAGCTGAATCCGAATCTGCAATCAGTTTTGTCGTAGCAAGTTTTTGAGATATAGGCAATTTTTTGATTTCCCAGATATGGGTCGACATTTTTATCAAAATTGCCAAAAAAGGAAAGCGTCTTTATCTTTTCAAAAAGGCAATTAAATTATCTTTAATTTAAGACTTTATTTGATTCTCTATTTTATTTCAGTCAAAAGTTATAGAGATCTGACAAAAAAAAAACAAACGCTTTTTTTCGAATTACCTATTCTTTGGTCTTTATTACGTGCTGGAAACGAAATATCCCATCGCCGAATTTTATATGAATCGATAGTGTAAACTCAGCGATGGGTTTCTAAACTCTAGTTTCGGAGATAGTACCAAAAAAACAACGATTTCATTAATTTTAATTCATAACAAAACTGATGGCAGATTCGGATTCAGCGGACCATAAGACATTAAGTACCATCAAATTTGGAGATGGCTAAAGAACAGTGTTGTATATAGTAATATGCTAAAACAGGTAAAATATGCTATTTTTTACCTCACCTTTTTCATACCTATTTTTTTTATCCCGTTAAATAAACGATAATTGTGCAATTAATTAACATTTCAGTACTTCAAATAAATATAAACCAAGTATTTATTTTTTATTTTAAGAAAGCAAAAAAGGACAGGCACTTTGAACAATGAAGCAACTGTCAACTTCAAATATTTAACGTTCTCATTATTACCAACTTCCTTAGCAAATAAGACAGAACAAACTGAGAAGGTAGCAGCAGTACTATGTACCCACGCAAACAGTAAGAAAAAAAATTCAATATACCCCAAAAAATAAAAACCAACAACTCCCTTTTTTGGCAAATGGCAATACTCTTTTGGTTAGTTGTTGTTGTTGTTCGCGGTGTGCGCTATTATGAAAACATGACGGAAATTTTCGCTTTGATCATTTTTGTCTTTTTTTCGGTAATTCTGAATATACTTTATTTTGCATTCATTTTCTCATTCGAATTTCGGAGAGTCCCTGAGGGTGTTATTAGTCACATGGCGCATGGTGGCGGGTTTTCCACATAAAGAAAGATATAATAACGAAAAACAACAATAACAATGTCCATGCAAACACAGATGCAACACTGTTTCGTTGTTATTACACACTCATGCGAAAAAACCAAAAAAAAAAACAGAGAGCGATTTTCGCAAGGGTGACCAGCCTCGAAAATTTTTAATGTAATATAAAATATAAAACAAACAAAAATATATAAATACACCAAAACCCATATATTAGTACTTAGTAAAGTATATGGTAGTTATATAAAATATGAAGAGTTTATCTTGAAAATATTTTGCTAAAAAGGTCAGAATTTTTCGTTTCCTGAATTTTTTTTCCTATTTTTAATACAAATATTTTATGTATTTTAGTGACTTTTTTCATATTATACATTGCCTTTATGTTTTGTATTATGTTAAATATTTTTTGGTTACCACTGTTTCTTTTTTTTTTTTGTTTTAATTTTTTCTTTTTCTTTTTTCTACTCAAAAATAAAAACGCGTCTGAGGAAAAAAAAAACGCTTGTTGTCTGCTTGGGTTGTTATATTTTTGTTTTTATTGTTGCTATTTTTTCCTGTTGGTTACAATGTCTACATGTTTGTTGCTGCCTCTACCGCTGTTGCTACTTAACAATGTTAAACTCTTTGCATTATTAACATTAGTTAGCATGTAATTTGTTGTTGGCTCTCCTTTATTTCTCTTCTCTACTATTTGAGTCTTTTTCTGCTTTGGTTTTTTTTTTTTTGAATTGTTTGCCTTAAGGCAACCTAAACCTTTGAAGCATATTTTAATTTTAAAAGCTTATTAGCGCGTATGTGTTTGAGAGGCGGTGGTTGAAAACCTGCAAAATTTCTGGATAATTTGATAAATGTATGTATGTATTTGCTTTTTTTTTAAATATATTTAAAGCAGTATGTATTTAGGTATGAATAAGCCAATTTGGTGGAGCACATTCTGTCTATGGTTTTATCTGCAATCATTTGTTTTGGAGATGTCAAATCGTCGCCTGAGAATTGATTTGGCGTATAGGTATATGAATTTGTACACACATACGCCAAATCAATTTTCAGGCGACGAAATATCAACGCTAATATACTCTCAGTTCAAAACTCCGCACTGGAGTTGAACTTCAACGCAAAAGCTTATAAGTTGTGGGGAAATTAACTAGAGTCCTCCAGACTAAATTACTTGTCAGTGTATCTCCGAGCTAGGTTTACCAATCTGTGCAATAAAATGAGATATTTCTAACAACTTCGGATTTTCTAGGTTTTTATAAAAGGTAAAGAGTACTTCAAAGAAGTTCACTGAATTAAGATATATTTTCTTTAGAATTCCCTGCAATATCAGTCTGAAAATTTTTACTAAGAAGATACCACCATCACTAGAATGTTCTGTATATTTCAGAACTTAATCTCTTCACGGTCATAAAGAATATCTGTACCAAGTTTGGTTGAGATTGCTTACATCCTTAAGTTCGAACATTCCAACTTCCAGTGAGAAGCAAGAAAACTAGAGATGATGGATAGAAAATATTTAAAAAACAAAAGTGGTGTGCACTGAACTGTTACGCAAGACGCAAAATGGAATGCGAAAATCCCTGGTTCTCAGTGAGCTGCTGTGAAATAAAAGTAGTAGTAGCAAGGAGTTATTTGTGTCTCTAACGCTTACTTTTCACTATGTAAGGAAATTTGCCAACATGATCGCCATGATCGGGCGAAGTCCCTGGATCATGGCTCTCATGCTGTCATGACAGACACACGTAGTAAACCTGGTACGATGGAGGGACTCAGAGCAACCCCAGTATCAGCTGGTCAGGGTGGGGAAGCAGGTCCGTAGGTATCGACATCATACATTGATTGTTACTATATTAAATGCAGTCAATGGAGTCATTAGAACTAATTATTTTTCAAAGACTATGCGCTTATTCAGAGAATGACAATTCATGTGTAGAAAAACCCCGGCGTTTGTGTTAAAATCTCCACCCTAGATCCGCCAGTTAGTGAGTATATAGACCAACTGTGTCTGTCTCGTCTGTTTTTCACTTTTTTAGTTTTGTGTTTGTAATGTTATTTGTTATTTTCTTTAAATTTTATTTACAAAAGTTTGAGTAAAAGTTTTTTGTACTCAGCAACATATGTATATATGTATCATTCAAACGAAAAAAAAAAAAAAAATGGCACGTACATGTAGTTAAAACATACAAAGAGGCTAAAGCGGACGTATAATCAGCATGCTCTCCACTTTGTAGCACACACAAAATAAGAAAGAGGGAGGGAGAGAGACGACACTTCACACAACATGCGAGTATGCACATCATACATATATACCATGAAATAAGATTAAGATTAAAAAAACCCGTTAAGGAGGGATGACTAGCAAAAAGAGGAGAAAGTATTTAGTTTAGAAAATCGTTTATATTGATAGATAAATGAGAAAATTACTTATTTAATTGAGAATTCAAAGAAATTTATTTCATTTCCTTACATCTTACTAATCTTTAAAAAGAAAATGCTTTAAAATTAAAAAAAAAAAAAAAAAAAATTCTCACAATTCTAAAATATGAAATTTTTAACCTTAATCTATACAGATATCTAAAGTTATACATAAGAAATCATGTCTTATCTAAATAATATAAAATCTGCAAAGAAAATATGACCCAATTTTCAATTGCCAACAAAAATATTCACATAAAATAATATAAGGAGAATAAAATTTTTCGAATAACAGAAAATTATGCCAAACTTACAAACTTATATCCCCTCCCCCCCCCTCCCCTCTCTCCCCACCATCATCATCATCACCATAATGAAGATGTCGTCAACTCATAACTGCAAACTTTGGAATACATACACATTTGCCAAATATTTGTTAAAAGCAGAAGAAGCAGCCGAAAAAAAAATCAATAAATGTAAAAGTATTGAAAGTTTATGCCAGCAGCGTGTCAATGCAAAATCAAATGTTGATTTGCGCCAAGAAAAACGAAAAAATGAAATTTAAATAAATATCTTGTAAGATTGTAAAGATATTCTACTAAATATATACTACCATCTAGTGATGTAACTATGTAGAATGAATTGAAAGATAAGAAAAATGTGGGTTAAAGTTTGTATAGGATTTCTCGTTTTTATTATTTTATTTCTTTCTTCCTTTCTTCCTTTGATTTCCTTAACATTTTTCGTATGCGCTCTTAATGCTTGAATTGATTTTGTTAAGCGTTGATGGCAAAAAAAAAAGAAGAAAAATGCGCGCAAAGTGAAAAAAATTTAAAATTCTAATTACTTTGAAGTTAGATATACAGAGTTTGGTTGTTTGAAGTGATGATGATGATGATGGCTATGATGAAAAAGAAAGGATATTTATCAATAAGTAATGTTGAAGGCAATTCAAATGAATAAAACATTAAAGTGAATATTTTGTTAAATACGAACAGAAAAGTTGCTGCAACTAATCAATTAAAATAAACTGAGATTTTGTAATGGATAATGCGCTATACTCAATAGGTTTAAGTTTTTAGTAGATAGAGTGCTTTATCAAATTATTAGAAATTCGTAGCATACTTTTAGGCTGACGTTTTTATATTTTATCGTTGTTGTTTGCTTTTTATAGATTAAGGAAACTAAATATTCGTCTTTATTATATTTTTAGTAGACTATGAAAAAAAATATTCGTCGCTAAAATATTCTATGCATTTATTAGTGTAACTACAATTTTATTCCAGAAGATACAGAAGTGCTACAATATCATGTTATATATCAATTTAAAGAGCTTGACGAGTAGGTTAGCCATCAGATTTAAAATCGGTTTAGCCAATTCCAAAATATTAGCGTCGGAAGTTCCTTAAAATTCACTCATTGAACAAAGCATTGCATTCATCGTTGTAATAACCATGGCTTAAGCGGGAGTAAATAACATGAGAGAGAGAGAAGAAATGAGTAACGGCATTTCTTAGAATTATCTAAAGAATTATCTGCATACACAAATAACAACACAAACACCAACTAGTAGTTTGGTTCTCTTTTGATATTTGTTTTTTATAAAGAGATTTCTTGAGCAAAACAAAAAAAGTAGTTTAAATCAAATTTAAAATATTTAATTGAATCTAAGAAAAATCTCTTAAATTGTTTTCAAAGCCTCAAACAAATTATATTCCTATACAAAATCGACTGCCATCGTTCTTTTGCTTTTTTGGCTTGTTTTTATTTCAGTTCTCAAAGAGTTCTATTCCAAATTCCAAAAAAAATAGAACCACAATTTAAAATATTCCATTTGGCCTCTTTACTTCTTCTCTTTTTTTATTTCTATAATTTTTCCAAATATCTTCAAATTTCCATAGTTAAAATATTTATCTCAGCACCAAAAATATTTTAATGAATAATACGATACACCAATTAAGTTCAAATTTGTAGCATATATTATTGCATACTTTTAGGCTAACTCTTCAATTATTTATACTAGTCTCTTGCTTGTTTAGATTAAATAAAATCTGAGTATAGGTAACAGAAATTGTACCAAAAAGTGGAAAAAACTTAAGTAAAACTCAAAGCCTTAAAAAAAAGAATTATTTTCACAGTCACCGCACTTCAATTTCATTCAATTTCCACATCTCTAGACTTTTCTTTAATTTTTCCTTTGGTTGCACTACAGTTTTCAATAACTTTCTATTCCATATAATTTCACTTTAATTTTGAAATTTACATTTGCGTTTTTCTTCAAAAATTTTACTCAATTTATTCCATTCCCCTGCATCCTTGCTTCTCCTTTCTCTCTCTCTCTCTCTCTCTCTCTTTCTCTGCCTCACTTTCCCACTCACTCTAGTTTTTCTCTAACATCTACAAATTCCGACAATCAAAATATTTGTCCTTAGCACGCTTTTCATTAACTTACATTTAAAAACACCTTTCCATCTTTTCTTTTCTACCTTCCCTAACAATTATACACACATTTTCCTTAGCCTGTAACAAAAAGAAAAAAAATAAATAAAATTTAAATACTTTCCAAAAAAAAAAAATTATGCATACATTTTGAAACGCCATTATCAGCTCAAAATGCCGAACCACACGCAGACATACCAAACCCAACCCAAAAAAGAAAAAAAAAGTGAACTAAACTGAACCTTAACAATACATAAGCCACAAGTTTTTTTTTTTTTTGCTTGAAGTGGTCGGTCGTTGCTCGTTGGACGTTGGTTGAATCTTTTAGCATACATCGCCAACCACACCACCACGTGCCATTTCGTCTACCAAAAAAAAGAAGCAAAACATAACACAGGAGCACATTTATTTGTTTCAGCTCCTAAATTTATGCAACAAACAAGCAACAATCTAAATACAAATATACGCTAACAATACCCGAGGGAGCATTTCTTAGATGCTGCTGCTTCTGTTACCATTGCTGCTTGAATTTTTCATTGTGTATTTCTTTTTTCTTTTTTTTTTTTCACAATGTTGTCATAAAGCACCAATATATTTTTTTTTTGATGGAGAGGGTGCTCTACTACTACTTTCCATTTATTTAATGTTTTCTATAATTTTCTTTGTATTTTTTCTTTGCATTTTCCTAGAATATAAATAATTTTTGTATTATTTATTTACCCTGATTCAAATTTTTGTTTTTTGTATTTGCTTTGTTCGATTCTTCTTCATGTGATTTTGATATATAATATTTTTATTTATTTATTTTTTTTTTTTTTTTTTACTTTCTTTACTTTTCTTTTGTTCTTTTAAATTTGTATTTGATTGTTTGAATTTATTTTGGTTCACCTTTTTTCTTACGTTTTTTCTTTTCCGTTGAACTTTTAACAACTTTTCTTGGTATTGTTTTAATTTGTTAGGTTGATGCTATTTATTTTTATGCTCGAGTGGTAAAATATATTGGAATTTTCTGTATTTTTTATTTGGAACCTTTCCAAAAACAGTAGGAGAATTAAAGTCTTCTTGGCAAATTGATTTGCTTCCGATGTAAAAACTTTGCCTGCATGAAGTTGTGTGAGAGAATGTGAGAGAGAAGCACCAGTGAGTTTTCTAAGTAAAATTCTTAGATATTAAACTTTCTTTTATCTATTGCAAAGGAGAGAACTTAAGTCTCTAAAGTCTTTTATAGATCTTAATCTGGTTTCCTTTTTATGAGTTATACAGAAAAGTTTTTGAAACATATATATAAGTGGATTATATATATGAATATGTGGATCGAACGCTAGAGCTCCTACGATCAACTCAGACTCAACTCTATCTAATAATTCTACAAACCATAATTTTTTCTCACATTTTTTCTCACTCCTAATTCAAGCTAGTTAGGTTAGGTTGGAGTGGCTGTCGAGAGACACACTTAGGCCTGAACGGCCCATTATGATACCACATAGTTGGACCTACAGTTTAACGCCGATTCCGAACGGCGGTGTGGCAATTTTTTATCGGCTTGGTGGTTTTGCCATTACCAACCAATGTGTTAACTTGTATACTATCTTATAATTCTCATTCACTTCGTATCGATAGTGAATATAAGAAAGTTATGAAAATTAACCACTAGACGAAGACGGGAATCGAACCCGAACCTCCCAAATGAAAGTCTCGTGCACTATCCACTAGGCTATCGAGGTCGTCTTCAAGCTAGTTAGATTTAATTTTTATTATTATTTTTTGTTTTTTTTTATCTGGGCATTCTCTCGTATATCGTGAAGAAAATAATTAGAATCTCTATTCAGATTAATTTCGAAGACACTGCCCAGTTTCCTCCCTCCCCCCCCCCCCCCCCCCCCCGGGCCAACATCTGTCAACTGATAATTTTCTCCTATTTTTCTGCAAAATATATCCATTGCACTAAATGTTTTCTCATGTTTATTTCAAATTCTTCAAGTCCACAATCAGCTTTAATTTTCAATAATTTCTCAGGCTTTGAACATTCTTACGCTCATCTTAAAAGAATAACTCAAATCGTTGGGTCTTTTTACTTAATACCCTTTTTTTTAACGAGGAAGAAAGCATAAAAAGCCCAGTCAGTGCGCGACATTCTTACGCTGAAACCACGGTTCAGTGTAAGAATGTTCAACCGTACGATTCTTCCTCCTGGAACCACCGTTAGCTATTACGTCGGAGAACCGTAATGAGCTCAATCGTCAGTATTGGTTTCTGTCCAATTCTGTCCAGTTGTATCGTTGGTTGACGATATCTGGCTCCTTGTTGCATTTGTTTGCCATTCGTTTGGCTTTACGCACACGTTCTGCATTATACAGTGTAGTCATCATATTTGAAGCAACCTTGCATGCTGTATCCATTTTTCCCATGTGTTACACATCTGTGTAGTCAGATTTCTTTCCATAGGGGGTTCTTCAAAGGCTTTCTCCTCATCTAATCTCTGTCCTTGTTGAAACGCGGGTACTAAAAATGTATGTGCTGCCTGTTCTTCCGTTACTCTGGACATCTTGGGCAAAACGTGTCTGCTTCTTCGACGTTGATCCTATGCAGGTACTGCTTGAAGCACCCATGGCCAATAAGCAGTTGCGTAATGTGATAGCTCAATTCGCCATACCTGCGTGATTTCCGCTCTCTTATATCCGTTATCCGAGATTGTAGGTTCATCGAAGTTTTTCGGATGACTCCCATCATTGCTGCAATTCCATGATGGTACGCTGCTTTTCTTCTTCTCTTATGCCTTTGGTTGGCTCTGTGTCACGACCATATAACCGCATCATCTCTTGTGCCTGTAGATCTTTGGGCACCTTACTTGCTATGACACAAATAGCATGGTCCGACACTGTGCGATACGCGCTAACTACCCTCAGGGCACTGAGCCTATATAATAGCAGCTTTCATGTGATCCTCGAACGACATTCTGGAGTCTATAAGTACTCCTAAGTACTTGATGTGTGGGCACGAACCGTGATGGCCAGCTCTTCACGTGCTTTTCTCGTACTCAATAGCACGACTTCCGTCTTCTGCTCCGCCAATTCCAGCTTCAAGTTGTACAGCCATCTTCTCATCCCTGAAATGACGGTCGTTACATATAGCCTGTAGCGAGACCAGGTATTTGGCTACTGCCACTATCGCGATGTTGTCTGCATATCCAATGATTGTTGTATCCTTCTGGAGATCCAATTTGATTTCTGTCATACATTGCCTTCCACAGCGTTGGCCCGAGAACGGAGACCTGCGGAATGCCTCCCTTGACACGATACTGTTTCACGCCGTCGTCAGTATCATAAATTAAAATTCAGTTGTCGAAGTAGTTTGTGATTATTTGCAACAGGTACTCCGGTACTTCCAATACTTTCAGTGCACTCATAATCTGAGGCCAGTTCGCTAAGTTAAAGGCATTTCCGATGTCTAACGTCACTACGGCGCAGTATTTCTTCTTGCCGTTTCTCCATTGCTTGCCGCTGGTGACCTCGTGTGCAATATTTATCACCGCTTTTATTGCGTCGACAGTGGAGCACGCTTTTCTAAATCAAAACTGTCGTGCTGATAGCTCTCCTGACTCTTTCAAGCCACTCCGGAAACCTGTAACCTATGTTGCGTTCGAGTACTTTGTCCAGTCGATACGATGCCGGTTCATCCGGCGGCTTCTTTGCTTTTAGTAGGAGGACTAACCGCTGTCGCTTCCAAGGGTCTGAGAAAACTCCTTCCTTCAAGTATGCGTCGTAAAGCTTTGCGAATACCTCCGGTATAGCTGTGATCGCTGACGTTGCGCTCAAACATTGGGGAAGAAGCCATCCAGCCCTGGGACCTTGTTATCCGAAATCTTTCGTAGCGTTGCCAGCATTTCGCTGACGGGGACTTATGACGTCGTGGAGCAAGTTCTTTCTGAGAAGGGGTGGGGGGGGCGGGGGCGTGGGGGGGGAGAGTGGTTCCGACTTTTCTCATCAGTGTGGAGCAGGTGAGCTGTACAGCTCTTGGACCTCTATCCTTCCTCATAACCGTCCTATACGCCAACCCCCAAGGATCGATTTCTGCACTGTTGCGTAATTGTTCAAAACAGGCTCTGTTGGTCTTCTTGAGCTCAATTCTGCAGACTTTGTAATCAAGCTGCATAATTTCCTATGCACATTTTTAAATCCAACGCCAGAATTGTCTCTATCAACTCAAAGTTCTATCCCAACTCAATCTAACTGAAAAGTATATAAATAAACCTTTAATTTTCCCCTATAATTCTTCTCCACATTTAAATCAAATTACACAAATTCCCAAATCAGCTTTAAATTCGTCATTCAATTCTCCTAAAATTCCCTATATTTTAAAATAATTTCAATATACACAAATAAAAAATATTTTTCCTATTTTTTTTTTACGTAGTTTTCCACCCATTGTTTTCTGCTCAAATATTTATTTTGCGCGTTTTTCCTATTTCCCTTTTTGATTTTTTCTCCTTGTTTTTTGGAGCACTGCAAAAAAAAAAAAAAGCTGTCGAAATGTAAGATTGATTGGTTTTTGATGAATTCTATTCTTTTTCTTTTTTTTCGATATATGTATACATATTTTTTTCCGCGAATTTTCGCTTTTTCAATTTTTTAATTCATTTCCGAGTTTTGTAAGTTTTGTTTTTGTGCCACAAAAAAGAAAAATTTTATTTTGAGTTTAAATTACATACGCGTGTTTTATAAATAGTTTGGGGGGGAAAAAAAGAAGAAAAACGTAGAGATTCGATTGAAATTTGAAGCCTTTTGTTTTAAGTTTTCGTATTTTCGCATTGTATTGAACTGAAAAAAAAAGAAAACACAAGAGAACAACGTAAATTCAACACAAATTACAAAATCGAATAAATGAATCACACATAAGGTAAACTTATAAAATATTCAGAATTTTTTATTTTGTTTTATCCCCACGCGACGTTAAAAATACAAACCTCGATTTAAAATAAATACATTGAATTTTCGTGTAACTACGCGTTATAAAAAATAATGCAACACTTCCAATATCAGCATTGATTTTTTATCGAAAAATAGAGTTGAATTAAATTTAAGTTAATTGAATTGCTGCATGTAAGGATTGTTTGTGTGTGTATGTGTGTGTGTGTGGATAGTAAAAATATATACCGTTCAAATGAAAGGAATTGTGAGATTTTATTTAATTAAAGGTTTTTCAATTTAAATTTTACAGAAGAATATTTCGAAGGAAAACTGAGATGCAATTTTCCTTTCAATGTCCAATGTTCCAGGGAAATTGGGATGCAAGCGTTCCACAAATACTTTTTTTGTCACATTGGCTAAGTTATTTATCAGAAAAAGGAAATGCTTTATGACCTATGACACCAATCTCGAATACAATTTTGAGGATCGATTTGAGAGAGAGCAAAAATCATGGAAGTTTATATATTTTTTTTTTTCAAAAAACTCGAACTTATTTTCAACCTTCACAAATCGGAATAATACATATAAAAAGTAATATTAGAATTTAAAATTATAAGTTTTTTCCAAAGAAGTTGAATCTTGCATGCAATCTGCCTTGTCAAAAATAAGTATCTGTGTGAAGTTCAAAGATTTGAGTTCATACAAATCATAGATGGCATAAAAGATGGACAAAAGTCTGAAGTAAGAATATTATTAACAGAATTGAAAACAACATCGATCATTTTGAGAAGTAAGATTTAGCACCTGAGTAACAAATTGAACAAAACATAATTGAAACCGTAAATGGACATATTTTTGAGATGGCAGACATTTTTTATTGGGTATAAGAAATGAGGTATGTAGAGAGAATTGGGGAGGTTTTGGAGTCAAAAAACGAATTTTTGATATTTATTTTTCCTTACGACGGGGTCCTGAATAGGTTTATTTAATTTTTTGGTTCTTTTTGAAGTGAAACTTCATTTCTCTTGTCCTAGCGTAAAACCAACCGATGTGTCGTCGCGCGTAAGTTTGCAATGCGACATAATTTTGTCGAGCAATGTGCATGAGGGGCTAAATAAACTATATAATAAACGATTCATAAATAGTTTTAATTCAATATGACATATCAATTACACACACGCCTATGGCAGAAAGAACAATGTGTAGCGTCGCCATCTTAAAGTTTATGACAGTTTTATATTTCACATACAGATGGCGCAAATGTCCAAGGAATTACATGAAGATGTCACACACAAAAGATGTCGTCTACAATTGTCATCGAAATTACCGGTACAGAGTTGCAATTTTTGTTTTAGCATTAACCATTTTTTTCAGAAGAAGGTACATTAGGGGGTTGAGAAATTAATTTTTGGCATTTATTTTTCTCTACGACCACCGTTAGGGAGGCCTATTGAACAATTTTTGTTTTTAGTTTGCATTTTTACGACAACACATAGACTTTTTTGAACTTCAGATGTCAAGAAAATCAAATGAACATGCTGAAATATTGTACCAGGAAATATTGTAATGGAAATTCGATATCAAAGCAAAAAAATCAATTCCTTGTTTGCTGATTTTATGGCTTATAAAGAAGCTTCCTAATTAAAACTCTTTTCAGGTTCTTTTTTTAATATAACCAGATTTGAGTAGAAAAATGTATTTGTTTTTCATTTGATGTTCAGTGGCGCCCTCTAGTAGAGGTCTTAGGAAAAAATAAATATCGAAAATTAATTTTTCTACTCCAAAAATCCGCCGTATTTTTCAAAAACTGTAAGCTTGTTCTGGAAACCGCGATTCAAGAAAATCACACCCGATGGGCGGTAGGAGGTTATTTTAAGGTCAAAATTCTTTTCGTCCCCCCCTTTACCAATGAAAATCTTACACATTTTGATTGTTGTTCATTTATTATTATTTGAAAGAGGACGACTCGAAAGTCAGGCACTGTGATCTATAAGATCTATTGTACCAAAGCCCCAAGAAAGAAAGAAAGGCAGAGAAAGCCGGGAATCGAACTCAGGTCTCCAGAGATAAGAGTCTGGCACTCTGCCACTAGACCACTGTGGCGATGGTAGGACCTACAGTTTAACGCCGATTCCGAACGGCTGTGTGGCATTTTTTTATCAGCTCGGTAGTTTTGCCATTACCAATCAAAGTGTGAACTTGTACACATTCTTATAATTCTCATCCACTTCATATCGATAGTGAATATAAGAAGTTTATGAGAATTAACCACCAGAACAAAACGGGAATCGAACCCGCAACCTTCTGAATGAAAGTCTAGTGCACTATCCACTAGACAATCGAGGTCGTATTGTTGTTCATGATTCAAGGGATTTTAAAGGGACCCCCAATTGGCAATCTCTGGATAAGCTACTGATTGGCCCTGTACAGAATGGGAAGACTGACGTCTTGATTAAACAAGAATCAAGCGTCGAGTTATGTGGCCTTGAACAATGGAATGGTTAAAGCAGAGATCACAAATTGGATAAGCTCACAACATCTGGAGAGATGGAATTATGACAATTTGTCGATAAACTTAGGGAACACTAAAAGTGCGTTTCGTCTTCACTAGTGACTGGCAATGGCAACCTCAGGCATTATCTGAAAAATGTAAATCTTATGTACAATGGTATCTGTAGGCTATGTCTAGAGAAAGCTGAGGCATTGATGCATGTAGAATGAAAAACACACATTCAACAACAAGTGTTCTTCTTCGACAAATACACTCCAAAAATAAATAAGCTGAAGTTCCTCAACGATAGGGCGCCCAAACGTCACCGAAAATTTTGAAGTCACGTTCCTGATAAAAAAAACATCTTCAAAATGTCCTTGATTTTATCGATTTTCTATGTGCAATGATTTTTGATGAAGTCAATTGCTTGAGAGACTTAAAAAAGCTGCTGAACTAGTCCTGTGTCTTCCAGGAACCAATGCTCTTGTGAAGCAGATATTTTCAAATATGAATTGTATGTAAACAGGTGAAATTCAAGAAAGAAAGTTAACTTAATAAAAGCCTTTTTGCAAGTAAATTTTGAAATCTTATGTGAAATTTTTAGCAAAAATCTTACCACAAACGTACTTATTTTACAGGAAACTTAGTGCTGTGTAGGATCCATACTAAAATTTCTACTGAAGGCTGGACTTATGGAAATACTTTTGCAGTGCGCTACCCCAATAATAGTCAATAGTGCTGTGAAAAAATATAATGTCCTACCTATATAATCCTCTCTATACTTCATAAATAAGTAATTATAATTATTCTCCATTTTACAAACTCTATTCTTATTTAACAAATCCAATTAGTTCGTATGTCATGTCCGTTACTTAGGATAAAAATCTGTGGCAAATGTATAGGTCCAAAAAAAAAAAAAAAACCTGGTTACCCCAGTCAACGTTTTCAAAATTTAGTCAAGCTCGGCAAGCCCGGAGTAAATGAAAAGTGATGCTCTCAAATTATCATAGTTTAACAATGTGACGACCACATTCGATTATGTTGCAGATCCGATATGACGAGTAGGTTAGTCAATTTCAAAATATTAGCGTCGAAAGTTCTTTAAAATTCAGTCATTGAACAAAGCATTGTATTCATCATTGTAAAAATCATTGCTTAAGCGGGAGTAAATAATAAATAAGAGAAAGAGAGAAGACATGAATAACGGCATCTCTCAGAATTATCTGCATCAGCGATGCCAACTTGCGGGGAATTCCCCGATTTGCGAGGAATTTTACTTGGTGCGGGGAATCGGGGAATGAGCTATTTTTTGCGGGAAATTTGAAGTCGTTCATCTTTTAGTAATTAAGGTCTGTACAATATTTTTTGTCAAATTTTATATAATTTAAAATGTTTAACTTATGAAATATTTCATATTTTGGGTCTTAAAATCTTCATCTTTTCTTAAGCAGGCTCAGCAATTTATTGGTTTGGAGAAATAGATTTTTAAAAAAGTGTGCTATTTGAAAGTATTATATTTCAAAAGTATTTTGTAAAAATTTCAGAGAACGCAGAATGCTTTCATAGATTATAGCGGCGGTTGTCAGTCAGGTCAAAACAGTCGCGCGGCTCTTCGACTTCCCTTTCGTTCATTCAGAAAAGCTTAGCTATGCCTTCGTCCAGCACCTCCTGATTAACTCTTAACTATTGCTGACTAATCTGTAAACTTACAAATTACGGTCAGCCATCATAAAGAAGATGAAGTATATTTTATATGTTAAAAACCGATAGTCAAAACTTTGAACCCGTTTTTCTCAAAACAAAGTTTTTAGTTTTTGCCATTTTTTATTTGAGTCAACAAAAATGCCATGTCTTCTCCTTTTAGAAAGTTCAGGGTCACCTTAAAATAACACTCACTGAGGTCAATTTTGTGTAAAATGTTTATATGAAAAGTGCGTGTAGAGCTGTTATAATATGAAATTATACCAATGCGGGGAATTCAATCGAAAAACGGGGAATTTTTCGAGGGTTATCGGAGAGAGAGAAAAAATGAGTTGGCATCCCTGATCTGCATATACAAATAACAAAACAAACACCAACGAGTAGTTTGGTTCTCTTTTGATAATTGTTTTTTCATAAAGAGATTTCTTGAGCAAAAAATAAATAAAATAGCCCCAGTTACTGGGGCCTTACCCACCAGCGTTATTTTAATCCAGTTCAAGTTTGTTTGCTTTTTTCTATACGACACATTCTCAAATTAAATTCACTTCATGGCAGTAAAGTAATTTTTGCTTCAACGTAAATAAGAGCAAATAAAAAATGTATAAAAAAATTAATCTTGTAGATCCGTACAAATTTGAACTTCCCCCTTATTTTTAAAGATTGGTAAACATTTAAAATTTCAATTTCTTACGCTTAGGCACAATACACCCTTAAAAATATTCGTAAATTCAATTCAATTAAATCGTCTAAGCTAATAATAACAATGACAAACTTCCTAAATAAGAACCATCCAAAACTCTCTCATATTTATTTAATAAAAAAATCAATTTCAAACTCAGCATGAAACATTTGGATATAAAAAAAATCACGTGTGCAACACTTGCAGAAATCAAACAGTAACAATAACAGGAAAATAAAAAAAAATAGCGTGAGGAAGAGAAAGTAAGTGAGTAGAAAATAGAAAAAAGAGAGACAGCTATAGTTGTCCCTTTTTAGTTTTACCCCATTTTGATATAACATGCAGCTGGCATGAACTGTAATTTTCTATACATTAATAAATGCAATTTCTAGAGACTTTAAAAGGGATATAGTCAAAGTAGGCGTGTGTCCATTTTAACATGACATAAATATACATACATACAAATAAAACCAACAACAGCAAGGGAGATTTAGCTTTCATACTCATATTTATTTATTTTTCTACGCTGTTATATTAAAAACCCAAAGGGGATTTGCTTATTTTATTTTCTCTCCTTTTTGCTAAATGTAATATTTATCTTGTCATCAGAAAGAAAGTTTATTGTATAAATAAACGAAAGATATGAACTACTGCCACCAACAACGACCAACCACTACCAACAAGACCCACACAATTTAATAAACCATGAGTATACAAAAACTTTTTCAAATATTTCATAAATTGACATTTTTTCTCTGCAAAAAATTCACTACATTTTAATTTAAGTGTTGCCATTTGTAATGTAATCTTAAAATAGCGATTCTCTATTTTGTTCTATTTTGTTATTTGCTTAGTCTCCCTTCCTTTCTCCAACTGGTATTTTTCTTATTGTTATGATTATTTTGTGTTAACGTGCAACATAATCTTTTAATCTCGTTTTTACTGGCTGCCTGTCTGGCTCAGACTAAGTCTCACCCTACATTGTCGTGCATCGTGACTGACTGCATGCATAGTGTCGATTTGCAAAAGTGGTTGCAATTTTACTATTACTCCCTTCCTTTACATAAATATTTTTAATATTCTCCCTCATTTCTCGATTGTATACCCTTAGGATTGTCGCTAATATTTTTCACATTTCGCAATTATAATATGTATGATATTTTTAGGAAAATGATTATAATTTCTCTCGTCTTTTATTGCGTCACGCATTTTTTTTGTGGTATATCATTTAATTTAGTTTTCTTTATTTTTAATGCTGTGACGAGCAAAAATTTGGACCACAAATTTTAGCCGCACAATAACACCGTCCTCCAAACACCGCATAAAGAATTAAAAACACAATAGCCTGCCCCAGCATAGGCTGGGAGAAGATCACCGCAAAGGCGAAATGGACAACAAAGACGCACACAGTTAGCACAAAGAAAAGGAAAAGCACAAATGCGCTACACTAAGTGTGCTACAACATCAAAAGATGTATACTAACATCTACGTGTGGGTGTATACTACAAAAAAACTACAATTGGGAGAGCAACAAAACAACAACACAATGCGTTCCAGTGGCGACAGTCTGCACAATGGAATAACTGTATGGCTTGCTGTGGGCTATAAAAGGGCGAACAGAACAGAGATCTTTTTTTTTTGGCTGGCAGCTGGCATCGGAGCAACACGTACCCTGGTAAGTACAAGTAGTGGGTTAGTGAGGAAAATTTTAATTCGACCAGACGGACAAAATTTGGGAGGACAGAGAAAAACTCCAAGTCTTGTAACCTGCGAAGACGTGTGCGGCTTGCCGTTGATCGTCGGAGGAACAACAAGCCGACTTGGTCAATAGTCAGGTAAAACTCCAAGTCTTGTAACCTGCGAAGACGTGTGCGGCTTGCCGTTGATCGTCGGAGGAACAACAAGCCGACTTGGTCATTAGTCAGGTAAAACTCCAGGTCTTGTAACCTGCGAAGACGTGTGCGGCTTGCCGTTGATCGTCGGAGGAACAACAAGCCGACCTGGTCTAAGAGGCAAGATACCACGACCGACGCAAGACGCCGCATGGTACGTCCGTTGTACACCAGTCTAGCCATAGCCGCGCTACATCAGCACGATCCATTGCATTCGTCAGTTATACTCCAGCCTACGCTCAGCAGCACTACGCAAGCGCCATTCCATTGCATTCGCCCGTTATACACCAGTCTACGCACAGCAACGCTACGCCAGCGCGATCCATTGCATTCGCCCGTTATACGCTAGTCTACGCACAGCAGCGCTACGCCAGCGCGATCCATTGCATTCGTCAGTCACACGCCAGTCTACGCACAGCAGCGCTACGCCAGCGCGATCCATTGCATTCGTCAGTCACACGCCAGTCTACGCACAGCAGCACTACGCCAGCGCGATCCATTGCATTCGCCCGTTATACACCAGTCTACGCACAGCAACGCTACGCCAGCGCGATCCATTGCATTCGCCCGTTATACGCTAGTCTACGCACAGCAGCGCTACGCCAGCGCGATCCATTGCATTCGTCAGTCACACGCCAGTCTACGCACAGCAGCGCTACGCCAGCGCGATCCATTGCATTCGTCAGTCACACGCCAGTCTACGCACAGCAGCACTACGCCAGCGCGATCCATTGCATTCGCCCGTTATACACCAGTCTACGCCCAGCAGCGCTACGTCAGTGCGATCCATTGCATTCGTCAGTCACACGCCAGTCTACGCACAGCAGCGCTACGCCAGCGCGATCCATTGCATTCGCCCGTTATACACCAGTCTACGCACAGCAGCGCTACGTCAACGCGACCCATCAAATTCACCCGTTATACGCTAGTCTACTCACAGCAGCGCTACGTCAGCACCATTCCATTGCATTCGTCAGTTATACACCAGTCTACGCACAGCAGCGCTACGCCATCGCAATCCATTGCATTCGTCAGTTATACTCCAGCCTACGCACAGTAGCGCTACGCCAGCGCAATCATTCGCATTCGTCAGTTATACGCTAGTCGACGCACAGCTGCTCTACGTCAGCGCCATTCCATTGCATTCGTCAGTTATACTCCAGTCTACGCACAGCAGCGCTACGCCAGCGCGATCCATTGCATTCGCCCGTTATACACCAGTCTACGCACAGCAGCGCTACGTCAGTGCGATCCATTGCATTCGTCAGTCACACGCCAGTCTACGCACAGCAGCGCTACGTCAACGCGACCCATCAAATTCACCCGTTATACGCTAGTCTACTCACAGCAGCGCTACGTCAGCACCATTCCATTGCATTCGTCAGTTATACACCAGTCTACGCACAGCAGCGCTACGCCATCGCAATCCATTGCATTCGTCAGTTATACTCCAGCCTACGCACAGTAGCGCTACGCCAGCGCAATCATTCGCATTCGTCAGTTATACGCTAGTCGACGCACAGCAGCTCTACGTCAGCGCCATTCCATTGCATTCGTCAGTTATACTCCAGTCTACGCACAGCAGCGCTACGCCAGCGCGATCCATTGCGTTCGTCAGTCACACGCCAGCCCATTAAATATTAAATTGAATTATTCGAAGTAACATTGATAAGTGTAATTAATATTAAATGAAATTAAACTTGAATTATTGTTATAATAAAAAAAACCTGTGTGTCTAAATAAAGTGAGGGTCCCCTGCAAAATACAAATTTTGTAACGCAAAGAACCTCTGGAGCCCGCTGAGACTACCCCAGCCTAAGACCGGGGAAACGGTTCGTTACATGGCGCCCGAGCAGGGACCCTGAAGTGAAAAAAAAAACAAACATTATTACTCACAAAGAATTAAATTACACACAGTGACAATAAAATCAATTAAACACAGTGAATAAACTCAGTAGAGAAAAAAAAAAAAGGGTTAAAGAAAAAAAAACAAACAACCCAAGACAATGGTGAAGCTAACGTGGGTATATGCAATGAGGAAAGAGGAGCTAACAACTTGTGCCCTCGAATTCGGTCTTGACGACAGCGGTACCGTGGAGGAATTGCGCAAGCGGTTGGTAGCTTTTATACTCGGGGATAACTTCGCCGAAGGCATCCAGGAACGCTTGGAGGAGTTGGAAGAACAACACACCAAAATGCAGTCACCGCGTCCGTCACCGACACCAGCAAACGACCCGGTGCCAGATGACCTAGGTGCCCTACAGCAATTCACATTGCATATACCAGCAAGACACACGCAGACAGCCGCGCAACACCACACATTCAATCCTCCAATACCATATCCCCAAGCACCAGCAACGCAGGCTCGTACAACCCAAGAGGCAGCATGCAGCGCCACACCGGTAACACATGCTCTGGCTATGGACCGCATCCGGAAGTGGGGCATAAAATTCAACGGTGGGAGAGACCCTCTGGAGTTTATCGAAAGGGTGGAGGAGCTGATGGAAGTGGATGGGGTAGACCGAGACTGGGTGCCGCGCGCCATGCCCCAATTATTGGTGGAAAGAGCGCTCACCTGGTTCCGCAACAACAATGTTCAAGAACAGCGGTGGGATACTTTTAAAAAATTATTTCTTACTTTTTTCCTTCCACCACGGTATTTAGAAGACTTGGATGACGAGATACGGCGCAGGATACAACGACCACGGGAGACGTTTAAGGACTACGTGCTCACTATGCAAAATATGATGCGGCACGCACATTACAATGAGTCCCAAAAACTAGAGCGTATTTTTAGAAATTGCAGACAAGAATACCAGCTCTACATCAAGCGGCGCGACTTCACAAACCTAGGGGAGCTGGTCAAGCTGGCTGACGACCTAGATGTGATCCACGTGGTCGAAGATGCGCGAAGACACCCTGAGCAACGTCCCCGAGAGGAGCATCACCGCACCGTAAAAGACGAGACACAGACACCAATCGACCCAAGAACCGCTTGTCACAGGTGCGGACGCAACGGGCACATAAGGCGGGCATGTCAGAGTCCACAACTCCTATTTTGTTGGGATTGTGGCAAGAAAGGAATGCGTACCATCGAGTGCTGCCGACGACATCCGGGAAAACGGCGGAGGGGCCCACCAGTAACGAGGCATGGTGGCCGCCCCCGTATTTCGATCCCAAACCTCACAACAACACTCCAACATGATGACACTCGAATCCTCGCCGTCGTCGCCTTGGGCCGGAATCAAACCAGTGCAATCATAGACACGGGGGCCACACGCAGCTTCATTAGCCAACACCTGGCCAACACGTATCACAAACACGGGGAGATTCAAAGAACAAGCACAACAGTGCGTATGGCAGACGGTAGTGTCCGCTACATCGAGAAGGAATTGAAAATAGATGTCGGACTAGGAAACAGCGGATGCACTCTGGCATTGCTCATCTTGCCAACAATGGTAGATCATTTAATCCTCGGGATGGACTTTCTCTGCAAAACGCATGCAACGCTAAGCTGCGGAGGCCAGTCCATCACACTGCGAGTGCCATATCCACAAGAACACGGAAAAAACGTGCCCATATGCACGGTGGTACGCGACACCGCGCAGAGCGAGACCGATACCATTAGATTGTTTCTGCAGGAGGAATTGGCAAAATTTGAGGCACTGGAGGGCACTTCCAACATAACCTCACACAAAATTGTGATGAGGGACGAACGTCCAATTAAACA
The DNA here is from genome assembly GCA_963691655.1 of Toxonevra muliebris. Classification (NCBI taxonomy): domain Eukaryota; kingdom Metazoa; phylum Arthropoda; class Insecta; order Diptera; family Pallopteridae; genus Toxonevra; species Toxonevra muliebris. Next base: position 121,830,244 of record OY829326.1, read on the forward strand.
GCGCTACCACCCTAAGAACCCTGCTATGCAACAAATCATCAACCAAGAAGTCGACGAGCTTATTACGAAGGGGTGCATCGAACCCTCGCATAGCCCCCACAGTGCACCAATTGTGTTGGTCAAGAAGAAGACAGGGCAATGGAGACTCTGCATAGATTACAGGCAACTCAACGCGCACTCGGTACCCGATGCTTACCCGCTGCCGCGCATACACCACATCCTTGACCGGCTCCGCGATGCCAAATATATTAGCAGTCTGGACCTCAAAAATGGTTACTGGCAGATCCCAATGGATAGAGACAGTAAGCAGTACACTGCCTTTACCGTACCAGGTCGTGGTCTCTACCAGTGGTGCGTCATGCCCTTTGGGCTGCATTCTGCTCCGGCCACATTTCAACGGGCCCTAGACAGTGTCATCGGCCCAGAAATGGAACCATACGCGTTTGCCTATCTGGATGACATCATAGTAACCGGATCAACGCTGCAGGAACATATGCGCAACCTACGCGAGGTCTTCAGACGGCTTAGGGAAGCCAAACTCAGGCTGAACCAAGACAAATGTGAGTTTTTCAAGAAGGAGATAAAGTATCTGGGTCACGTCGTGAGTGATAAGGGTATCCACACCGACCCAGACAAGATTGCTGCCATCCAAGAACTACGACCGCCCACTAACGTCCGTGAGCTCCGTCAATGCCTGGGTATAGCTTCATGGTACCGCCGGTTCGTGCCCGAGTTCTCCGACATAGTACACCCCTTGACAAAACTACTAAAAAAGGGAAAGCACTTCAACTGGAGCGGAGAGCAACAAGCAGCTTTCGAGGACCTGAAAAGGAAATTGACAGAGGCCCCCATACTAGTCTGTCCCGACTTTTCAAAGAAATTTACCTTACAGACCGATGCCAGCAACTATGGGCTCGGCGCGGTGCTAACGCAAGAGATTGACAACCAGGAACGAGTAATAGCTTATGCAAGTAGGCGACTTAACAAAGCAGAAGAGAATTACTCCCCGACCGAAAAGGAGTGCCTGGCTATTGTCTGGGGAGTAAGGAAGATGCGGCCGTACTTAGAGGGATACAAGTTTACGGTGGTCACCGATCACCTCTCTCTCAAGTGGCTGAACTCAATCGAAAGTCCTTCAGGACGCGTGGCGCGGTGGGCATTGGAGCTACAACAACATACTTTTGACATCCAGTACCGAAGAGGGAAGCTGAATGTTGTAGCCGATGCGCTGTCCCGTCAACCACTAGAAGACTTGAGGACCACTGGAGCCGAGGTAACACCAGGAGAACGCTGTACCTGGATCACAAAGAAGATAACGGAAGTGCGCGACCACCCCGAAAGCTACCCTGACTACACAGTACAAGAGGGAAATCTGTACCGGCACATACCACAACCGACCGAGGAGGAGAACGACAGCGCCTGGAAACTTTGCGTACCGACTTCATTGCGCGCTAGAGTAATGCAGGAGAACCACAGTGACGCGACGGCAGGGCACATGGGCATTAGAAAAACCATCGTCAGAATATGCCGCCGATACTACTGGCCAGGTATGACAAAGGAAGTAAGCCGGTATGTACGGAGTTGTGAGTCTTGCCAGAAATTCAAGGCGATACAACAGAAACCTGCGGGGAAGATGTTCACGAAAATTGCAGAGGAGCCATGGGCATGGCTGTGCGCTGACTTCGTGGGACCACTCCCACGCTCAAAACATGGGAACACTATGCTCCTAGTCTTCTTCGATAAATTTTCCAAATGGACGGAACTGGTACCACTTCGCAAAGCAACCAGCGACGGGCTACAAAAAGCATTTCGAGAGCGCATTCTAGCACGATACGGGGTCCCCAGGGTGCTGGTCACAGATAATGGCACTCAGTTCACCAGTAGAGCCTTTCGACGATTCTTGCAAGCAATGGGCGTAAGACAGCAATTCACGGCACCCTACACACCGCAAGAGAACCCTACCGAGAGAGCTAATAGAACGATCAAGACCATTATCGCCCAACTGGCTGGTCAACAACAACACCTGTGGGACGAACAGCTGCCCGAGATCTCCCTGGCAATCAACTCTAGCACATCAGAAACCACCGGGTATAGCCCGGCCTTTCTTACGCAAGGACGGGAACCCCGTCTCCCTAAGGCCTTATATGATGAGACAACATTGGGCTCAGGAGCACCTACACCAACTGGTGATGAGCGAGCCGCCAGACTACACGATACTTTCAAAATCGTTAGACGCAACTTAGCACGCGCAGCACAGGATCAGGCACGTCATTATAACCTACGTAGACGGGCCTGGAAACCAGAAATTGGGGACCTGGTGCTGGTGAAACAACACCACCTATCTCGAGCGGTGGATAATTTCGCGGCAAAGCTGGCACCCAAGTTCGATGGCCCTTTCCGGGTGGCATCGTTCGAGTCCCCAGTCATCGTCAAGTTACAGCGGATGGGACAGCGGCAGGAAAGGACCGCGCACGTCAGCGAACTTAAACAATTCCACCAGGACCACACATCGATACCTCAACCGTCGGCGACATCGCCAGGAAGGCAAGCCACGGTAAACACGCCCATAAAAAATTTAGTATAATGAAGACCATCGAAGGACAGCGGTACCGAATCCGGGTGTCACGCAATAGTGACGTCACACTCTTTAAAATCAAGGAGGCCCCGTCTCTTTCGGCGAAGTAAGGGGGGGGTGTGACGAGCAAAAATTTGGACCACAAATTTTAGCCGCACAATAACACCGTCCTCCAAACACCGCATAAAGAATTAAAAACACAATAGCCTGCCCCAGCATAGGCTGGGAGAAGATCACCGCAAAGGCGAAATGGACAACAAAGACGCACACAGTTAGCACAAAGAAAAGGAAAAGCACAAATGCGCTACACTAAGTGTGCTACAACATCAAAAGATGTATACTAACATCTACGTGTGGGTGTATACTACAAAAAAACTACAATTGGGAGAGCAACAAAACAACAACACAATGCGTTCCAGTGGCGACAGTCTGCACAATGGAATAACTGTATGGCTTGCTGTGGGCTATAAAAGGGCGAACAGAACAGAGATCTTTTTTTTTTGGCTGGCAGCTGGCATCGGAGCAACACGTACCCTGGTAAGTACAAGTAGTGGGTTAGTGAGGAAAATTTTAATTCGACCAGACGGACAAAATTTGGGAGGACAGAGAAAAACTCCAAGTCTTGTAACCTGCGAAGACGTGTGCGGCTTGCCGTTGATCGTCGGAGGAACAACAAGCCGACTTGGTCAATAGTCAGGTAAAACTCCAAGTCTTGTAACCTGCGAAGACGTGTGCGGCTTGCCGTTGATCGTCGGAGGAACAACAAGCCGACTTGGTCATTAGTCAGGTAAAACTCCAGGTCTTGTAACCTGCGAAGACGTGTGCGGCTTGCCGTTGATCGTCGGAGGAACAACAAGCCGACCTGGTCTAAGAGGCAAGATACCACGACCGACGCAAGACGCCGCATGGTACGTCCGTTGTACACCAGTCTAGCCATAGCCGCGCTACATCAGCACGATCCATTGCATTCGTCAGTTATACTCCAGCCTACGCTCAGCAGCACTACGCAAGCGCCATTCCATTGCATTCGCCCGTTATACACCAGTCTACGCACAGCAACGCTACGCCAGCGCGATCCATTGCATTCGCCCGTTATACGCTAGTCTACGCACAGCAGCGCTACGCCAGCGCGATCCATTGCATTCGTCAGTCACACGCCAGTCTACGCACAGCAGCGCTACGCCAGCGCGATCCATTGCATTCGTCAGTCACACGCCAGTCTACGCACAGCAGCACTACGCCAGCGCGATCCATTGCATTCGCCCGTTATACACCAGTCTACGCACAGCAACGCTACGCCAGCGCGATCCATTGCATTCGCCCGTTATACGCTAGTCTACGCACAGCAGCGCTACGCCAGCGCGATCCATTGCATTCGTCAGTCACACGCCAGTCTACGCACAGCAGCGCTACGCCAGCGCGATCCATTGCATTCGTCAGTCACACGCCAGTCTACGCACAGCAGCACTACGCCAGCGCGATCCATTGCATTCGCCCGTTATACACCAGTCTACGCCCAGCAGCGCTACGTCAGTGCGATCCATTGCATTCGTCAGTCACACGCCAGTCTACGCACAGCAGCGCTACGCCAGCGCGATCCATTGCATTCGCCCGTTATACACCAGTCTACGCACAGCAGCGCTACGTCAACGCGACCCATCAAATTCACCCGTTATACGCTAGTCTACTCACAGCAGCGCTACGTCAGCACCATTCCATTGCATTCGTCAGTTATACACCAGTCTACGCACAGCAGCGCTACGCCATCGCAATCCATTGCATTCGTCAGTTATACTCCAGCCTACGCACAGTAGCGCTACGCCAGCGCAATCATTCGCATTCGTCAGTTATACGCTAGTCGACGCACAGCTGCTCTACGTCAGCGCCATTCCATTGCATTCGTCAGTTATACTCCAGTCTACGCACAGCAGCGCTACGCCAGCGCGATCCATTGCATTCGCCCGTTATACACCAGTCTACGCACAGCAGCGCTACGTCAGTGCGATCCATTGCATTCGTCAGTCACACGCCAGTCTACGCACAGCAGCGCTACGTCAACGCGACCCATCAAATTCACCCGTTATACGCTAGTCTACTCACAGCAGCGCTACGTCAGCACCATTCCATTGCATTCGTCAGTTATACACCAGTCTACGCACAGCAGCGCTACGCCATCGCAATCCATTGCATTCGTCAGTTATACTCCAGCCTACGCACAGTAGCGCTACGCCAGCGCAATCATTCGCATTCGTCAGTTATACGCTAGTCGACGCACAGCAGCTCTACGTCAGCGCCATTCCATTGCATTCGTCAGTTATACTCCAGTCTACGCACAGCAGCGCTACGCCAGCGCGATCCATTGCGTTCGTCAGTCACACGCCAGCCCATTAAATATTAAATTGAATTATTCGAAGTAACATTGATAAGTGTAATTAATATTAAATGAAATTAAACTTGAATTATTGTTATAATAAAAAAAACCTGTGTGTCTAAATAAAGTGAGGGTCCCCTGCAAAATACAAATTTTGTAACGCAAAGAACCTCTGGAGCCCGCTGAGACTACCCCAGCCTAAGACCGGGGAAACGGTTCGTTACAATGCATTATTTTTTGTTTAACTTAGTTATGGGTTAATTTTATTATGTACCTATTTTAAAAATTATTAACGCAGATTTATTTTGTGGTATTTGGTAGATAAAAAAAAGTTTCTTGAGAAACGAAATTTCTCCCCTTATTGCAAATAGCAATTAAATATGAATCTGAAAAGTTTTACCCACTGAAATTTGCGTTAATGTACGATTACTTAATTAAATCCAAAAAAGGCCAAATTAATCTACTATACATATGCATATATCGCTCATTTACTAAAAAAACACGATTTTTGAGTTAATGATGCAGAATTATTCATTATGTCACGCTTCATATTGTGTAAAAATTTCATATTAATATCTTGTATACTCAGCGCGTGAGAACTATAAGATTTCTTCTTTTTTCTGCAAAGTGCGAGTCAGTTGAAAACTTTTGTAGTTCATTTCAACTCAATTGACATTTACACTACTCACATTGAGAGAATTTCACTCTCACTTACTGGAGTACAACGATTTTGATTGGTCAATTGAAAGCATAGAGTGAGATATTCATTCTCTATACTTGATTGAAAGTCCGTAGTATCCTTTCCAATACTGTACATGCTTGAGCGGAATAATACGGTATAATACTTCTCGTCTTGGGATCGAACCTGAGACAATTGGAACTTCAGTCAAGTAATCATTCAACAACCCACCGAGTTGAACTTATTAAAGTGAAACATTACGGCCGGTAAAACAAAACGCGACCGAAACCAAATTTTATGCCAAATCACTGATATACCGTGTCGTGTAAATTAGTATGACACAACACTAGGGTAACCACATGTATGGATTTTTTCATGTAAACTAATTTTTTTGATTTTATTTTTAAAAAATACTGATTTTTCTAAATTTTAAAATCACTAAATTTTTTGATTTTGTACTGAATTAAAAATCGATATCTTAATATAACCCAAATTTTTTCCACCTTATTTGTGTGTATTGTGTATTGGTATTAAAATTTGCAAAGCAAGAAGCCCTAAGGCGTAAAAGCTCATTGTAAACCGTCCCGAAAGAAGGCACTCTTCAAGCTAAGTTATTTATGCGAATTTAAAGTTTGGTGAAATCTGCTTTTATCAATAGTCGCTCATTTAGTCCAAAGAAGGCAGCACATTCGCACATGAAATGCCATGATTCAAATTTTTCACAACAAAACGTTGACTGTAACGGAGCATCTACAAAGGATCTACAGTCACATATTCATAAATTTTTACTATGTTCCCACTGAACCGAAATTGCGTTGTTTCAGCAAATGGTTTTTAACGAAACTACAATCGTTCGCATTGCGAAGCGAGTTTCAATTATGGTTTCGTTTGACAGTTCGTTGTTTATTTCTTAGTGTAAAATGAATTATTGCTAAATACAATATTTCGGTTTTTACAATTTGAATGAGAGCAGGAGCAAAGTGATAAAAGAAATATTTAACAACGTAGTAAAAAGTGCTTAGCAGAAAGCGTCAACTGTTTTGAATTCTGTTTTTATTTCAGCCCCAATGACTATGTAGTTTTGCTGCCGCGGCTTGTGCGCCACGCAGTTCCCCCACTTTTTCTGTCCATGCCTCGACTATGAGCTTCTCTTCCCGCGCACTCTACAAAATTTAATTTTTTGTATGTTCGTTTCTCCATATCAATCAAGTTGTAAGGAGAACAAAATATAAATGTCAAAAGAGAAATGTCAGACCGAATTCATTTCAATATTCATTTCTGTAAACCACATTCAGGGTTGCATTTGATTTTTTGCTCGGTTTCGATGCAGTTTCATTGAAACCACTTCATTGCCCTGGTCTCATTTGACATATTTTTATATGCCGAAATTGATCATTTTAACGCAGTTTCAGCCGAAACAATGGAAGTGATTGAAACGGCGCAATTTCGGTTCAATGGGAACATAGTATTACCCAACTCTGAAATCTACCCGCCTTGGATAATGAATAAACAGTCGGCAAGAAGAATAAAAGAAATAAGGAACACTTTTTTACTGAGCTCTATTTGTATCTTCAACAGACAAATTAGGAGGAAAAAATCTCTTTTGCCCGTAAAATTGACTTAAGAATTTCGATCCGAATGATAACAACAAATGCTGAAACCGCACTAAAACAGCTAATTCTAGAAAAGTATTCATTAAATTTTTGACTGCTCTTGAGGTATGTTATCTATACACAGTTCTGGATTACCCTGTATAAGCTTTTGGGGTCACTGAATTCAAATTCTATATCAGAATTCAAAAAGTCACTAAGGCTAACTAAAAATATCTGAATTAATTTCATCGAATTCGCAGAACTTTTTGAGTTGTCAATCTGCTATTTTGAGTTCGCAGTTTAAATTTTTGGCAATTGATATCAAGTTCCTATGATTTTTCTGAAGTCCTCAATTGCACATGATATTTTAGTTCTTAGAAAGGCTGATTGAATTGCACCTTAATAATGAATACTTTACATATTGCAGAAGCCTTTTTTAGACCTAATCACTTGCTATTTTACTAAAAATATTAAATTCTAATTAAGACTCAAATAATTTCCTATATTCAATTTTATTTCACATCTCTGGGAGCAAATTCTGGGTGACCTAGTGTAAAAATTTGGGATGGCATATAAGACTCGATCTGCATACAAGGGACTTTTGACTTTCGATCATGACAGCGAAGATATTTAACGCTTTTTTTTTAAAGTACCGCATTGCATTTTCAGTTCCGTAAAATTTGTACTAACTTTTTCTCCACAGTCCCTTTTGGAATATCTTTTAAATGAAAATAGAGGCCGAAAGTGAGTCTCTTGAAGCATAATCTTCAGCAAAATCTGTCGGTCCATAGATGGCACTTCCGCACAAGGAAAAATTAAATTTCCCCCTGATTTTTTCCAAGACACCGGATTAAAAAAGAATTGTGCCAAATATCAAGACAATTGCTCGATCCATAGATGGCGCTCCTGTATAAGGTAAAATTAAAATAGCACCTAATTTTTATATTTTTTGCTCCCGAGCCTCCTTGGGAGGCTAGAACAAAATAGGGTCCAAAAACTAGTTTTTTTGTTCCAGCAGATCCTGGTGCACAAATGCTCAGTCCATATATGGCGCTCCAGTACAATGAAAAATTCGAATAAAACTTAATTTTATTTTTATATTATATTATATTTTTATGCTTCGGATCCTCTTTTGGAATATTTTTTTTTAATACAATAGTGTGCAAAATTTTAACAAAGTTATCTAAAATTTTGTGTACCAAGGTTTTTTGGGTCAAGGAATCCATTTTGAGTGCCTATTTTGGTATCAAAAATTTTCTAATCTCCATAGCTAAATTTAGAAAAATTAGAGAAAACTTGAACTTGAACTTTGTACTAGAGAGCCTGTTTTTTTGAGGTCAAAAACTCATTTTAAGCTTTTATTTTGATCTAAAAAATATCTCAAATGGGGTTTCGGAGCGAAAATCAGGAAAAAGTTGAATTTTTCTTTTGTACTAACCGATTTTGTTAAAAATTTGTGCCCCAGGGTTTTGTTGGGCTAGGGAACTCATTTTTGATCACTTATTTAATATAAAAAATATTCCAAATGGGACCCCGGAGTAAAAGATTGTTTCAAATATTATATATCTAAAAATGGGGGGAACACATTAAAAAAAAAATAATCTTCTATTTTCTCCCCACTTCTTAAAAATCGCTATCATGATGGGGGTTAGAAAAACCATCCACTTTAGTACATATAACTTTCACTAAATAGCAATTATGGAATTTTAGACTGTTATTTCTACTGCTCGGCTTTTCTTTGAACTATGTATATTGACACCTCTAATTTCCTGAAAATTCCAATTTATTATAATTTTTTAGCATGCTGAGTATCCAATGCACCCCTGCCTTCTTTTGTATATAACCAGCTCTCTCTGAATGGAATCGTCTTGTGCAATGCTTAATAAGTATCAATTGCACACGGTAAATTTTAAGGTACTCTGGCAATTGTTACAAATTTTACCGTGCTGAATGAAAGATGAGTATCTATTGTCTACTTAAGTAATTCCAAAAAAAAAAAAATTCTAAGAAATTTCAAGCACATGTTATCAGCTAGAAATAATAGAATAATGCAGGTTTTTTTTTTTGTATTTGCAAAAGGAAGATACTTTTTGGTAATCATCTACTACAAGCCGCTTGGCTTCTCTAGATTTATTTACCGAAAATTGGAAGGAACCTCAGAAAATAGTTGCCGCACACGCGGAGCAACACAGTGCTGCAAAAAAAAAAAAAAAAAAAACACATACATAAAAGTAGGTACTCGTAGATATTTAAAATGTGTTAAATTTATGCAGGTAGTTGGAGATAAAAATCTTCTTTCATATGACGATATTATGTGTGATGCTTATGTGTTGCTGTGATTCTGATGTTGCTGCTTCATTGTATGCATGTGCGCCCTTTAGTCCAAATACATTGCAAAATTGTTGAAAATCAACTAAGAGAGAAAACCTTTTCATAAAAACACATACACACACACACACACACTCATAAACTCACTGAGTTCACAATTTTCAGATGAATGAACTAAACGAACAATGAGATTAAGATTGAAGTTGTTAGAGTGGATATGTATTTAAGTGTGTGTGTGTGTTGAATGTATTGAAAAAGATTTCCGAAGATTGCGTCTTTTATGCTGCGCTTTTGTTCTTCCTCTTGTCGTTGTCGTTGATCAACAGCTGTCAGATTTTTTTTTCTTTTTTTCTATAGAGCTGAGCCGAGCTGAGGCAACAGTAGAAAGAAATTTGTATAATTGAACCAATGTATACATAAAATGAAGAGGGCGCTATATGATTTCGAATATAAGCATGATGGTAGTTTACACGTAAAGGTTCAAACAATAGCAGTAGATGTTACCTTTTTCTTCCATAGTTTTGGTTGCTATTGCTGCTATCGTTGATAGCTTATAATTATGAAGCGAAATGCCGACAACCAAACCAAACTGAAAATACAATAGTTCTGAATGATTTGCTTTATACGCCATGCCAACAGAAAAATTGTGTACTTCTTTAGCTACATGCATATATGGTATACGCAGATGATACTCTTATGTATGTGTTATTGTGATAATTATAGGGTAAATATGCAACTTGTAATTAAATTAAACAAAAGGTTTCCTTCCTCTTCATCAAATCACCACAACCTTGCAACCTCACAACCGAAACGAAAGAGTTTTAATTTACTTACAGACTTTCTTCGTCTTCTTTCTTATGAAATGTGTCGAAATTTTATGGTGTCATAAAAAAACAAAAATAATAATAATAATAAAAGAAATTTATTCATTTCTACAAAACAAAGCGGCAAAGGAAATTGAAAATGTCCATAAAATGTTTAGCAACACTTTACGTGCATATGAGTGCATAGACTTTGAAGGGAATCTACCTATTTTTCTTCTTCTTATTTTGTTTGTTACTATGCATGAGTATTACTCATGTGAAGTACTTACAATGCAAAAGCTGACGCGCTTGTGGGAAATTGCATTTAAAATGCATAAATAATTGTTCGTTATGATGTCACTTCGTGTTATGGTAAACGTTTTTAAAATTCTTATTGACACTTTTACATAAGATACGCTCATTTTTAGGTTTCGGTTAAGTCCCAGTGGGAAATATGTATGTTGAAAAATTATGTAGGAATAATGAAATGCTACACAATATACGCAGAGTTCTTATATTAAACTGAAACTTACTTTATACACAGGTAACCAGTAAAAAAAAAAATCTTATAAATATTGGAAATATAGGAAATTTAAATTCACGTGTTGTTTTGATGCTGAAACATCAGCTATACTCATATACATAGCTTCACCATTGAAAAAAGGACTGAGATTTTTAAGGCTTCATCTGGACATTGAAAAAAATTTACTCAATAATTTGGGATAACAAATTTTATATTATTTGTGAGACTTTTTTTGGAGATTATTTTTTCGACCCTCAAAATTTTTTGGCCAATAATCAAAATGTGTGAAATTTTCATCGACAGGAAAAGGGGGGGAAAAGGGGGGAAAAAGGGGCGGAGACGGGTTAAACTCAAAATCCTTCCTTGGATTCGTTAGTGATTACAACACAGTGTAACATAAACCTGCAGAGGCCACTGCACAAAAGGTGGAGGGAATAAAATAATGAAGGCACTATCAGGGAGTACGTGGGCAAAGTGCAATGAAAATCTCAATACGACCTACAATGCCATAGATCCCCCAGTATTAAATTACGCGGCTCCTGTCTGGGCCCCCTGTATTAGTGACACGCAATGACGAAACCTTCAGGCCGGTTATCACCTTATAACTCACACGGATAAACAGACAGAAAGTGAAAGCATACTGCAAGTTGCTTACTCGGCAGTTCGCGACAAACTGTAACTGTGTAAATCATCCTGATCAGTCAGACATACAAACACACATCATCGTCACGACCTTCGTCGTCCCGAAATTCCGGATTTCGTCCAAAATTTCTCAACACCGTCAACAAACCCAGGAACTTAAAAATGCCCTGGGAGTCATTCACACCCATTCCGTCCAGAACGGCATGGACATGTCAGGTTTTCGACATAACTTGCAAAATATCTCATTATCTAAGCTTAGTCGAAAACCTGGCTTGCTGGGGTTTTTTACACCTCGGATTCGGATGTAGCGATCCCAAAAACATGTAGTAAACATGGTCTGACCTCCAGATCCGAAGAAGCATTTTTTAATGAGGTTTTTTGAGGTTATGTCAAAACCCTGATGTGCTGCCACATTTTTGGATCAAAGATTTGGATTCAGCGACCCAAAAAACATATAGTAAATGTGGGCTGATCTCCAGATCCGGAACAAAACATTTTTTATAAGGTTTTTTGAGGTTATGTCAGAACCCTGACGTGTCCGGATTTTTTGCAAAATACCTCGTTATCTAAGCTAAGCTGAAAACCTGACACACTGGAGTTTTTCAGACCTAAGATTCGGATTCAGCGACACCATAGACAATTAATAACCATGGTCTGGCCCCCGGACTCGAAAAAATATTTTTTTTTTGTGTGACTGTGTAATTCATAACCTTTACAGAGCTCTTACCAAAATTACATTTTTCTGATGGTTTTGGTTTGGATAAAAAGTGTCACGCCTATTTAACCAATATCTCCTATTTTTTTTTTAGTAAAAATTTAATAATTTTTATGATTTTTGACCAATATATTGGATTGACGGCTCGAGACGTTCTGGCCTAATTATGTCCCGGGGCAGCCACTAACCCTAACTTATGTTATGTGGGGATAAATGGGAAGAAGAATGGTCTAGGGTCTCTCAACCTCGAACTCCTTTGTTTCACTGTTGAACCTTAGAAGCTCAATAAGAGGGAGAGTATGGACATTATTTATACTCAAGACATCACTACCCAACAGCCTTAATCTGATTCTTGCGAACGCCAGACAGCTACAAAGATAATGCTCCGTAGTATCGTCGTCCTCAAGACACGATTGGCAAATTGGATAGGTGATGACGCCCATGTTAGTCATATGCTGACCACATGTGTTGTGCCCTGTGATGACACCCACCAGTAATCTCAGTTCCTTTCTTCTTAGTTTGAGAAGAAATTCCGGTGATTTCCTGTTAGATTGTCTCACGAAGCACTTTGCGGTTCTGCAAGAGTCAAGCTCGGACCATCTTTCTCTATGGATAGAACCCACAAAATCGTTGATCCAATGCATGATCTCCCCAGAAATCACGCCAAGAAAAGGTTCCGGACCCCATGTTGTAATTGCAAAGCCTTCATTAGCTAGTTTATCAGCTAGTTCATTCCCTGCAATACTAGTGTCCTGGAACCCATATAAGGCATAACTTGTTGTGTTTTGCAACACTATTTAGTTCGGTCTTACACTCGCTGACCAATTTTGAGGAGCTGACAAGGTTAGCAAGGGCTTTCAGCGCAGCTTGGCTATCACTGCAGATACCTATGCACTTTCCATGCCACCTCTTCTCAGTTATCCAGCTCACCACGTCTAGGATAGCGAAAACCTCCGTTAGGAAGACTGACGCCATCTTTTCAGTGGAAACAGAGTACTTGGTCTCATCGTCAAAGTACCAACTGGATCCAGTATCGTTTGAGGTTTCGGATCCGTTTGAGGTTTTGTATAAAAGACATGACGGAGTCCACGAAGTACGACCTCTGGACTTAACCATTGATCTCGTTTCGGGAACCTGACTTCATATCTTCTTCCTCCTGAAGCAGATGCAAGACACATGATTGTCCATGGGCATCAAGAACAGTGGGCATTCGCCTCGACATGCCAGACTCCATTTAACCGGCGCCTGTAGGCCGCTCTCATCGCTACTTTATGGATTTGAGGATTCAGAGGAAGCAAGTCAAGCAAGGCATTGAGGGCATCACCAGATGTAGAACACATTGCACCAGTGATACCCAGGCACACACTTCTCTGAAGCCTAGTCAGAGAGGATACTGTGGACTTAACCAAAGTTCGTCTCCACCATACTACAGAGGCATACGTGACAATAGGTCTCACAAGAGCAATGTATACCCAGTATACCAGAGCTGGATTGGGACCCCAAGTCTTACCGAAAGCACTGCCAGAAAACCTTTAGTGCACGCGAGACCTTCAGCTCGACGTGCATCTTCCATAACAGTTTGCAATCTAAGGTTTCCCCGTAAATATTTAACTTCAGAAGACAACTGTAGTGTTACTCCCTTCGTTTTCGGTAGTAACAGGCCATCCTTTTTGCGTTTCCTGGTGAAGAGCACTAAGGTGCTTTTGCCGGGATTCACTGAAAGTCCCTGCAGATCGCACCAAGCCTCGCTCTTGTCCAAGACTTTTTGCATTTTGATGCATACCGTCTGTAAAGACCGTACCGAGATTAGTACGCACACATCGTCAGCATACGCTTGGATGTGAACTCCAAAATTTTGCAAGTCATTAAGAAGGGAGTCCACCACGAAGCACCATAGAAGAGGAGAGAGACTTAACTTAATCTAACAGCTAATAAAGTCTAAATGTTAGAGTTTGGAAATGAATTAAATGAGTTTTTGAACTGGATCCAATAGTTTGCATTACTTTTTTCCGAACTCTGTAATTCTTTTGTATTCATAAATCCAAAAAACAAATTCTTACAACTAAAATAAATTTTCTTAAAGCTTAAAATAAATTCGGTATTTTCGATTTTCCTTATCAGCAGAATTACATGAATCACCCGATTGATTCACACAACCACTCAACGAACGTATCTCAACTAAATCTGTGCCAAGAAAGGAATTTGCACAAATTTAAGTATTTGCGAATAATGTGTGAATAAATCATTTTAAAATTTTTATGACAGCCAGTGAAAGAAAACTTTAAAATGTAAGCCAAAAAGAAGAAGAACAAACAAACAAAAAAATTCGCTAAAAATACGACACCCTATTTTTCAAATGACTCACAATCAACACATTCATGGCCACAAAAAAATTATACGCACATTACGCAGAGCGTATAAATTTAATCCTTTTTCTTGTAAATACGAAATGCGAAAAAGTGAATAAATTTTAAAATACGTTAAAAAAATAAATAAAGTAAATAGGGAGGTAGTAATTTGAAACTGCTTAAACTGCTACGAAATGACAACAGGCAGCATATGTTTGAATGAAATAAGTATACATTAAAGAGGAAACTTCTAAAAAATTAGAGAGAAAAAAAAAACAAGAAGAGACACACGCGTAAGTAAATTGAATGTAGAATGGAAAAAGAGACCCACATCTACAGATCAATTTACAAAATTAACGAGGATATAGAAAACCTTAAAAAAAAATAAATGCTGAAAATAAAATAAATATATGTATGGAAGTAAAAGGAGATCCATGTGAATACGCGGTAATGCGTATAAAGGCGTGGTGTGTATATGTGTGTGTGTGTGTGTATACGAATAAATGTGAGCCTCCAGGCTTCAATCAAAAATTAAATTAATTGAGATTAAAACTTTGTTATAGCGTATTTTTTACATTTCAGTATTTGCTAAATTGTTTACTTCCGCTGCAACGACAAAAAAAAATAAAGCGAATTTATTTTACTTTAGCAGCTAATTGAATTAACAATATCCTTTTACATAAATATACACACGACGTTTCCCTTTATTTTTTTTAGCGGGATTCGTTTTTGTTGCTGCTTTTGCTTTTTATACTGGCAACTTTTTAAAAAGTAGCTACAATTTATAGGTAGGTTAAAGAAAAAAAAAATGGCAGTCACGCCCCACTAATCACATACACGCACATGTTACATACTTGAATATGTAGAAAAGTCAAAACCGGAAATTACTCACAAACACAAACACACACACAAACACCAATAGACGGGAAAAAGTGTATAGAAAAATCACGCGCGAAATAAAAAAGCATGAACTCACACTCTCCACCCCTTGAACTTTGCACTCATTGCTGTTGCTGCTTTTCTGCTGCTGTTGTATATTCTTCTTCAAAGGTAATTTAAGATACACTTATGTCACATGAAAATGAAGTATTTCTAAAGTGGATTTGCACATATGCATACATACATACATACATACATATATGTATATATGCGCTTGTATGTAAAAATATATGCCACTGTGTGTGTGTGCGCGTATATGAAACAACAATGAAATAAATGTCAGAAACACGTGAAATGCGCAAAAAAGTATGCAACATTCAATTACTTACATGAAACAAGCAAATCTTGCGCAACAGGAAATTTTCACTACCCCCCCCCCCCTTCCCCCCCCTCTATAGCTAACCGACAAACAACTCGCTTGAATTTGGGGCAAATTTTCAAGCGCTGTGCACAAATACATCATGTATGTATATGTATTTGTATGCATGTATGTATATGTGTTTGCTTAATTTGTATGCGTAAGGTATTGCTTTTGTTTTGAGCTGAGTATCCTTTAAGCTAATATTTCTCTTAAGAATTTCTTGTTTTTTTTTGTTTTTTCTACATATATTCTACTTTAAATTATACTTGAACATTTTCATTTCATGTGTTATTCATTTACAACACTTCAGAGCCCACCACTCAGCTCCCTCAATCCCCATCTTCTTAGCGAATTTTATTTTTTTTTGTGTTCATACATAAAGCTTTTTGACTTTAACTTTAGCTTTACTTTACTTTCATACTCCCTTCTTACAAACTCATATTCTCATATTCTTGTTTTGCTTACATTGAATTATCACACTTTGCATATATTTCCCTCTTGATAATTCACTCACTCACCTTCTCTTTTTGTTTTTTCTTCTTTTTTTTTTTGCCTCAAAATTTATTTTCTTTTAAAATTTACGTGTAAATTTTTTCTTGTTTTTATAAAAAAAAAAAAAAGAATTTAAATTTCAGAAGAAATTGTGCGCAAATTTTTTGTTTAAAAGGAAATTGAAGCGGGAAATTACTTAAGCATATAATAATAATGTTATAATTTAATGCGCCTAAATTTATGCATTTTTATTTACTTTAATAAAGAAAACAGTTACTCCCAAAGAGCAACAGCAAACGATATTCAAATTATGGGGGAAGTATTGATAGCTTTCTGAATTTTGTATAAGAATAACAGATGAAAGGAATGTTTTTGAGAATCAAAAGCCTCAATGATATCGATAAGCTTCTGGAATTTGTCTTCCAAAATCGTGCAGTACTCATCTCACTGGCGGGGAGGAGAAGACTCTGCAAATTACATCAATTTCTTACATTATGCGAGAAAGGTATTTTTCCCCTTTTCACCGGCTTTTGAGTTGGGATTAAAATTCATCCAGCCCAGTAAACTGGGTAACGAGATGGCAAACATTTTGCTCAGAAAATGATCAGCAGTAATTTTTATTGGCCTGCTACTGAATGCAGCCTTTCTTTCATTAAACATGATTTGCAGTTGAGATTGCGTCAATTACACAACCATTATTGGCGGAGACTACTAGATCCCCGTCGACAACCAAAGTTGCTTATTGACTCTCCTAGACAAGAAAATTTAAAGCATCTGTTACTTCTGTGAAGGTGTGACTGGAGATTGAAGGACTCGTCACAGCTCTAGCCACAGTCAACAATTACACAGCCACACAAAAAAAAAAATGTTTTTTCAATTCCGGGAGCCAGGTCATGTTTACATGGGCTCTATAAATACCGAAATATACATCAAAGAATGTTTGAAAAAAAGACTTCTTCCTTTCATAAGAGAGCACAATGGCATCATGTCACTACAGCAAGAAAGCTCTGAAGTGGTACTAAAGTAATAACATAGTTTTTGTGCCAAGAGAGGCCAATCTCAATCCTCCAAATTGTCCGGAGCTAAGACCAGTGGAGAGATATTGGGCTCTTGTGAAAAGAAACTTAAAGAACACAGAAGATTTTAAAAGGAGATGGGCAAACAGTTCCAAAAAGGTGTCTGAAACAACTATGAAATCTCTAATGGAAGGCTTACCAAAAAGGTCCACGAGTTCATAAATAGTGGTTAGAACTATAAAAGTTATATTTTTCTGTAATTTGTAAAATATTATCTTATTTTGTATATGTTAAGAATTTTTTCGATCTCACTTCTTATATGTAAGTAATACTTTAAAAGAAAAATAAAAACGATATATCGGCAAAAATCAGCAAAGTTTGATATAGAGTTATGACAGAAAAAATATTTCATACAACGACCATCAAAACTGCATAAAAACCACGCCTACCAACTATTAAATGCAAATACTTAGGTGTATTTTTTTTTTTGTAGAGGATGTGCAGAGTACATAAAGTACAGCTATACCCTGAACCAAGGCCGTATTTAGGGGGGTGGTTTTGGGGGTTCTGAGCAGCCCCCCCTCCCCCCCCCCCCGAAATGTGAAAACTTTATTCTAATTTTTGAGATTAATTGACAATATATGGAAAAAAAAGTCAAAATAAAATCTATTCAACGATATTTTTTACATCCATCGGTTTTTTTTTTTCTAAAAAGTCAAATATAAAAAATTAATATGAAATCTTAGTTACACTATGCGATCAAATCCGATTTGTTTTCTTCGACATGAGGTTTGACTACAGATTCAAAAAGAGAAGGTGATACTGAGCACTCCTGCATTCATAGTTTTTCTAGGTCAGTAACTCTTTTTGATTTAAGGTTTCGTCCTGAATCAGTTTGAAAAGTTTAAAAATTAATAAAAAATAGAAAAACTTATCGGATCCTTGTAAAATTAGACTTGCTTGAACTCCATTTTTTTTCCTAAAACGTGACGTGTTGGGAAGTTTTTGACTTCAGATTCGTGTTCAACGTGAAAAATTCTTTGGCAAAACCCCATGCAGTTTAGGAGGCAATCTTAAAATATAATTATTTTTTAACGCATTTTTGGTCAGAGCACCACGACTAGAAAGATCTCTTTCAATTTAGGGATTTAGGGAATATAAGCCAACCTCATCCGGGTTCCTTATCATTGATAATGGCTCAAATTCCCAATGAAGATCATTTGAAAAAAATGAGCCTCTACAATTTTTGGTAATTTTTTTTAGGTTGGGTACATCATCAGTAGTGGGAAGTCAATGAGTTAATGAAATTATGTCCCTCACGATAAAAAAAAATGCACATGAATGCACATTGAATAATATTTATTTGAAAAAATTTAATTTGATTATTCTGTGAATTTTTTGTCACTTTTGGCCATTTTTTTGAGGTTAAGATTAAATAAAAAACGGAAAATTTCCATCAAATGTAACACCGATTTAATTTATTTTATTTAAAAATCAGTTTAATAAAAATTATTCATGAATATTTTCTTCGAATGAAACCCCCGAAAAAAATTTCTGGCTACGGCCCTGCCCTGAAGCTAACATTTTCTCGCCGGGCAGCAAGCTGGGCGAAGTTAATCTAGTTTCATTCTAATAAATGAATCCTGTTTGAAATTCGATTTCAAGTTAGCGCATTTAAAGAATTTAAAGTTTCAATATTTTGTTATTTAAATAGCCTGTAAGTAAAAACAAAAGCATTTACTGCAAATTTTAAGGTAAATACGTTAAAAAAAAATTACCATGATCTACTTTAAATTCTTTAACAAAAATTTACCAAAACAAAGAAAAAAAGAAAAGAAAGAATATTTTAATTTATAGAGATTCTGTTTTATAGAAGCCTGTGCTCTTACTCTACCACTGCCAGCACTGCTCCCTCTCTTACTCCCTCCCTTAGTCTTACCTACCCTCCCCTCCCCCTTCTCCATTCAAAGCGATACATAATCATAATACTACCTACTAAGTAGTACCAAAAAATAAAATAAACGAAAGTCCCCTTTGCAAATTTTGTTATGCTGGAAACGATGGCACACAAATCAAAATGGATTTTAAAGTAGCTTTAGTGTTAGTAAAAAAAAAAAACACTGTATACTTCAGTGCGCCCCACTTTATCTGCTTACGTGTGTGTGTGTTTTTTTTTTGTATGGATATGTGTGTGTATCACCCAATACAACATCACACGCTTCAGTGTTATTGTTATAATTTTTTTTTTTTTTTGAGGGGATTCATTCTTTGATGAGGAGCGTCTGAAAATGAAAATGCTTGCCGCCATTTTATTTTATTATTTTTTTTTTTTTTGTTGCTTTGTGAATTTTTTGGACTTCCTGTTTTTCCTGTTCCTTGCACTCGATTTCCATTTTTTTGTTATGTTTGAGAAAGATAGAGAGAGAGAGAGAGAGCAGCAGTGGCAACAACAACCAGCAGTGTCAACTTCCTTAGCAATCGTTATCGCTGTTATGCATAACATTACCGCATTTGTGAAGCGAATATTTTTTTTTTTTTGCTCTCAAATTTTATGATTAAAGTCCTTGGAATATCCTTGAAAATATTTGAAAAAAAAAACACAAACGAAAAGAAATTTAAATGTAAAGTTTCTCTCACCAGTGCGTTCGTCGTTTTCATCACAGTCAGTCATTGCTGATGAAAATTGAGTTTCACACAAATTTGAAATTTTCGTTTTTGGTGGAGTGCATTCGCGGAAATGGAAATGTAAAAAAAATGTGGGTCACTTGTGTCAAGTACAAAAGCAAAAAAAAAAATAAAACAAAAATATGTAATTTGAATTTGAATATCTTTAAATTTTTCAACAATTTTCTATGTGCATAAAAAATCATTAAAAATCTTTAATTTTCCCACATTCCAAATCCACAGGAAATGGTTTTAATTTTTAGCTGCATTAATTTTTGCTTGCTTGCTTGCTTTCCTTCTTAGCCCAAAAGGGACACACTAACACACCAACACATACATACACACAGACAGACGACTGGACTGGAAATAAAATTAAAAATGCAAATTAAGCGAAAAAATTATGTTACTGGATTGTGTTTTTGTTGGCCATAGCTGTTTACAAGAGAGATTTTTAATTTTTATGAATTTTTACGAGCGAAAAGTCAAAAGTGCAAACATCAGCAGCAAACAGCACCAGCCAGTAACTAACCAACAATAGCAGCCAGCAGCTACTAACCGCCACCAACATCACCAGCAAGCAGTAGCTATCCACAACTTTGAAGGACGCTGAGCACTGAAAAATGAATTTTTGAATAGACAACAACACTGTCGGGACTATAAAAAGTTATACGTTTTTTTGGGTTTAAATGTAAAGAGAAGGTGAGAAATGATTTATTTGCATAAAAGAAATATGAGAGAGTATGAGTGAAAATGACTGTGTAGAATATAGAATACAAACACTCGCATACTTTAACTTTTACATAAAAGGGTAACAAGCTACAAAGGCTCAAAAACAAAAAGGTTGTGTGTGAAGCAATTTCGGAAAACATATAAAAATGAATTATTTTTAAGTGAATTATTTTTAATACGACTTTAGGTAATTTCTGTGATATTTTATTAAATTCGGAGAAAAGCTTTTGAGATACTACAATGAAAAATCTTTTACAGTCAAGACTATGGAGTAGGAATTTTATTTGTTCATTTATATAAACCAATCGGGGGTAATTTATAGGTTTAGTAGTTCCTCAATTTTTTTAATGTTTTTACATCGACTTCATTGCTTCCTTTAAGTCATATATTCATTGGATCTTAAAAATTTTCCAATGCAATCAGAGCAAAACAGCTTCGATTATATGTAGAAGGAACTACTGTGGTTAGGTTCCTATACCAAAACTACAGATAGAAATATTAAACCATACAGATTTGTATACATTCCCTTAATGAAGAAAATTAAAAAAAGAAAGAAAAGGTAGTAAAAGGAAAAGTAGGGAAAGGGAAGAAAAGGTAGGGGACGGGAAAGAAAAATTAGGAAAAGAAAATAAATAGTACGGGAAGGGAAAGAAACTCTAGGGGAAAAAAAGAAAAGAAACGGAAGAAAAACAAAAGGTAATAGATAAAAAAAGGTTAGAGGAACCAGAAAAGAGATGGCGACAGAAAGTAGAATAGATAGGGAAAAGGAAAGTTACAAGAAAAGGTCCGAGGTATGAAGTAGGAAGGGGCGGGGAAGGAAAAAGAGGTGCAAAAGAGAACTGAGGATGTGGTGAAAGGGGAAAGAAAAAGATGTAAGCGGGAATAAGACGTTGAGAATGGGAAAAGAAGATCTGGAGAAAAGAAGAAGAAAGGAATGAAAAAGAATATAGAAAAGGGGAGGTAAAGGAAATAGTGGCAGGGAAGGGAAGGCGAGGAAAAACGTACTCCTTTCTTTGCTGTGCATTATATTCATACATATACCAAGAACAAAGTAAGTTGCTGTTTCCCTGTGTGAGAGGTTCCTCGCCCACTTATTTAATATAATCCATTTTACAGCCCGATAATATGTGAAGCGGTTTTGAATAGGAACATAAAAATTTGTTATTTAAATATCAGGCTGAAATTTATTACAGGCATATATAGTTCTAATGTTACTTTAAGTATCGAATTCGATATCTCTCATATGACCACCACAAGCACATTTACAGCCATCGATTCTTTGGAGCCAATTTTTGAACACTCTTCTACACATATCGGCCAGAACGCTGGTAATTTCGCGTTCGATATTGTTTCTGAGCTCCTTTAACGTTGTATTGTATTATTTGAAGGAAGTAGACTCAAAAGTCAGCCACTGCGTCCTTATAAGATCTATTGTACCAAAGCGCAAAGTTACGAAAGAGAGAAAGGAAGAGAGAACGAAAGATAGATAAGAGACATGTCCAAGCCGAGATTCAAATTCGGGTCTCCAGAGATAAGAGTCTGCCACTAGACCACAGTGGCGATGGTAGGACCTGCAGTTTAACGTCGATTCCGAACGGCTGTGTGGTAATTTTTTATCAGCTCGGTGGTTTGGCCATTACCAGCCAAAGTGTGTACTTGTACACATTCTTCTAATTCTCATCCACTTCATATTGATAGTGAATATGAGATGGTTATGAGAATTAACCACCAGACCGAGACGGGAATCGAACCAGCAACCTTTTGAGTGAAAGTCTTGTGCATTATCCCCTAGATTATCGAGGTCATATTGTATTGTTAGGAACGTTTTTTGTTGTTGTACCGCGACCTGCAAGATCTATTCTACGTTTCTCTTCTCTATCTAGTCTAATCTGCCAAGAATTTGAGTACTGCGTCCGGATCTATGGATGCTAGTTCTGTGCTGGGCACTTGGTATATACCCTGACATTTCTTTCTTTTATGCAACAGTGCTCTACACTCAGCTAAAATATGTTCTGACAATTCATCTCCCTCATTACAAAACCTACATATTGAGTTTTCCTCAATTCCTATTTTACAAAGGTGTTCTCTGAGCCCACAGTGCCCAGTCAAAATACTATCTAATATGCGCAAACTGTTGTTGTTGAGACCAATGCAGCATGCGTATCTACTCTTATTATAGTTACCTAGAAGCGTTTTGGATTGTTCAGTCAGCCCCGGAAGATTGGCAAAGAATTCTTGCTTCTTGTTCTTCTCTTCCTGCCTAAATAATTTGCTGATTACGCTATCTCGTATTCCACAGAAGGGTTCAGTTCCCACGAAAGTGGTCACTGCCCCGTTTCTGGCAAGCTCGTCTGCTTTATTACCTTGCCCAGTTGATTGAGTTTGAGCAAACAGTCCCACACTAGTTCAGCGGTGATCTCAAAAGAGCATAGTGCTCGACTGGCTACCTGGCTACCCGACATGATAGCGATATCTTGCCGTTTGTACTTCCTGCCCAAGTTGAATTGCACACATATATTGATTGCATGAATTTCAGCTTGAAAGATGCTAGAATATTTGCCCATCGGCTCAAAGTGTTTGGTCCTTGGCCCAAAACTCCTGCCCCAGTTTCATCCTCAGTTCGTGACCTATATGTATAACACTTAATCATGTGTTCTTTGAGTGTTTAGCTATATTCTACACCCTCCCATTCTGACCAGGGGACAGTCCAAGATAGTTGCCTTTCGCCGGATTATCTTACTTTTCAGGCCCTATAGATCTTCCCAGGTAATCCTTGCACATTGTTGGCTTGTTGGTATAAACCAACGACCTAACGTACCCTCATAAAAAAAAAGAAATCTAACCACTTTAAATTGCATGAGCAAGGTGACCTTTCTATCAGACTATTTCTAGAGATTACACGATTACCGAACTTTACCTTCAATAGATTAATTTTATGACCAACCTGTACTCAATTGTCACCATTTTGTTGGAACCATATTTTACTGATGTCAAGCTCATCCAATTCGGGTCCAATCACACCTCCGGCATGAAATCCACACCACACGTTCATTTTTTGTGGATGCAATGGAGTCTCTTGAATCGTATGAGGATTTTTTGCTGTCCAATAACGCCTATTTTGCTTATTAACAAAGCCATTAAGCCAAAAATGAGCTTCATCGTTTATGATGATTTTTCAATGAAATTCAGAATTTTCTTCAAATTTTTGCAGAGCCCAATCGGAAAAGTTTCGGCGCTTCAAATGATCACGGGGCTTCACTTCGTAAGTAAATTTGATCTTGTAAGGGTGTAAGTCAAGACCCTTCTGCAAAATGCGCCACAATATAGACTGAGAGGTTCTCAATTCTTGTGAACGGCGTGGAATCGAATGATTTAGCTCATTTTGAATTGAAGTACTTACGACAGCGATATTTTCGGTATTTGGAACGGAGATATAAAATGGTGTCTCGAATTTATCCACTATAGTATGTTCTATTTGTCTGGTAAGACGATTATTACGATCGAAAATTGGAGTAAGCGCTAGTCAAGTAGAGTTTCGGTAGTAATTTTTAATAATTTCCAAACGTTGCTCGTTCGTAAACTTCACCATGATAAAAATGTAAACCTTAAATGACATTTTGACATTGCCGGATAAAAAAAAAGAAGAAATTTAAGAGTGCGTTTGTTTTTCAATACAAGATTGTTAGCAACCTGTACAATTTTGTTTCTCACAGTTTTTAATATATTTAGTTTTTAAAGTTTTGGAATGAGAGAAGACACGCTCATTCTACGAATTGTTTAGAGAATTATAATGCTTTCAAGTGCAAGTGCCATGCCCACTTATTCAACATCGCCCATTTACTGTCGTGTGAACACTTGTGAAAACCAAAGTCTCTACATAAAATTGTATTATAATGTTGTGTTTGGAGAAATTTTTAAGGTCCTTGAAAATTATATCCACACCCAATTTCTTTCCCTGAAAGTGGAAATTTCAAAGCAGGTTTTATCGGGGACCTACATCAAAAAAGAAAGTTTTTCCCAAAACTTAATTTATTAATATTTATTGGTCATTGATGATTAAATCAGTGAATCAATGGATAAGTGAATTCGCATATCTATGAGTCAGCGAACTTACAGATGGATCAGTGAGCCAGTGGATAAATGAGTCAGTGGATAAATGAGTCAGGGGATCAGTGAGTTAGTAGATCAGTGAGTCAGTGGATCAATGAGTCAGTAGATCAGTGTATGAGCATACCATTGACTCATTGAATCTGGAAGTGAGTGACCGAAGCAGGAATGAATAAACCAGATAGGTAATGAGTTATTGAATAAGCAAGTTAATGAATCAAATAATCAGTGAAGTTGTTAGTTCATTTATCGGAGAACAATTTTTTTAGTGAATAAGTGAGTCAACGAATTAAAAGTAAGTGTACCAAGGCGATAGTGAATCAGTGATGCAGTAAATTGGTTAAGCACAAGTTATTAGTTCAGTCAATCAGAGACTCATAAATGTTAAACCATAAAAATCTGTATACATTCCTTTTAATGACGAAAAGTAAAACGGAAGTCGAAGTTGGATAAGGAATCATCGATGAGAAAACCGGTGATTCAGGGAATCAGATAGTTGTGAATAAATAAATCAGTCAGTGAATCTGCTAAAAAGTGGATCAGTAGATCAGAGATTCAGAACAGCTAAGCACTAATAAGTGAATAGCACTAACAGTGAATCAATCAAACATTACCATAAGCTATCTGTGAGTGACTCACAAGTGAGCCAATCAGACAAAACATATTTCTACTTACGTCTACCTATGGAGTTATATTTTAGAATAAAACTTCCCCTCAATCTATATATCTTTTGTTAAAAACCTTCACTTGGCAAGTGCCATTCTCCACCAAAAAAAAAACAAGCAAACAAAATAAAGAAAAATCAATTAACCTAAAATGACAAAATACTTTTGTGTGAAGAATCTCGTCGGTGCGATAAACCAAGCATCTTCACCTCAATGTCAAACTCACTGACACAATTATTTCATTTTCCGTACGTTGACAACGTAAATGTCAACGACATACATATACATTTAAACATGACATAGAAAATACACACACAGCGGGAAAATATGTATAGCTTCAAAAATACAATTGCCAATATTTTTGCGCTGTGAATTTATGCTTCGTATGCGAGTCAAAAAAAAAAGTAGAAGAAGTAGAAGAAGTTCATGTGTATATAATAGAACAAAAATATAATAGAAAAACAAGTAGAAGAAGAAAAGCACAAACAAAATAGCTTAAAAATTTTCACACGTAGTGAAATTTCAATTTTCAAAATGGCGTCGTAGATGTAGATATTCATGCATACATATATAGAGACGGGTACGAGAGTAGTAGCAATTTAAGTAGGTCGACAATGGAGGTCTAATTCATCTGTATGTGTAAGGGTATTCCCCTAGACACAACTCAGTATGTGTGTGTGTGTGTGAAAAAGTGTTTAGATTTTGTACATGTTTGTGCGTATGTATATTAACAAATTATATAAGTATGCATCATATATATACGTGTATATGTTTATTTGTGTGACAAGGACACGCACACATACGAGTTGGTAAAAACAAAAACAAAAAAAGAAAAAAACAAAAATTGATATAAACAAAACGATTTTAAGCTTACGCTTTTATGTTTGTGCGTTGTGTTTTTAAGACTTTTTTTTTTTTTGCTTTCGTTCGTTTGCTTGCTATTTCACCATCATCATCATTATAATAATGACAATCATTATGATTTGACATTTGATAAAGATGGTGGCATTCACAACAACTACGCACATACACTCACATGCATGCATACATACAAATATGAGAAAGAAGCAGTTGAAATGAGAAGCAGCACACATTTGAGAAGCAACTCATATGGAATCAGCTCACATGAAAGTTAAAACTGAAGCTGAGAAATGAGAACGGAAGCTAACGACAGCATATACACGCAAAATAACAATGTTGTCAGCAGAAACTATTTTTATTTTCATGTTTTTCACATACATATACTAGAAAATTTGTAAAAACTAAAGAATTTTGCAAAAAGAAAAACAGACGGAAGAAAAAATTATTGTATTTTTTTGTTTTTTTCAACAATTTTTGTTGTTGCCAAAAAGTTGTGGCGCTTGTTTTGATGTGTTTTAACAACGCACAGCGTGAAATTTCAACATACTTGCTTGCATATTTTTTGCTGTTCTTATATTATTTTTCTAGCTAACTATTTTTATGAATTCTTTTTTTGTTTTTTTTTTTTTGGTTTCTGTTTCTTGTTGTGCTGTTGTGTTGGCAACACAAAACATAACCTAAAAATGCTTTTAGTTAGCTTGTTACTTATCCTTGATCTTTTTATTTTGCTGGTTTGGTTGTTGTTGGAGCAAAATGTTTGTGACATGCGTTTGTTTCTAACGTTGTTTTTGAACATTGTAGGTACATATGTGTGTGTGTGTGTTTGTGCTTTTCAAGTTTCTTCCTCTGCTTACATCACACTCATGCCGCTGTCTTCACCCATACTCATCACTCACATTTACAATATGAAGTTTTTATAGAGAAAAAGAGAACGAGCGCTAACATCCAAAGCGTGAGCTTCAAAAGTGTAAGCGAGAACTAGTGTATTGACTCTTTTTTTTATAGTGTTTGCCTAAGATTTCAATTAAAAGTATACGAAAAATAAAAATGCCAAACTTTTGTGTTTATCGTGCATGGCTTTGCGTTGCGTCTCCCTTGAGAGTGAAACCCCACATAGCCATATACATGGTGTTGTTGTTGTTGTTGTTTTTGTTGTCGTCGTTTTTTCGGCTTTTTTGACTGATAAAATGTTGACTCGTGTGTCTGGGAAATTACAAAAGTTTTCGTTTTGTACAATTCTTAAATAATTTAGTAAGTCAAAACTTTATTTTCTTTTAAAGTAACTTTAAACAAAGTTTTTGTGTATTTTTTGAGGCAAGTTAATAAAAACAACATTGAGAGTTTTAAACTTTTAGCTCTATGATTTAATTTTTGTGTAAGTGCAGTTAATAACGTAGTCAAGGTGACAGAAAGAGAGAGAGAGAGAGCAAGAGAGAGAGAGAGAAGAAAGAGGGATGGGGAGCCAAAGAGAGAGAGAGAGATGCAGACTCAATAATTATTTGACTTTTGATTGCGCTTAACGACAAAGTCAAGGAGAGAAAAATAGGTGACACACTCTAAACATTAGCAAGACAGAGAGAATGTCAATTTTCTTTGGTTTTTATTAAAATTGGATCATAATAATAGTTATTTTAAAGGAGAGAGAAAGAAAAAGAGGGAGACAGCTAGCAATTCCATTATGCAGAGTTAAAGTAACTTTACTTGTTGAGCAAGAAAATTATATAGTATGATATGAGAACAAAACCCGTTTTCCTATTACACCAGAGGATACAGATGTGGTTTTAATTTGCTCATTCCTTTAAAAAGTATTTTGATTAGGAAGGAATGATCATGCTATATGCGATATCTATCAAGTGCGGGTTTTTATGGGCAGAGAACACACAACGGATAACCCGATGGATGCAGCAGAGAAAAAAGGAAACCGTAGCTGTAATCGGTTGCTCTGAAATTGGATCCAAGCTTCCATTTCTTGAAAAGTTCGCTTCCAATATCCAATATAAACAACTGATCTCAGTTTCCATGCAAACGATTGAAATTTCTTTTGTTCTTGTGCACGTGTACTATCTTTGGTCTTCACTGTGTGACGGCACAATTTTATGCGAACCAAATTGCACCGCACAACGTAGCATTGTTCCCACTGGGAATATTTAAAAGGGGACGTCCCAGCTTTTTTCCCATTGGGACAGCCACAAAAAGAAGAAGAAACATTTGTTGTTGGCATGGCAACAGCAAAACATCATAACATCAGCCATGTAAAACAACAACAGCAACAAACATTACGAATCATGCTATCGCCAACGCCCACACACATAACGGCATTATCACGCTACGTCGACAGTAAAGAAGAGAAAATAAGGCAGCCTTCTGCGATCGGAAATTTGAATTTCGTTCGCACAGACATCACGCTATCGAACTAACCAATAGCAGCAATACAGCAAGGCAACAACACCATAATTCCAGTAGCAACAACGTCGAATGGAAACAGAAAGCCAAAAATAAGGAAGAAAAGAATTGCGCGCATAAACCAGGCACTCACAATATCTAGTGAGGAAGTTAGGATGTAGCGATGGAAGGAGACGGTTGTCACAGAACAACCAGCGAAAGTATTCAGCACGAGCAACAGCAAACGCAGGCAAGATATAACTCAATATTCTGACCCAAAAAGGAACATCTGGCAGAGCGACAAATGACATTTCGGAGCGGTGTACCCAGCCACTTGACTGTTGAGCACACCACGGAACGGGTAGAGACGTTTGGAGCGGTTCACTCAACCGACGCCCCTCTCGTAACCGTAACTTAAAACATGAACGTCCGCGACACATCAAGCTACATGCTTGGTCTACCAGGTGCATTCAACAACGCTTCGCACGCTTCGCACGCTCGCCCTGATAGGCGCATCTCAGACATCGTAGTCAACGCTCTCCACGCTTCGCACGCTCGCCCTACCAGGCGCATTACACACGACGTAATCATCGCTCCGCACGCTTGCTTTACCAGGCGCATTACACACAATGTAGTCATCGCTTCGCACTTCGGACCTACCGGGCGCATCTCAGACAACATAGTCAACGCTTTGCTTGCTTCGCACGCCCACCTTCTAAGCGCACACGTTATACAACGATATCATCAATTGCTCGTTGAGCATGCTCGCCTCTTCCAACGCCCTCATCAGAAGACCAGCGCCGCAACCTGAGTGTGGTCAAAGTAATAAATTTGGTTTTCTCGACTCATTATTTGCTTTGTAAAAACCTGAATTGTAAAGAATTTAATTTATGTTAATTAAAAAAACTGTGAATTGAATAGTGTGCCGCAATGATGAAAGTTAGGATTCCCTGCAATCAATAAATGTTGTAACGAAAGGACCACTGGAGACTGCTGAGTTCCACTCTAGCCATAGAAAGAAAGTTGCGTTACAACTGGTTTAGAGATTTACAAACTAAACAGTTGTGTTTATTTGTAAAACATTTGGCTAAATTGTTCTATTATAAGAGAAAGCATAAGCCTGGCTGCAAGATAAGCATATCCAATGCCGATTATTTTAAAAGATTAGCCGAGATGAAATTATAAAATTTTGGGCAGATAGGCATCAGGCTTTCTAATGAGATTCAAAACATGCTTGAAATATATTTTATTGAGAGCTTTCTACACTACTCGAATAGCTCAGATCGATTCGTCACTGAACCAACTGATATGAGTTGATTTAAAAGGGGGGGCTGTGACTTCTGTACCAGCATAAAGTACCAGCAAGTCCTCGCTAAGATGTTAGCTTAAAAGAAACATTTAAATGTCTCTACTTTTACATTTTTAGAAATACAGTAATTCGTTTCATTACCTTATTGAATAAATGTACAATTTCGAGTTTAATTAACGAAGGAATTTAGGCACATTTTTACTATTAAACAAGGATCAATCAAGTGTATACAGTTTATTAAAGAAGTTCGGCCATTGTGTGCTTTAATTAACTGTAGAGGTATGAAAATATGTTAGTCCACAACTCCTAATTCAATGGTTAATGCATGTATATAGCAACCCCTAACATCTTATTGAACCTCGAACAATAGAAATCATTTAATTTTTTTTTTTTTTTTATAATATACATGTAAAATACTTAAAAACCATTAAAACCATTTACCATAATAAATCAAATTAATTAATCATTTCCAACATGTATGTATGTCTTTATGTTGCCCCAACTTCTTACAATAAAATCACACATTAAACTCAAACTTACATACCAAACAGCGTCGACTGGAAGCAGAAAGCCATACTATTTTTACTTGCCAGACAACAAACGAACGACAAGAGGTTTGAAAAAAAAAAATAAATAAAAAAGCAACCCTCAAAACACTAATTTTAAAAACATAATGACACTTCAATCAAAGTAAGCAACAACAGCAAACAGCAATCTACATTGGCGCAACTTTTGACAGCAATTGTCAATTGTCTTCCCATACCTACTTACTAAATACTGAGCGACTATTTTTTATTATTCCTTTATTTTTAACTGTTTGATGTGCTTCATGTTTCTCCATCTTCTCCGCCTTTTTACACCACATCACTTCGGACTCTATCGTCTACTGTTTTGTATTTCAAGTTATTATGATTATTTTTTTCTTTTATTTTTTATTTTTTACTTGGTAAAATTTAATTGTGTCAATTGTTTGCTGCTTGCATTCCTATACATCCACAACTTAACATTCCATCAGCTCTTCAGACACTTCTCTTTCTCATTCAAGAACTATCTCTCTTACTACCGAACACTAACGCTTTTTCGTCGCACATATCCTTTATATTGTGTAGAGTAGTAGTAGCAGTACTTAGTAGTAGTGGTAGTAGTAGGTACTATTATTACTTCCAGCATTCGACTGCTATTCTATTTTTATTTCAAGTATCCACTATTACTCTTCACTACCTCTCACTACTCTTACTACTTACTACTATTTTATTTCGTACCATTTTCATTAAATTTTTCTTTTCCTTTCGTGACAATTGCGCGTTTTTATCATTGTCATTGTCTTTTGCCAATTTTACTTCCATTTTTACTTTTTCCCTTTTTTATTTTTCTTTTGCATTGCTATTTTTTTGTTTTTCTATTTTTGGTTGGTTACTATCTCTCGAGTTGTTATCGAGTTATCATCATTACTGAACATAGTTTGTGGCATTGTTTTCATTTTGCCCGTAGTTACTTTATCTATTGTTACAAATATTATTACTATTTGTGTATATTTTTCTTTTCTTCTTTTAATTCTTTGATTAAATTTTCTTCTTCTATTTTAGTTACTTTCATAGAAATCAATATTCCTGCAAGTTTGATGAGTTTTGTGTTTTGTATTATTTTATTTTATGTATTTTACTTGTGCTGAATTAATTAGTTTTCATAATAAGCTGAAGTATTTGGTTCTGTTTTTGGAATAAGTACTTTCATTTCACAGTCTATTGTTTGTGTTAAAAATAGTTTTAGTAAGATAATTAAAACATATGAATGAACTTTGTAAGGAGTCTTCAAATTATAGTGTGTAGTTCTTGAGTTAGATACTAGTAATAAATATTTTCAGATTTGATTCGTTGTCCAATCGTGTAAACTCTTAGCATAAATATGTTTTTTAACATATTTATTTTTTTTCATAATTTGTTTCTAAAATTCATTAAAATTATTTACTTAACTTTAGTTCGAACTTTCTGCCATAATTGCCAACAATTTTCACATTCATTTTAGTGAACCAAAATAAATACTTATTCGAGTGTAACTCACCTGAAAAGATATTAAAAAAGTATATACAAAATTAGTAGATATTGTAACAGATAAAGCTGTACTAAATTAGTTTAAATTAATAGCATTGCATAGTTTTAGGCATATTTATAATTCAGTGATTTACTTGAATTCTGTAATATTGATACTAGTACAGGGTGACAATTGTAAAGTGACGCAAGTTTAATACTCTGCAGCAAGCTTTGCCATTTACCGTTACTTTGATTTAAAAAGCAAATTCATTCATCATTGGCTTTGCTTCTAATTTCATTTGAATTTTTGTTATTACATTTTGAAATTTGCATAAAAATGGACAAGGAAAATATTCGTCGTGAAATTATGAAATTTCATTTGGCAAATTATAGTAGCCGTCAAATTGCAAAGGCTTTAAATTTGTCAAGTCGTACGGTAGACCGAGCTATTATTCGGTATAATGAAACTGGGGGTTTTGGAGATAGAGACCGGGGAAAATTTTCAACAGTTGCCACTACTGGTTTAACAGAAAAAATTCGTAAACGAATCAAACGAAATCCAAGGCGCTCAATGAGAAAAATCGCTAAGGAAGTGGGAGTAAACCGTGAAACAATGCGAATCATTGCAAAAGCAAAGCTTAATCTTAAGCCGTACAAGCTCCGAAAAGCTCAAGATCTGACACAAAAAAAGAACGATTTGAGACTGCAAAGATGGAAGGCGTTGCTACGCTCCTCTGTGTTAAAAAATGTTGAAAATATCTTGTTTACAGATGAAAAAATTTTCACGGTTGAACAACATTTCAATGCGCAAAATGACCGAATGTGGCTAACATCATCATCGCAACAAAATAGGACTGTTGGCCGAGTTCAAAAGCCAGCTTCTGTTATGGTATGGGCTGGAGTTTCCGCTAATGCCAGAACCCCTCTAATATTCGTTGAAGAGGGTGTTAAAATTGACCAGGTTGTTTATCGGAGCATTTTAAATGAACATGTTCTTCCCTGGGCCCAAGATACATTTGGAAATGAAAACTGGACTTTCCAGCAAGATTCTACATCTTCCCACATGGCAAAATTAACGCAAACATGGATAAAAGACAATTTTTCTGGATTCATAACATCTCAAGAATGGCCACCATACTCCCCAGACTTGAATCCAATGGACTACTCTATTTGGAGTATTTAAGAGAGTAAGGCTTGTGCATCTCAACACCACAGTCTGGAGTCGCTGATAAATTCATTAGAGAAAGCCTGGACTGAAATTGATCAGGAAGTCCTGCGGCGAACAGTCCTACGATTTCCGGATCGATTGAAGGCATGGGGTTCAAATGAATGCTTATATATTCAGCAATGTTAACACTTAATTGTACTTAATGGAAGTACGTCCTTTTGAAAATAACTGCTGAAATGTGTGCGTCACTTTACGATTGTCTAATTTGTATTGAGCACACAGAAAATTCCTGTTAACTGAAATTGAATTAAGAAAGACCCAATTTTTTTGATAGAAAATATCATTAAAAATTGATGAGTTTTTTATCCAATCCATTGACCAACTTCGGCTATACAGTAATCCACGCTTAATTTCACAAGCAAAAATGCTCACATTATTGTTCAATTAATCGATTAATCGGGATACACAATTAACGAAATCCCGCTTAATTGATCAGCTGTTCAATAAAAAAATTTCCGCTTAAACGCACTTTTCTTTCTTTCTTTTACGGACAGCGCGTTGTGCTTCCTTTCGCTCATTTCTAAAATAAATAAATTTGCATATTGCAAAACTTGCCTATTTTAAATTTACCCAAGTCGATGCACTTGCTGATATATTCCACAAATAACGTCAAAAACAGCGGTTTAAAGTGTTGCCAATTATGATTTCGTTGAACGTTTTAAAATCATGCAATTTTTTGGGTGACGATTAAGCGGGATTTTTTATACTGATTTTACGAAATGGCAAAATTTGTTGATAACCTTTTTCCTTCCCGATGAAAATGAGAAAAATGGGTAAGTGATATAAAAATTAATTTTATTTACAGAATGCCTATACAACTATTATTACACAGAATGACTGACAACAGTTGAGAAAAACATCAAATTCAACCCCCGGTTTTTGAAGTATTAAATCTTATTTCACTACTTTACATAATTACTTATTTACACACGTAAATTAGGACAATTCCAAGTGCTTGTCGTGTGTGTGCGTGTGTTTACCAAAATCACAGATAGTTCAAATATTTAATTAAAATCCTTTAACTAATTTAATTAAAATTCCAACCAATGATTACTATGTACAATATGCATACAAACCAAAAATATCAAGTACCTACCTACATACCTATGCCGTTTAAACAAATTTCCCTTTAAATACATACATAAGAGCAAATGGTGAAGTTAAAAGCTTTTCCTTTTAATCTTCGTATGCTAAATCAGAATTTGTGCACATAATTTACTATAGCTACGTTTATGTGGTATATCATACTAACTCATTTCCATATAAATATATATAGTTCCAAAACTACTTAAGATAATTATAATTAATGTTTCTCAACTTAAACTATAGTAGATGCTGTTGTTGCCTAACTGCTACTGTTAACTGGTGTCCACATTCACATAACTCATTGAATTCATAAACCAAACCAAAAGCAACCAATGAATGAAAGAATGAATAAATGGATGAATGGGAATGTGTGTGTGTGTATGTGTAGAAAGCTACCGAAAATTTTATGAATTGTGAGAAATTCATGTGTTTATTATGGAGCAAACAAGCATAAATCATTTTCTAGAGGAGTCAAGTCGAGTAGAATTGAATTGAACCGAGTCGGCCCAACAACTTTTGATAATAAAGACTAAAAAGAGAAATAGAGAGAGAGACAGAGAGGGGGAGAGAAAGTGAAACTGCTGTTTCTAAGCCAGAGAACTGCAGTGCACCATATACATGGAAAGAACACATGCTTAAAGAGAAGTAAAAACACACATATATACACACATACACATAATAGAGAATAAGGAGTACAATAGCAACAACAACCTGCAATGCAGTAGAGCTGAATAAAAAAAAATTGCAATGAGCAGGTATGAATATAGAAAAACCAATAGAAGGGAGAGGAAAATTTGGAAAATTGTCAACACAAGACACAAACAACAAGGACAGCGTAGTAATAACAACAACAACAACGATAACCAATACCCCCTCAAAAAGTAATCAATAAACCATTAATTTCACAAAAACAAAAATCTGATAATTTATTATGGAAGACGAATGGAAAGAAGGCAACAACAGCAACAACAACAACAGCAAAAGAAAAAAGTTTAGGGAGAGAAGAAAAAAGTAGCTATAAGAAAAAAAAAAATTTGGAGTGTTTTCAACACTCTGGCACAGATATAAACACATGTATACGTATGTGTGTGTGTGCATACATATGCAGAAAGGTAAAAACAGAAAAGCACTCAAAGCTTGTATAAAAAAAAAACAAATACGAAAAAAGTACAAGTGGTAAGGGAAATGAAGAAATAAATTATTTATCTGTGCGATAAATAGTAAACAGCAGTAGATGAGCAGCAAAAAGCAAAAAAATAAGCGAGAGAGAGTAAAGCTTAAATATATGCAATCATGCATGTGTAGAGGTAATACAAATATACACACACACACACACACACCTAACAAGCACAGCTCTAGCTAGCTCTTACGAAGGTACTATAAAGATACTAAAGTATCAAAGTACTAAGGTAATAAGGTAGAAGAAAAAACCATACGAAAAAAATAAAAAAGAAAAACAAAATACATAAGAATAAAATGAATAAATAAAGTAAAAGTATGCAACATCAATACACAAAAATAGCAATTCCCTAAATCCCCAGAAAAATAAAAATAAAGGAGCAAACAAGAAAATAAGAAGAAAAAAAAAAAAAAAGTAAATCAAAGTAACACACGACAAAAATATATAAAAAATTGATACAAAAACAAAAAAAAAAAAAAAAATGGAATAAAAAACAACAACACTGCCAAGTTTATATTGACACGATACTTTGTATATTGTATGTTTGTATACATGTTTATAGATTTAGTTTTGTTATAGGGTACCTTGAGTGTGACTAATGTCAAGCAATTTGCAAAAGACACGAGAGACACTAAACGAAAGGACAAAATCGTTAATGTTAACAACACACAGGCTGTGGCAGAGCAACAACAGCAACAAAATATATCAATATATGTATAATGCATGCAGAAGTACAGTGGCGGTTCAAGAAAGAGGAGTGGGGAGGGGGTTCAAGAAGAGCGGGGAGGAAAGGGGTTTAGAAGAGTGAGTATTAGCATAAAGGAAGTAAAAGGAATGAGGTAAATTTATATTCATAACATTACAATAACAAAAAATCTTCAAGTATTTTTTAAATTCCGACTTTAAAGATATCAAGAAAATTTTAAGAAATTTGCGAAGGTCAATTCGAGGTTAGAATACAAATTTATGAGTTCATAGGAAAACGGGAAAAAGGCACCAAAGTACTCAGTCTCAAGGACCATTGTACTACATATAGCCAAGATATGGCTAATAGAAGAAAGTAGAAAGACAGAAAAGATCTTTGAGGCGATAATTTGGAAGAAGGAAAGCCTAAAGTATCTCAACCATGAACTTCTTTGTTTGACTGATGAACCTAAGAAGCTCAGGAAGAGGAAGAGTATGAATATTATTTATACTCAAGACATCACTACACAAAAGCCTTAATATAGTTCTCATGAACGCCGGGCAGCTACAGAGATAATGCTCAGTATTATCGACGCCCTCAAGACAAAATCGACAGGTTCACATATTTTAAGCATCGTGATGGCACCCACCAGTAATCTTAGGTCTTTCCTTCCCAATTTTACAAGACATTTTCGCTGATTTCTTGTTGGGTTGCCTCACGAAGCACTTTGCAGTTCTGCAGGGAACAATATTGAGCCACCTTCTTCTATGGATAGAACCCATGAAGTCTTAATCTAATGCATGATCTCCCCCGAAGCTTATGCAAAGAAAGGCTCTGGACCCCATGATGAAATCGCCAAATCGTTCCCTGAAATACCACAATGTCCTGAAACCTATGTAAGACATAACCTGTTATATTGGCAATACAATTTTATTTCGCTTTACACTCAAAGACCAATTTCAAATAGCTCACGGGGTTAACAAAGGCTTTCGGTCCAGACTGGCTATCACTGAAGAGACCTATGTGCTTTCCACGTAATTTCTTCTGAATCACCCAGCACGCCACATCCAGGATAGCAAGAACATCCGTTAGGAAGACTATCACCGTATATCTACTGCAAAAGATTGCTTGGTCTCATCGTCCAAATACCAGTCTCATCCAGTACCGCTTGTGGTTTTGGATCCGTCTGTATAAAAAACATGATGTAGACCCCAGAGTACGACCTCTAAAGTTAGCCACTGATCGCGTTCCTGAACCTGAGTCTGTAAGTCGCTTTCATCGTCTCCTTCCGAATTTGAAGGTCCAGAGGAAGCAAATCAAACCATATGTTGTACACATTGCACCAGTGAGAAACACACACTTCTCTGAAGCCTAGTCAAAGAGGTCGCTGTAGACTTAAACAAAGTTCCTCTCCATCTTACTACAGAGGCATACGTGACAATAAGTCTCACGAGAGCAATGTATACCCAGTATACCAGAGCTGGATTCAGACCCCAAGTCTTACTAAAAACGCACCTGCACTGCCAGAAAACCTTTAGTGTCCGCGAGACCTTTAGCTCGAAGTTTTATGATACGGCAGAGGAAGTTAGAAAGATGCAGTGTCCCATGGTGGTTGCTTATCAAGCTAAGGCGTGATAAAAATCACTCATAATTCTAATCATTTTATATGAAAAATGGTCGCTTTCTATACTTTTGGTGTCTATCAACAAATACGAGTCACCAGTTGTACAATATTTTTAGTGCACTGGCGAAACAAAAGAGAAAAGGAGAGAGAGGGCGGCTTGGGTGTACCCCCCTCCCTTCCCGCTAGTGGGATAGTGTGTTAAAATTCACTGGATATACTTGGTATACATACCACTTCGACAACAGAAACTGATCTAGTGGAAATAAAACTTTTTTTTAAAAAAGAGAGCTCCCGAGTTTCAACGAACACACTGGTTAGACTTCTTCAAGGGTTGAAACTGATCAAGTGCAAATAATTCTCTATTCAAAACACAACTCCCGGAAATAAGATTGGAATTGAATTTTCTGACCCCTGGTCCCACGAATCAACTGGTAAAAATTTCTTAGGGATGTAAAATACAATCTCCGATTAGAGGAAAACTTAAAAACTATAAAAGTGGATTGAACTTATGTCTAAATCTCGAAACAAAAACCTTTCGGTAACATGGTGACCCCCTCGTCACAGGTTAATTTTTGTGATTTTTTAAAAACTATCCAATCAATTTTTTTAAATTTAGTATTTTTGGAAAAAGAGATTTGATGGTTTGCAATTGCAAATTGCAAATATTTTTTTGGTAACGGTACTATAGCCGATCAATGTGAAAAAATGTTTTGTTTTTTTTGTTAATTTTCAATCGCTCACAATTCTAACCAAATTTATGAATTTGTCCAAGTACACCAAATTTTT
Organism: Toxonevra muliebris; assembly: GCA_963691655.1. Classification (NCBI taxonomy): domain Eukaryota; kingdom Metazoa; phylum Arthropoda; class Insecta; order Diptera; family Pallopteridae; genus Toxonevra; species Toxonevra muliebris. The sequence goes on from OY829326.1 coordinate 121,868,964, forward strand.
AATATGTTGTGGGAAAAACTATTTACTCAAACATGATTTCACATATTTTTAAATTCTTGTTAAATTTTTCGAAAATACAAGTTTTGCTATGGGCCACCGGTGACCCTAAAATCTTCAATGAAAACATTTCAACAACTTTTTACAATGGAATGGGCATCAAAAAATGCAAATCTGGACTCGGTTTCGCTCTATCGGTTCTAGTTTCCTAACGGTCAAGCAAGGGTTAAGCGAAAAATTAATATTAAGCTACTTTGTCTATCTTTAAAAAAAATATCTAATAAAAATATACAGAAAAAGTTCGTCAAAAATTCCCATTGAGGGTCACTGGGTCACCGGTGACCCATTAAAGTTGAAACCTTTAGAGGCACAAAATGTCTGTTTTGATTAAAAATTGTAACAAGAAATGGGGGTCAGACAATATGAATCCGGAATCGGTTTTGCGCTATCTCCTCTGGTTTTTTTTTAGTCGAAATCGTGAAGTTTGGCTGAAATTCCGAAGTATGCGGGTTAAATTAACATAAACAGATTTGAAAATTAATTTTCGCATTATTTTTAAGTCAATTTTTCCTTATTATAAGCTTTTTTTAATTTGAAAAACCAATCGAAAAAAATCGAGCTACTCTTCTAGGCACCAAACTTACCCTCCTCTGCACTTGATTACGCCACTGTGTATATTTTCTGACAAAGAATAAAGTAAATGAAGTAAAGAAATCTGCATTCAATTTGCTTATCAACGTGTGTTTTTCAGTATACAGAAAACATTTTTGTTTTTTTTTTTTGGATCTTCTTTGCCTTCATCAGCTTCAACTTTTCGGCCTTTTATTTTGTTTTTTTTTTTTGCGCTTGTTTTTACGTTAACTTTATTTTTTCTTTTTCGTTATTTTTATTTATTTTTTTTTTTTTTTTTTGTTAACATTTAAGTTTACATGCGAGTATAATAAAATCAGAAAGCACATGAAATCAATGGAAAAATGTCATTAGTATTACCAACTTTCTTTGAAAGTCATTTAGTCTCAATTTATAACCCCTCCCACTCCCGCATGCATTCAGCTCATTCTCCCTGGTTGATGATAAGATTTTATATTGTCATGTCAGACGAATATTTTGGGACGAACTCACATGTGTGTATGTATGTATGTATGTATGTATGTATGTATGTATGTATGTATGTATGTATGTATGTATGTATTAATGGTGTGCCGTATACCTTAACTTAAACTACCTTGGCTGAACTACCACGAGTATACTAAATTATATCCAATAAAGCACTTAAATTGGATTTTGTCGTCTTCTCTTTTTTTTTTTTTTTTGTTCGACATAATATGAGTGGATGCGAGTTAAGGCATGATAATTTGGTTATTTTTTATACTTTGTAACAAACAGTGTTGACAAATCAAAGAAAGGAACTAACTATATTTGTGTAAGGTTGATTTTGTTATGGTGCTGGTTTTTTCTTGTTTTTTATGATGAGTCAAATTAAATTCTTAAAAATTCTTAAATCAAGAGTAATTTGATATGCACGCAATATTTTTTGTGTTTCTCTTTTATTTTTTTTTATTTTCTTTTTTGTGGTTTTTTATTGTATTGTAAATTAATTGAGCTTTAAATTATAAAAGCATTAAAATTGATTTATATTCTTAATCTTAAAACATAAATTTTAATTTACTACTAACTTAAAACGTTAAAAGAAATAAATCTTTGTTGACACAAGTAGATAAATGTAAATTGTGTATTGGATTCTGTATAAGTATAACTTGATCTGCTTGTTTCTTTTTTTTGTTATTTTATTTTTATTTAAATTTATTAATTTTTTTGCAGTCTTTTGTTTGAAAATTTAACAAAGAAAGTTAATATAATTTATAAAGATTGTAATCATTTATTCTCAAGCTGCTTACTTTGCTTTAACGTAAGAATATATATGTATAGTCGAGGGTAACAGAAAATTAGCAGGCTGAAATGTATTAGCGAACCTATAAGGTATGACGTCAGCTGTATGCAATAAATTTCAAATGGACCAAGCAACAACGACGCAAAAATTTTTTGCAATTTTCTCTTCTCTCTCACACGTTTTTGGCCTGCAAATTAAAGATTTTAAAAATGGATTGAAAGCAAGGAATGCTTTCGTATGTTATTTAGTACGCAAAAACTAAAACTGGCAATCATGTGAAAATTTCGAGAAATCTTAATCCAAAACTTCAAAAGATGCCGATTATTGGCATTTTCTATCATCTCTGTCCACTCTCACATTCATTTTTATCAATTTTCTCAATAAAACACACATTTGGTATGACTAAATTATTTTGAAGTACAATTTTGAAAAAGTTTAGTACAAACATTTTTAAGAATACTGAAGTGTTGAGACAAAAATTTTCTGATTTCAAATAGTTTGCGAAATTAATGGGTAATTTCTGAGTTTTAAATATCTAAAAAACAGAAATGGTTAAAATCACTAGGCATTGGATAATGTAAGAATATCATTGGGATGCTTATTACCTCTTTGAAGAAGTGAGAGAAATTCAACTAGAGCTTTGGAATAATGATGACCTCTTTTTGAAGTGAATTTCTATGGCAGTCCCATTTTTCCGATTTTTGGAGCATTTTAAACTTCGGAGATATACAAGAAAACGCTCTTAAAATGTTTGTATTAGATTAATCCAGCAATTCAATTAATCTTTTATCGCTTTCGTTACAAACTTCGGGCATTTACAGAAAGCTAAAATTTACAAATGCTGAAGTAAAGGTTTTAGCCTTCCCATTCCTTCTAGCACTTATGTATATATAAAATTAGAATTCTTTGAGAGAAAAAAAAAAATTAAAAATTTCCTAGCACCAAAAATTTAACCTATTAAGGACAAGCGGGAACCAAAATACATAGATCAAGAAAGTAACTTGAGAACAAAATTGGTTTTGAACGTGGCTCAGAAACGGTTCTGCGACAAGGTGCCATACAGCACCGCTAAGCATTACTGGGTTAATATTTTCCGGTAGATCTCCAACAACAGAAGTTGTAGTATCCATAAAATTCCGAACATATAAGATGCTACACTATATAGATCTTTTTCGAAGCTGATAGAATTGATATTATTCTGAAACTTCATTTATATCGAGAGAGATATAGAGCAATTGGAAAATGAAGAAAGAAATTATTATCTAATCTGGGTAATCCCATTAACAAAATCATGCTAATATAGAAATGAAAACAAATTTGAATTGGAATACTCCCACCTTCTGAAGAGATAACTACAACGACCTAAAAACAAAATAATTTCTAGGAATCGATTTTAACAGTTTGATTGAATAAATGCTTTTGGAGATAAAAGCGACCAAATCAGAGGTATTAAAGGTTATATAAACGATAAATAAAGAACATTTTATCAAAAATGAAAAAAAAACAGAATATGATTTAGCCTTGATCGTCACGTGAAAGAAGGGCTTTCTAAAATTTACATTATTACAAAACTGATAAGGATTTTTTTCAAAATCTTGATTTTTGAAAGTCTGGAAATTTTGTTTTCTGGCTACCAAAAAAAAAGTTTTGTTCAAAATAAAAATTCCTTCATTCACTAAGAGGCTATCACAGTTATAAACTAGCCAGTAAAAATTCAGATCGATTGGTGAAATGGTTCTTGAGGAACCTTTCTCACCGCAACGGAACTTTTTGAAAAACAACATTTCGAGATAATTGCATTTAAACTTTACGTAGTCAGAGGTAGCGCGCTGTTAACAGCTGTAACTTTGGCTCTAGGAAAGTATTTTCTCAGATCAATTGGTGAAATGGTTCTTGAGATACCTTTCTCACAGCGACAGAACTTTTTGAAAAACAACATTTCGAGATAATTGCGTTTAAACTTTTGGCACCATGTTCTGGTAGTCAGAAGTAGCGCGCTGTTAACAGCTGTAACTTTGGCTCTAGGAAAGTATTTTCTCAAGAGGATGTGCATTGAGAAAATCAGAGATCCTAACGGTTATGCGTTTTATAGTAAAAGTCAAATATTAAAATTTATTTTGTAACTTTTATTGTGATTGGCTAAATAAAACGGTAAATTGTTGATTTTTTTGATATTTGGCAAGAAATAATAGTTATATAGTTATAGTTTTGTTGGCCAAAACGAACCAATTTTATGACTTTTATTTTTTTGGACAAAAATAAATGGTCAACCCTATTTGCAAGCGAACGGCTTGAGCAATTAAAAAATTAAAAAGTGATGCCATTCGATTCAGGTCATCCGTCCGCATATTATAGGTAAAAAAAATTTTAATTTTTTTATTCCGAAACAACTGCTGCAATGACCCAAGTAGGTATAAAAGTAGATAGGTTTTGGGATATGAAATATTAAAGTAAAGGGAATCCAAAAAATTCTGAAACCATTAGAAAGGTCTCTTCATGTACTTTTTATGGCCGATGTCTAAATTCGAAGTTATTGCCAATTTTGTATTCCAGTTCGTATCCATAAACTTACATATGGGCGAAAGTCATATGATGGAATGAAGCGGATTTCTATGTATTGTATACCGTTGAAAAGGTCTCAACGAGCACTTTTCAAAAATATATAACACCATATATCTTCAGTGTTTCATTAATTAGTTATAACGGTTGATCATTTATTTTTGTCCAAAAAAATAAAAGTCATAAATTAACTGGTTCGTTTTGGCCAACAAAATAAAAGTCATAAAATAACTGTTTTTTTTTTTTTTTTTTTTTGCCCGACAAAATAAAAGTCAAAAATAATTATTATTTCTCACCAAAAATCATAAAAGTCAATAATTTACCGTTTTATTTAGGCTATTTCGATAAAAGTCATACAATATTTGTGGAATTTAGTCCGTGGGGATCACAACCATACACTTGAAGATCCACTACGGCTATTTTTTGTGGATGACTTTCTGAGTTGAAAAATGGAAAATAACAGTTATTTTCGGTCCCTGGAGAAAATACAAATAAAATTTTTTCGATTTTTTTGGCCAACAGAAGTGTACATAACCCCTTAAAGGAATCCGAAGTCAAACTTGTTTCTATTAAAATCGATGTTGTAGGTGTATAGCTCTCACTTTTCCGGTCAGAGTTTGACCTTATTTTTATAGAAATTATTGTTGTTGGGTACCGATGACTCCAAGTGACTTCAAGTGACTTCAAAGCAGTCATGATTTTGAAGTCATAAGATTTGTATTCCCATGACTACAAAAAAAAAAATGTATTCCCCTGATTCCGAAGAGACTTTTTGAAATGAATGACCTATCAGTTACTCCAAAAATACTTAAAAATGGATTTTCTATTCTACTATCATGAATTAACTTTGACTTAAAGGTATTGCAATTTAATTGAATGCATTCTTGTATAGCTCTGGTTGCTGAAAAAGGGCCATCATTTGTACAGAGCATAATGTCAACCTATTAGAGCTTAACAAAAATTATCCTTCTTAGCTTCACAAAGAGATTGAAATATTAACATTAATATTTGTTAGTTTTAGACAAAGAGTAATGCAAAGGAATTGAGAAGACTTGGGTATCTTCTTTCTAACTCCTATTAAATATAAAAGCGTATTACCAACTTCCCATTCGCAGCCTTCATTCGTCTCCGCTCACGCTTGGTTTTACAAAAAGGTTAATGGAAGCTATGATATTAACGCTGACTTTTAGATGCCAAAATATGTATAAAACTTTGTTTAAAACCTTATACGGTAGATAAACGAGGTGTGACTTAGAAGAAGCCAAAAAATATTTATTCCATGCCTCAGGCATAAACTTTTTAGTTGATTTGAATGATTGTTAGGTACTCTTGATAATTGTGTCCAGGTGAATTCACGAGATTCTCACGCTCCCTATTCTTGTCTTAAAGAAATTTTCATTTTCAGTTTCTTTCACATTTAACAACGAGGTCACGTGAGATTTGAACGCTGGCTTTAAACTACAGAAATAATTTTGAAACTGTGTTCAAAATCCTATACGATAGAAGAAGGTTGCTATAAAAATTTGATAGATGTAAAAGAGTTTTTGTATATCTAATGAAAGGAATCCTAAAAATATTCTGGCCATATTATGATCTAGTCATGAGGAATAAAATATACAAAATGATTTTGTTTTTTTGAATCATTTGTACTAAGATCATTAGAGTTCTAATCAAAGGCAGATTGGAATAAGTTGATCCCCCTTCCCCGTTACAAGTTATGGCAAGGGCTGAAACAGGAGATTTAGAGAAATTTTACCACTATTTCTCTTACCCCCATTGAATGAAAGGTTTCTGCTCATTTTTCTATTCTAAGTTGAAAGTCGAAAACAATATTTTTAAGTCAAACTTTTATTAGCTATCTACAAAGAATACTTATTTTTTATTAATTTGTGAACAAGCTCATTGTTAACTGATTTTTTGTTGACAATTTGAAATGCAATTTCAAGCATTTGTTTTCAACAAAAAAAAATTTAAGTTTTGTGTTTTGCTTCAAAAAGTGCAACAAAGAAAATAAAAAATAAAAAAATATCACACAGTCAGCATTAGCAATCAGTGCAGATATACTCTTAAATATTTTAAATGCCTATAGAATTCTTAAAATCAAAGACATATGTTGTACGTGAGATTTCAAATTCCATGCCATGGTCATTTGATAATGTACAACAACATTATCATGGGCAACAAACACATCAGCCGTATCATCATCATCAGAATCAGTAAAATCATCATCAACATCAGTAAAATCAACATGATTCTTACTTAAAGCAGTGATTGGTACATATATGCACATGCACATTGAGTCGGTCAGGGTTTCATCACAGTAATCCTTAACATCATCAGGCTCAGCATCATGAGCCTCAGCACCAACAGGCTCAGCATCATCAGCCTCAGCATCATCAGGCTCAGCATCATCTTCTTCAACATTATCGTTGTTGTCATCATCACCAGCACTAACAGCAGCTAGTATAGCACTATTTTTCTTTTAGTTTTCTCAACGGAGCCTCTACGCTATGGAATGTTTCCAATGCTGGTCTCATCGTCATCGTCGCTGGCTCAATGATTTTCTTTTTATTTTCTTTATTTTTCTAAAAAGATTTCTATTGTTTTTTTCTTCACTATTTACTAGCTGAAATTCTCTTATTTTCTTTCTTCTTTTTACTTTTGATTTTGATGACCAATGGGATACATTTAGAAGTTCGTGCTTTCAGCTTTTTTTGCTTCTACTTTGAACATTGACCATCATCATATCTCATATGTTGTTGGTTCCTACATTCGTTTGCTCTGTACTTTGTTCTATGTGTGATTCTCGGTACCTAGTTTTGATATGCCTCACGTGTCTGAGATGTTTTTTTCAAGCTTATTGCTTTGCTGTTATTTTCCACTTTTTCATTGTCTTCTTTTTTGGTTGAGATTTTTTTTTTTTGCAAATCTTTACAATTCCTTCTATTGTATCATAAAACATACAACATTGGTCATCTTTCATTTTAGGTTTTTGGGAATTGGGAATTTTATGTCATGTTTGTTTTAGCCACAGGAGTAGAGCAACAGCAGCAACAGCAACATACAACATGAAAGCAGAAAATTACTGTGCAACAAACATACACACACACACACACATACAACAACTTGACTACAAATTTCCACACACACACACAGAACATACCAAGTAGGAAACCTTAATGGAAACAATCAAGCAGTCAAAATCTTTAGTTTTTTGGTTACTTTACTATACTAAAGAGCCTATGCTACATGTTACACTATGCTACATAACAATATTGACATGTTTTTTTTTTGGAATAAAGTTCATGTATGTTTCATATGACTGACTGACTGACTATGTCTCTGACGATGTCTACATGCATGGTACTTTGTCCTTAAGGCATAAACACGTCCGTCTGTCTGTCTGTATTTTTGTTTTTTTTTTTTTTTTTTTTGTTTTTTGCTATGCCTTAATTTGATACATACATGGTAAGAGTTCGAGTATGACTCGATTCGATTCAACTCGACTCGAGTGTATGTCCCATTTGAGAATTCATTCAAGTTGAAATGTTCAAAAATGTTATCGCTTTATTCCATTATTTTAATGTCTTTCACTCTTGTATATTTGAATGTATGTATGTCTGTATATCTGTTTTTGCTATATTTGGTTGTGATTTCATGCTATGAACCAAGCATTTTCTTCTCATCATCTTTCGTATCTCTGTGTTCTTAGATTTTTGGCATGAGGAAATGCCAATTTGCTTCATTGCGTTCTCTTACTTCAATAATACTTAGCCAATCGTTGTATATACTATTATATATACATATGTATATATATATATATATTCCTACATATATATACTTATAAATAAAATGTAGCAGTTAAAGTTAATGACATTTTCGTATTGCATATTTGACAATTCTCTTCTCTACTACATACTTACTTTACTGCTCTGTAGTAACGATAGGCGTCATTTTATTTTGGAATAATCATTTGTCATTTGTTGTGTTCTTTTGGTGCTGCTGCTTCCTCTACTTCTTGATATTCTGTTTCTGCCTAACATTTGTTTTTGTAAATTTTTTGTGGGGGTGTATGTACCGCCCCCATTGTATGTTTGTGTATTTTAAAAGCTTATTTGAATATGAAATTTATTGTAGCAAGAATGAAAGATAATAATAACATAAAATAAATTGTTCATATTCGTTGATTAAACGTTTTACTTGCGTTTATTTATATTAATATTATATTATTTTTTTTTTCTTTTTTCTTATGTAGATATCACAGGAGGGTTAAGTATGGGTTAATGTACATTTAAACAATGACAAGGAAATTTAAGTGCATATATTTGTTTATACAACATCTTCAATTTTTTCTGTAAAACATCAAGGGTATGCAATTAGTGAAGAAATCTCCTAAAATTAACCCTTTGAGGGCATTTCTTTAAACCTAGATTGGCACTTCTGGTAAAAATAGTTAAAACTACTAGTGGATCTAAGGCAGGGAAGAAAGGGTTATAATAATTCGATAAATGCGTGAGGATGCTTTTTCTTTGAAGATAACTCAATTAGAGTACTCGAGTGGGTATCGACTAATGCAGCACTTATGGGGAGACGTCAAAAAGGTAATAAACGCTCAAAATTTCATATACTGTAAGTGTTTCTAATTAGTTGACAACAGCTGTAGACCCTTTATTCCCATAAAACCAATAAAGTATTGTGGACCATGCTTTTAAAAAAGAAGTTCAAAGTGTTACTAAATAAAGGTTTAAGATTTTAAAACTATTGACATTGAGGTTTCGTTATAAATAGCTATCATTAAATGTAGTTTTCAAAGTTCAATGCTAGAGGCCGCCCCAAATCTATGGTAAGCCAAATAAGAAAATCGTTGAAACAAACGTTTTTTTTTCAGACAATTCTTGAAATCACAAAATATAAAACAAACAGCAGCCATCGATAGTGGCAAATATTAATAAATTCATAATTCAATAACTTAACAATTAATTTATAAATCAACGATCAATGCTAGGTGCACCAAAATTAGGGTAGCCAGACGTACTGATGATGTCCTGATTTTTTTTTTTTTTTAATACTGATTTTTTGAAATATCGAAATGTACGAAAATGTACTGATTTTTGTATTTTGTACTGATTTTTTCAAATCCTTAACCTTAATGGTCTTAAAATTGTTTTTGCAGACAGTCTCATTCTGTTTGTTTCTTTTTCTGATTGTTCACAAAATAAAATACATACGCGTTGCTGCTATCGAGAGGAGAAAAGCAACATTTGCTAGAAGAAAAGTCGGTTAACGTAAGTTTTAAAATGAGTGAAAGGAATTTGTTATTAATTGAATTTGATTACTGTACTCAGCTCTCACAATCCTCTAAATATGGAAACTGAAACGTAATCAACATTGTCACTGACAAAGTAAAAGTAAGTAAGAGTAACACCTCCCCTTTTCAATTGACCGACACTCTTCTAAAGTGGGCCATCAAATCCTTCAGCCCCTACAAATCTCCAGGGCCAGATGGCATCATTCCCGCGGATATTCAGCAAGGGGCTGAACACGTAACATCATGGCTATTGCAAATTTATAATGCTTGCCTAAAATTTTCGTACATTCCCAAAAGCTGGAGAGAGGCTCGTGTAGTCTTCATACCCAAAGCAGGGAAGGCGTCCCATATCAACCCAAAGGACTTCAGACCGATCAGTCTGTCCTCCTTTCTCTTAAAAATATTAGAAAGGGTTCTTGATTTTCATATCAGGAACTCTATCAATCCCACTCTTTTATCCAAATCACAGCATGCCTATACTAAAGGGAAGTCTGTGGAAACAGCGCTACATGTACTCATTGAGGAAGTTGAGAAATCACTTTCCAACAAGGAGTACACACTTGCAGTGTTTCTCGATATCGAGGGGGCATTCAACAATGTCTGCCCCGACGCTGTCGTTAATGCCTTAATAAATCTTAATCTTGATGTTAATCTGGTTAAATTTATAGGACAACTACTTAAAACACGTATCATCAGCTCCTCTATCGGAAATGATAAAGTCAAAAAGGTTGTCAATAGGGGCACACCACAAGGAGGTGTATTATCGCCTCTTATTTGGAATCTGGCGGTGAACACACTGCTAAACAGATTAGATCAAACCGGCTGCAAAATAATAGCTTATGCAGATGACATTGCTATTGCAGTATCCGGCAAATACGTTGCTACTCTTTCAGAACGGCTAAATCACTCACTTAGCATTCTGTCTCACTGGTGCCGTGAATTCGGTCTTAATGTTAATCCTGCCAAAACAGAGGTTATGCTTTTCACTAGAAAGTATAAAATACCAACTTTTGCCCTACCCAAAATTAATGGTATCTCGCTTTGTCTTAGTAAGCGCGTCAAATATTTAGGACTTGTTCTTGATCCTAAACTTCAATGGAAAGCTAACATAGCAGAGAGAGTACGGAAAGCCTCTTGCGCTCTCTACTGCTGTAAGAGGGCTTTAGGAACAAGATGGGGTCTTCAACCTCGAGTCACTTCCTGGCTCTATTCAGCAGTGGTCGAGCCTAATCTTCTTTATGGATCCGTCTTCTGGTGGCCAGCTACTTCAAAGGCGGTCAACCTTAAACCACTGGATAAGGTTAGAAGAACGGCAGCCATATTGATTACTGGGGCCCTCCGTACTACCTCCACGAAAGCTCTCTTCGCAATCCTTCACTGGTTGCCAACCTCACTTCTGGTCAAGCAACAAGCTAAGTGCTCTGCTGTCAGACTCAGTGCCCTAACTCTCTGGACCCGGTCAAACCTGGGCCATGCCAAGATTTTAATCCACGATACGTCCGTACCAACTAACGTAGACTACATTTGCTCTACCCCTAATTTAAACCACACGTTCTTCACCCATATCCCCAGTAGAGAGGAATGGGTTAATGACGAGGTGGTCACTGACAATTTAATTGACATCTATACAGATGGATCCAAATCGGAGGAAAGAGTCGGCTGTGGCATCTTCTCTAGTAAGCTAGATCTCAGACTCTCTTTCCGACTTCCTGACCATTGCAGCGTCTTTCAGGCGGAAGTAATGGCTATCTATCAAGCGTCCAAGTGGCTTATTCGCAACGATTCATTCGATACGAGTATCCGCATCTACACGGACAGCCAAGCAGCAATCAAGTCCCTTGCCGGTGTTTTCACTACATCAAAGCTTGTTCTCGACTGCCGATCTTCACTCAACATTTTGTCGAGTCACTCTCAGGTCCACCTATATTGGGTGCCTGGACATATGGATATTTCAGGTAACTGCAATGCCGACGAGTTAGCAAAACAGGGCTCGCAACTTACAGATATATCACCTACCTGCACCATTGGTGTCCCTCTTACGTCTATTAAATTAGCCATTAAGCAAAACTACCTTGAGGAAGCAAAAAGATCCTGGGTAGCGGAGCATACCTGTGGTATTACCAGGCTAACATGGACCACTATGGACAATAAACGTACTAGACAGCTACTCAACCTAAGCAGAAGCTCCATCAGCATAACGACTTCGGTGCTCACGGGACACTGCATAATGGGGAGACATGCTGCAAGACTTGGACTGCCATTCAATGACTTCTGTCGGGGCTGCGGCTCTGAGGAGGAGGAAGAAACAGTCCTTCATTTCATGTGCGAATGCCCATCCCTGGCCAGGAGAAGACTAAAACTCCTGGGTTCACCTTTCTTCACTAGTCTGTCCGAGCTATCATCCGTAAATATTAAGGACATAGCCAGATTCATTATGGAATCCTCATGGTTCTCCACTCCGTAAATGGGGGAGTCGCGCCGTACTGTGGTATCACAATGAGCCTAATTTGTGCTTAAGTGTGCTTTCAAGCAGAAGGCTGCCACTCCAACCTAACCTAAGTAAAATGAACACACAAAATCGGAGAAAAAGTTTATGGACGTTTATATCACTATATTACATTGTATTAACTAACTAATAAAAGCATAAAAACTGTGCTGATTTTCACTGCTTTCCAACGTCTAATGTACTGATTTCGCTGTTCAAAAATCTGGCTACCCTAACCAAAACCTACATTATTTAGTGTAACAAGTGAGCAAGAAATTTCGCATTTCAAAATTGTGTAGTAACAATTTTTCAGCATACAAACTTCTCATACATAAATAGAAGTTACCAGAAGAAAAAAGAAACTAACGTACATGTCATAAAAATGAAGTTCTTTCCACACACACTGTAGAGGATTATTGTAAAAATTTCAGCTGAAACAGTTTCGTTACTATTTTCTCTATTACAGTACGTAAAACTGTGTGTGTGTGAATGTGTGCATGGGAGAGAATCACAGTTAGAACGTGATTTTCCACAAAAACTGCATCTTAAAGGTAAAATCTATGAAGTTATGTTAGAAAGGAATATATGAACACAGAAAGAGAACATCATTCCGAAATAAATGTATGTATTGAATGGAGTGGATGTGAATATAGGAAGCTGAGGAATAGAACACTAGCGAACGATAAAAAAAAGAAAGAAATACACGTACTTTCATATACATATGAAATTTTACAAGACTGAGCAAAACGAAAAATAAAACAAAGAAAGAAAAGAATTGCAAAATTTCATATGGCGCGGTGAAAATGCTGCATGAAATTTTAAAATGCACTAGGCGGACAGACACAATAGCAGACATACAGACAGAAAGATATATATGGACAGAACGACTAACAGAAGATTCCTCTGAGAGGAATAGAGAAACAGTCAAACTGGTAGACCGATAGACAATCAGTCAGCCTAATGTAACCAGTTCAGAGTCTGTCAATGAACGTGTAGACAGACAGTATCACATATACATAAATAGATGTATATCTATATGTTATCGCCTCTACTTTGCATCAGATATACGTGCGTCATGAGCATGTAGCTACTCGTACAATATCATTTCAGCTACATATATATAGAATGTAGAAGAAGTGAGCAAAATTTGAGCTCAGCACAGGCGCTTTATGATAAAAATCGGATGCGGAATGCGCTGCTGCTGCAATTTGCCAGAAGCGTCTGTAGTTTTTATTTTTTCAAAAATGTTTCGCTGCTGTTTTTCTGTTTGCAAATGATTTTCATTTCCTTTTTTGCATTGCTAAATTGTTGTTGTTTTTTTTTTTTTTTGCGAATTGTTGTTGCTTAGTTATTATTGCAGCACATGCAGCAACATTTGCTGCTGTTGCTGCTATTGCTGCTGATAGAGTGATTGATTACGTTTGATTCACGTTGATTTGTTGCATTGATTTCAATGCATACATATATATAAATGTAAGTGTGTATGTAGATACATGTCTGCTTATGTTTACATGTGTGTGTGTGTGTGTGTGTGTGTTGAGTCAACAATTATTCGTACTTGAAGTTCTAGAGGAAAATTGAAAATCAAATGTGAAAATTTTAAATAAACATTGTGTTCGTGTATATAGTGAAAACGTGTGAATTTTTTGTTGTTGCTATTGCTATTGCTGTTTTAGCTCCTACTGCTACTGTTATATGCATGTATGTATGTATTTTTGTTTGGCTGTTTGCATTGCTTTAATTCTATTTTACAGCAGCAACAGAAATTGAAGATTAATGCTAAATTGAAAATGTATACTTACAACATTCACGTGTGTGTGTGTGTGTGTGTGTGTAAAAGTGTTTACACATACGTATGTATGTGTTTGTGTGTGTTTCTGTGTAAACTACCATGCAAATGAGTTAAGGAAATTGGTAGTATTGCTTAAGATTAATTGTCATAAGTGCATAAGAGTTGAAAAATAAAGTGCTAAAGTATTTGAAAGGCAGAGAGAAAGAGAGAGAGAGAGAGAGTTATAGTGTAAAAGAAAATTGATTCTCATCATAAGAAAAAGTGAAAAAGGTTATTTATGAAAACAAAAATGCTAAATGTAGAAGAATTTTAATTGAATTACTAAAAATCACATGCAGAAAGAACCAATAGTAAAATTGCTTATACATATTTATCTTTCCTATCCACTCATGATATTCACGTTTTTGGAAAATGGATCGAAAAGTATCCTACATTAGGGGTACACAGTGCTAAGGTGTTCAGTAAAAGAATCTTTGTGAAATTCTACTACAGGTTTTCAAGCACAGGAACCAGCTCAAGATAAGTAATCTTCTGGTTGTTCTCCATTCAACAATAACAACTTGCCCTAGGCAACCACAACTGGAATAGACGTGAAGCGGAGAGTTTGGTTACCATTCTCTCACATTCTCCTGTTTTTCAATGGTGCCACAATGAGCCAGATTTTCATGCCTGATTTGAAACCAGGTCTGTCAAAGTGCCCAGTCATTAAGGGGACCACTAGTCAAAACTTTAAGCCAATTTTTCTCAAAACGATAACCAAACAAAATTTGACGAATCGGTCAGAAATTTAAATATGTTCTTCTACACAACAATGGCCCCAGAACACACATACTAGAAAAAATAAGTTTAGTTAATTCTTTCCTCAATTTTTAACGTTTTACGAAAAAAAAAGTCCAAATTGTGAATTGTTGGTCAAACAAAATAATCGTAGTATAGCCTGGAACCACAGTCATAATTTTTCTAATGGTATTTTTTTTTCAAGCACAGAGCTGAATTTTGACATTTTGGTCATTTTGGTAAGAATATTTGGTCCAACAAATTTTCGACAGATTTTTATTCAATCTTCAATCAAAAAAAAATACCAAAATTTTACCGTTTTTTTCAAAATTAAAATAGTTCTGGTTTTTTTTTTTAAACGGAAAAGTTTTTTTTTCTTTTTTTTTTATGGTAAAAAGAAAGCTTAAGTCCTGTCCTGAAACTTTTTTCTCCATCAAAATGAACGTCGAGTAACTCGAAACTCCCATGACTGTGCCTCTTGAACGTAGTTTAATGTAATTACAGACGGGGTGAATGTCCTAGTAATCGTGCCAGTCCCATTTACTGGTAGTGCCATTGGTAAACATTTTATTAACAATCAAACCAGATAGAAATATATACCAAAAATTTTTTTTTGTCTGTTGTTAGAATTAATTCTTTTTATTCTTAAAATTTTTAGGTCTTTCTGTCTGTTTCTTTCTTATAGCAAACATGGACTGAAATTATAAAATCGAATCGGAAATTGAAGTTTACTAAAGGGTTCACTTTAGATGAAATTCCCCATATGTCAAAAAAATACCGGAGTCAGAAAATAAATTTTTATTAATTTATCAGTCCTATAAAAATTGCTAAAATTTTGGACCAGGAAAGTGCATGATCTTGAATAGATTATTATTATTATTGTTATTTGAAGGATGGGACGACCCGAAAGTCAGTCATTGCGACCTATTGCACCAAAGCCTCAAGTTATGAAAGGAAGAGATAAGAAACCATATCCTAGTCGAGAACCGATCTGCAGAGACAAGAGTCTGATTGGATCTACAGTTTAACACCGGTTCCAAACGGCGGTGTGGCAATTTAATATCACTTGGTGGTTTTGCCATTGCCTACGAATATTTGTACTTGTACACGTTCTTATAATTCTCCTTCACTTCATAACGATAGTGAAAATAAGAATTAATAGCTGCGTTTTATTCGTCAGCTAGTTTAATATGTGCCAATAAAACGACCAAGATGATAAGTCTCTTCTTCGTTATACTGATATTCACAATGGTGAGAGGTCTTCATGGTATCCTTTCCTTTTTTGTTTTTTTGCAAACTGTGATGCTTCTTCTTTCACTAAAGTACACAGTAGAATTATAATATAGCTAATCAGTAAAGCCCAGTAAGGCAGTAACTGGGGCTATTTTTTTTTTTTTTTTTGCTCAAGAAATTTCTTTGTGAAAAAACAAATATCAAAAGAGAACCAAACTACTCGTTGGTGTTTGTTTTGTTATTTGTGTATGCAGATAATTCGTTAGATAATTCTGAGAGACGCTGTTACTCATGTCTTCTCTCTTTCTTTTACTTATTATTTACTCCCGCTTAAGCAATGATTATTACAACGACGAATGCAATGCTTTGTTCAATGAGTGAATTTTATAGAACTTCCGACGCTAATATTTTGAAATTGGCTAAACCGATTTGAAATCTGATAATTTTTGGCTAACCTAAATTGGTATATAATATGATATTGTAGCACTTCTGGATCTTGTGGAATAAAATTGTAGTTACATGTATAGTTAAATGTTTAGGTAATTATACGTGTTATCTCTCTAGCTTTATTGTTGTTTTCCCATACAATTATCGCTGCTAGTTATACATAGCTAACTAGAAACAAGTGGCGAATAAAACGCAGCTAATATGAGACCACCAGACTAAGACGGGAATTAAACCCGCAACCTTCTGAGTGAAAGTCTAGTGCACTATCCACTAGACTATAGAGGTTGTTCTTTTTTCCGGGTTCTATATTTTGAATAGACCAACCGATCCAATTTTAAAAATTTCAAAACATAATTTGTTTTTTTCTTTACTTAGTATGGCATTTTTCAGCATTCAAAAAAATGTATAAACATTTTTATATATGGGATATTCTCTGTCAATGGGAGACCCCCCCCTCCCCCCACTGTCCAAAATTGGTTAAGGTTAAGGGCATGTTTAGGCTCAAATGAAAACTTATTATCTCTAGTTTTAAATGCAAAAAGGCCTTTTTGATTTTGCATGATAGCGGACCAATATGGCGGCTGCACCCAAGTCATCATAAAAAAACAGATGCAGTTTTTTTTGTATATTTTTTTCCGCTGAATATGATTCCATTATTATTTTTCACGGGGAATGTTACATGTTATCCCTAACCTCAAAAAAGGTCCAAAAAGGCTGTTTTTCGGGTCTAACGCCTACCGAAGTCATCATAAAACGACGGGAAAAGCCTATTTTTGTGTAATTTCAATTGATGAACATGAATCTAATATTATTTTCTATAGGAAATGTGATGTGTCGTCCCAAACCTAAAAAAATGAAAAATCTCAAAAAACAGTTTTTCGCGCCTCACTTATCCCAAGTCGGCAGAAAACTTCCCAAAAACCTTATTCTTCATTTTTCATTTCCTAACTTGGCTGTAACATACTTTTAGCGTTACCCAGAAACAACGACGTGAACTTAGTAAGTCTCTGTTTCTTTTGCGGTACTTTATTAGAGTGAAAACAAAATTAATAATGAAGAATAAGTTTTTTGGGAAGTTTTCTGGTGATTTGGGATACGAGAGACACGAAAAAAAGTTTTTTAGGATTTTTAATTTTTTGAGGTTAGGGACGACATGTAACATTTTCCGTGGAAAATAATATTAGATTCATGTTCGTCAGCTAAAACTGCACAAAAATAGGCTTTTCCCGTCATTTTATGATAACTTTGGTAAGCGTAAGACCCGAAAATCACCTGTATCTGTTATTTTATGATGACTTGGGTAGGCGTACGCTTGATAAAACTATTATTTTAAGATGAGGTGGTAGACTTGCAGCCGCCATATTGGTCCGCCATCATACAAAATCAAAAAAGGCCTTGTTGCATTTGAAACTAGAGATAACAAGCTTTCATTTGAGCCCAAACATGCCCTAAAATACCTTAACCGATTTTGGGCAAGGGGGGTCTCCCATTGACAGAGAATGTCCCATATATTTTCTATTACTTGTAAGTTTTTAAAAAATATTGTAAAAAGGTATATTTTTGATAAATTTTTAAAGTTACTGTGGGTTCTTAAATTCAAAATACATATCAGTTTCAACACTCTCCAACTTTTAGTTCCGGAATTTTAACTAAAATAAGTCATAAGTACTAAAATGTATAGTCCTAGATCATACCGGAACCGTAGGTTACTTTTTCCTCAAATTTCTTTACTTTTCTATCCAAATTTCAACCCCCTTCTCTTTTTCGCTAAACCGATAATATATTGTATAAATCGTTCAAATAGGAAATCATAGCCTATCCGACTACTAAGCCAGTTTTTGAGTAGCTTGGTCAAAAATTCTAGGATGTGTAGTCCTAAAACAGAGCGGAAACCAATAAATGGTCATCTTCCTGTCCGATTTTCTAGATTTTCCATTCCAATCTCAATCTTTCTCTCCTTTTCCGCTGATGTCTGTCTAAAGAGTTAAACATTGCCGTGCCGTGAAATTCAGTCGACTTCGAGGGTCAGCCTTTCAAATAGAACAATTTCTAATCAAGCATTCGATTAGCCTTACCTTTGTGCTGGGAGTCTCTGTAAAGATTGATATATGTTTCCTTAAAAATCATAGGTCCAAAAAGCTCATAGTTATTATTGATGCAGTTGTTATTACGAAATCCTCTGAAGAAGTGGGAACGAAACCATTTTAGCTCCACTAACTAAGACAGTGGACAATAATGCTTCAGAAGCCACGCTGTTGAAAAAGATTCCGAATGCCGCAGACTCTGAATTTTTTAGAGCGAAATTATTAAAAAACAGTAAAGCCAAAGTGGAGGAGGTAATGCCAAAAAGACTCAAGGATTTTTAATCAGCTGACTAGCCAATTCAATGAAGAAGAAGTCGATCTCGGGAGTTGAACGGCCAGGCCAAGACAATCAACAGTCTGGTGATTTTCTAATGGACTGGTCTACAAATATTTGCAGATTAAAAAAAAATAAAAATTTAAACTCAATTTATTAATTAAAATTTTATCGATAATTTGGTTAAAGATCAAGTATGATCAGACCCTTTACCTAGAGGAAGTTGCAATTAGTGCATTGTCCATTGGTAATATATTTTTCAATGATAATGAAGAGTTGTAATCCATTTCTAATATAATAACCAGAATAATCCCAAAACTGGTGCATACAAAAGAATTTTCTCAAATTTCACTAAAAAATTTTAATTTGCTATTTCATGTTGATAAATAAATACTCGAAATACGAAAAAGTATTTATTTTCTAAATCAAAAACTTTATGTAGGTGCAAATATTACAAATTAAATACAATTTCATTACAAAGCACATGAGCGCACAAAGCAACAAAAACTTTTAGCACTTAACCTCAAAACACAAGCACATTTCATTAACACATGTGTGTGTGTGTGTGTGTTTGAATGTGTATGAGTGTAAGCAAATGCATGCATGCATAGATGTATGTGTGCAGTTAAATAATGCTAAAATCCTGCGCTACTAAAAACTTTCTTAACTAAAAATAAGTTTCAATTTAACCGCTAAACAGCTTAAAAACTTACAATGAACTTGAATTACAAAACTTGAACGAAGGAACGAACGAGCGAAACGAATAATCTGCTTTTGTCACCATTCGTTGCCACCTTCTCCGATACACACACACACACACCCAAACCTTTAGTAACAGCAGGTATCTGCTGCAGCTTCTTCTTCTTCTTATTCCACAGCTACTTACTTGCACTATCTTAAATGCAATCTTCTCAGTGGTAAAATATTTGCCCACAAACCAAAAATGTTTGCATGTGTATACAATTCTCTGTGTGTGTGTGTATGCATGAGCGGAAATACATACATATGTACATGGGCATGTACATATGTATACGAGTATATGTGAATGTGTATGCATTTAAGTTTGTGTTAAGCTAATCTGCGGCTGCATTTGTTATTTATTTGTTGTAACATTGCAGAAACATCGGTAGAAGAATCGGTAGCATCAACAGTAACAACAAACACAACAACAACACCAACAACAACCGTAGCAGCAGCAGCAGCAGTTCTTGCACTAATATCAGCAACATCATCCAAGTTTCATTATAAAACAACAACGAAAAAGCTTTTGTGGCAATAAGCATACTTACAACTGAATGCATACATGTGTATGTATGTATGCAAGCCTTTATGTGCATATGTGTGGATGCATATCTGTGTATGCAACGAAATCGTATGTAGTGATTTTACCATCAGCGAATGTGCTAAAAACAAACACACACATGTGCATTAATACATTTTGCATATGTTTGCGTGCAAGTTTTTGCTTTTATAAATTACCTTACTTAAACACACGCATACACACACACACTCGATCCCTCATATACATACATAAAAAGAGCATTACCTTATGAAATATTTTACGTAGGTGTATGTATACGTATGTTTATGTATTAGTGAGTGATGAAGCCTTTGCAACAGTTTTCCTCTTTGTGTTTTGTTTTTGGTTTTTTTTTTTTGCTTTTTTTTTTTGATATTCTTATTTCTATAGTAGTGAAAATCCTAGCGATGCGTGGAAAATAGATTTTTAGTTTGCATGAATGGTTGAAAATGTTTGCATCACTGGCTGATTGTTTTTGTTGTTGTTTTTTTTTTTTGTAAGGTTTCGTAATTAATGAAGTTTTGTTTTTGGTAAATACTTTTTCGAGAAGGTTTCGTGAGGCATTTATTTTTTACATTTTTTGCTGTTTTTTATAAACTATAATGATGATGAAAAATTCATCTGGAAGAGCGAAAGTCCTAGTGCTGTAAACTAAGATTGCCCTAGGCTGAGCAAGATTGGACCGCTTCAGCTCTATAGTAAGTGCAATGTTGTCTCAGCTTTTTGCAAACAGAAAGTCAGATAACATTACCAGTCACAAATGCTTTTGAGTTGATTACTTTAGTATTCAGCAAAGAACTTGAGCGAAACATCGTTTTCTACTTATTAACCTCGAGCGGCTTTTGGGTTAAATTTTTATTACGAAAGTTCATCGAATTGTCTCGACAGCTGAGTGAAAGGCCTTGTCATAACATTTGATTCATTCTTACCAGCGTTGTGTTGGAAAACACAATAGCCTGCTGTTGATATTGGTTCCTGGACACTCAGGAATTTCAGGAAATGAATCTGCTGACCTTGTGGCCAGAAAGGGTTTGGAAACTGATTTCCTGGGCCCGGAACCTATAAACTCTTTGTCATCTAAAGCCATCAAGACCACCATCAATGAGTGGGTCGACTTGACCCACAATCGTAAATGGGAGGAACTGAAGGACTTTACAAAGACAAAGGCCATGTTACTTGTTATCTCGAAGCGTCTGCAAACTTTCTATTATCACTTAACAGAAAGCGTTGTAGGCAGCTGGTGGGATTATATACAGGTCATTTCCTAGGCCTAGGAGCTAGTGCCTTCTGTGCTTCCTGTGGTTTGGAGGAAGAATGTGAAGAGACGGCGGACCACTTTCTTAGTGTCTGCCCCGCTTTCTGCCAGATCAGAGTAAGCATATTTGGTACTGGAGTGTTGGGAGACACACACCTAAGCTCTCATACACCGCAGGATTTGCTAACATTTATTAATAAATCTGGTAGATTTTAGGAATAGCTAAGGGAACACAAGATATAGTGCAATGGACGTAAAACTTTGAGTGCTGTATTTTTGAATACTTCGTTTGTCTGTTCCAAAAAAAAAAAAAAAAAAAAAAAAACCCACGTTGTCTCCTCCAATTTCGCTTACACCTCCACTTATGAATTATAACAGATGATAGCAGTATTACAACAAGTACAACAACACAAAAAAGACATACCGTTTTGTTGCTAAAAAGACCCAGAAATTTGAGAAATATAAGAACAAATATATGGAGAACGAAAAGTGAACAAAGATTTGACAGTTGTGAACCTCTTAATAGAAAAAAAACTAAAATGAGTCCCTTCTGCACTCGTCACATGATGTGATAACACACTTTACGCATTGTTGTTTACTTCATTTTTCATTTTCTCTTTTCAATGCACTTTCTTCGCTTTTTCCCCTTCTACACCTATCTATCTATCTACATTGCCTAATGTACAATCTCAATTAGGAAAGAATAAAATCTGCAATAAAACGATGTAATAAATAAAAACAATTTTTGATATGTTCCACTATTCCATTGATATGTAAGTATATTCCAACAATAATTTTTGTTAGAAAAATTATGTGTTGCATACTTTTGGGCTTAAATTAAAATATATATTAAAACACACACACCAAAAATCTACTCTCACACATACTATGAAACCTCACACGATGGCATATCATGTACGACGGCATCCTGCGGACGGAGCTACCGACGGGTGCAACACTAGTGGGATACGAGGATGATATAATACTGGTCATCGTTACAAAAAAGATTGAAGATCTGCAGTTAAATTGCAACTGCGCAATCTCCAGTAGTAGAAGGTGGTTAGTAAGCGCTGATCTCGAGCTAACAGGTCAAAAAACGGAAGTGGTACTACTCACTGCACGGAAAAACCTTGATCAAATGGTGGTAAACGTTGGAAGGCATAACGTCGTGTCCCAACTAGTCATTAGATACTTCGGATTTCTTATTGACCAGCGGAAGAATTTCAAGTAGCACTTAAAAATGGTCAGCAAAAAATCATACTTCCGAACATACGAATACTTTCGAACACTAGCGGCGCACAGGGCACTAGACGGCTGCTCTTGTCGACGGTGATAGACTTCGTCTTGCTCTATATGGCGCCAATCTGGGCGAATGCAAAAATGATCGTCATAGCGCACTGCGTGTGACTTGGGCATATAGAACGGTCTCAGAAGATGCGACATGCGTATTAGCTGGGAAAATGCCGATTGACCTTTTGGCCAAGAAGTTGCAGTGCCTGCACACAAAACAGTGTGCAAAACCAACGAGCTGAGCGCAAAGCGGACGAAAGAGCCAAATAGTCCACGAAAGGACATTGGACATTCGTCCTTATTCCCAGAATAGAAGAGTGGCTAAAACGTAAGCATGGCGATTTAAACTTTCACCTCACACAACTAGTCAGCGGACATGGATGCTTCCGGCACTATCTCTATCGGTTTAAAATCATAGACACCCCCTTTTGCCTGGAGTGTCCTAATAAAGAAGAGACTGCAAAGCACGACTTATGCTACTGTCACATATGGGCGAATCAAAAGAGAAGTGGCAAACAGAATGCCAGTTTGCTTTACAGGTAATGGCAAAGGTTCGAGCTGCAGAAGGGGAGTACCGGCTAAACTAACAGCATCAGCAAATAACTTACATTCAGTACAGAACGGCCTCCTCGTCGCATAATCTCGAGGGCGAGATCGAAACAGGAAGACAATTTGACGGAATGACAATTAATTGATGCTTCAGCGTTAATACTCACAACGGCCTCCTGACGTAGTACCCGTAGGTGTCCCAGGAGGGTTTCACCTTTCGGACATGAGAGATGGTTTCGGTGAGTGGAAGTCTCACATTGACTGAGGCTTTGGTCTTCCAAAAAAAAAACCTCACATGACACCGGCGTGGCATTTGATTTTAATTTCAATCAATTCGCTCCAATATAAATTTTCCTTCAACCCCGAGAAAAGATATTATATCAACAAAGAAGAGGAGAGAGTTATCGCACTCTCTTTTACTGAGATAACTGGTGTTTAATTTCAGTTCGGTTCAATATTTTTGCATACATCTTTGTTAGTTGATTGTTTGCAATTTTTGAAGATGGCAGAATAAGGAAGAAGATGAGAGAACAAGGAATGACGTAAAAATTGTTCAACGCTTGTTCATCAATATTAAGTATGAAGTTTTATGGTGTCACAAGTGAGGGAGAAAGATATGCCTATTTGTAGAATGATTCGTAGCACATAAGCTATACAGAATACTCCGAAGGTTGCAAACTATTCAAACATTCGGTTAGAGAATGCGTTCTTTTATAGATTGGTTCTGAAATAGTAATATTTAGCCGAAAAAGGGTTTGAAAACTAGATCGCTGAACTGAATCACTTCTCTATTCAGTTTACGTTTAAAAAAAATTTAAAAACTATTCAATATTTCAGCCAATACGAACCTTGCTTTTAATGGATCATTTGTGGCGGTTCTTTGAAGTACTTCGTACGGTACATCGAAACAGCTGATTTCAAGAATCTGCTGGATATAACGGTAACTCATTCAACTCTCAAATTGCTAAGTTTAAAACAGATTAATAACCTTTATGAAGATTTACAGGTGCATTTCCTGCACTATGCTAGGAAAGATCTACTTGTCTCTTTAAATATAAACCCACAATAGTTAGGTATATTAAAAACTTAAAACAACAAACAGAATTCTTAAGCATTAAATTATGTATACCACACCAAAACAGATGTCAACCAAATTTTATTTACATTGAGAAGTTTAAAAGTAAGGTTAATCTAAGGTTGAAAATATTTTCATAGTTGAATTTAAAAGTCTAGCATAAACAAAAGAACCAAATTTTAAATGTTTTTCTCAAAAAAGAAACCACCACCACCTACCACTTTGACAAGAACTAACAATAAATAACTACGTTGCACCTTTTTCCTGCTCGCTCGCTCCAGCCACCAGCTTAATTAAATGATGAGGAGCAATGAACAAATATATTTCAACACCATACCATATATAGATATCACATTTGAAATATCTATTCGTCTGCAAGTATGCAGAAAAGAGGTAAATAAATTTCAGACATCTACTAAAATTCAGACAAAAGACAAGAAAGAAAAGGACACTCAAATGCACTCATTCGAAATTTAACTACTACACACATACAAATATTCAGTGCTGCTGTGAATTTTGCTGGATGCTGATCGTATGAAAAAGTATTTAAACTAACAAAAAAAAAAAAAACAAAAAAGAATTTTGTCACATAACCAAACAACAAAAAAAAAAAAAACAAAAAAGTAAGTGCTTTTGTGTACTACTACTACTATTTCCACTACTACTACTACTACTAGTAGGTTTTGAAAATGGCACAAAAGCAAGAAAATTCTTGGTACACAAAAAAAGCCACAGAGAGTGGGAAAATACTGCAAATAAACTGATGAGTTTAGAACTTAAAATTAAAATATACATATATAGTATTTAGTTAAGGGAATGAAAATTTTAATGAATGGAATGAGGAGGGAAAGTATTGTGAAGGAGGTGACTAAAGGCCAGCAGAAGAGTTTATTGAATGTGTGGATTATAGGCATGCAGAAAATGTTAGTAACTAAGCTGTGTGAGTGGGTGGTGGTGGTGGTGGTGTTGGTGACGTAAAAGTTGCATGCTACATTTGATCATATACTCACACACATGCACATATTTCTTTTTTAATCATTTGCAGCTACACGCTACTGTGAGTGTCGGACCCAGATCGGGGGGTAAGGAGGCTATAGCCCTTCTCAAAAATATAAAACATTTCCAAATGTTTCTATAACGCAACATAGATACACTGGGCCTATATTAAATCAGAAATTTTAGGGGCACTTTATAGATATGTTCTACTTTTGGATGTACTGCTTTTTAGGTCTAAATTTTAGTCTAAATTTATAATTTTTCGTATAAATTTTTTCTGATTTTTAATATGAATTTTGGTCCACATTTTTTCCGAGTTTTGGTTTGATTTTTGGTATGAATTTTGGACAGACTTAGGCATCAGTTTTGATCTGACTTTTGAGCTGAGTTTTTCCTGAATGCTGGCCTGATTTTTATTTAAGTATAATTTTTGACGTGGATTTTGGTCTGAATGTGATCCGAATTTTTGGTCTAAATTTTGATCTAAGTTTTAGATTTTTGTCTGAGTTTTGTTTGATCTGAATTTGGGTCTGATTTTTGTTGCAAGTTTTGAAATAACTTTTATTCTTAATATTAATCTAAGTTTTGCTTTGAATGGCCTGATTTTTGTTTTGAATTTGAAATGAATATCTGAATATCTCAGCTGAATATCTGAAACTTAGTTTGAATTCCAATCTGATTACACTGGAAGATAGTGAAAATATAACATGAACCAAAGTATGTTTTCTAAACTAATTCGAGGTCGCTAAACACGAAAATCACATTAATTTTTTTTTCTATGGGTAAGTTTTCGAGATATGAAAAAATAACGGTTTTTCAGGTTACAGTTTCACTTCATTATTTATAGCTTCTATCGACCAGGACAAATTTTGAGATAAATTTTGAGTTTTGGTTAGTATTTCATTTTTACTCAATCCTTGATTATTTTGTCATTTTTTAGCTTAAAATTTTTGTAATGAAATGGTCTAACGATTAAAAAAATAAATAAAACTACAGATTTTGTGATTGCTTTTTGTGAGAAAGAAAACTTAGCTCCCAACTTGTGTGAAAATTTCTCAAAAATCACACCAAAATTGAACTTTCAACATCTGATTTACAACTTGGATCGATCGATACTATACGTAAATAGATATTAGTCTGTAAATAAAACTGTAACCTGAAAAACCGTTATTTTGTCATATCTCCAAAAAAAATGAATATGATTTTCATGTTCAGCGTCCTTAATTCAGTTTGGAAAACATTCTTTGGTTCATGTTATATTTTTAAAGTTAAATTTTGTATTCCAGTGTTATTGGTCTGAATTTGACCTGGACTGTGATCTAATTTCTGTTGTGAATGTAGATCTGATTTTGGTGTGATTTTTAGAGCAATTTTTTTTTTTAATCTTGGTTTGAATTATGTTAGAGTTTTGGTTTGAGTTCTGATCTCAATTTTTCTGATTTTTATTCTAAATTTGATCCGAATTTTGATCAGATATTTGGTCTAAATTGGGTTCTGATTTTTAGCCTGAGTTATGGTCTAAAATTTTGGTCCGAATTTTAGTTCGATTTTTTGTTAGATTTTTGGTCCGATTTTCGGTTCGATTTTCAGTCCGATTTTTGGACTGGTTTTTGGTCTGAATCCTAGTCTAAGTTTTAATCTGGATTTTGGTCAAATTTCCTGCTAAATTTTAGGCCTGAATCCGGCCTGAGTTTTGGTCTGGTTTCGATCCAAAGTTTGTTCGGTTTTTAGTCTGATGGTTGCCAACTCTTTCAAACCTAAATCCTAGATCTGCCACTGGTTGTTGCTGCCGTAACAAAATAAGTTTTATTTTCCATTCAGTTTTGTTTTTTTTTTTTTTTATTTGCGTTTTTCTCTTTTTTGTGCATGTGCATTTTTGGCCAATTTCCAAGCCAACAAATCTACTGCTACCACAACAATAGACAATTTTGTGTAGACGAAGCTTTTAGTTAGCAAAAATGCAAGCACACACAGAAAAATGAATGTGTGCATGTATGCATGTGCGTTTGAACGCTTGTATGTATTTCTGTTTATGTAAAAGCGAAAAATGTTGGAAGGCATGAAAACTGTCGCCAGGGAAATTTCATAAAAAAAAAGAAGAGAAAAACACACACAAAAACAATTTCTAAACTTTCACAAAGCTTGGCTCAGCTCTTACACAGCAACCCAAAACAAAAGGGAGAAAAAAAAAACAAAAATTCACAGAAAACCACAAAACCACATCCGTAGATAATGTTCCGTTTTTGGGCACAGTTTCGGCATTTCGTTTTCGCTTTTTAGTCGCAAGCGATTCTGCCAAGTACCAGTTCCAGTGACTACCGAGCATTTGTAACAAACATTTTTAATCCAATTTTTATCATCGTTGCCGTCGTTGTTGTTGGTTGGTTGGTTTCTTGCAAATGTCGAATGAAATTTTTGAGCGTATTGTTGGCTTTCTATGGTGACTGACTATTGTGTCCTTGCCTACAGCATAGGCATGAATGTTAGTTGCATTTGGTCACACTCGCCCTTTTGTGCCCTTGTTCTCCTACTTTTGATACTATGTTGGTTGGATTTTAATCAGCATACATATTTATGCGCTTACAATGTTCATGTGCTGCTGTTTCATGTTTTAAATCACGTTTAGCCCTCGCTGAAATCTCTCACAAACATTGAATACAATACGCAAATAGCGCGCAGCAGCAGAAGTGGCAAATGCACCAAGCAGCTGCAGTAGCAACAGCAGCAGTTTTGATTACTATCGCTGCATAGTTGTTGTCATCTTTGTTCGTTGCAACATGTGAGCATAAAAAGCATGCATGCGTCTTTTGTTTGCTTTTTGAAATTTTTGTATTTTTGATTTTATTTATGCAGCAATAGCAGCAGCAGCAGCAGCAATTGTAGCCTCTTTACTTGGTTAGAAAGCATGTAAAAATAACGCTTATGATTTTTTTAACGTTAGAATACATTTTTTTCAGCTTTCGAATTTTTAAGCGCAGTTTTCACTAATGTCAAAAATTAAAGATGTAAGCGAATTAGAGGGAGAGTAAAACTTACTCAAAAACATGCCACACATGCATAGGTTAGCAATATCATTACTATTGTTGAGGAATGCACTGCGAACTACAAAATCTATTGCGCCACTTTCATGGACTCATAGTACTTCAATAAGTCCAACCTTCCTTCGAAATCTTAGTGTTGATCCTAGCTTTATGTAGTACAGATTGCGGTCTGGTACTTGATGGTCCCCCAGATGCCTTCTTCGAGTATGTACAAGTGCGGGGTACTGAGCTAAAATGTGCACCACGGACATACATAGATTACCGGAAGCCTGTCTGGAAGTTCAGCTAACCAGAGTCGGATGTAGATGACCAATCATCTATATGAAACCAAACATCTACTTTCCATGTGATTACTGAAATAACAACGAACAGTTTTAAGCGACCCTTTGTTATTTTTTAAAATCTTTATAGCTAATGAAACAAAAAGAAAATCAGACATACAAATTGCTCTTAAAAGCTACTTGTGCTTTACCCTGCCGTTAATAGAAACATTCAATTCCCTTAGCTTCATCTTTCA
Organism: Toxonevra muliebris; assembly: GCA_963691655.1. Lineage (NCBI taxonomy): Eukaryota > Metazoa > Arthropoda > Insecta > Diptera > Pallopteridae > Toxonevra > Toxonevra muliebris. The sequence goes on from OY829326.1 coordinate 121,897,834, forward strand.
AATAGTGATCGAAATTAATGCATAAAAACTAAGTACAAAAATGTCTAAGTTCTGTTCAAGATTCAACCTGGAAATATTTGATCTTTTAGGAATTTTAAAAAATATCAGAAAAAGACAAATATTTTTATCTGTAGTAAACTTTGATTTTCAAATTTTATATTTTCTGTCCGTGTTTGATATAAGATAGAAAAATACTGAAACACCAAAAGAAAATTAAAAAAATCAATGCCAACTAGAGATAAAATTTAAAAAAGTTTTCGTAAATATTTTGCCTTGCCTTGACGTTGTCAAACTGGCAATGCTGAAGATCCAACGAAGAATACTAGATTAAGTCTCGAAGGATGTTTGATATGATTGATCAATTCCACTTGGAGACCAATTGCGGTTCATTATGAGTCGCATCGACAGACGTTGTTCTTGTAGTGCAGGTCATCCACACGGAATATGTTGGATTTATTCAACGTCTAATGTTTTCACCGCAGCTTCAGCAGTAATCGTTGAATTTGTGGGTTTGAAGCACAGTTCCGGGGAATGAACTGTTTTTTTGCGTGGAATTTGAAGTCGTTCAGCATTTAGTCATAAAAGTTTGTAGAATATTTTTTGTCAAATTTTATGTAATGTAAAACGTTTAACTTACGCAATATTTCATATTTTGGATCTTAAAATCTTCGTGTTTTCTTAAGTGGGCCTTGCGATTTATTGGTTTGGAGAAATCGATTTTTAAAAAAGAGTGCTATTTGAAAGTATTTTGTGAAAATTTCAGAGAGAGACGCGGACTGCTTTCGTAGATATAGACGATTATAGCGCCGAGTGTCAGTCAGGCCAAAACAGTCGCGTTGACCGTTCAGAAAGCTTTGCCTTAGTCCAGAACTCCCAGGACTAGAGTATCTTATCTTACATATCTTTCCTCCTTTCTTTCTTTCTTTTTTTTTAATCAACACAATGCGATTCAAAAATACGACGATAGAGCGCCATTTCTGGTGATTGTCTCGGGTGACAATACTCAGTAGTGAGGTTAGGGTGGCCGGTTTTGGTTGATGATTGAGCATACGTTTAGTAAAAGTTGACGAGAATAAGCATACGACTAGCTATAGTCGATGAGTAGAGGCTTATAAGATTTCTATATTATTTATTTTATATATGTATATGTTTTAATTGTAACGAATCGTCGAAAAGGGGAGAATTCAACTGCTTCTGAGATGACCACGGTCAAAACTTTCGATATATGAGTTCGGTTTATTTTGCTTATGAAAGATGTGGCTATGCCTTGTATTTATTTAAAAAACCTGAGCTTTCATCACGTAATTTCTAGACAATTGTCATCAGAATAATACTTATTAACCCTTTCGAGATCGTAAGGAAACCAGAAGAGGTACGAAATACGGATTCGTATTGCCTGACCCCATTTCTTGTTACAAATTTTTATCGAAACACAAGTTTTTTGCACTTAAAGGCCTACACTTTCATGGGTCACCGGTGACCCAGTGGCCCTCAATGGTAATTTTTTATGAACTTTTTCTGTACATTTTTATTAGATATCTTTTTTAAAGTTATTTGGCATTACTTTTTTACTTAACCCTTTCTTGACCGTTAGAAAATTAGAACCGATAGAGCAAAACCGAATTCAGATTCGCAGTCTTTGGCACCCACATCACTGTAAAAAGGTTCCTAAAAAGTTTCCATTGAAGATCTTAGGGTCACCGGTGGCCTATAGCAAAACTAGTATTTCTAAAAAAATTAACAAAAATTTTAAAATAGTTTTTCTCACAACACATTAAAAATCTGGTGTATTTGAGCAAATTTCGTAAAAATTGTGAGCGATTGCAAATTAAAAAAAAATAAATTTTTTCACTTTGATTTGCTGCAGTACCGTTATTAAAATAAGATTGGTAAATTTCTATTAATTTTATTTCCAAAAACTTTAAATTTATAAAAATTGATTGTATAGTCTTTAAAAAATCGCAAAAGTTCATCTTGTGACACCGGCATCTCTATGGTGCCGAAAGGGTTAAAAATATTAGAACTTGCAAGAATCACCATCTCTAAATAACTATTCGCATGGCTAGGCTTGAATTGGTCTAATTGCCTTTAGAATGATTGAGGAAGCAAAATATATTTTGGAGATTAAATCCCGGCGGTGATTAATTATATCAGCTATTATGATTGTGTTCTTGAATTGAAAAGTTTTTCCAAAGGAATAAAAATCGTTTTCAAGAAATAAAAATGTTTAAACCATGGTACGAAAAACCATTCGTTTTGATTCATTCGCCTACGAATTTTATTTTTAATTTGTTCGCGAATGAAATTTTTTTGATTCGCGAATTTAATTTTTTGGTTCGTGATCTGAATTGAACATTCAAAGATCCAAAAATATGATTCGTTCGCGATTCAATCCAAAAAGAATAAATAGTTTGCGAACTGAAATTTGCACTCTGCACAATTTAAAATTTTGGTTTTATTATTGTATAATAGATAAGGGTGCACGCCGTGATTTTCGTCATGTCACGGAAAATTCACACGTTAGCGTGACTGACGAGAATGTCGTGAGTGTGAGTGAGACTTTATTGTGCCTGAATTCAATTTTTCCGTGACTCACAGTAATTTTTTTTATTTAAATATGTAATAAATTTGTTTTTAAATTAAAAATCTTTTTTTTGTGTGATTATTTTTCGTGAGTATTCGTGCGTGAATCGGAAATTTTTGCTCGTGATCGTGAGCGGAAATTAAAGGCTCACCATGAGCGTACGTAAATTGAAAAATTTCGTCGTGAGCGTGAGCATTCGTGAGTTTAAAATCACTCACGCACCCATTTCTAATAGGTTAAATACAAACTACATTTATATAGTGGTGGATTCAAAAAGCATTTTGGTGGGGCAGAGGAAATAAATGATAAAAGTTCTTCTTATGTGTAGAATTCTAGAGATGCAAGAAAAAGGGAAGGGGGAGGTTTGGGTGGAATTTCTCTCCTCCCTCTCTCTCCTTGTACCCGCTACTGCTATAAATGTATGCACATTATAAAAGTAAAAGAAGAGAAAAATGTAAAGCTTATACATAAATAATTGGTTCGTTTTGGTTCGTTCTCGTTCGGTCTTCAAACATTTTCTGTTCGATCACGATTGAACGAATAAAGTTTTTATTATTGTTCGTTTTCCAATGAACCAAATGCAAAAAATTTTAAAAGATTATGTTCGCTCACAAATTTTATTTTGTCAAGTTCGCGTTGCGAGCGACTCAAATGAAAAAGAACTTAATTTTTTGGATCACGATCCGAATTTTTCCGTACCCTAGTTGAAACTCCCTTTCCCGCTACCTCTACAATATCCGTAATATTCGAGATTATATGTTTATTTTTATAAATATAAATATGTAGGTTTTACCCAATTATAAACGATTTACCACACTTTTGTAATGCTTGTGTCATATATTATATAGAATAAAGATGCATCCACTGTTAAAGCTTCATAAATAACTCACCTAAAAAGAGAACAAGAGAAAAAGAGTCACATTAAAAATTTGTTTAAATCAAACTGCTCATAAAAAACTTAAAATTTTTTTTTTAAAACTTTAATTCAATAATAATATTAAGAAGAAAATTTCTTAACACCCCACAAGAAACTTAAACAGCTTATTAGAATGCCTTGGTTGGCATTGTTGTTGTTAACTTTGAAACCTGTCAACAGGAACGATCAAAATACCTTCATCATAATGACAGAAAATACAAAAAAAAAATTAAGTTCCCCCTAGGAATGTTTCATACACCAAACTGACATGTTTATAATTTAATTTGACATAATATTTTCAGCTCATTTATTTACATGCAAATACATACTACTTACTACGTCCGTATACTGCTGCATTCATTTCTTTCAGTCACTCATTCATTCTTTTTTTCATATATTTTTTTTTCCATAATAATAATTTCATACTATTTTGTTGTAATAAAATTTAAAATGCCGCCAAAGAAACTCATAAAAATGTCATTTTTAATTTGCCACAAAATGAACAATATTTTTTCTTGCTTTCTGTTGTTCTGCTTTGTCCAACAAGTGTTAAAGAAACATGTCAAATGTTGTATGTCTCCCCAATGCAGCTCATGCTCTCCTCTTTTCAGAATTTTCATAATTTCTTGCACGAAAACTGACGCACGGTCAGTTGCTTTCACAACACACGCACACACACATGAACGTTTGGTAGCCTAGCAAGGTAATTCTTTTTTTTACATTTTTCGAACTAAAGTCATAACGAAATGTTTGGCGGTCCCAAAAAAACATAAAGAACATGTATGTAAATATGCATGAGTATTTGTTGTATGTGTGTGTGTGTATGTATCTGTGAAGTAAATCCGCCAAACCATACATTAGCATATTTAATATACACATGTATTTACATTCAAACATGCTCTTACTTATGTGTTTATCCTTTCGGGCACACCCTATGAAATTATAATAACACCAAAAAACAGAAACAGAACAGCGCGAAAAGTAATGAAAACACATATAAAAATTGCACCTCTATGTTCTACATTCTGTGTATGTGTGTGTGAAATGAACCTGTTCCTTTATTTTTGCATACATGTTTTTATTTTTTTTGATTGCTGCGGCTTGTTTGTCAGCGCAGCAATTTATATGACAGTAATGTGTGTTGACAACATTATAATTATTTTGTTGTTCTTCTTCTATACTAAATTACACAAAAAGTTTTTTTTCTTTTTTTTTTTGTTATTTCGTTTTTGTTTCTTCAAAACATTCAGCACAATAAAGTTTGCATGTCTTGCTGTTATTTAATTATTTTACTTGTTGTTCTTTTTTTAATTGCTCATGTGTAACTAAAGTTAATATGAATGTAGATCAGTTCCCTTTAGAGTTTCGGTTGAAGAAATTAATCAGGTAGCCCTAGAAATATTTAGTAGTTAAATAGCATGGGACAGAAGAATTTTTAAAAATTGAAACAAATTTTTAAATTGAAAAATATTTAAAGAGAGTGATTTGCCTCCTTAGCGGAATTTCCGCCTTTACTAAAAATTTAAAGTTCGTTCAACAAAACTTAATTGATTTCATCAGCATTGTCATTTTCTTACTTTGCATCTGTGATTAAGGATTGGGTTTGAAAAAAATGTCCTTTACAAAATTCAAAAAATCTTCTAACTTAATAATTCGATTTTAAAAGTTAAGGCCATTTTATAATTACATTTTTACTCAGAATATTATTATATATTTGTCGTACAGTATACGAATTTGATAGTTAACTTCAAGTGTGGCAGCACTTGAGCGGATTCGCAGCTGATGTGATGCATAGATGGCGCTAGGGCAAGTGATTGGAATGCAATATGACACATAGATGGCGCTAGGGAAAGTGTGTGGAATGTGAAAATATAAAAGAACGAAAAGAAAATTTAATTCATTCTAGAACAAACACTCAAAGGTATCGACTGCGGGATCGCTAGTTAAAAAATATTAAAATTTATATTCAAGGAATGACGCATAGATATCCTTCGACATATTTATTCATTTTTTATTAATTTGTTTTTATAAAATTGTTTAATCTCCTTCTATATGATATGATAACAAGTACAAAGGAACAAATTCGAAGGTGCAAAGATTACTTCCAGGAAATTAATAATGTACCAGACAACCTGCATACGAGCGACGTGCCTGACCTAACACCGAAACCAGATGATAGAATATCGACTGATGCCCCAAACATAGCAGAAATAAAGGCGACAATCGAAAAGTTAAAACGTAACAAAACCGCAGGTGAAGGCGAACTTTTACTTGCCGATGCACAAATCTCAGCAGGGATTCTTCACACACATATTTCTACTGCCTGGGCCAACAAGGAACTTCCGGAGTCATGGATTAAAGGCACAATTATAAAATTGCCGGAAAAAGACGACTTGCGAGACTGCGACAATTGGAAAGAAATTACAATGCTGAACACTATTTGCAAGATTCTAGCTACGATATTGAAAAGCAGACTTATATGCATTGAGAGTTCACTCAATGCGTGGATCAGGCTAACACACTTCGAAAAATAATTGAACAATCGATAGAATGGCGTTCATTGCTTTACATGCTATTTATTGATTTCAAAAAAGCTTTTGACTCAAATAAACGCGATGTGATAGGGAACGCTTTAATGAGAAAAGGTGTTCCGTGCCAAAAATGATCCGCATAATTAAAGCTGTATATGTAAATGCTAAGCTATCACTACTTCACAATGGAACAAACAGCGAACCCTTCACCACTAACGCAGGTATGAAGCAAGGCTGTCCATTTTTTCCCTTACTTTTCTCTATCGTATTAGGCGAAGTAATGTCGGAGGTGTGTATGAAAAAACCTGGGATAACCAGGGGTTTTCACCGACACTTAGAAGATCTATATGGTATCACAATGGGTCGTTCAGGCCTAAATGTGTTTCTCGACAGTCACTCCAACCTAACCCAACCTAGAAGATCTAATATTTCCCAGACATCATATGCTTACTCCCTATACTATTCATAATTGCTATGAAAAACATTTGTGGTCAATTGTTGAATAGGAAAATAATTTTTATACTAGAATAATTCCTGCCTGCGTAAACAAATCCTATATACAATATTTTTCAATTAAAATAATGTAAAATATTAAAATTCATTTTATTAAGATACCATAAAATTCTTTTAGAATCCATTAAATAAATTAAATTGTGCGTGTATATCTTTCTTAAAACTTCCTTTAATGCAAAGAGTTTTTGGATATCAAAAATTTACAGTATATTAAATTGAAGTTAAAATTAAATTAGTATATGATTCAATCAATTTACTTCACACACAGAGATACCACAAAACTAAAATAAAAACGTACATCTACCTTCCTGCATACATATGTATGTACATTTATCAATCTATCAAGAAAAACATAAAACAAAAGAAAGAAAAACAAATTAAATTAAATTAAAAAAAAAAAAAAAAAAGCAAAGTAATAAAGTAAAGTAAAGAAAAAAAACCGGAAGTTCCGTAACGAAAGATTTTTCAACGCATTTCATATTGAAGTACCCCTGAACCCGAAATTGGTAGTGAAGAAAAAGAATGAGTAAAGAAAATATACAAACCGCAGCAGCAAATGATGCTGTGAAAAGATATTTACAAAGTATCATCATATAACACATCGTTACACACTCATGCACAGATTCAATTCAAAGATATTAGTGCGTGTGTGTGTTAAATGCAATCGAAAGTGGCAAACTAAAAAACTTAAAAAAAAAAAAAATAAATTAAAATAATGACGTTACGATTGCGTGATTGATCGCTTCAATATATTTTTTTAAGATTCATAAAAGAAGATGTTTGGAAGTATAGAGTATTACTGGTTTGATAGCACCCTGATTTGAACTGGTTTTAGTTCTCAATTTTTAGATATTTTGCCTAGTTGATAGTGAGTCTCATACCTCTGATGGATATAGAGAACGAAATTCATAAACTGTTTATTTTGATGTGATATAATCTTTACTCGGGGCTGAAGGAAAATTTATTGTTACGTCGGCGTCATGGGAAATTTCATAGTATGTGTGGGTTTATAAATAAATGTAATGCCGGTTATCTTAAGTTTTCGTACCGCTAGGTGGAGGGCGGTGAATTGTACCCCAAAAATATGCTGTCTTTTTATTGGTATAAACAGATTAAGAAAGGTGAATTTTTAATATTAAAAATAGGACCCTAAAAGTATGCCGCATATTTATCATTTTGTTTGAAAATATAGTGTCAGTTATGTTAAGCTTTAATACCGGTAGGTGGGCGGTTGTGAGTCGCACCCCAAAAGTATGCTGTTTTATTATTGGTATAAACAGATTAATTAATTTATTTATTTATTACATACTTACAATTAAAATTATTAGCTACATGAACTTACAGCTATAGCGACAAAATGGCCTTCAGCTATAAACAGATTAAGAAAGGTACATTTTAATATTAAAAATGGGACCCTGAAAATATACCACACTTTAAATATTTTGTATATAAATATACTGGTGGTTATGTTAAACTTTTGTATCACCAGGTGAAGTGTGGTGAGTTACATCCCGAAGGTATGCTGTCTTATTATTAGTATAAACAGATTAAGAAAAGGGAATTTTTAGTATAAAAATTGGACCCTGAAAGTATACTGCACTTTTATTATTTTCTGTGTAAATATAATGGTTGCCAAGTTAAACTTTAGTACCGCCCGATGAAGGGTGGTGAATTGAACCCGAAAATATGCTATCTTATTATTAGTATAAACAGATTGAAAATGTTTAATTTTTAATTTAAAAAATAGGATACTACAAGCCCAAAAGTATGCAACACATAATTAATATGTCAAAAATGTTTGTGGCATATACACTGGCGGTCACAAAAACCGCACCACTTGCAATACTGCTGCAATTTCGGTAATATTTCCCAACTTAGCTCAAATTTCCCTTCCTTTGTAAAGGAGATTCCCTTGTTTATGTTTTAAGAATGTATTTAAGTGGAATGTACCATTTTTCATTGCGCTTGTTTGGCGATAAGAAGAATTTTTGAAAAAGTGCCAAAAAACAACTGCAAAGTATGAACAATTGTCGCACCACCAAAACGTTGAAATTTTTATTTTTAGGTATCAAGGAGTGTCATAAAGTTAAATACCTGAAGAAATCTGATGCCTACATTCGACTGCTGTTGGACTGATCGAGAAAAAAGGTAATTTGTACCCGCTTGAAAAGGCAAAAGGATCGAGAAGATAATGAAAGACAAATACGAGAGAAAATGGCATGACCTGAAAGAGAACCATAAATTATCGATTCAAAAGTGTAGTCACAATAAGGACTGAGCTAAAGAGCTATTACATCGTGAATATAAATGTCGAAACCTTACGCAGAAAGGAACGAAAGTTCGGTCTGTATGGGAGACGATCAGCCAAAAAGTCGTTGTGGATGGAAACAAATCGCCTGGCATGGACTAAAAACTACAGCAATTGAACTCTGGCAGACTCAGGAAACGTTAAATGAACGGGCAAATTTAACTAAATTTTTTATGCGCATTTAATCTTCGGTACGTGCTTCGCTCAGATATGTGTAGCGAAAATAGTCAAATTCCCACAAAGTCAGATAGTGTGTATGGGTTTCTTCTACTATATCCTGGATCCCTTATACTATATTGAAGGGACTGTGAACACCCAAAAATATGTTTAACGTTTTATGGAGCAATTGCAATTGTATGATATTTCTTTCGCAATTTTGTTAATTTTGTTACCGAAAATAAAAATAAATTACATTCACTAAAACAAAATCTGGTTTAGGTCCTATTTTAAACGGTTTTCTTGAAATTGGTGGGTGGTGCGGTTTTTGTGACCGCCAGTGTATATATCCACTATCTGATTTTACAAAAAAGTTCCAGTGCTTAAAATCGCATTGATTTCAATGGCACAGAAAATTTAATTATAATTTTTCAAATAGATAACAGTTTTTCACTATTCAAACAGCTGCTGCTATTTTGCTATTTATAAAATATAGAGTAAAAGCTGAGTAAGAAAACTCTGAAAGTTTAGAAATTTCAGGCTTACATTTTTCAGAGTTTCTACAATTATGATTGTTTTAAAATAGAAATGACTAAATATGTAACTATAGAAATTATTTGATTACTTCTAGTTGCTCATAGTTACCGTTACCAGAAAATCACAGTTTTTTTTAAGGAAACCATGATACTTCTTATGCACTAAAATTCATACCAAGTTTTGAGATCACTCAGAATTTCTGCGCTTATAATCGCTACTTTCAAGTAACATCAACAGGGTAATTGATCGATTGAATATACAGGGTGACAATTGTAAAGTGACGCAAGTTTAATACTCTGCAGCAAACTTTGCCATTTACCGTTACTTTAATTTAAAAAGCAAATTCATTCATCATTGGCTTTGCTTTTAATTTCATTTGAATTTTTGTTATTACATTTTGAAATTTCCATATAGACAAATGGACAAGGAAAATATTCGTCGTGAAATTATGAAATTTCATTTGGCAAATTATAGTAGCCGTCAAATTGCAAAGGCTTTAAATTTGTCAAGTCGTACGGTAGACCGAGCTATTATTCGATATAATGAAACTGGGGGTTTTGGAGATAGAGACCGGGGAAAATTTTCAACAGTTGCCATTACTGGTTTAACAGAAAAAATTCGTAAACGAATCAAGCGAAATCCAAGGCGCTCAATGAGAAAAATCGCTAAGGAAGTGGGAGTAAACCGTGAAACAGTGCGAATCATTGCAAAATCAAAGCTTAATCTTAAGCCGTACAAGCTCCGAAAAGCTCAAGATCTCACACAAAAAAAGAAAGATTTGCGACTGCAAAGATGCAAGGCGTTGTTACGCTCCTCCGTGTTAAAAAATGTTGAAAATATCTTGTTTACAGATGAAAAAATTTTCACGGTTGAACAACATTTCAATGCGCAAAATGACCGAATGTGGCTAACATCATCATCGCAACCAAATAGGACTGTTGGCCGAGTTCAAAAGCCAGCTTCCGTTATGGTATGGGCTGGAGTTTCCGCTAATGCCAGAACCCCTGTAATATTCGTTGAAGAGGGTGTTAAAATTGACCAGGTTGTTTATCGGAGCATTTTAAATGAACATGTTCTTCCCTGGGCCCAAGATACATTTGGAAATGAAAACTGGACTTTCCAGCAAGATTCTGCACCTTCCCACATGGCAAAATTAACGCAAACATGGATAAAAGACAATTTTTCTGGATTCATAACATCTCAAGAATGGCCACCATACTCCCCAGACTTGAATCCAATGGACTACTCTATTTGGAGTATTTTAGAGAGTAAGGCTTGTGCATCTCAACACCACAGTCTGGAGTCGCTGACAAATTCATTAGAGAAAGCCTGGACTGAAATTGATCAGGAAGTCCTGCGGCGAACAGTCCTACGATTTTCGGATCGATTGAAGGCATGTGTGTAGGCTAAAGGAGGTTATATTGAATGAGGTGGGGTTCAAATGCATGCTTATATATGCAATGCAATGTTAACACTTAATTGTACTTAATGGAAGTACGTCCTTTTGAAAATAACTGCTGAAATGTGTGCGTCACTTTACGATTGTCACCCTGTATATTCCATATTTCTATATTTAGTATGTGAAACTCTCCTCACTTCCCAGAATAAAAAATTACAAAAGTAAATACTTAAGCAATGTCTTCACAGCAGAGTATAAAGAAAAGAAGCTTATAAAAAATACACAGGTCAGTGAATGCAGTGAAGTGAAGAAGAATATAGAATAAACAAAACAAAAAAAAAGAAAAAACAAAGGAGCGTCTTCTTGAATTGATGAATTTGAGTTTTTTATTTATTTATTTTATTTTCGGCTATAAAATTTCAGCGCGGTTTCCTTAATGAAATGGTGTTATTTTTTTCCTCTTTCACTGCTAGAGCAGCATCAATTTTTTTTTTTTTTTTTGGAAGGGGGCTGTGTGTGAAAAGAAGGCGTTAAGAAAAAAAATAAACAAATCGATATGCACTCGAGACTCATAGTAATATATTTGAAAGAATAATATTTACTTTTGTGTATCTCTATATAGCATCTTTTCTAGTTCATGATGCACCAAATTCATCAAAATTTTATTAAGCATAGCAAATGAATCGAAAGATGAAGCAGCAATAACGAAGAGGATGGCAGCAGCAGCAGTTGCTTGTGTTTCATATGTATGGTTATGTTGCTGGAAGTTATAGGAAAGTTTATCTTCTAGTTTTTGTTTTGTTTTGATAAAATTTATATATGTTTTATGTCGCCATAGTTTTATTGTTTATGATCATCATCAATAAGTTTTTCATCATCTCAGCAACTGTTGCTGTTGCTACTTTTTGGTTAATATTGTAATTTGTAATTTTTGTTTAAAAGTTTGCGCTAAAAATATATGTGGACATATGTAAATACAGCTGTATTTATGTGTTTACGCATCATCTAGATTTTCCCATCTCACAATCTCTAGTTCCCCTTCAAAGTTGTCACATTAAATCTACTGTAAGTTTGTATGTATGTATTTTGAGATTTCTTTTTGCTGCGCAGATTGATAGTTTTTCTTTTCTTTTCTTTGCATTTGAGTTTCAGTTTGCATTGTATCAAAATGCGCCTCATTTGATTACACAAATGACAGCAATTAGAAATGATATTCTTTTCTATTGAAGCAGCAAACACACACACACACACACTTAGTGTTGTACTGTGTACACTGTTTAACAGCCATTCTCACTCATGCTGTTACTCATGATTACATATGTTGCCCATTAGCATTTCCGTATTTGTTTTCTGATGGGCTGGCGCTCATTTCATTTTTATTTTATATTTACGTTGATTTTTTTCTTTTTATTCTTTTTCTGTGTTTGCGTTTTCTTCTTCTTTTTCCTGTCAGAAATTGACATTTAAGTTAATTTCAATGCTAATACGTAGAAAATTTGTCTGCATATGACTTGGAATTATGTGGAATATTTATTTTGATTCCTTTTACCTTTTTCGGTTATTGTTATGGCTATGGTCATAAGAATCTAATGCGTAGCTATTAGCAAAATTTCTTAAGATATTTACATACATATGCGATTTGTTTGAATACAGTCAGTAGCCGATCTAGGATTTATCTTTACTGCCAGAACTGTATCAAGAAGTAAAACGAAGTGGGATTTATCGTTAAGCTCAAAAGAATGAAGTTTTGCAAAAATTTTTACCTCCTATACTTTCTATTTCTGATAACCAATAAGCGTAGAGAGAAATGAGAAACGGAGAACGAGGAGAAAACATGGTTTAAACCCTTCAAATCCCTAAAAAAACGCCTTTAATGTATCTCCTAGAACTTACAAAAATTCACGACTATTTTGTACTAACGCGTCAAGTTTTTTTTGCAAACCAGTTCTTCTGAGCCCTGGTAAAGTTTGAGGAATTAGAAAATTTAAGTGGTCACATAAAAGGTTTCGAAGATATATCGTAACCATGGTTACGCAGAAGATATCACACCCACCAATCCAAAACAACTCATTTGTCCACCTAATGCTATTGACGAATGATTTTCCATATCAAATCTTAGTAGCGTAGCATAAATTGTTCTAGAGATTCTATAGCAAAAATTCAGACTATGGTGCATGGAAAGTGCCATGCCCTATTTTCCAAAACCACCCACTTTTTTTCAAAATTGTATTATTAATCAATGTCTTTGTACCAAATTTCAGTACATACAGTAAAATTGCAATACTGAATACGGAGACTTACCCAAAGTATAAGGTTTGTATAGAAGGTATCACGCCCATTTCAAAGTAGGAACTTGGGCTAAGTCTATAACCTGTTCAGAGCTAAAACGTATAATTTTACAGATTATAATGTCAATTTGTAAAGCGGTTTAAGTAGTATACAAGCACATACACATTAATTTTCACTTTTATATACAGTGAAGGGAAAAACTGTTCACAAGTACAATATTTTTTGAAACGCGAAAAGTTACCATATATTGGAAAAAAAAAAATCAAGAGATTATAAACTTCTAATCTTTGACGTTCATACCAATTAATATTATCAAATTTGAATTTTTTTTTGCATTTGGTTTAATACAGATTATTAAAATTTAAAATAATTTTTGACTGAATAATTAAATGAATTCACCAATTTCGGTTGAAATTTCAGTATTTTCAAGAGAAAGGCTTGGCCTGGAGAACTTACTCAATTTCCCCCTATTAAGCGATTTTTCAGAGCTCTTCTATTTTAAATTTCACACATTTATGGTCAGTACTCGTGACCCATAAATGTTGTACCTTGTGTACAGTTTTGTTCTTTACTGTACATTTATAAATGCAGTAAGAAGAAATCATTTTGGATATGGTAAGTGATATCGCTTTGAAAGGTATAAATTCTTTCGTGGACTGTAGAACTTTTTGTGTAAACGGATTAACAATGAATTATGGCCCAGGTTTGTACTTTTAGTTTGACGCAGCATCGAAATTTTTAAGATTATGATGATTCCGAATTTTTTAAGCTGAATTCTAAACAAATAAGACTAGTGCTAGGAAAAACTGCTATAAGAACACCGTGTAAAAAAAAACCACATTTTTTCACCCAAGGTATACAAGAAATGTTCTACATTGATTTTGGATCGTTGATAATGAATCTGTCGGGTTTTTTTTGGAACTGTTTATAAAGATAGGTGGCCTCGTCACTAACTCGGTTGATAAAGCGAACATGTTAGCTAAAATCTTCACAGAGAATTTTCCCTGCCAGCTAGCAATCAACCACTACCCGTTATCGATCCTGTACCTTGTACTATGCCTGAAATACAATTTCGACCCCGTGTATTGAGCAGAGCTGTAAAAGATTGCAGTCTTTTTAGGTTTGAAGTCAACTGACTTCTAAAAAAAATGATTGCAATAACCCAGTCTTTTTGTGAATGCGGAATTAAGACTTGGAAGTCACAAGTCATACTGAAGTCAATGACTTATCCTTCATTTTTGAAGTCATTTTTTTTAAATCATGAATGATCAGTCTCTTATTTGCAGTCCTAATCTCAACAAAATATTAATTGACTTGAAGTCATTCATTTTGAAGTCATTTAAAGTGAATTTAATTCATTTGAAGTCATTTGACTTCAATTTATTTCAATGAAGTCAATTGACCTAACCGAAATAAATTGAATTCGTGGAAATAACTTGGAAGTCATTTAACCTATTTGTCAATTGAAGTCAATTGACCTAACCGAAATAAATTGAATTCGTGGAAATAACTTGGAAGTCATTTAACCTATTTTTTCAGAATTTTACACATTTTCATGTTCACACTTGTTACGAATTATTTTTCTTGTTGCAAATATAAAAAATCATCGAAATCAAAGCTGTGCCTCAAGCAACTTTTTTCGAAATTTACTAGAAATACCAGTATAAATTATAATATTTTCAATTTTTTTATTTATTTAAAAAAATTTGTAATTAAATTTGTATCTAATATAAAAACTTGGTTATTCGATGTTCTATTTGTGTATGTAGTTACTAATATGTATGTATGTCTAAGATGATATGTATTATATGTTTTTTTCACAACTGTCTTATTGTCGTTAAAATCATGAAGAGCTTTTTTCTTTAATTAAATAATTATACTACTTATAAATACTGTATATTTTTTATCATTCAATAACAGACTTCACTCAGTGAAAGTTAAGTCTCAAATGATTGCAAGACTTCAAACCAATTTGAAGTCATGACTGTGACTTCAAACCAATTTGAAGTCATGACTGTGACTTCAAACCAATTTGAAGTCATGACTGTGACTTCAAACCAATTTGAAGTCATGACTGCGACTTCAAGTATAATGTGAAGTCATGTGAGTGATTGTGACTTATTTGGATTGAAGTCTCAAATTGATTGCTATAATCAATGAGCAGTCATTGACTTCAAAAAAACTGGTGACTTAACTTTTTAAAGTCATAAGTCTCAAATGAAATCAAAGAATGTAATCAGAAAACGTAATTCATTTCCAGTGACTTCAATGAATGCAGTTTGAAATGACTGCAATCTTTTACAGCTCTGGTATTGAGGGCATGTGTGTCAACGCTGGCGCGACCTCTTTCATACGCTTTTGGTGAGTTCCCGGCTTGTTGGAAAGTTGCTAACGTCCAACCGGTTCCTAAAAAGGGCAAAAATACGGACTCTGCGAATTACCGTCCCTCGCAATCTGTACTACACTGTCCAAGGTCACGGAAAGTATAGTTAACTTTCACTTGGTCAAATATTTAGAGCGAAATAAGTTGCTTAATGACCGCCCATACGGTTTCCGCCGTAATCGCTCAACAGGCAATCTAATGGTGGTCCTCACCGAGAACTAGAACCAAAGCGGTTGCTCTGGATATTTCTAAGGCATTTGACCTAGTGTGGCATAAAGCACTGGTGTCAAAACTAAACAAAACTATCAACTTCCTTGTTATGGGTGGGATAGTTATTGCGGAGTCAGTGACTCTTGATGTTCTGGGCATGTCGATACAATGTGACGTTCGTTGAAATAATCACAGTTTTGACGTGGCGAAGAACCAGAAAATTGCCTCAGGTTTAAGAAATACTTCACTCTGACTGATCTCCACATGATCTTTTTTTTCTCTGCAAAAAGAAAACGTAACATACTCTAAACACTGTGTACAAGTTATGTACACTGCTCTTAATCGAGTCATATGTACGTAAAAATGATTAGCGTGCTTAGTTGAGTTGATCTAGCTATGTCTGTCTCTCCTTGACCGTACTGACTCAAACAAAACTTAAGCAATCTCTACCAAAATTAAATAAAAATAACTAATGCCAAGTTACGAAAAATTACTCAAAAATTGGCACTAACCTAACAAGGATTCAGTTTTCTATAACTTCTACGAAAACAATTTATTTATTGCAGCATAAAAAAGTTCAAAAACCTAACAAAATCTAATAAAAATATTAGAGTCGACTTATTGATATTTGAACCCATTTTGCTAAAAAATCGATCTAATTTTTAAGAAATTAAATGTTCCACTTAAAGTTTTTACCGTTAAAAATTCACTAAAAATAATTAAATGGATTCTTCACTAAAAATTCTAAAAAATAATATGAAATTTACTATTTTCGCTCAGCTAGATTGATCTGAAATTTGACCCATCTTAGTATGTAGGGTACTTAGGTCTCGACCAGGCTTAAGTTTCGACATGTTTTCATTGATTTTCATATTTTAAAAGGGTGATTTTAAAGTCATTGTTCTCACATGTTAACAATTCCATGCGGCTTACCTATTTAAATAAAAATAATACAGAAAAACTGTAACCCCCAGGATTTGAAAGAGCCCCAAACTAACCTGACTACCCTTTGACATCGCACTATCTTTACCTGCAAATATTGTTGCGAGGTTGTACAGAGACTTATCTTCGCTTGAAAAATACTGAATATTTTCTTTACAGTCTATGAGATTTCAGTTCCTTGTTTATTATACACTATCACTCTAGTCTTCTCTTCTGATTTTGAACCATTTATAAATCGCAATCAATAAAACGAAATGTTTTAAAACTTGCCACTATATGCAAACTTAACAACTTAACAAAAAATGTATTGCAAATTTAGCCCTAGGTACTGTGAATATATTTTTCACTTTACTCTTTTACATATGTACGTATTTATGTAGTTATTTGTATGTATGAAAAATAATCAAACTCAAACAATCAATTTTATATTAACTATACATACTCTGAAGTTCTGAATATAGTATGTAAACGCTTTTGCTATTGTACGATAATGGAATTTTTGAGTTCAACATATTGCACCAAAAAATCACAGAGCAACTGCATACGTCCTATTACCCCCTTGAACCGCATATACCCCTTCAATTTTTATTGTATTTCATCGTTGTTATCGTTATCGTTGTCGTAGTCCTCCACTACTTACACATTTATTCTGACAAAATAAATATGTAAATATCGAAAAAAAAAAATTCGATTGAAAACTCAAACAAAAGTGAATGAACGAGCACAAATGAATGGAACGTATGCAAAAAGCAAAATACCAAGAGCAAATAAATAAACAAACAAAAAAAAAAAAGTTTAAACAATATATTGAGCAGAATTCATAACGCTATAAACACAGAAGCAAGGAGTGAAGGTGGGGAGGCGGTATACAGCTTACAAAGCAAACGCAGGATATTCTCAGGCACACACACACACACACACTTGCTTCCATGCAATAATGGCCGAGAGTTAGCAAATTGAAAGTATTTTTGCTTTAAATACACATACATATACTATGAAAAAAAAACTGCCGAATAAGGCTGCACAGGGTTGCATTTTGAGGCGAGTGTATGCTGTGTGGCATCATCGATTGCTGACTGGTGCCTCCTGACTGCTGGCTACTGCATTTTTGAGTGCAACTGCAATGCATTGATTTTACTGTTGCTGTTCCTGCTATTTGTGCTGTAGCAATTTTTCTGTTGTTTCTGTGCAATTTTTGCTATTTATGTGTTATATGTGTGTGTGTGTGTTCAACATTTTTGTTTGCGTTTGTTTGTTTGTTGTGCAAAAAAAAAAAAAAAAGTTTAACCTTTTTGTATTGTTGTTGTGTGATTGCAAGCTGCTGAAGCAGAAGTCACTCAATCGTGATTTTAGGGTTATTTTCTGTTGCTGCCTTTTGCAACATAACGATGCTTATTTGTATGTATGTTTGTATATCTGAGTGAAGTGCACACACACACACACACACACACACACATACATATGTCTACTTTGTTTTTATTAGTATCGAGTTTGTTTTATTTTCAAAATAACAATACCCTAAAAAATATTTATGCTCTGCAATGCATGCATGCATGCATGCAAAAGTGTAGCCCGGCTCGAGTTTACCCAGTCTGAGTAACGAGTTTGAATTCAATTTTGTTGCATTTGTGCGGATTTTTTGTTTGAATTTATGTTGATATCGCATTCGTATTCGTATTTTTATTTCAAGCGCTTATAAGAGGCTTTTCTATTTTCGATTATTTTTAATTTTTTTGCTTTACTGTTTTGCAGTTGTTGTTGTTTTTCTTCTTTGTTTTTTTTTGCCAAGGTAAAAATGCTTAGTCTTTATACAAGTATAAAAGCTCAAGTGCAGTTTGCTTCCTAAAGTAATTCAATGTGATTTTATTGTTATATTTCTGGTACAAATTTTAAATGGATGAAGGGTTTTTGAAAATGTTTGTATATGTAATGGATTTCGGACAAAAAAAAAAACATTAAAATATATTAAGGACAATGTGATTAATAAGGACAAACTGTGGGTGGGTGTGGGACAAACTGTGGGTGAATGTAGTCATCCCCTTCTCTTTTTTAGTTTTACCCAATTTACTGAATTTTTGTACTACAGCATCCGTTCTTCAGCCAAAAATGGACTCTCCAACGAAACCGGTTATTTCATAGATTAATAATCAAATACTCTAAGTAACCATTATTTTGAGGGAAAAGTCGTTTAGGCTTTAACAGTAATGGCTTAGAATAATGTTTAATCACTATGGTTACCAGTAACCATTCGGTTACCAGTAACCATTCGGTTACCAGTAACCATTATGACTAACCAAAACCTGTTTGGGTTACCTATAACAAATATGGCAAACCAAAACTTATTTTGGTAAGTAATAATAATTTTACAAAAAAATAATTCGGGGTCGCTCCGATCCTATACTCAGATTTTCTCTATCACACCTGAGATCCCTTCTATGGAGGTCAAACCCCATAATTTTGGTATAAGCGGGTCAATAAATTTTTTTTTATTTTACCTTGTACATGTTTCATAGCAAATAGAAATTTGAGAAAGAAAAAAAATTGCTTAGAGAACAACACTCCACCTACACTCGGTAGGAAGTTCAACATCATTCTTCCTTCCAGGTCCGAATGGTATGGCCAGTGTCCCGATTTCGATCCCTCTGCTCTCAATTGGTATACATACGGCTCGAAAATGGACTGCGGTTCTGGTGCCGGTGTTGTAGGACCCAATACTAGAATCACAATCCCTCTGGATATTTGGCCCAGTGTCTTTCAAGCCGAAATTTACGCAATGGAGACCTGCGCTCATATAAACCTGTATAAAGGTCTTAGCACTCTCTTAATGGAGTTTTTCCTCTAAACTGGTGAAAGAGTGTTTTGAGAGTCTCCAGCGCCTGTCTACCGGTAACAAAGTGACGCTTTGTTGGGTACCCGGCCACTGTAACATTGTTGGTAATGAGGCCGCCGATGAACTGGCTAGACAAGGTTCATCTACCAAGTACATTGGCCCCGATCCGTTCTGCGCAGTCGGCTGAACCTTTACGAAATCTATCGTTGAGGAGTGGTCTAAGGCAAAATAGCTAAAGTATTGGAACTCTATCCCAGGTTTAAGACAGGCAAAAGCATTTATCATTCCGCTTGCCCAAAACAAGCCCATCTCTTATCCCAAATCTGACCTTAGGCTACTGGTGGGCTACATGTCTGGACACTATGGGCTCAGATATCACCTAAACAAAATAGGTCTGTCTAATGAAACAGAGTGTCGTCTATGTTTGGAAGATGACGAGTCGACACCTCACATTCTGTGTGAGTGTCCGGCCTTGGCTCGGCTCAGAGGAAGAATTTTTGGTATTCCTTTTCTGACGGCTAATCACATAAAATCTTCTTCTACAAAAGATGTCTTGACTTTTATTAGGTCAGCTGAACGTCTTTTGTCGTAAAATGGGGAATGGCACAAAAGATCTTTTAGGTCGCAGTGCCTGCCTGGTTGGGCTCCCCTAAATAATAAATAAATAAATAATAATAACACTCCACCATCTTCCTTTATCCACCCTTTTGGGTGTTATATGAAGCCACTATTCGATATATGACTACACCGGTTAATCGATCGCGAAACATATCATAAAATTTTGGTAAAAAATGTTCCCAACGAAAAGTAGTTGGGGTCAACGAAGGTCAAAATTACCTAGGTCCAACTTTTTTTTAAAGAAATTAACCCTTGAAAAACCAATTTTATTTTTTTATTATAATCCCTTTATAATTCCCAAATAGTTGAAGTCATTGAAGGCCTAAACCAACTAAGACCAACTTTTTCCCAGAAATTAATCTTTGAATGATTAAAAAAAATGAACTTAGGTGGTTTCGACCTTCGCTGACCTCAACTACTTTTTGATTGAAAATATTTTCTTCAACGACTGTGTAACGAACCGTTTCCCGGTCTTAGGCTGGGATAGTCTCAGCGGGCTCCAGAAGTTCTTCGCGTTACAAAATTTATATTTTGCCGGGGACCCCCCACTTTATTTAGATGCACAGTTTTTAATTCAACAATTATTCAGGTTTAATTTCACTACAATGACATTTGAATAACTCAGTTAATTTTACTACTAGTATTGCTGCTTGCCGATTATGCTTCTGTAGCGCTGTTGTACATAGACCGGCGTATAACGGGCGGATGCGATGGGCCGCGCTGATGTAGCGCTGCTGTGCGTGGGCTGGCGTGTAACTGACGAATGCGATGGATCACTCTAGCTTAGCGCTGCTGCGATGGCTGATGAATACTATTGGTCGCGCTGGCATAGCGTTGCTATGGCTAGACTATCGTACAATGGGCGAATGCGATGTATCGCGCTGGCGTAGCGCTGCTGTGGCTAGACTGGCGTACAACGGACGTACCATGCGGTGTCTTACGTCGGTCGTGATATCTTGTCTGTTAGACCAGGTCAGCTTGTTGTTCTTCCGACGTTCAACGGCAAGCCGCACACGTCTTCGCAGGTTGCAAGACTTGGAGTTTTTCTGTCCTCCCAAATTTGGTCCGTCGTGTCAAATTCTAACTTTCCTGACTAAATCTTGTATTTCCCACACTACTCGTGCTTACCAGAGGCACGTGTTGGTTCGATGCCAGCTGCCAGCTGCCAGCCCAAAAAAAAGAAGATCTTTGCTGTGTTCGCCTTTTTATAGCACACAGCGAGCTATCCTGTTATTCCATTGTGCAGACTGTCCCACATTTGTGACACGATTGTGCGATTGCTTTTTCTTCCATTTCATTTTATGCTAAGTGTGTGTGTCTTTGTTGTTGATGCACGTTTTATTTTATCCTGCCTTTGCGGAGATCTCCCAGCATACGCTGGGGCAGGCTTCTATTTTTCAACGCTTTATGCGGCACTTCGGTGTTATTTGTGCGGACATAATTTGTTGCCGAATTCGGCTCGTCACAACTGTTTGTTGTTTTTTTTCAACGGTAAATCCAGCATAAAGGCATATAGCAACAAAAAATTTAAGGTTCGGGGTGCAAATACCACTCGTATAGAATAGTCGAGCGTGGTAACCGCAATATACGCCTTGGCAGATTGCTATCGTGATGTGGATTAAAGAACTCAGAAAGTGCGTAGATTCTGAGAGTAGTATAGCTTGTAGTAGGACCAACCACGCTAATGTAATACGAATAAAAGCCTGAAGCTGAGAGTTACCCTCAAAATGATGCCTGTTCCATATTTGATATCTGAAAATAGTCTCTCTTCTAACATTTTAAAATAGGTTAAATCGATAAATTTTTGGACATCAAAAGGAGACAGACTGCAAAATGATCGTACTTTGTATTTATTGCTTTTGAAGGAATCCAGCAATTCAGCAGCAACATGAATTAAACCTATGTGGGAAAAACTATCCCAAAGCGTTATGAATTTCAGTCAAACCCCTCCGCCCTAAGTTTCTGAAGTGAAAAACTAATATTTAGTGATACTGTAGCTAAAGCTCGAGGACTCATGGCTCAATAGGAGATACAGAAACTGACAAGTTTCAAAGCAAAAAAAAATTCCTTTAGTAAAATTTTTTTTCCAAAATAATTCAATTAGCAGACTAAATTTGAAAATGTCGTAATATTTAGTTGCTATACTGAAAATAAGAAAGGGTCAAACAATTAAAAAAATTTTTTTTTTTTTAATTATTTGACATTTTCTCAACACTTTCGGGACCGTAAAGAAACCAAAGGAGAAAGCCCAAGCCCATATAACGATTCGTATTCTTTGACTCACACTTCTAATTGCAATTTTCAATCAGCATTTGAAAGCCTGAACCTTAATGAGCCACCGGCGACCCTATAGCCAACAATGGGATATTTTTTTTACGAACTTTTTCCATACATTTTTATTAGATATTTTTTTAAACAAAGACAAAGTTTCTTAATATTAATTTTTTACTTAACCCTTTCTTGACTATAAGGAAACGACAAGCGATAGGTCAAAACCAAGTACAGATTCCTATTTTCTAACCTTAACTTCACCGTAAAAAGTTTTTTTAAAGTTCCCCTTGAAGATCTTAGGGTCACCGGTGACCTATAGTAAGCAAAAATGTTCTTTCCACAACATATTAAAAGCCTGGCGGCGTATTTAGAGATTAAAAATAGCTTCTTTTTTTACTTTAGGCCACTCTGGGACTATCAATTAGGTAAAAATAATAACTAAAGCGCAATAAATTCTATTTTCACCAAAAATAAACTGAAAAAAAAACGTATCTTAAATCAATGGTGCCGAAAGGGTTAACCCCGTTCTTATCGAACTGAATACGAAATAACATTTCATTAAACAGTTTTGCTTGTTTTAAAACAAGCTATTTAAAATTCAAAATCTTCCCTTGCGCGACTTTTAAATCCACTAACATTCGCACATACTAATATATAATTAATTTATCTTTATCGCATATTACATTATAGTTTTACACAGGTAAAAGTGCTCGTAACTAAAATAATATATTACAAAACTTCTATACAAGTGTTGCTGCTGAAAAATATATTAATTTAGTTTTTGTGGCAAAAAAAAAACATAATTTATAAAATTTTTTGATAACTTTTTTACGCTTTTCCTCTATTAGTTTGCCAAACAATATAAGGAAAACTATCTACAGATGCATGAATGGGTTTATATAACAACAACAACCACTGCCTGTATTATTTATTTATTTTTATTTTTTTTATTTTAAGGTTTCCTCAATTTACAAACGAAAATGTAAAACTTCATTGCACTTTTTTTGTTTTGCTTTATTTTATTTTATCATGTAGAGTATTTTTGCTGTTGTTGTTATTTTGTTTCTACAAATATTGCATATATTGTTATGCAATAAAATTTTTACAACAATTTTAATAAAATTTTTGTTAAGCAATTTTTTTCCCCCTATTGCTTTTTCAGCTCCTACTGCTGCTGCTGCTATTGCTATCTCTGGAGTAAAAGTTTTTCCTCACGTTTGTTTTCATATTTCCTCAACTAAAGTTTTTACATACTTGTACAATATATATAAATATTTTTTTTTATTTTTTTTTTTAGCATATGTACCATACGGAAATTTTATTTTTCTACTAAAGTATGAGTTGGTATTTGTATACACATATGTATGTGTTTGTTTATAGAAATATATTTTTCGTAAGTTAAAGTTTGACTTTGTATTTCCCATTTCCCGTTTTTTCATTTCCCGTTTCTTCTATTTTCCCTATAGAAAAAAAAAAAAAAAACAAAACATAAAAAAAGAAACATCGAAAAAATCTCAAAAACAAAATTTATTTTTTATCAGTGAAACTGAATATTGCATTAAGTACCTCCAAGTCACTGGGTATAATATTTAGCCATTGTAATATAGTTGTAGATATATTGTTATTGGTTGTGTATGTATGTATGAGTGTGTGTATTTGTAGTAGTAAGACCATACTATAGTGCCCACTTATTATTTTTCAGCTTGCCCAAGCATTTTCTCTTTTTTTTTTAACATACACTGGTCATTCCCATGTGTGTATGGAATATTGATCGTTCTTTCAACACATACATTCAAACATACACACACACACACACATAGGAACACATACGCTACAGTCGCCTGTTGTCTGTTATTTTCGTATAGTATTTTATTTCAACCAATATCCCCAAGAAGTCGGTTGTTCTTTGTGCAAATCTATTACATTAGGAATGCGTATCTGGCAGTTATAACTTCTGTGTATGCCGGTACAAACACACACATGCACACACGCGTATAAGTTTACTTCTGTTGCTGACTTTTTAACTTTGATATTCAGTGGCGGTGGTAGAAAGAGAGAAGAGGCAAAAAACCTGGATTCAAGGAAACTGAGTGCTTTAGTATTTTTGAAAACACTAGCGAGTCCAGAGATTTGGGAAATGGAATTCTTTCTACTGACTGAATTCAGTCAGTTCTTATATTGACATTTTTAATGAAATTGTGGGTATTCAGTAGAAAATAAAGAGAAAAATGAAAAGTGGGGAAGGTATTAACTTCAAATACCACTTGAATCTGATTATTCCTAAAAAGTCCCAATATCCTTTCTCATTTCGATTTAACTCACCAACAGTGTCTTTAAGTTTCTGGGGTTGCTGAATCCAAGATTGATTTAAGATTTAAAAATTTTTGAGCCCCGAATGGTTGACTTAAAATGTCGAATAAGAAACATGAACAATATATCAAATTCTAAAAAATTTCGATGTGCATATTTAGGTTACTGGGGTCATTCAATCTTAATAATATTGATTTCAGAGATTATGAAAATAAAATCTATCATTTTTCCTAGTTATGATTTCAAAAACTTGAAATGGATTTGTCAAAATAAATCGCTAGTAATTTTACATTTAATTTTTGTTGTTGTATTATCATTAAAGTGTTTTCTATTAAAAATATATATGAGTCGGAACACATATAAACCGCCTAAGTCCACCATAACGCAATTTCAGGAAATAAAGATTCCTACTTTTCTAACAGTCTATTTAATATAGCTGTTGCAAAAATATTTCAAAAATATGTTGTGGTGAAAAAACAATGAGTAAGCTAAGCTAAATTTCAAATAAACAAGTTTTTCTTGTGAACAGTTTTGATATAATTTAAAAAAAAGATTCTTGACTTACATAAGTGATTTCTGCCAATTTGACAAAACAAAATTTTTATAAATACTGAAAACTATCAAGACTCAATAGAAATATCAATCAAACGATCGATTGGTTTAGATTGGCGGCCTTAAATCTTTCGGCACAGTAGAAAAACCAAAGGACATTTTGTGTTTTTAAAGGTTTAAACTTTCATGGGTCACCGGTGACCCAGTGGCCCTCAATGGGAATTTTTGACAAATTTTTTCTGTATATTTTTATTAGATATGTTTTTAAAGATAGACAAAGTAACTTGGTATTAATTTTTCACT
Organism: Toxonevra muliebris; assembly: GCA_963691655.1. Lineage (NCBI taxonomy): Eukaryota > Metazoa > Arthropoda > Insecta > Diptera > Pallopteridae > Toxonevra > Toxonevra muliebris. The sequence goes on from OY829326.1 coordinate 121,923,486, forward strand.
TAACCCTTTCTTGACCCACAAAAAAACTAGAACCATTAGACCAAAACCGAGTCCAAATTCGCATTCTTCGGTCCCCATTTCTTTGTAAAAAAGTTCTTAAAATGTTTCCATTGAAGATTTTAGGGTCACCATTGACCTATAGCCAAACTTGTATTTCGAAAGAATTAAAGAAAATTTTTAAAACATGGGAAATATTGTTTGAGTAAATAGTTTTTCCCACCACATTATAAAAATTGTGAGCGATTAAAAATTAACAAAAAAAAGCACAATTTTTCAACTTTGATTTGCTGTAATACCGTTATCAAAAAAAAAAAAATATTTGCAAATTTTTTAAATTAAACTATCAATTTTCTTTTCAAAAAACCTAAAATGGAAAGCATTGATTGGACAGCTCTTAAAAAATTGCAAAAATCAATCTTGTGACACCGGTGTCACCATGGTACCAATAGGGTTAAACAGTTTGAATTTGAATTTTCGATACCAACTTATAATTTTTCGACTTTATCCAGTATACTTATAATATCTTAGTTTTTTTAAAAGTATTTATCTGTAAAATTTTAGAATAACGCCTCAAGCGCTTTTGATATGTATCGACTCAATTAAAATAAAATACAGAAAAAAAATTAATGAATTAAAATAGGTGCCTCAAAATTGTGGATCGAATTTCATTGAATTCCTACTTCCAAGCCACCTCGCCGTTTTGAATTAACGAACACCGATATCAAAATCAAATTCAAATTCGGCGATATCAAAAACCAAATGATATGAAGTACTATGAGCTGAAAATTCTTTGGCCTAACAATGAAAAAACGATTTTTTTTAATTGAAAAAAAAAAACTCTTTTATTCTTCGACATAATCTTCGTCTTTCCGTCATTTTGATATCGGTCTTATAATGGTTCTCGTCAAGTCCCTGCAAATAGGCGTTTTTCACCAGCTCTATCTCTCCATTAGAGTAAAATATTTTACCAGAGTGCCAGATTTTCAATTTCGGAAAAAGTAGTAGTCTCTATGGGTCAGTTCAAGAGAATACGGTGGTGCGGAACGTGAGACTTGTGAGATGGTGCATTGTCTTGGTGAAAAATAATTTTTTTCTTCAGCATTTGCGGCCGTTTTGCCTGTCCAACCGATCTAGTAATGCACAGTATTCTTTTTTGTTCAAGGGATCCCAAAAAATACTGGCAAGAACTACACCAGCCGGCTGTGTGTTTTTTGGGCGTTTTGGGACGATTTTTCCAGGAAATAACCATTCTGCTGATGCTCGATTGGATTTCGGTGTGTAGTGATTGATCTATGTTTTTTCATTGTCGTAAATCGTATGAAAACATCATTCTTATTGCGGTGAAACTGTGTTAAGTCGAATACGTTTGTCTTTTGAGTAAATAGTTAAAAAGCGCGGTACCTATCACGCGCAATTCAATACAATTTCCCAAATTTTCCAGAGTAACTACCTCAGGAGTAGTGATGGAAACTATCGAATAAAAACTATCGAATTATTCGGTAGTTAAAAATTTTCTAATAAATGAACGACATTTTTTTTTGCTATTAGCGACAACGATTTTTTTTCCTTTACGGGAAATGTGCGAATAAATTAAGTGGACTGAACAAATCGATAGTTTTTATCACTACTAACCAGACTGGGGATCTAATCACTAAATTTTGACTGCACTATAGTTTTCACTACCACTACATCGTTAGTGGTAGTGGAAATAAAAACTTACTACCACTACACCTTTAGTGGTAGTGGAAATAAAAATTAAACTCTCTACACTTACCACTAAATGGTTAGTGGTAGTGGGTAATAATTTCCACTAGTTTAGTGGTAGTTGGTTTCGATTTTCATTACCACTAAACGTTTAGTGGTAGTTAATTTCTATTTCCACTACCACTAAAGGTTTTGTGGCAGTTAATTTTTATTTCCACTAACTACCACTAAAGGTGTAGTGGTAATGGAGCCTTACTCCCATTAGCACTAAAAGTAGTGAAGAGCGAAATTTATTCACTATATCCCCAGTCTGCTACTAACTAATTCGAATAAATGAATGTATGAAAAAAATCGTTCGATTGCCAAAATCGTTCAGTTACTAACTATCGATAGTTGATAGTTCCCATCATTACTCTGGAGTAATTATTTTCTGTAACTGTTTTCTAGAGTAACTGCCTCAATTAATCTTCCTCTTACGGCCAGGACAAAACTCAGCAAACCAATATTTTAAATTAGGAGCGTCAAATGTGCCGTAACATATATCAAGCCATTCCTTTGTTTGGACGGTATGTTCCCCCATCAAAAAACAATACTTGATCAAAAAACTAAACGAAGGTTGTAACTTAAACAAGAATACAATGAAATGCCATGAAATTTCGACAGTATTCTAGGTAGATTAGATTAGATTAAAAAGGAGGTGGGCAATAAGTTACCAGATCACTGCGGCCATCTAAGGTCTATTGTGATATACCTCAAAGATTTATTGTATTTATAGTTCTCCTATGAGTTTATATCCTTTGAGGAAATATAGTATCTCTTTAGGAGAACTATCCGCAATGTCTTGCGGTTGTGGAATAGAATTTCCTAAGTAATGAAGTCGGGTTCTCATTAGACCTTCACAGTGGCATAAAATATGTTTTGCTAGTTCTTCCTTCTCGTTACATATTCGCCACGTATCGTCTTGTGCTAGACCCAAGTTCGATAAGCATTTATTGACCTTACAACACAGTATTCTAGGTAAGGTTGGTACTTTATGGGAAGTATAAAGATTTTTTTGTTTATGCCACCATCTGGTCAAAGATTTTTCACGCCCATGAATAAATATGAGATATTTCTAAAGACCACAATTTTTCAAGGTTGCAAAAAGGTTAATGAAATAATATTTTATATTCATTTTAATCTGCAGAAAACGAAATGGAGAAAAGAGGTTTATCCCCAATTACCCGCCCTCCCCCCCTCCTCCTCTTTAGCAAGTTTCGGAATTAAAAGTTATTTTTAAAAAAATGTTACATATACAAAAATATGTTCTTTGACATATTTCGAAATGAGGTATGAATTTTTCATCCGCGCCCCTTCAAATGAAATTTCTAGCTACGTCATTGTCCCTCATACACATACACCAATGCACAATAGTACTCATATATATATATATATATATATATATACACAAATACAAATAGAAAAACTAGAAGAAAAAACTTTTTTTTCCGTTCATTGCTTACATTCGCTCATTCGCGTTCAAAATTCAAATATTTTCTTAACGTAAACAAGTTTTACTACCAGTTATTTTCTAATGTGCATATGTAACTGCATATATACAAGCAAATATACTTACATACATATGTACGTATGTATCTGTGCATTACTCCCTAGGTTAAGAGGTCATATGCGCAATTCGCAAGGTTTTGGTACTTGTTTTTTCCCCTTTTTTTTTTTTTTTTTTGTGTGTTTTTGTAACAAATCGCCAATGTCGAAAAAGTTTGACTTGCAACTTGCCGCGTCGTGCTAAAAGTGAAGAAGTGAATAGTAAAATTTACAATACTAATATTTGCCGGTTGGCAAAACTTATGAGGGAGAAAAATCGGGCACTACAAGGTCCTATATATTTAGTCGTATACAAGTTAGTTGTAGTTGTAGTTGCAGTAGTAGTAGTGCTCTTTAAACTACAAGTGCTAAGTTGTAATTGTGTGCGTGCGTGTGTGTGTATGCATGTTGTGGGGCGTCCTTGTGGCCATGTGCATTTTTAATGTATTCCATAAACGTGCTAGAACTTTGTTTTCTCAACTTCTTTAGGATTTCAGTTTAACTTTTATTTATTTATTTATTTTTTTTTTCATTTTTTATTTTGTTTTACTCTGCTGTTTTTTTTGTTTTTTTAATTTAAGTTGTTGAACTTTTGTAATATGCAAAAGTAGGTCATTAAACGTATGTAGAGTATTTAGCAGGCAGCAGAATTTTAAGTGGCAAAGAAGGGAAGGTTTATCATAAAAAAAATAACAACCAAACAAGCGCAAGAAACAAAAAAAAATAATAATAATAAAACAATAGAAAATACATAGGTACAATTTCTATGCATGTTGAAAAACTTTAAACTTTTTTCTTTCTTTTTGTGCAAATATTCAGCATAAATTTGTTTTACGAGTTGTTGAAATTTTTAACTTCTGGTAGGGTACCTAACCTAAACGTAGCTCGAAGGTATTGTAGTAGCCCTGCGTTTAAGTCTCACTCTCTTACCTTAGCCAGCAGTTAACCAACTACACAAATATTGTATGTTCTGAAAGTTTATACCTGCATTCACTACCTGCTAGAGTGAATGTCCACCATTAGAGAGAGATAGCTATAGTTTGCTAGAGGAAGCTAGAGGAAACCGAAAAGTTTTTGTTAAGAGTGTCAGTTTTCAAGATTTTACTTTAGCTTGTTATGTTCTTTGGCGTAATTGCTAAAAGTTATTGTTTTATAGTATTTTAATTTAATTGAGAATGAAAGTTGTATGAACATGGAATGCTCGCACCTACTGTTGCCATTCTATAGTAAATATTTTGACCGCAATCTGGTATAGAAGTAAAGCTGCTACTTTTGAATGTGAAACTTACATTTTCTCTTTTTTTTTTTTTTTTGTTCTTTATTTAATTCCAATTTGTGAAGTTCTCTTTTAGCAGTAATTGTATTTAAGATTTTAAATAAATAATTTGAAGAAATCTTAAAGAATTTACAATGTTTAATTGTTGTTTGTTAGAATATTCTGATTTTTTTTGATAGTTGATAATAATTCATCCGGTGTTGAGCAAAAATCAATTTGACTAATGAGTGAAAAGTAATGACTCAAAAAAATTAATCATCAATCACAAGTTAATGATTTATTTTTATTAGTCATATCTACTTAATTTCCTAATGACTAACGATTTTAGTCGCAACCATGACTAAAAATGATAATTACGAGCTTATTAGTTTACAATTATCAGGGGAAAAGTTGTGGTGTTCTGGCACCTCCCTACTACCAAAAAAATGAATAAATTTCTTTTAATTGTTGTACTATCTAGTGATTATTATTTATAAAAATGAAGTTAAAACCGTACAGATTCATTAATATTCAATAATCTTTATGTATATATAATCGTAGAGTTTTATGTGTATGACATCGTGAAACTTCTGAACGACTGGACCGATTAAAGTCATATTTCTAGAATATATTGACTATAATGACTTTTAGGAAACTGGGCGTGGCACTTCCTATACAATCTTAATAGTTTTTTGGGTATATCGCAAGAACCATTTACAGCACAGTACAGGAATTTGGTACAATAACGAGAATTGACAATACCATGCTACAACAAAAATATGGGTATGATTGACAAAGGGGGTGCGGCACCTTCCATATAACCTGAATTTCCATTATGAGATATCTTAGGAGGCATTTATGGTACGGTACAAAAATTTAAATTCTTTCAGTTTATTGGATTAGTGGGTGTGGCACCATGCTTCACTTTTATTTTCTACTACTATTTCTACTACTATTTTCTACTACTTTTAAACTTTTTTTTTCTGCAAAATTTTTTCTTATTTTCTACTAACTTTTCAACCAATATTTTCTACTACTATTTGAGTACTTTTTTCTACTAATTTTTTAATACGTTTTTTCATATTTCCTACTACTACTTTCTACTATTTTTACTACTTTTTAACAGTTTTTTCTACTACTATTTCTTACTATTATTTCTACCACGCTTTTTACTCCATTTTTACTATTTTTGTACTACTGTGTTCAACTATTTTTACTTTTTCTGCTACCTTTTTACTACTTCTTTACAACAATTTGTAATACAATTTTCTATTCTTTTTCCTACTACTTTTTCTACTATTATTTTCTTCTTTTTTTTTGCTGCTATTTTCTACTACTATTTCCATTCCTTTTTCTACTATTGTTTCTACTACTTTATGAAATATCTTAAGACCCTGCCTAGCTATTTTAACAATTTCTGGCGCTGTAACAAATTCTTTATTTATAATAAATATGAAATTGGTTCAAATTTTTAAATAATTTCAAAAATGGTCTTTGATATAAATATAGAGCGTCCTGAACTATTGTTTCTATAATTCAACTGAACCATAATAAAATTAGTCCTAATATTTTTTTGGGTATATCTCAAGAATTATTTATAGCATAGTACAGAAATTGGTGGTACAAGTACGTGAATTAACAATGCCGTGCTACAACAAAAATATGGGTGGGTTGACAAAGGGGGTGTGACACCTTCCATATACCCTGAATTTTCATTACGTGATATCTTAGTATGGAAGTATTAGTTGTCAATACCGGATTTAAAAAATTCTCTCAGTTTGTTGGATTAGTGCATCATGCTCTACTTCTATTTTCTACTACTATTTTAATTTATTTTTTCCAACATTTTCTTTTTATATTCGACTACTTTTTTACTACTTTATCTACTTATACTTTTTACCACTTTTTTACCACATTTTCCTACAATTTATTGTTATTTTCTATTACTTTTGCAATGTTTTTTCTACTTCTATTTTTTATTATTGATATTTTTACCTTAATATTTCAACTAATTTATAAAATATCTAAAGAACTTGCTTAGCTATGTCTAAATCTGATTCTATAAAAATTCTATTTTTATAATAAATAGCAAATGGGTCCACATTTTTAAATAGTTTCTGGAATTAGATATAACTTCTAGAACGGTCTTTAGTATTCTTCTGCAAATTAAATAGTTTTAAAAATGCCAATTTTGATGCCTCATTTTTAAATCTAGGATTTTTACCAAATTCAATGTACGTCCTTTAAGCTTGAATTGTCATTACCAATGTTTAATTTTAAACACCAAGAAACTTCATTCTTCTTCATTGAAATGAACTTCATTTTTCTTGCTTCTTCGTAGAAAGGGTCAGCTAGTATACGTATATAAATATAATTTTTAAATAATTGAAATCATTTTTTAAAACTACTCGATGGATAGTTTGAAAACACTGATGACAGGATTAAAACTTATTATTAAATGATTAATGATTGAACAACTAATAACCAATTCATTTAGTTATGATTATGATTAATTATTTAATAGTGACTAAATTAAGTCATGATTTGTTAGTTCTGACTAAAATTTTAGTTGATTAGAGACATTAGTTGATTGCGCCCTACTCTGGTTTCAAATTTTACTTGATCTTTGTTTCTCAAATAACCCAGTGGAACAGTAATTTCAGATGGTTAACTTTTTAAAAGCAATCGTACTCAGATTTTTTCTATTACGTCTGGAATTCTTACTAGAGAAGTCCAAAATCCATTATTTTAATATACGGCACATACGTAAATTATTTTTTAACTCATACATATTTGTTTCACGACTAAGAGAAAGAAAAAGGAGAAAAAAGTTACTAAGAAACTAATACTTCACCACCATCCTTTACCCTCCCTTTAGGGTGTTTTATAAAGCCATTATCCGATATATGACCATACTGGATAAACAAACGCGAAACCTATCATAAGATTTTTGAAAAAAGAACAAAAACCTCCAAATCCCAAAATTTTTCAAGAAAACAAAAAAAGGTGCAATAAAACCCAAAGTCTTTAAAGCCTTTAAAGAATGAGAAAAAAAAAAATTAAATAAAGTTGTAGAAAACAACCTTAAACCAACATTTCCAACATTTTCACCAACCGAACCAACAGTAAAATCAACAAAAAAAAAAAAAAAATAAAGCAACACAGAAAAAGTGAAATAAAAAAAAAGCAAGAAAACAATCCTATAATATTTGCATGTAAATTGTATGTGTACATGCTCTGCTCAGCTCAGCTCTACTCTGAAATGACCACTTCAAGGAGAAGCAGCAGCTTCTTTCTTTTTTTGCTTGTTTGTTTGCTTTTTTTTTTTCTTAAAGCAAACATCAACACGAAGCGATTTCCACTTCTTCTTCTGGTTTTTCGATTTCCCAACAGCAAAAGGAAAACAAATGGAAACTTACTTTAATTTTTTTATTTATTTCTGTTCTCGGTTTACATAAAAATTTTCTTGTTTGATAGTTTTGAGGTTTTGTTTTGGGGTTTTCATTTATTGAACAAAAGAATTTTAAATTCATAAAAATCCGTACAACGAATTATATTTTACTTAATTGTGAAAAATATGGTATACATAAAAATTGTGAAACATCAAATTTTGAAGTTTTCGACATCAAACAGGTTAAGAATCTTATGTTTAATCTGCAGGTTCCGAGTTCTATGACCTTGCATTTAAAAAGGCTAAAGGATAACCGAGGATGATCGTATTAAGAAAAGGATTTCTTCACTATCCTCTGGCCCTATTTCGGCCTACAAATGGCCTCACTTGAGAAGCTACTCACGAAAGATTATTGCAAGATAATATGGCTGTGGACTCCAACCAAATACCATCTGAGGTTTTTAAGTACCTGGGAGACTTGCATGGCTGCCGATAAATTTTAACATAAAATAATATTTGACGGCATTATGGCAGCGGTATGGCAACATAGCTAAACCTAAATAAGTTTTACAAATATAAAAGTAAAATATGAAATTGCTCAAACTCTTGTGGCATAAAACTCATGTCGCACTGTTCAAAAATCTGGGAACGAGTTTTCAAAGTGATTAAAACTAATTAAGCTAAGCAAATACATGAACTTTTAACAACACGAGAAGTTCGTGGTTAAAATGCACGTGTAGTTCGGGTTCGTGTTTTTAAAAGAAAACTACAAGGAGCTCAAACGTTCGTGTGCATGTGTAGATCGCTAACAAAACCTTTATTTCAAACGAAAATTATCGCTACAATTAAAAAAAGCTCACAACATTTAAATTGATCTAAATCCAGTGTCAATGATTTGGAGTATATATAGATCGGCGAACATCAAGCTTTAGATTTTATTATACATAGCGTTTATGAGCGGTGGTCTCGGAAATTCTTCGTGATGAGAAAATCTAACAAACTTTTAAAGACAAAGTTTATAGATTAGTTGTTAGACCCGTCTGTCAGTGACGAGGAGACCACCGAAATTACGGGACAGCGCAATAGCGAAAGAAACACCTAGCGTTTACGCATAAGGTGAATGGACCCTAAATGCAGATAACCCATAATTCACTCGATATTTTTCCGAGTCTCGAAGAGAAAGATATTTTTTTTTTTGTTTATGTAAAAATTTGATTCAGAAAAAGTGGAAGAAATTTTTTGTATTTTACACTGAATATGATGTAAAACGATGCTATAAAAGTTTGTATTTGATTTATATTTTATCTGGTCTTAAAATTGGCCCATTTATTTGCAGAATATTTTGGGTGGAGCATATTAACCTTTAATTGCCGTCTCTTAAGCCTTTCGGGACCATTAGTCACAGGTAGCCGAAAATTCGGTTTTTCGGTTTTTTAAAAAAACTATTGCTATGATTTTAATACAAAAATATCTTATAAAAAAGGACTAAAAAAAACTCGTAAAAAAGTCGCACATGACCGGTGACCGACGAAACTTCAGACCTTCAAGTACGGAAAATTTCTGTTTTGAATAAAAATTTTAACAAGTCGTTGCCTGAAAATTGATTTGGCGTATGTGTATACAAATTCTTATACTTATACGCCAAATCAATTCTAAGGCGGCGAAGTGTAGGTCAGAGAATATTCGGGTTTTCGCTATCTCTTATCGTTTCCTTACGATCCGGAAAGGGTTACGGAATTTTTTAACCGTTTAAGAGAATCCAAAGAGACTTAACTCCTCGCCTTTAGTCGTGTATTTTTTTCCGAAATTTTTTTTTCGCAAAATTGATCCGTAACTTGTGTTTATTTTAAAATGAAAGTATTCGAAAGTCAACGAAAGTATTTCGAAAAACTTTCATTGACTGTTAAACCTCATTAATTCAATTATTTCATGCCCAAAAGAATCATTTTGACTCTTCACTATATTTTATATGAAAATTTGTTATTTTGTCCCTTTTTATTTTAAATACATATTTAGGGTAATTCCGGGAGAGATGCAACGGCGGAAGAGATGGAACACTTGCGCTATCTTTTAAACCAGCTCATCAATCATTAAGTAATTTGGTGTGCCAGTGTCGATTTATACAGGAACAAAATTTAAAGCATGGTTTTATTAATCGCAAGCTAGAAAACCAAATTTTTCGCGAGTGCGTGTACGAGTAAGCGCTGCGAGAGCACTAAGTTTGTCACTTATTTGCCACCATTTAATAGCTTTGGGATGTAGCTTGAGTGCTTGCCTTGATGCCTATGTTGAAAGATAAGTACAAGTTGTAAATCATGTGGGAATACATTCCCTTTACAAATGGGAGAAATGGAACTTTTATTTTCGGGCTGAGAAGGAATAGTCGTAGTCTTACAAATTAATTGTTTTCTTCAATATTACACTGAGAAAAATTATAGTTGGATGAAAGTGACGTGGTTCTTTATTATAATTTTTTTTAAATAATTAAGTTTTATGTGAACAACATTTTTTTTTTAATTTGAAAAGTTCGGTTTTTTTTTTTCTTTTCTCCAGGAAGAAGTAATAAGGTGTGGAGTGTAAACATGTAAAAGGGAGAACGTAAGAACTTATTTCGATACAATTGTAAATAATGGCGGCACGCAAATTTTTCTATGTTCGATGCAAGTTGCATTAAGTTCGGGAGAAACTCTTCGAAAAATGTTCCCGAATTTTTTTAAACTATTTTTCGATTGTTCTTAATGCTTTCAAGAGTTGTTTCAATTCTTCTAAATGCTCTTAAAAATTCTTTTTATTGTTCTTAAAATATTTTTAATTAACCCCTTGTGGACCAATACCCGATGACGATGAATAATTTACTTTTTCTCGATGACATCGAAGTTATTATGGATACTTATAAAAAATACGAAGCTGAAAATTTTTATAGCTGATATCCTTAAGTACCTTTGGGTCAGGGAGAAGCGTAAATAAAAAATGATACGAAATATCGTATACTCTAACGTAACTACGACCTAAAATCAAACAAATATTTTATTTAAAGATTTTATAAGTCAATAATGGTAATGGTACTTTTAAGTAACGTCGGTCGACAAAGGGTTAAAATAAAAATATTTTACATACCAATTTCTGAGAACAATTTTCTCATTTAATGGGGGACAAAAAGCGTTCCATTTTACCCACAAGATTCCATCTCTCCCCGAATCGTCACTTTTTTTTATTTCATTTGTAAAAAAAATTATAAAATAATAAAACACCGAAACCGCTCCGCATACTTATAGACAATGCTTCGAACTTAAGTTTGGTATATTACACGGGTTATTTTTGCAGTTCGCTTTAAATTTGTGGTGATTTGAAAAAAGGAATTTCCCTATGAATATAAAAAAAAAATATAAAAAAATGTTACAAAAAAACTGTAATTACTGAGAAAACCGATGGAAAATGTGAAATTATTCTTGTTCTCAAAAAGTCTTAATATCGATTTTGAATGCTCTTGCTCGGACCTATCGATGAGCAGCTATGATTTTCCCCTACCATTTTTACTCTATTCTCAAAGGAGAAATTTATAGAATTTTATGCAAGCAGTTACATTCTAAAACTCAAGAAAACAAAAAATTATTTAAATTATATCGATTAGATTTGTTTACCATATGGAATGAAATAAGGTCACTAACTGACCAAAAATTGCCTTGTCTGTTTCTATCGAATGGAATGAGTATAACCCATGCACAGTTAGCAACACTAAAGAGCCACTATCTGTCAGCCGCCCTTGCGTCCATTCAGCATAGCATAAAGCATACGTTTTACTTTACACCGAACAGTTATTAAAATACATTTTTTCGACTATATTTATATCTACCAATTTTTTTGTTTCCAAAAGACTAAACAGAACAGCAAAAAAATTCTCAAAATTCACATAAAATTGCGCCTTCGAGAATAAAAACAAACAAAAAAAAAAATAAATAAATAAATAAAAAAAAGTTTATATGAAAGTATCAAAAATTCACAATGAAAAAATGAAAAAAAAAAAGAAGAATTGTAATAGACCCAAATATTTGTTATGAATGCGTGGCATGGCATAGCATCGTGGTATAAAGAAAAAGGGTTTCATTGTTCATTCAATATAGCTGCTGACAGTCAAAAGAAACCAACAACAAACACACAAACGAGCATTTCTTTTATATTTTCAAACGATATCAATATTGGCAGCAGCACCACCAATATCAAGAGAACAAAAAAAAAAAAAAGAAAAAGGGTTAAAACGATGGCAGACAGACAAGCAAAAGAAATTGTAAGTCACAAGAAAGACAGCAACAGCAGCAGAAGCAACAACATATGCCAATAATTTACGCAACAACATACGCGAAAAAAAGGGAACATGTGTAGGTTTATATGTATGCATGTATGTGTGTCTGTCTTTATATCTGTAGGCAAACAGCGTTTTAGCTTTTTTTAAAAAGGCAGCTAAAAACAATAACCTTTCGGATGAAGGAGAAAAAAAAAAGAAATCGGAAAAAGCAGTTAAGTCAAAATGCTAACTGACTCCCTTTTTTTCTACTACTATTTTTTCACACGCAGCATTTATATATGAATTTGTGCTATAAAATTGGTTTGTAAAATGCGTTATAAATATATGTTTGTATGTAAAGTACATATATATATATATATATATATATATATTTGTAGATATCACAAATTTGTTGTTTAAATTGTTTGGAAAAATGTATCTGCAGAAAACGTATTTGAAATGTGTATTAAATTGAGGTTGTTTTCTCTTCCTCTGCTTGTTCTGCAAATGGGTTTTTTGACTTGGCTTGATGTCGTTTAGACGACATGACTATCAATTTATATTTAAAATTTCGACAGTTATTTCGGAGTATGAATTTATTGGGCGGAATTTGCTTCATTCCTTGCTCTTTACCATTTTCCCTTTTTCAAACATATTAGAATAGCATATTACATAGGTAGTAGGTATGTATTATTTACCACAAATTTATGTTAGATTTATAAATTTGTTGATAAATGATTTGGAATGTATGCAGTTAAATGAAAGAGATTTTCTATCGAAATATATACTTGATTTATAGACATTCATAGAAATATGCTTTTCATTAGTATCTTTGGAGAATTCTTGGGCTTGTAAAATTAATAAAATATTAATGGCAATCAATTGTTTCAAAATATTTAAGGAATTTATAGTCAGTACAATTTATGTACAAATTGCTATTTTACTTAGTCGAAGCTTTCACAATATCAATCGAGTCACCCCCCATAACATTGTAAGCAGATAAATTTGGAATTTATTTTAAATGATCCGAGAATTTAAAATACAACTTATGATACAATTGAGAAGGAAGTGATAATTGAGGCATTCAGGAACCATAGTAGATCAAATCCATAAACTACATTTCAGAAAAGTTTTTAATTTAAACTAACAGACTTTTCAGCACTTCTTGAATACGCTAGCATTTCTAGTCTAGTCTGCAATCGTTGTCAATAGCCGAATTTGGATATCGAACACAGAATTACTACATCATCTTCATTATTCTGGAAAGTATCGAGCATTAAAAAAATATATTTATTGGGCTTGGGTGCTAAAATATTTGAAGAGCAAAATACAGTAAATAAAAGTAAAACTAAAAATTTTTCAAGAATCTATTGCTTTCTTACAAAATATAAGGAGTGAGATCGAAAAAATCGAGGAGATCGAAAATGGACCTTTTTTGGTAAGCCTTCCATTAGAGATGTGATAGTTGTTTCAGACACCTTTTTGGAACAGTTTGCCCATCTCCTTTTAAAATCTTCGATATTTTGGGACACCTTTTTTGTGCTCTTTAAGTTTCTTTTCACAAGAGCCCAATATCTCTCCACTGGTCTTAGCTCCGGACAATTTGGAGGATTGGCCTCTCTTGGCACAAAAACTATGTTATTACTTTGGTATCACTACAGAGCTTTCTTGTAGTGACATGATACCAAATGAGACCAACATTATTTTCTGTATATTTCGGTATTTATAGAGCCCACTGTAACAAATGAGTTGCCGCAACTGCATACAGCTTGCCATACCAGGAATTCTTTTGGAAATTTTGTCTGCTTTTGGATTCTAAATTGTTCTTCGACATTTTCTCGAGCATCAGCAACATAAAAATTTTGACCCGGAAGCTGCGTAAAATCTGCCAGTACATACGTTTCGTCGTCCATTATACAACATGAATATTTTTGTATGAAATTCGATTTTAATTTCCGCCCTACGCTCTACTTTTGGCGTCTAAATTTTTGGCAGCATTCCTGTCTGGAACTTTTTGGACTTTGTATGTTTTCAAACCTGCATTGGCTTAATTTTTCGCACCAAATAGTCAGAGCACTGGGCAGCTTTTCTACCAGATGTGTTTGGAGATCTTTTCAATATGCTTTTCTTCCCCCTTAAAAAATCCCATCCTTTGGTGAAAAAAGCCTTTTTGTACTAATAACTGGTTAACCGTTGGAGATATCAAAAAATTACTTACCACAAAAAAGTGATTCCTAAAAAGTGATTTGCTAAAAAAAAAGGTCTAAGGTAATTTTTTCGTATATGTCATAGTTTTCGAGATATTCAATATTTAAGAAATTGCAAATTTAGTACTTTGGATGTACTGTGGATGCGCACGCATCTTTTTTTATTTGAATTTTAGAGTGCGGAGCCTATAGGAAAAATTAAATTACTCGAAAACCAAACAAGCTAGGAAGAAAAATCAAAAAAGGTTTTGAAGAGGATATAAACTTCAACATCCTCTGCCACTTTCATTGACAACGGATAAAAAACGTACACAAAAATAACAATATAGTATAGTTGCCTGGTGGTTTTTACTACTTTTACTATTTTGCAGGCCTAAAAAAAATAACTGGTTTCACTATATGTTATAAATGTATTATATTTTAGTACAAAACATTACCTCTGAAAATCCTGTAAAAGTAAGAAATAAAAAATTCACATTTAGCGATTTTATCAGCAAATTAAAGATGGCCTAATTTTTGGCGTTTTTTTTATTGTTTCCTTAAAACAGAAAAAAGACCCAAGCGAATTGAATATATATCTCAAAAATTGTTTTTTTCAGTACACAAATCTTTTAACAATATTTTCTAATAATTTAGAAGTTAAAAAATTACATTAAAAAAAAAAGAAAACATCACATACAATAAACAATAAAAAATTCGCCAAAAATTGGGTGATTTTAATATGCTGATAAAATTGGAAAATGATGATTCAAATCATTACCACATCTTTTCTATCAGGTCTGTGAATACCCTTATCAGCAAGAAAACTGTTTATAGGACTGTAGGAACTGAAAGCGATTTCGCCAACAAACCAAATATGGTTAATCAAGAGTACAGAATAGTTCAAGATGAAATACGTGTAAGGTCATCAAAATAAATTTTTGACCACCTCGCACCCACAGATATTTTGAGCATTTGCTTTTAATATACATAATTTAACCCTCTAGTTCTCAAGCGTGCCTCAAGGCAGCCTCCACCTTAATAGTTTTATTTTTTTATGTGTGTATGCAGATATTTCGTTAGATAATTCTGAGAGATGCCGTTACTCATGTCTTCTCTCTCATTTGTTATTTACTCCCGCTTATGCAATAATTTTTACAACGATTCTTTGTAAAAATGAGTTCAATGAGTGAATTTTGAAAAACTACCGACGCTAATATTTTTTATTTGGCTTAACCGATTTTAAGTCTGATAATTTATAGATATCCTACTCAAGCTCTTAAAATTGATATATAATATGATATCGTAGCACTTCTTCTTCTGGAATAAAATTGTAGTTACACTAATAAATATATAGAAACTTCCCCTCATAGCAGCCAGCAGTGGCGTGCCTAGCATTTACTGATGAGGCAAGCCCAGTGAATTTTTTTTACCAAACCAAAAAGGCTAAAATTGGCAATAAGGATGGAATGGTCTAGATCCCGATTGAAGCATTGAAGAAGAAAAATGGAAGCCCTGTCTGGGCTTTACTAACGTTTTTCGACGTGCTAAAATATTAACATTAAAAATACAAAATGAGCATATAAATTCAGGAGGTGAACGTAGAAAGGACATTGTTGGACTAAAATCGTTGAGAGATATACTACTTTTTAAACTAAACGATAATTTCTCTTAATATAAACCGCATTAACAAAAATGCAAACTATCAAATATAGGAAAAATGTCAACGGAATGAAAAAATGCAAATTGCAAAGTAACTCAATGTATTGATGTATTCAAATAAGTAAAACTATTATTTGAAAAACTTTGTTTTGCTTCATTTTTATTTGAACTTGAACCGGAACACACTGTTATTTTTTGCTTGAACCTGAATCTGAACACGAAACCAAACTTAACCGGTTCTAAACTCTGCTAAAATCTAATGGCTGAAAAATATAGGAGTTGAAGAAAGTGGAGCAAATACTTTCCAAATAGCAAACAAAAACTGAAAGCCAGCTTTTAAGTTCTATATAAAATCATACATAGTAGTAGAAAATTGGTATGCTGCTACTTTTTTTGGAACTGCACATACTAAAAAAGCTATGGAACTTCCTATTAGAATAACATTTTCATTGTGTGTATTCTATATAATCCACATTTAATTTTTTTTAGTACATATACGAGCTATTGAAAAACAGGGTAATACAAATAAAAAATTTTAAAAGAAAATTATTCTTTCAGTTAAAATAAAGGTAGTAATTTTATAAGTACAAATTTTAAGTTACCAATTCTTAGGCAAGCCCGGCTTTTGGGCTTATATGGACGTACCGCCACTGGTAGCCAGATAAAAAAAACTAGTGAGTAGATACGAATTTAAATTTTTTATACGAAATATTTAATTACTTAAAATAAATAGATAAAAAGTTTATTCAATAACAAATACTTTTAGGCATTCAACCTTTTCGGCTTAAAAAAACTACGCTCATTAAATTTTTTAGGTTTTTGATATCTGAGTTATGCTTTTAACATTAAAATTGATCAATCCCAATTTTTTTTTTTTTTTTTTTTGAATCAATCAAAAATTTGTGAACTAGAAAGTTAATCATTTTATAAATTTCACTGTTCATATATGATCCTCCCTTATTACTAGTCTGTGCAAGCGCCTTTGGTTCACAACTCTCTACAAATTTAAATTAATTTCAACTGAAATATGTATTCTGAATTTTTTTTTTTTGTACTTTGAAATATGGATTTTGGTAAAAGTGGGCACGGTTGTGTTCAACATCCACGAAGTTGACTAACAATTTCTCTACGATCTGATTTTGATCGAAATTGTTCTACGGCTTCAAATTGAATAGCTAAAATAGAATCTCATGATTAAGTAGTAGGCGCGACATATCAAAAAATTCAGAAAAATCGAAAATATCGTCGATTCAGATGTAAAACCTCATTAAGTATGTAAATATTGGTAAAAATTGATTAAAGTGATTTAAATTTGAATATTTTTCAAAACAAATTTAAAAAATACTTCCGGACAATATTGGAATAGTGATGGTTCCTTTATGCAACACAAAATTAATATTAATTTTATAGAAATTAATACTATTTAAAACCTTTTGAAATCTTGTTGAGATATACGGTTTTAAAGAAGAAAACTTCTCACTAAAACCCAAAAAACATTAACTTTAAATTGACATCATTTTGTATCCAGTTGTGTTTTTTAAACATTCCAACGGATTTAAAACCTCGAAGGTTTTGGAAATTCAATAATTTCCTAAGCCTTGCCGAAGAAAAATTTTTTCGATTTTTGTTTTTCGACCTTTTCGAGCGATTTCTCATTATGCGACGACGAGAGTCAACATTCGCTCGGATCACACAAACATGCCTTATGAAGCATTTCAAGTGTAGCGCACATTTCAATGACAACCAAAACGAATTTTGTTTACTTTTTTTTTTTGTGTTTTTTTAATTCTCAATACTTTTGCGCAAAATATTGACAAGTTTTTTTTCTTTTTTTTGATTTGCTGTCAGTTAATGTTGTGAAATATTTTTTCTTAGTTTTTTGTAAACAACAATTGCTGCAATATTTCTATAGTTGCTGTCGTTTTACAGTTTCAAAACAGCAGTTGCACATTTATATTTTATTTCAGTGTGTGTGTGTGCGATTTTTTTTTTTTTGCACCATGTCAATATATCTATGTACTTATATACTTTTGTCATTGTTTGTGTCACTACTGTCAAATATCTTGTTACTTCTGCTTTTGCTACTTTCTTGCACCTTACCTTACACATTTTACAAACTAAGCCCTTTTCGATAATCGAGTCATTTTACATTTAAATTTAAGACCCAATAGCATTTAGTTAAGACGAATGAATCGATCCCTACCACCTGGTAAGCGCTTTAGTAGGTGCCTCTCTTCTACTCTACTTTACTCTACTTCAGTCATGTTTTTTTTTTTTTTTATTTAATACTTAATTTCCTCTTTTGTTTTTCGCTGGATTCATTTCGCTGCTGGTTTCTACTGCCTACCTACATAATTAACTTAACTTATTTTTTTTTTTTTGCTGTGCTTGGTTTGTTTTAAATTGTTTGTTTATTGAACTTCTTAAAAGTTTATATGGCATCGAGCACGGTGTCATCAGCGTCATCTAGAATTTCTGTGTATTGCAAATAAAATGAATACCTTTTTTCCTCTAAAATTAGTGAATGTATACAATGTGCGATTATTTAAACCCAAGTTTCGGATCAATGATTTTGACCTTAAAAAACAATCCGGGAAGTTTTTCGTAGTTCTTTCTTGAAGTAGTAAATCTTTGGTGTTTAGTTTCTGTGGAATAGCTTTTTTTCAGAAATTAAAATTGTATTGGAATTTTAAAGACTTGACTTAAAAAGATTAAATTGAAATGTGGGGTCGAAGAAATAACTTCATTGCCATTTGAATAATTGAGGGTTCACCCACACTTTTCCCCCCACCGCCTCTCCTCTCCCCTCTCCTTCCCTCCCCCTTCCACCACTTCCATTCATACATTTTGATCGTTGACCATCAATGGGGAAAGAAGGAGGACGAAAAAACCAAAAATTTCCTCCTTACGAAGTATTTTGTTTTGTAAACTCAGTGCATAAATGAATCTTTAAAAAATGTATATTTTTAGTTTTTGGAACCACAATAATAGTGAAAATAGTTTTATTTGAAGTAAACAAGTTTTAATACTTTTGCGCAGAAACTCACTCGCTCGTTCTGTCGAGCTAAAACACTTAAAAGGTTTTTCATTAACGTAAACTTTGAAGTCACGTAAAAGACGCACATATCATGATTTCGGCAAAGGCTCCCCTACTCCCTGTCCCGTCGACTACTACTACAACGACGTCACACATAAATTCTACAGACTTTGAAAGTATCGTTTGAAAGTATCCTATATGAGCTGCCGTTGGAAACCAAAAACCAAACACAAACCATTCAAACAAATCTCAAAACAAACATGATACTTTGTTTTAACTCACACACTCACTTTACACACACACACACACACACACACATACACATATACATACAAATTTACCAAGCTATCCCGCATATCACTCTTTTGCTGTTAGTGCAACCCAAAAGGGATTCCAATGTCCATTTAAACTTGCGTCTTGTGCTTTTACTTTGATTTCTTGTTTTTTTTTTTTTTTTTGTGTGTCTATTTTTGTATGCTCAGGTTCATAGCGTTGCCACTAGAAACTATTGAAAACCGAGATTTTCTGGGAAGCTCATATAAAGTAAGAGCTATGCAGAAAAATTTGCTTGTGTTTGAATAAACTAAAAAGAAATAATTCAACAGAAATATGCAGCCGCACATTTAATCCTTACCGCACTCTAAAAAGTTTTAAATCATTTATAGAGATTTGTTTGCGTCAGAGTTTTATCTTATAAGTCTTTTGCTCTTAAATAAAATTGAAACACCCAAATGTGAAAATTTCCTCCCCGAGAGTGTCGAAAAATTGAAGTAACATGGAATTCAGATTATTCAATTTTGAAAAGCACACGCTTTCAAACCTCAATCAGATAAAGGTCCCCTCAAAGCCAAAATTTATTTAAAAATGTTTTAAAAAAATATTTCGTTAGTTGTGACTGCAACTGAACCTAAATCATTACCAGCGGCAAAGTTCAATATGCCTTAGTTGGCTGTCTTTATGAGTGTCAAAATGTTCCCCAGGAATCCAGTGAGGGAAATCGTCATCTAGTCATTTCGTCTTCTAGTCACTAGTATATATAATTGTGCCCTGGTGTACGAAAAAAAAGGACTGTCCAAAAAAAAGTTCTCGAGAAAACAGCAAGTTAAAGTAAACAATTATTTGGCTTCAAAATCGTTTCTCAGGGAGTTTTAGGGTCGCTGATTACGAATCTGACATAAGATTGTAGAAAAAATTTAAAAAAATGATCGTATTTGCTTGAAACTCGGAGGTTTTTGAGGACGCTGATTAGGAATCTAAAAACTCAAAACGGCGGATCCAATATAACCGACTATTTTTCAAGTTCATCAAATTGAAACTCGTTACTCATGGGGGTCTTCAGGGTCACTGATTACAAATATGGCATTAAAATCCCCTAAAAACAGGTTTCAAATGAATCCGCCATATTGGATTATGAAAATCTGATGCAAGATTCGTAATCACCAACTCCGAAAACTCCCGAGTAACGGATTTCAAGCTGGTCGACCATTTTTCAAGTTCATCGGAAATAGCATTAAATTCGTATTCATTGACCTCAAAAATCCCTTAAAAACAGGTTTCAAGTGAATCCAAACAGTTTTTTAAAATACTTCAGCCATATTGAACCCGCCATTTTGCATTATCAAAATCTAGTGCCAGATTCATAATCAGCGACCCTGAAACCCCCCATGGGTTCCAAGTAAGATCAACTTTTAAATAATCTTTCGCCAAAAATTAACATCGAATTCGTAATCAGCACATTTTTTTCTATCCGAATCGCCAAAAAAGAGAAAATCTATTTTTAGACGTTGTTTCGAGGTTTCGGACGAAACTCGCATAGCTCAAGCCAACAGAAGGAGCTGAGAGCGTTCCTAAGAAGCACGTGCAGTGAGTGAAAAGCCTAATCAGAACATCTAAAGAAGTTGATAAAACTTGAATACCTTCATTATGTTTTTATCTTTATTAGGAAGCTCGAAATCTATCCGACAACCAAAAATGAAGTTTTAAGTGGTCAAAAAAGAGAAGACTTTTTACTTCAATAAGATATTTGAGCCGTTTTATAATAGAATGTCCCCTTAAGCAAACATCGCATAAACAAACATTTAGTAGCCTTCATGAATTTCAGCGTGATATAATTATGAGAAAAGAGGTCCGATAACTCTTGGCAAACTCAATTAATTTAATCACATGTAAAAGGCGAAAAATGACCCAACATTCAATGGTCTACTTCGGAAAATTCCCTTTTAAAATGAAATGAGTAAACTCTCTTCTAACTTCAGAGAGCTAAGGTTTCTTTAAATAGAAGTTGATCCTTTATTGTCCAAAACAATTAAATTTCAATTGAGAAAGAAGTACAAATAATACCTATTTGATATACTGACACTTCAAAACTTGCAGCAGTTCTCTAATGTTGTTTTCTCTGGAAAAAATTACTCAAGCAACCCTCAATGCCATTTTTTGTACACAAGTTCCGAGATTTTGTAAATTTTTAATGAAACTTTCATAGGAAGACTATTCTATTTTGTTCTATTTGAGCTGCCACTTTTTTCAAAAAATGCTGTAAAATCTAATTGAAATAAATCCGCCCCAGAAAAAAGTAAAATTCATTCACACAGGCTCAGATTTTATAAAACCTGCACGTAAATTAAATGAAAGTAAACACACTTATTTATTGGCATACAAAACATTTAGTATAAAAATTAACCAAATCCCTCAGAAACCACGCCTACCTCCTACATACATATGTGAAATTTTTAAAGCGTGATATCAGGAAAATACTGAAGAAAATTCAAAAAAATTCGACACACTCTTTTATATTAGCATAAGTAATATTTGGTACTAAAATCAACCTAATCTATCATTAACCACGCCCACCCACCATATATGAGAAATTTTCAACGTGTCATATCAGGCAAAATACTGAAGTAAATTAAATGAACCTAAACACACTTATTTGCATTAGCATATAAAACATTTTATATAAGAATCAACGAAATTCCTGAGTAACCACGCCCACCTCCCACATATGTTAAATTTTCAAAGCGTGTTATCAGGAAAAATGCTAAACCAAATTCAATACAATTCGACACACTTTTTTATATTAGCATAGGTAATATTTGCTTTTAAAATCAACCTAATTTATCTGTAACCACGCCCACCCCCCCATATAAGTGAAATTTTCAAAGCGTTATTATAGGCAAAATAATGAAGTAAATTAAATGAAACTAAATACATTTACTTCTATTAGCACATAAAACATTTTGCATAAAAATCAACGAAACCCCTCAGTAACCCCGCCCACCTCCCATATAAGTGAAATTTTCAAAGCGTGATATCAGGAAAAATACTAAAGCAAATTCAATACAATTCGACACATTTCTTTGTATTAGCATATAAATCATTTTGTATAAAAATCAACGAAATTCCTCAGTAACCACGCCCACCTACCACATAAGTGAAATTTGTAAGTTATTTGGAAAGATATAAAAAAAAAGCACTTCCTGTGTAATAGATATGAGAATATCTATTTTAGAGAAAAAAAATTATAGTTGGAAATACAGACTGTAGAGTATAACAATAAAGTCGAAAGCAAAAGATAAAAAACGTAAAATTCTTAACATCTTCAATAATAACATAATATGGTCAAATTGGGAAATCAAAACTGGTATTCACTTAGAAAGACTTGGTTATTTTCTGGAGGGGCAAAAAAGACACTTCAAAATTTTGCAAATCAATTGATGATAGTCTACTTCAAGGGTAGATAATGAAAATATAACGAGGACTCACGAAAAAACAACTTTAACACCATATAAATATATGGAAGAAAATCTTCAATTTTTAGACATATTTTGAAATAAATCTTAAAAATAATTTAAAGATTTTAATACAAAAAAATGTTATACCATTAGTACTTGAAATGCCTGAAGTTGAAGGTTTCATTATCTAAAAATTATTCAAAAGTGTCTGTTTTTCTAAAATTGCTCTTCAAAGCACTGAAAAATTTCGTTTGGCTGTAACACGCAACCAACAACAAAAATACCTCAACTTTGACAGCTCATAACTAAGATACTAAGGCAGCTAGGACAATAATTTTTTAGTAATGATGCAGAAGTTGATCGTCTTTTATCCGTTATCTAAAAGTTCAGTGCACATCAAAATCCATTTTTTTAATTTTGCCCAGAAAATCGAGTACAATATCTCAGTGTGCGACATGCATATTCGTACTATGTACATGAAAAGTTTCGAACTAGTCAGTATACTTAACCCTTAATACTTCACCGGCTGCCTGGGCCGACGTTTTACGTTCGTCATTTAAAATAAACATCTGATCTTAGTGTCTAAAGTTTATTACTGCACCTTAAACTAATTTATTTGAAAACACGTAGAATAAACGTTGAATGTATTAATTGAAATCGGACATGCTGGGCGTTTAAGGGTTAAAAACACTGTCAAATGGGTAGTCTTTAATCATTCTCACGCCTTCTGCTCACTGTCACCTCAAGATTTCGTCATGTGCATAGTCTTAATCTCAGAGACTATCAAACCCTAAGTAAACGATTCTAAGGGACTACCCAGTCCGAGATTGAAGTCTTGAATATAAAACCTATTCTGCATTGAAACATATTTTGAAGAAATTAAAATACCTTAAACCTTTCCACAAACTCTGTTTCCATGCTTTGCGATAAATAGAATATATTAATAAGTAAATCATTACTTTACCCGATTATAAAATCTTTACCACATCTTTATAACGCTAGCGCTGTAAGTTAGGTACAATAAGGAGACGTCCACTTTTAAAGTTTCATAGATAACTTACCTAAAAAGAGAATAGAAAGAGAAATAGAGAAAATATATTGAAAATTTATGAAAATTTACTTTTGTATAAAAAAATAAGTGTATTTATTATAAATTTAATAAGTACAAAGCCTACCTAAAAAGAGCTAATAGCTGCAGTGAATAGTTATGTATTCCTTAAATTACCCAAAAATTTCCCAATACAGTGGCAACTCTAGTTGGAAGCTTCTACTGTTTCTTTTTTTTTTTGGCCATACTTTTCTACATTTTTCTACAATTTGCAGCAGCGTCGAAGGTTTTTAAACTTTTATGTGTGCAAGTATGTGAAACTATCCTTGCCAAACCAAGCAGGAAAGCATAAATCTGGCTAAGCAAAATCTAAAGTAAACTTATTTATTTTTATGTTGGAAAAAAACCAGTTTTCACTACGCTTGTTCGTCTTTTGATTTTTTTTTTGTTTTTTTTTTTTGTGTTTTTGTAAGCAAATGTCCACATTCTGGCTATTTGAAAAAGCCAAACAGACAAGTTTTACGCTCTGTTTTGTTCTTTCTCTTTCTACACGCTTGTTGTCTTCTTCATCTTCTGCTTCATCGACATCTTTGTACCTCTAGTCTTGCTGTGTTTTTATGACCATGAATGGCAGTAGTAGCCAGCACACACATTATGTTGTTGCAATCTTAGAGCAGCAGCAATGCAAAGTAAAATGCTGCTGGCTGTTGTAGTTGTATATCAAGCAAACAGTGAAGTTCGACAATGACGGCGGCAATGACGCCGACGACGAGTTTGAGTACGTGTTTTCCTTTTTCCTTGCGCATTTTTCTTTTATTTCTTGTCGTGCTTCTATACATATTTTTTTTTTTTTTTTGCAAATTATTTTGCTTTTTGGTTTGATTGTCTGTCGGTCAGTATGTCCGTCTGTTTGAATGTCTGTCAGTTTGGCTTCTTCATTATTTTTGCTTACGTACATTTTACATTTCTTGCCTGAAGCTTAAGCTTATTTTCGTTGCATCTTTGAACCTGACCAAATCACAAAAAAAAAAAAAAACAAAACCAACAAAATTTATGCTTCTAGCCAATTTTTGTGGCTTAAGTTCACTTTAAGACAGTTAATGATTTCATGTTGTTGTTATTATTTGCGTGCTTTTTTTTGCAGTTTTGGTCGGTCGGAAAGAGTGCTGAGAGGAGGATGAAGGTTTTGGTAATAGAAATAACAAAAATGAACAAATTTTAGGAGAATATTTGAAAATATTTAGTCAAGAGTCAAATAAAGAGAATAACATTTTAAAGCGCAGAAAATCCATTTGAGTACTTAATTGTTACTCTTCTAAAGCTACTGACTCTATACTATATTTATGGTATAGAAATTACCAACGCACCTAAAGTTTGGGAAAGTAGGAAGAAGATTTTAGGTTCGATTTTTTAAAAGGAAATTTTTGATTGCATTCTTAATTGCTGAGATTTATATCTGGTTGTTTTATACAAAATTATTTGACTTAAAGATTGTCGAGAGAAATTCGTTTACTCGGAAAGGTATAGCTCGTTCAGAATGAGGTCGCTGCGGTCTGAATCCGTAGTCTGCTATGCTACGTCACAATTTTTTTTTATTGACATCAAAATTTTTAAAATTGAAAAAACAAAAATTAAAAATGCAGTTCATATTTTTTTTCATCAAAACATCCATTTTAAAAAAAAAAAAATTTCGATTTTTTTTATTTTCCAACTTGAAAAATTTAAAAAAAATTTTTGTTTTTTAATTAATTTATTTTTTGGTAATTTTTTTCATCCTCGTTATCGTCGTTCACTTTTATCTCGTTGTAAGCTTAACCCAGTAATGCCTAGCAGTGCCATATGGCACCTTGTCGCTGAGCCGTTCCCGAGCCAGGTTCAAAAAATGTTATTTCTCAAGTTACTTTCTTGATCTATCTACTTTGTGTTCTTGAACAATTAAATCCTAAAAATTTCTTTGTGTGTACCTACAAATAAATGTACATATTGTTGTTTCCTTTTTGACAAGTTCACGTATTCATTTTTGAACACATTGTAGATAAATATATAATATAAAATAAAAAACGTAAGTACCTATGAACATTGTTTTTGACAAGAGAAAGATTTATTTTTCAATTTTATATTTTATTTATAATTTGTCCGAAAATGTTTTATTTTAGGTTCTTACACGGTGGATTTTCAACGACCCCCTAAGTACATTTGTCTCGTCTCTGCTCATTTTTGGCTGTTGAACAGTGTTATCGGTCAATACTGTACACTTGTTGTCTACTGTACTAGATTTTTTAGTTAAATGATTTATTGGACCTGAAACTGAGTACTATTGTTTGAACTTTAGGTCATATTATTCGACTTCAATCAATAGACTTTATGCCTTGCAGTTTGCATTTAAAAAAATTGGCATCAAATGGTTGGTCGAAGCTGAATGCTTACCTCTTAGACGCAATAACTAGATACAAATTCTGAATAGAACCAAAGCTCGAATAAAAAACTTTGATCAAAACTCTTAATAAAATTCAAACTTAAGTGAATTAAGACCAAAATTTTGACCAAAAATCAGACTGAAATTCAGATAAAAAATTAAACCAAAATTCAAATTCAAGATCGGGAGAAATTTCTAACCGAAATTCAAACCGAAATCAGGCAAAAATTCATTCAAAATTCAAACCAAATTTAGTCCAATACACAAACTAAAATTGTAATCGAATTAAAATCAAAATTCATACCGAAATTCATTTAAATTCCATCCATTGTTCAACCCAAAGTCAGACCACAATTCACATCAAGATTCGAACTAAAATTCAAACCAAAACTCAAAAAATTCAAAATTTGAACCAAATCCGTAGCAAAATGCAAAACAAAATTAACTCATATCGTCTCAACTTTCGATTACTCGAACAGCAATTTTAAAAATTCGTCAAAAATTCATTCGTAAATTTTTCCCAAAAGTAATCACTGCATAATATTTCTATATATTCTGACTTTAAAATTGCAATTAGATAATTTGAAAATATTGTATTTAACTTGACTTCAAGGCCAGGTGAACAGACATACTTTTTTGAAAGTTGGTTTTGAAAATCAACAAAAAATATTAAAATTAATTATTTTGCATTTCAAATGAGAAATTCGCCTAGATAAAATAACAAACTTGATGTGGAAATTATAACTTCACAGGTCCTCATATATTTTTCTAAGCCTACAGCTGACCAAACTTTTGTAAAAAAAAATATATGGAGAAATAGGCAAAATTTAACAAAAATGCATATTAACGAGATTATAATGACAGGCTTTTTGGTTGAAATTTTCATACGCAAATAGTTAACTATTTAATACTTTTTTTCCAACGTTTCGGCGCAAATTTTAGGCCTTCTTCTTATATATCTCGTATATCTTATAATCTCGTTAACAATACATAAATTGGTCTAATAGAAAATTAAAAAAATGCATATTTTAAATTATTGTGTTAAATTTGATCCCAGAGAATACTTGTTGCTCATGATGTGGCGTAAAAATATTTCTAATTTTTTTTACACCTGGTCACCTTATTTTCTTGGGATAAGCCAAAAATTACTATGCCCTCTAAAATTCAGAAACCATTTTTTTTTTTTTGTAAGCTCTAAAATTACTTATTATTGAAGGTATATAGAAATTTTACAAATTGGATCATGTCATCTAGTACCGGGACGATATGGGTTAAGCATCGAAATTCACACTAAAAATTATACCAAAATTTAAACCAAGTTTGGTTCTATCGAAGTGAAGACAAGCAAAGACACTAACTGTTATAACTTGGATCTACAACGAGTGGTTTTTAATTATGTGAAACACAGTTTGGGAAAAACGAATCTCGGCCCAAACATTCGCTGCAGCCTCATTGAAAATAAGTGGGCTGATTCTATCGATAATTAAAAACCAAGCATAAATTTTTCAAAGATCACAATTTCTTCAACATTGTTGCCATTTTTCTTAACAATTTTCCTTAACATTTTAGGTATTACACAATGTGCAATTTTTTAATGACAAGCGAAAAAAAAAAATAATGTCACATGTCAGCACAAAACGTTTTTACAATAGCAACAACAACAAAGGACAGGAAAAACAACAAAGCTCATGGAAAAATCGAAAAATCGAAAAAAAACAAAATATTTAAAGAAAAAAGGAGGAAGACATGAAAGAAACACGCTTGCAAATTGAAAAACGCAAGTCATGTTGTAACAATTTAGAAGAATTGATACAACAAAAAAAAGAAGAAGAAGAGGAAGAAGAAAATTCAAACATATATTTCCTGGTTTTTTGGCAAACGCCAAAGAAGAAAAAGCTATTATTGAAAGAAATAGTAACAACAACAACAGCAGGAGCAACAACAACAACCAAACAGTTGCTGCTGCCAACTGCCAATATTAGTGCGGCATCCGCAAAAAGCCGACAAGAAATACGTTTTTGCGATAGAGCAAAAAAAAATACAAGAAATGTATGTAGAAGAAAAAAAAAAAAAAAAAAGAATATATAAAAGTAAAACGTCACGATATTGATGGAAATCGTACGTGATAGGCTGTCGTAACGTTGTAACGTAACGTATGTAAAAAGTAAGTAGTAATGTGCCATGAGGCATGAGTGGGCATGGCACAGTAAGAACGCAAAGTATTGTTTTTTGTTTTTTTTTTCAAAGTGGTAAGGGAATGAAAAAAAAACCGAAGTGGAAAATGCCAAAAGAGGCATAAAAGTCAATGATAAATTCCAATTTCCAGTGTTGCCAATGCTAATGTGATTTTATGTGTACGGATGTGAACGTAACGAAACCGAACCGAACACATTTGTGCAATATTTCTTTCTTCACAAAAATGTTGGTTGTGTTTTGTTGCTTTGAAAAGCAGCGGCACGCAGGCAGGCAGGCAGGCAACAGTCAGCATGATGTTGTCAACTCCAATGTTGATGTTCGTTCCCCATTGCTGCTGTCGCAAACGTACGTAATTTCAACGTAAACATATAACGTAAAAGCATATTTCTTTTAAGGTTTTTCTTTTTGGCGTTACTATAGCCCACCAGTCTCCCTCTCTCCCTTATCCGCACTCTCCTTCTCTCTCTCTCTCGCTGTTTTTGTTCAAAAGTAATGCAAGGACTCGTCCTCGGCTTATTTTAACGCCTACTTTGCATATGCTGCGCCGCAGTAAAAAAAAAAACGAAATGGAAAACAAGAAAAATGTTTGCAAATGTGACAAACTTCAAAAAATGTGTTCGTTGTTGTTGTTGTTCGTTTTTTTTTCATGTTTGCATTACAAATTTCTGTCACGTTTTAATATTGAACATGAAATTGGCAAAATACAAATATTTAGAGAGAGCGAGAGAGAGAGGGATGGAGGCATTCGGCCGTACTTCTCTTGTCTTCCTTCTGTTATTTATATTTTTGTTAACGCTACCACTTTCTCCCACCCCTTCAAACAAAAAGTGTTAGAAGTTTTTATGAAAATTCTTCTTCTTTTTTTTTTGGTGGCACATATGAGCAAAATTTTGTGTTATAAAAAGTATTAAAATCAAATTTTCAAAAGGCACAAACGCCGCGTATATTGAATTTTTATTTTTTTTTATTTTTTTGTTGTGATGTTTTTTTTGGCGTCTGGTATCGACAGATATTTAATTAAAAATCAATTGAAATTTAATTTTTTTTTCTAATTTTTCTATATCGCCACACTAAAAATATACATTTAAATAGTAGATACGTATAATAAAAGCTTCCCAACGGGACGGTTTGTCTGCAGCTCCATTGGCGAGTAAAAGATCTGCATTTTGTTTTTGTTATTTCTAGCGCCTATTCATTACCAAACAGTAATTTTTTTATGAAACGAACGAGAGGAAGCGAATCGTATTTTATTATTCATTTAAAGTCAAGTATTTTTTTAGTTTTTCTTTAATATTAATTACACTGTGCTACAAAATTGAGTTTTTTCCATTGGACTGGTGAATTGACATGTAGTCTTGAGTAATTTGGGATCACTGAGCTCGAATCTGAAGACAATTTTGCTCCATCTCGTCAGGTTGTAAAATTTTAAATTAAAAAAAAAATTTTGTACTTTGACTTTTTCAAAAATTAATTTAAGAAATAAGTGAAATTTGACTTTTTGCGGTTATTTTTCCAAAAATAAGTGGGTGGAGGATGTTTTGAAGCTTTTTCCCAACCACACTATAAAACTTTTATCATTTTTTTAGCCTGTAGGCAATATTGTTCTAAACTGTATTTAAAAAACTACGCAAATTTAGGGTATGGAGCTTAAATGGAGGATTTTTGTGTTGACAAAAAATGTTCTTCTTTTTCTTCCCAACAATTTTTCTATAGACAACAAAAACTATAAAACATAGATTAAGAATGTCGTGGTACAGTCTTAATAAAACAATTTTCCTGATTTCATGTACCTTTATCTCGAAACCCTGACGATGATGATGGAGCAAAATTGTATTCTGATTCAAGCTCTGCAACCCCAAATTACTCTAGTCTACATGTCAAGTCGCCAATCGTCCGATTTTTATTATATGTTGTTATTATACAAGAAGACAAACATTTTTTTTTGTCATTAACTAAAAAAAAACACACAAGCCTGTAAAACCAGCTGCTATCATATATATCTCAAGCGCTTACTGCAGACTTGTGACCCCTTGAGAAGAGTCTTTTCCCCACTGGGTTCAAAGAGTTTATTTTATTCACCTAGCTACGTACAGTTGCATCTATACCTACACACATATAAACATAAATACAAACCATATACACCATATTGCAAAAGCATAAATCAATTAACGTGCTAGAAAAATTACGTTTATAAATATGTATGTATATAGTCGTCGTGTAGTGTGTAGCTGAGAATATTTGCCGTCTGTGGCATAGTGGGATAAAATACTTACAAATTCTTTACTCAACTTAACTTGAAAGTTTACTCGCATTAAAAGTATGAACATTATCCTAGATTCTCTCTGTTTATGCTATGGTATTCTGGATATTTTCAGGCCAAGGAATATATATATTTGGCAACAATTTTGATGAAAAACGAAGACTCCTGTACAAAAACTTAAGTAATTTGGGTATAGGCTTGGGGTACAAATTTCTAAAAGAAAAATAGATTGGTGTCAATGTTCATGTATTTAACCCAGTTTCTTAAAAACTATGTACCAAGTGATGTTTTAAAATCGACTCTATTAGGTATACAATGCAAGTGAGTTTTCACTATCAGAGAATTAAACCCGTGAAAGCACCTATTCACTAAGCCTCCGTATTAACTTACTCTCTATTATAGTTCCGATATTTATTACAGCAACTTTTCACAATTTGGGAATCAAACCTGAAGTAACTGGGACTCCAGTGTAGCACTCTACTACTAAGCAACCATGGAGTTTTGTAAGTGTGACAAAGCCTAAAAAATCCGTGAATCATGTAAATCAACCCCTATACTGATCGCTTCTATTAGCACCAAGCGCTTCTATTTTTTCCTGAATATTTTTTTCGTAACTTTAGAAAAATGAAATCACATTAAAAAGATCATGATTTAGAACTTTTTTCTAATTTTTTTAAGTTTAATCTTCAGCTGCAATAACGATGCAAATATCACATTAAGGGACAGCCGCAATTTCAAAGCTTATTTGAGTGGCTCCGTTAACTATGAAAACGAGCTTAAAAAAATGTATCGTTTTTTATGCAAAATTTTATGAACTTTCGAAATCTGCAGTCAAAATAAAAAGAAAAATTAAAATTCAAAAAGTTATGCTCACTTGTTCATCAAAAAACATGATTTCTCGATTAAAAATTTGTTTTCTTAAGTTATTTTCGGAATGAAATCATCAAGAAATACCTCTATTTAATGAAATTCCGGCGTCCTTGCATCCTCACCTTTAAAATGTGTCACTGGGTATTTCCAAATTTATCGTGTTAATATGCAAAATGGTGGCTTGAACGAGAAAAGTCGCTTCAAAACTTTAAGGAATTTTTACTTAGAATGGGTGAACTTTAGAAAAAAAAATTTACAGAACAAAAACTTCTTAAAATTCATCAAAGAATACGTTCTAATTTTTTTAGAATTTTCGAACGACGTTTTTAATTTTTAAAAATTATGAAATTTTAAAAAATATCAAAAATTTTTCAAAAAATTCTGAAAAAATACAGCATATTTTATGATTCATTTTAAAAATTTTTTGTTCTACACATTTTTTTTCTAAAGCTCACAATTTTCAAATAAAAGTGACTGTAATTTGAAATATTGCTTTGCAGTTGTATTCATTTGTTTTTGCTTTTATTTTATTAAATTTATTCTTCTCCATCATAATCACTGTCTTTAGTAAACATTACAGTTCGAAGGTGAGTAATTTTAGACAAAATGCCAGAACGGCGAAGGGAGCTGAAGGTATAGAATTTTATAACGCACTAAAAAAAACGAAATTCGGGCTCCACACTTTTTGACGTACTCTAATATTATACAAGACCGAAAACCGTCGAAAAAATATGAAAAGCAATAACTTTCAGGTTTGAATTTAGCGTTAAGATTACCAGCATTTGAGAAAAAAATCATTCCCTTGACTATTAAGAAGAAATGTTCGCGAGGCTTTAATCGAGAAGTTTTTTCTATGATATGAAAATTTTATATTTGTCCTCTATATCGAAATATATTAAAATAATTTTGTTTGGGGTATTGAAACTCTTTCCTTTCTCTCTCTTTTTCCCCCTTACCCTAAGGTCCGATGTTGGCTGCTACTCGAACTTAATCAATAGAACGACATAATAATATAAGAACTTGATTCTTTCTTGTTTTCCAACTCTAGACAAACTCACTATTTTCTACCAATTTCATTCCAGTATAGAAATTGAAACTTTTTACTTCAAATAGTGATAATATATTCAAGAACACTAGTGGATCCATACATAAATTGGGAAAGATTGAGGGGAAGAACTGGAATATTTTAGATTTCGTTTCTCCAAAAAATCTTTTATCTCAAGAACAACAAGTGTATTGTTTATCAGAAAGGGGATAACCAACCTTCTTGTCGCTGCTGGGTCCTCAAGTGATCAAGTAAATCAAAATTTTACGATTTTTTCGGTTGAAACTATGTCAATGAAGTTGTTGGAAACTTAGCGTATATTTGATTGAAAAGTTAATATTACTAGGAGGACTAGACGTTTGGTGAAGCTGAGTTACGCAGATGGAGTAAAAGTGAAGCTTTAAATTTGGTTCAAAATTTGAAATATAGTGACTCCGATGATGAAAGATCTAAATTAATTTGCATCGTTTTTGTCATCTTTTTGAAGAGTTCATACCACTGTGTATCGTAATATTTCTATGGTGTTTTATAGCGTATGTGTATAAGTGCCCATGTGGATGTGTGTATGCTCAATTAGAGTTCAGGGGAGTTCAAACTTTTTAACACGAATTTAATCTTGTATAGGGAAAACTTCCTAGAACATCGACTGGTAGGCTGATTTTGGTATTCCATAAAATATTTAGTAGAACAAGTGAGAAAAATAAATAAATTTTGATATTGTTAGAGTTACGCTCATCGCACAAATTCTAAAATATAATTATATAAAACAATAACAATATTCAAGTTAATGATGAATTTATAAACCGAAACTTCTTAAATGAAAACATTCAGAACGAGCTAAAATATGGGCTTAATTTTTACTTCATGCCTTGATTAAAACTTTGATTCTTTATTCAAAACAAATTCCTTTAAAAAAAAAGTAGTGTGAATTCAAAAACTTTTTACATAATTTTAATTTTTTTGTACCCCTTCAAATTCATAAAATCGTGAACACACTTTACATTCAATGTTCGCAATATCTAAACAAATTCAACTATAACTATCAAAGTTCCTAGTCCTTTTTCATTTCCCGAAAAAAAAAGTTTCTGCTACTCTGTCTAATATCAATTTCCTCATATTGCAATTGCAATTGCACTTTGCACAAAAACACTTTTCAATTTAAAAGTGAAAAGCAAAGAACAAAACCAGAAAAAAAATAATAAAATTCATAAAAACGTATACACATGAAATAGAACATAAAACGATGTCGACGACTCTGGCAAATAATAACATTTCAAGTACTTACTATATCGAGCAAAAGAGTATGATATTAAAAAAAAAGTACCTCAGCAAAAAAAAAAACGAGTGCAATGACGACAACTGCTGTTGCTGCTGTACACACAATACTTTCGCATACATGCGTCTATTTGTGCAATTTTAATAAAAAAAATAAAATAAAAATTCATTTAATTCGATTTAAAGCAATTTAGAAAGAAATGTCCCCTCCCCCCTCCTTCTATTAAAAAATGTTAAAAGCAAATACGGCAAATGCAACGCTGTATGCAGTGGTGTGTGTGTTTAAAAAGAGTCATCGGCATTTGGGTGGCATCATCAAATTAAAGCAATTACATACATACAAAAATACAAATATGCAGTCATGGTCACAGAAATTACTTCACTTGAAATTTTAGAGCCTATGAGGTTTTTGAAATCGTTCAAATTTTTTGAATCGAATTCAGTTGAGTTATTGAGGTTTTGGTGATTGGCAGGCAACTAGCGGCTGCAAGGGGGTAACCCATCTTTAACCCCTCTTTTTGTCGACAAATTTTTTAGACATTATAATATTTTTTCAGAATTAAAAGAACGCAGAAATTAACGCCCTTCGATAATCTCTGGGTCCGCTGTTGATTGGCGATAGTTTCATTCAAAACTTTCAGAAATTAAATATTTTCGTAACTTAAGCAATGTATGATTTTTCAAACTTCAGATTAGTTTTCCTGTTATCGTCCAATTTGAACAGATGGATTCAGCGTCTAGAGATGGAAAGCTAAGTAAAGCATTGATCTTTGATACAATTTTTGGATTCGGTAAAGTGAAATCAGCAGACTTTCAGTTTGTGCTAACAACAATCACGGAAATAATATATTTATATAAAGGTAGAAGAAATTATTGAAATGATATCAGAAGTATTAATTTTCATTGTTTGGATTCGGCAAAAATGCTATTGCTATGTATAAAACGTGAATTTGAAATCTATTTTAAATTTTTTCGAAATTACAGGAACTTAACTTGTAGTAAAAAATTTAGCTTTGGCTCGACAGGATAACTCAAATTTTGCTGAAAAATTTTGATCAAGGAAAAAAATCATATTTCGAGTCTTAGAACTATTTTTCTAAGTTTCAGTTCATTCAAATTGGGCAGAGCTAAGTCGACATGGAAGGATCCAGAGTTGTTAATTTTTTTCTTTCCTAAAACATTTTTTTTTGTTTATGACGGATTTGGGGTTAAACCGCTCCGATGTGATGTAAAAATTTATTTATACATCAAGTACTAAAGAACCAATAAGCAATAATTGTAAGTAATCTAAAGTTATCGGCTCAGAAATATAATCGTTCTAGTTCGTGTCTAAACCCGAACTCGGAAAAATTGATCTATTATGGAATAAGAATGATAATAATTTAAGAACTTCGGAGTCTAGGAACACAATCTGTGGGCTTTGAGACAAAATTTGAGTTTTCTAGGTTAGACTTTGTATGGATTCAAATGAATTTATAATCTGTTAAAATTTTCTGTGATGTTCTAGGTTTAACCCATATCATTCCGGTACTAGATGCCATGATCTAATTTGGAGAATTTTCAAAACGCAATTTCCATTTATCTTCAATAAGAAATTTTAGTACTTAAAAAATAAAAAATAAATTTTTTCTGAATTTTAGAGGGCATGGTAGTTTTTGGCTTACCCCAAGAAAATAAGGTGACCATGTGTAAAAAAAAAATATTTCTACACCACATCATGAGCAAAGTATTCTCTGAAATCAAATGTATTTAACACAGTATTTTAGAAGTTATTTTACCTATTTCTCCATAATTTTTTTTTAACAAAATTTTGGTCAGCTGTAGTCTCAGAAAAATATATGAGGACCTGTGAAGTTATAATTTCCACATCAAGTTTGTTATTTTATCTAGCGCGAAATTCTCATTTTAATGCAAAATATTTAATTTTACTATTTTTTGTTAATTTTTAAAACCACCTTCCAAAAAAGTATGTCTGTTCACCTGGCCTTGAAGTCAGGTGAAATACAATATTTTTAAATTATCTAAATGTAGTTTTAAAGTCAGTATATATAGAAATTTTATGCAATGATTACTTTGCGAATGAATTTTTGACGAATTTTCAAAGTTGCTGCTCGATTATTGGAAGGTTGGGACGACATGAGTTAAGAGGACTGGAAAAAAATTTACTTTTTGGGGGATTTATTTTTTTTTAAAACTATGATATTTTATTACAAAATTGGTAAGAGATGTTTATTGAAAAACAAAAATTTTTTTTTGTTCGCTTTTAATCCAAGATGGCGGAAGTAGAGGGCATCTCCGAAAAAGTCAATTTTTGGTGGTAAGAAGGATTCCAAACTTCCTAATAAAGATAGTGACGTAATTTAAAACAGATTTTGTTCGCTAGACGTTTCTCTATAAGTGAAATTACAAAAAAGTGAAACTTTCCCCTTCCCCTTTTTCAGGTTTTTTTTTTCTCAAAAGAACGAAAAAAACAGTTATTAAAAACATGGAACTTTTTTATCCAAAGAAAGGGGGAAGGAACATTCTTCTTAGAAAAAAGTATGCTGATTTCTAATCGAATATCAGTTTTTCAAAATTCAAAATGGAGGATCTAATATGGCGAAAGTTTTACTAGGGGGTTTTCGGGCTCGTTGATTAGGAATCTGGCACCATATTTTGAAAATATAAAATGGCGGATTGAATATGAAGGAAGAATTGAAAAAAATCGATCGGATTAGCTTGAAATTCGTTACTTGGCGGTTTTTGGAGTCACTGTTTATGAATTTAATAACAGATTTGTAATCGCGACCCTGAAAACCCCCCAGCAACGAGCTGCAAGCGAATTTGATGAACTTTATATTTGGGATCCGTTCCACATATTTTTGAACTAGGTTTAGTTTTTGAGTAAAATTTTCAGATGCTGAATAGAGAAAAATAAAAAAAATCTGATGCTGAAAATATGTTGGACTTCTTTTACACTGCTTCAATTTCTATGACCACGACTTTAACTGTCGGTTGTCTAAATGGAATATATGTAGAATAAAATAAAAGCATATCGTTTGAAATGAAAGTGTGGATAGCAGGAGCAATCAAGAGCTACGAACGAGCGAGCGAGCAAAGATGTGATGCAGTTTTATATTTTTTTATGACATTTCAAATGGTGCAGCAAGTGTAGATACAATTTGATGTTTGTTTGTTTTTGCTTGTTTGATTGTTTTGATGACTATTATCACACCGGACAGACTGATATACATACATCGACAATACATACATACATACATATATATATGGACGAATGACGATGATGATCTATCTGTCATTCAGCAAATACAATAATTAGAGGAAGAAGAAGCAACAGTAAAAAAAAAAATAGTAATAATAAAAAAAAGGCAATATGTGACTGTGACTTGTTTTTAATACTTTATTTACGCTTTACTAATGGAATTAAGTAATTTAATTTTGTGTTGTTTTGTTTTCTCTTTTTTATGTGTATATACATGCATATGTATGTGTGTACATAAGTGTATGTAAGTGCTAGTTTTTTATTTTTTTTATTTGAAAAATGCATTCATGCTTTACTTAAATGTCAAATTAACTATCATTTATTTCATAGTGTATGGATGCATGTATGTGTGAATTAGTAGACAAAAAAGGGTTGTTTTTTACACCACATTCAGATATGTATTATGTAAGTAAATTTATTTTACACTACATCTTTCAGTTATTCAGTCAGTCAATGAACTGTCACTATTACTACATACTTTTCCTTTTTTTTAACATTTATTTATTATAGTCGGTTTGGGTCTGTCTTCTCATGCAATTAAACGACATGACATTTGATTTGTTCCCAAAGCTTTTTTTTTATTATTTTTTATTTGTATACTTACTTATATTGTTTTGATTTTTTTGAAAAATTGTTTTCACTGCTTCTTTTTTTTGTTGCCCCCTTTGTTTTTTTTTTTTTTTTTTTTTTTGGCTTCCTCTAAAGAGGAAGGAAGTTTTAGGCATGAAATTGTATTTTTACTTTCACGCAATTTGATTTCAATTCAGAAAGAACCAAAAAAAAAATGCAAAATATTTATTATGTGGGGGTAAACAATTTTCCATATTGTATATCTATGAGTGTAGTACTGTATTTCGTAAATATTTTTCACGTAGGTGGTACATTCATATGTATAAATTGTGCAGCGAAAAATACTAAAATTGTGTTG
The DNA here is from genome assembly GCA_963691655.1 of Toxonevra muliebris. Lineage (NCBI taxonomy): Eukaryota > Metazoa > Arthropoda > Insecta > Diptera > Pallopteridae > Toxonevra > Toxonevra muliebris. The sequence goes on from OY829326.1 coordinate 121,961,618, forward strand.
AGAAAAAAAAAAATAAAAATAAAATGGAAAAAAAAGATTTGTCATTTGGCGCCGCGGGTGATAGCAAAAGATTAATGATCTTACAAATGGTGGTAGTAGTAATCTACATATAAACATATACATACATACATTTTTACATATCTGCAATGCAATACTAAATACACTTTACAAATAAGCAAAAACGGTTTTTTGCAATTCTGATTTCATTTTTCTTTTAAATTGTTCATGGAAATGGAAAATTTATTATGCGCCAACAAAAGTGAAGTGACATTACATATATGGAATAGTTTTTTCTGAAAAGAGTTTTCAATTTATATAAGTTAGTTTACTTGAAACAATTGGCGGTACCACTCATTATGTGTCAGAATCTAGCTTTGCCTTGTAAACGAAATTTAAAGGGACCTTCTAGTCTAGCGCCCTTGAATTTGATGAGTTTTTAGGATTTTTTTTTTTTTTAAATGAAATAATGAGCAATAGTATTTAAACTTTGTAGATATATTTTATTACTTTAACAATATACAAAAATAATAATAATACAAAAAAAAAATTATAATTTTAAGTAAACTAAAATTGGTGTTACAGTTGCCCTCTTCAAAAAAACGGATCTTGCTGGTGGGACAGGATTTGATTTTTCCACCACTGATCTCAAACAAAAAAAAAAAAAAAAGAGGTTATAATTGGTATGAATGTAGGTATCGCAGGAACTAAAATGAAAAATGAAAAAAAAGAAAAATTTGACAAAATGGCGAGTTTTTGAAATTTACTTTACGAAAACAGACCGTTTTTTTTCACCTTTTTTTGGATGTAAAAAGCAAGAAGTATTCAACGTAGAATGTTTTTTTTAGTTCCTGCGATAAGCACTGGTTTTCTGAATAATATAGTAAAATTTTTTTGTGTCCGTGCAGAAAAATATAGTTTTAAGATAAATGGGTTTAAACTTCAGAAGTTGATACGAAAATTTTACAGTACACTTTTAAAAGTTCTATACTTTTAAAATATATAAAAAAATAAAAAATTTTGAAAAATCTAGACCAGAAGGTGGCTTTAAGCTCAATTTTACTACTTCTGCCACAACTTCAGGGTCAAATTCCCTGATACTCGTAGAAATAACTGGGAACAGACGAGACCAATGTTTTCAGGGGACTATCATATATGGTATACAGATAGCTCCAAGACAAACGATGGAGTCAGGGCAGGAGTGTATGGGGTTAGACCAAAAAAATCAAAAGTTTTTCAAACCGAGGTGAATGCTATTGATTGCACTCTCTGCATAGAAAATCACATCGAAACTAGTTTGAGACTGCCCACAGCTCCTGAAGAACCTAGCATCTCACAAAAGAGTACAACTCATTTGGGCGCCAGGGCATAAGGGACATGTTGGCAACGAAATGGCAGATGAACTTACTAGAAAAGGCTCATCCAGTGAATTCATTGAACCACAACCATTCTGCGGCTTATCATGAAGTTAAGTTAAACTCAGTTTAAAAAATTGGCTGAATAATAATTCACATATTACATAACGCGCGAGGGGGAGGGGGTGGGTCTGACAATTTGTTACGAAGTGTTACATGGGGGAGGGGGGGTATCAACTGCGTTATCTAACGTCGATTTTATACTATCAAATACAAATGACTTCAAAAATTAAAAAAAAAAACAGATCCCATTAATAAAAATTTGTTACGTTACTAGGGGGGAGGCCATTTTTTTGTTACGATGTGTTACGACTAGGGCGGGAGGGGTCAAAATTGGTCGAAAATTTGCTTTACATAATATGTGAATGGCTCCTAATAGAACTAAGCAATTGCTTAACCCATTAATTGACAATGGTGCGAAATCACCCCACTAAAAAGTGTGTTTTTATGGACTAAAAGTGTGATTTTTATAGACTAGAAGTGTAATTCTTATATATTAATGGGTTAATCTAGGTAGAAAACAAATCCGAATTGCCTTAGGGTCTACACAGGACATTGTAGGGTCAACAAGCGCTTATCAACCTTGGGTTTAGTCGAATATGTAACGAGAAGGAAGAAACAGCAGAACATATCCTATGCAACGGTGAAGGTCTAATGAGGTCCCAACTTCGTTACTTAAAAAACTCTATCCTACAACCGCAAGCCAATAGTTCTCCTAAAGGGATAATAAACTTCCTCAAGGGAAGTAAACTCATAGGAGAACTATAAAATGCACTAATTTCTCGAGTGATATCACAATAGGCCCAATTTGTCCCCAGTGATCTGGGATCGTTTTGCCCACCTTCTCAATAATCTAATCTAAGCTCAATTTTGTTTTTTTCCTAGTACTTTATTTTTAAAAGTAAACTTTTAGGGCTGTTTTCTCAGTGTCCGATTAAACATTAATCACAACTAATTACTACTACTAATCGACGGTTAAAGTATGAATTAGTGCTTAGTCCGACATTGAGAAAACGGCCCCTAGTGTTTGTTCGGATTGACATAAGAAATCATCAATTTGATTTTATGAAAAGTCGAATTGGTTTCAGAAATCTCCAATTTGACGATCTCTGAAACCAATTCGAATTGAATTCAGAAAATTTTTTTTTTTTTTAAAAGTAATTGTTATACAAAGATGCTCATTATGATCAACAAATATATAATTTACATAATAATTTCAACTCAAAATAAAATTGAATTTGAATTCAGTTGAGTGGAATTGAATTCAGAAAGCTTAAATTTTAATTCAAAAAAGTTAAATTGAATTCAGAAGTCGCAATTCGAATTAGAGTAGTGAAACTGAATTCAGAAAATTTAAATTTGAGTTTAAGACTGTCAAATCAAGTTCAGAAAGCGGGCAATTTCAGTACAGAGGAGTGAATGAATTCAGAAAAAGTCAATTTGGATTCAAAAGTTTCAATTCGCATTAGATCAGGGAAATTGAGTTCAGAAAACATCAATTTGAAGTCAAAGCTGTCGAATTAAGTGCAGAAAAAGGCAATCTGAATTCGGAAAAATCGAGTTTAATTCAGAAAGCCCTTATTTGAATTTAGAGAACTCGAATCGTATTTAGAGATCTTAAATTTCACCCTTCTAAATAAGTTAAAATGAATTCAGAAATTCTCAAATTGAATTGAGAGATGTCGAATTGAATTCAAAATGTCTGACTCAGAAATCAAAGTCAAATATAATTTTGAGAGTATCAACTTAAACTTAGAGGTGCCGTTTTTGGTTTCACAAAACTTCAATTAAATTCAGCCATGCCATATCGAATTTAGATAGTCCCAATTTGGATTTAGAAGGACCAAATGGTATTTACAAAGCATCTGGTGGATTTAAAGAACGGCAAATTAAGTTATGAAATATCCAATTTGAATTTACTAGCGTCGAGTTGAATTAAGAAAAGGTCAGTTTAAATTCAAAGAAGACAAATTGGATTTAGGAAGAGGCAATTTTAATTCAAGTTAAAGAGCTCATCCAAATTTGAATTTGGATGAGCCAAATTGAATTCAGATAACATCAAATTGAATTCAAAAGATTCGAGCCAAATTCAGAAAGTCTCAATTTAAATTCAGAGGAATCAAATATAATTCATTAATCGTCAAATTGAATTGAGGGGAATCGAACTGAACTCAAAATGTCTAAGCAGGAATCAGAGTCGAATATATTTGAGAGACCTGAATTGAAAGTGTCAATTAATATTCGAGGGAGTCGATTCGGGAGTCGATCACAAAGTAAAATCACACAAGTCAATCCAAATATTTTGGTCTTGGCAGTCCGTTCAACCATAATTCAAACTCATTTGATCGGATTTGAGTCAGCTGTTTATTGCTGATTGAGAAGTATGTAAATCTTCTTCTGTTTCTTCAATATGATTTTTACATTGAAAATCAGTTCGGAGAAGTAACAAATAATTTATAGACTAAATTCGTGAAAAGATATTGATCCAATCAAATAATTTTATTAAAATGTATTTTAGAACTGAAATGAATTTCTGAGAACTTTAATAAAAAATATCATTCAATAAAATTTTGCTTCAGCATACATACATAACAATTGTTTGTTTTCCTATACAAAAGCTTGAAGTATTCTTCAGCTCAGTCATGGCCTCCAAAAGACTAAACAAAAAGAAGATATATCAATGGCATTCGCATATGTAATAAATAGTTATGTTATATTTGGAATAACCTCAAGAACAATGACGCACAAGAAGTAAAACTGCCCGCCTGCCTGCCAGTCAGTCAGCCTTCTAGCTTGAATATGTCTGTTGGTGTGTCTATCAGTATTTCAGCTTTTCTTTTCTTGCATTGAATCATAACTTATGAAATTTCAATTTAAATACAAACTGACATGAGAAGGCAGCAGCAGCAGCAGCAGCAACCAAACACTGGCGGCGGCGGCGGCGTCGGTGGCGACTGGCGTGTGAAATGCATAAATGTAAAAATGCGCGCGTGTTGCATGTACAAAAAATACAAAAACAATAAATATTCATATATACACACACACACACACACATTATACTTGTTCTTCTTGTACGGTATAGAAAAGTATAAAGCGCAAGCACAGCTCAGTCACACACAGTCACTCATTCATTCAATCGCATACAGAATATGAATACAGGGCATGAATGCTTCATGTATTTATTTATGTTGCACGCTGCGCATGTGCGCCTGCTCATATTTCATTGCTAGCTGATATCGTTGTTGCTGCAATTTCATTGCCATTTTGTATGGATATATTTTTTTTCTATATTTTTGCGTATATGGAACTCGAACTTTTCGCACTTCTTTGCTTCTACGATGTGATGCTGTATTCCTTAGTTTATAATCACGATGATGTTAATGTTGTTCATGATGATGATGGTTGTTTTTGGTTTGTTGGTGGCACACTAGCGTAGTGGCATGGTTTATGATTGCATTTGATATGGCATGGCGTGCATATCAACATTAATATTATTGCGATGAACGCTCTCTCTCTCTCTCTCTCTCTCTCTCTACCTCTCTGTTGCCATCATTGCCAGATTTGAAATTCTTCTTCTGTTTATGCTTCTTTTGTTTTATGAAGTATAAAAAAACAGAACAGAAAAAAGAAGAAGGACCCCCCTAAGTGTTAAATTTTAACACCATTTTCTATTCAATCTTTTGTGCATGCATTTCATGTTTTGTTTTTTTGCTAAGCTGAAACGCTGCACTTTCAGCTTTATGTTCTTCCACATTGGCAATGTTCCTTCCTTTTTTTGCGAATTTATTGCAATTTTTTTTCTGTAATAATTTTTTTGTTTTACTGGGATTTATATGAAATTAGACATGCTTCTGTTCATGCTCATGTACGCGGCTGTTCCCTCTCTTTCTTTCTCTCTTTCTTTCTCTCTCTCTCGAAATGCATTTATGTGCGAAAATTGTGCTTGAGTTTGAGTGAGTGCGAATGTGCATAATTTTAAAATTCATAGCAGATATTCAGCGCGTATATGAGATATGAGCTCGCTGGTTGTATCTTTGCATCAGCATTTATTTATTTTTCTAGCTCCGATACACGAGTGCGTTTTACAACAAGAACAAAAACAACAAAGATAAGCAGAAAATCTTTCTCAATAAAATTAATGCAATTACATTCATATTACGGCACAATAAATCTTACATTTGCTTTCATCATTTCATCATGCATTCATTCATTCATTCTTTTTTTTTTATTTCCATTCTCTTTGGTTTTAATTTTTTTTCTAGAATTCAGCTTTATTTCTAGTCATGTCTTTATGTAAGTATAATTTGCATCTGTTTGCATTTGATCGAATCCTTTTTGTTTTTTTTTTGTGTGTGTGTGTTCGTATTCTAATTTTTAATTTGATTTTAGTTCTATTTTGTATACGTTTCAGTTGTTGTTATTGCATTAAATTTGAATTGCAAATCTTTTAATACGGTATGTATGTATGTATGTAGAGTGTGTATTTTTACATATACATAGATATTTGTATACATTATAAATATTACAGTTTAAGCTTGTAGAATATATTTTTGTATGAGCAGAAATCTTAATAGTAAAATACAATGAAAATCCCAATGTTACTTAACCTAGTTTCATATTACATCAGTGACGGTCAAACACATGTTTTATTGCAAAAGCTCTTTAAAATGGAAGTATGTGGTTGCAAAAGCTCTTTTCAGTTGAAGCTGTCTCTTTTTCGCTTTTTTCAGTACTAAAATTTGCTTCAAAGCAATGGCTTTTTGAAGCACTGAAAAAAGCCGTCACTGTTTAAAATTATAAATTTACTGTCTTGAGAGTAAAATTAACTATGAAGAGGCCTTAGCCGATTTGTTACTGAAAACGTTTAGTTTGCATCTAATACTATGTTCCCACTGAGCTGAAATTGCGTGGTTTCGATGGTCAATTTCGGCATACAAAAACATATAAAAAAAAACCACGGAATGAGATGGTTTCAACGAAGCCGCATTGGAAACCGAGCAAAAATCTAATGCAACGCTGAATGTGTTCACTGTAATGAATTTTTAAATAAATTTTCTCTGACATTTCTGTACAGACATTTATATTTTGCTTTGCGTTAACCTTGGTTAATAGGAAAAACGAAAATATAAGAAAATAAATTTGTGGAGTGCGCGGAAAGCGGAACACATACTCGAGGTATGGGCAGAAAAGATAGAGAAGCTGTGTAAGGCCATTATTATGTCTGGCCGTGGGTGTAAGTAAGATAAAATCCGTTCATAGTACAATTTTTTTCTTGCACCCCTAGACATATACACGTCCCCTGGTTAAAGAGCGCATGCAAATAATTTGGCTTAGGACTCATTTGAAAGAGCATGATTCAATCTTTAATTTCTAAATTTCGAAGTTTGTAGCACGTTAGGTAGGATTCAGCTCTACAATTTTTCAAAAATGGCCATAAACGATATTTTTAGGTGTTTCAATCCATTTTTTCTAAAACGTGACGTGATGCGAAGTTTCTGACCTAAGCATGAAAAATTCATTCGCAAAACGCTAGGGAACCATATTATTCGCAAAACCCATGTAGGCAGTGTTTTTGCTGATCCAAAGTTTTAGGAGACAATCAATGAAACGAAACCAAAATCGCAATCAGCTTCACAATCTAAACGATTGCAGTTTCGTTCGAAATCATTTGCCAAAACTACGCAATTTCAGCTCAATGTGAACATGGTATAAGCAAGATTCGATTTCCAACCAATTTCGATAAAGCCGAAACTTTTTTTGAAGCGTAGTGTATTTTCATACCAATTGCAATCCTACTACTGCTTTTGCTTCTTTCATATTATTTTCAATCTCGAAGATATTCAAGTAAATAACTTAAAATTTTTCAACTTAACTAGTTTTGTACAAAATCTAATATGAATGTAATTATAAACCTCACCGATTTTTCTCAAATTTGAAACATTTATTTGAACATAATTATCTTCAATGATTAAGATTTTAATCAAATTTTAAATTTATTTTAAAGTAAGTAGTTATTTTAATTACAGAAATAAATTAAGTGCATTGATTGGTTGATTGATTTTAAGGGTAGTGAGTACTGTGACCTTGAAAGGTCTGTCCTACCCTCGATAGTAGCTTGCTTACAAGCTATCAGACAATTTGGTTGACGAATTTCAGTAGGAAATGTGTCTTCAAGGCTATGTTGTCCCTGTTTCCTGCGCAGGAGTGCATCGCAGTGTGGTAGGATTTGCTCTGGTGTTTCTTTTCCACTATTTTACAGCTTGCAGGTGCTGCCCTGACTTATGCGTTAGTTTTTCATAAGTTTCCCCGTTTTACAGAGCCCTGAAAGAAAGCCCATGATTAATCTCAGTTGATTTTTGCTTAGCTTAAGACAAAGATCTGCTCTTTTGGAATCGAAACTCTCAATTAATAGCTTTGCTTGCCGAAGCTTTGAGAGGTGTGCCCAGTAGGATAACCCACTGTTCCACTTCCTTTAAGGTGCCTTTTATGGTTTGAGTTCCTATACTCACCAAAGGTTGTGGACCAATGTACGTTTAAGCTACTGCGTTCCTTGCTAAGTGGTCGGCTATTTCGTTACCATTCACAACTGTGTGCCCAGGTAACCAGAACAAAGTGACTTTATTACTCTTGCCTAATATGTTAAAGAGCTCTATGCATTCCCATACAAGTTTTCAAATACGAACATTTTTAAAAAAGGAACTTTCCCCAATATTTTCTGAAGTTCACACTGATCCAAAAAAAAAAAAAAACATTAAATTTCTGTTAAAGCAAAGTAGGTAAAACTCGATAGCTTGTTAACTTTGTATTATCCAAAAAACTTCAAAAGGAATGCTAGCCCAACGTAGATCCCTTTAATTTGAGGTTTGTTTTACATATGATTGAAAAAAAACTTGGTATAAGAACTTAACAAAAAAATGCATCCATGGATTTTGAGTTCTCTTCACTTTTGAAACTTTAACTAAAGGCTCTCATTCACAAGTAAATCTAAAAAGAATCAAGTATAATCAATAGAGGAATTAAGCAAGTGTGAAACTTTATAGGGACAAATTTGGCCCGTCCCCCGAGGCATATACTCATTTATGTACCTACAATACATTTACAGAAATCTTATTAACCTCAATGATTTTATGAGTATTAGATAAAAAAATAAGCTTGTATTTTGTCTCTTTGTTTATTTTGCCCATGGGCAAATCATGAATACGATATCTTTAGTAATCGCACAGATGATGGATATAATTTCCAAAACACAAAAAATTTGTTTTTTAACCAAATTAAGAAATTTATGTATCTTACTTATTTACACAAATCATTTTCACCTTTTCGATATCGGATTGCAATCAGAAAAAAATCCAATAAAACATGAGAAAAGACTCTACCGCTCTTACTTATAATTTGAAGCATATTCTTCACCTGTGTGTTCTTTTATTTATTTTATTTAAGTGTTTTTCAGATCCATATTCTTCCATTCAAACTATAGATGATTAAGAAAAACTTTTAATTTAAGTTCTACTAAGCCAATTCATGATATTTTTTAGGTAAAAACGCACAGGCGTCGAAGGTTAAATTAAATCAGTGACGGCCAAAATAAGCTCGTTAATGTGCGTATGATTACATTACATTACGCTTACAAAAAATTGTTTGGTTGATGCTGTTTCTTTTTTTCGCATATAATTCAGTGTAAAAGTTTTTCAAATACTAATGAATATGCATGTTGCCAACGGTGTAGAATAGCCGTCACTGAACTAATTATTTCATATTCAGTAATTTAGAACTTAAATATTTTCTTTGAAAGTTTATATCAGTGAAGTTGATTCAAGCTCAATTTTTTTTAACCTGAGAGTATTAAGTTGAATTTATTCTCACGAGCACCGAAAAATTAGTTTCAATATTCCACACATTCTTTTAAGGTTTGATTTTTGAACCTTTCTATTTGTAACGCACAGATAGAAAATTTTACCCAATTCGAAATTATTATTTTTTTTATTTTTTCATAAAGCCAATACAACAAAGTTTGCTCGAGCAGCTGTAAAATATGATGCTTTTCAATTAGTTTTGCAAATAACATTTGAGAGTAATGAATTGTGTGCAAAGTTTAAGTACGTTTATTTTAAAACAAAATTATAATTTAAGAAAAATAAAAAATGGAGACAAATACTGACAGTAAGCAGATCATTTATCAATTTAAAAAATTTTTGTTCAATTTATTAGTTATGATAAATAAATCCATATTATTGAAGTGACCGTATACTGAAATGGTGCAATTTTAAAGTGGAAGTTTATTTAGACTTTTAAAAAATTGCTTGGGTGTGCTTGGAATAAAATCATCAGGACTATTTAGGATATTTAGTTATGTGTTAGATTACTACGTTTCGCTCTGCGATTTTTCGCGATTTCTGAAAAATTCCATTTTTTCTCAGACAACTACTGAAAACCAAACTGTGATTGGTTTGTTGTATGGCGACTGCCGAAAAAATCTTCTTTTTTGACGAGGCGATATTAGAAATTTGTTTCTTATTTTTTTTTACTAAAAATGTAAAATAAATAATTTCTTAGCTGAACAACAAAAAAAATTGGCTTGCGGGTAGCTGCGGATCCAATTTTTGTACACAAAACACTGAATGTATATTGAGGGGAAACTATTAAGAGATTGAAAGTTTTTAAGAAATTGAAATTTTTTTTTATTTTTTTATGATTTTTATTTTGTTATCTTAACTGCAACGGATTTTAGAGCTATTTTAGTTTTTCTGTTGTATGGGAGATGGGCGAGGCAGTTGACCGATCACGCCCATTTTAATAATTTTTCTTTTTCACGACCTAAGAGTGGCTCATGCCAAAAATCGTTTTGCTGAGATGATTCCTTACATTTTTTTCGCTATCTCATAACAAATTTTATAGCACTTCATATCACACCCTTATAGAATAAGTAGGCGTGGCAATCTTATTTTCATGTGAGGGCGTCCCTATCATCTAACAAACTTCTAGACCAAGTTTCATATTGATACCGCCATTTTTCGAATTTTGGCCAGAAAATTGGGTCAAATTTCCTATAGTGCATTGGTTTGAGTTTGTCAGTTACTGTGATAAGTGATAACTTGACATTTTTTTAAAAATATTTTTTCTGTGCTAATTCCAAAAATAAATACAATACTTTCTCTTATAACGTACCCGCTTAAAATGGATTTTCAATTACTGTGAATCATTTTGAAACTCCCATATAAACCTTTATACCAAATTTGGTTAACCCATTAACCCTTTCGGGAACATAAGGAAACCAGAAGAGATAACGCAAAACAAACTGATCCACATTTGATACAATTTTTAATTAATACAACAATAATTGAGTGCTCCTGAATGACTAAAATTTCATTGGTCACCGACGACCCTGTGGCTCTTAATGGGAATTTTTTACGAACTTTTTTAATTCATTTTCATTAGATATATTTTTAAAGACAGACAAACTCTTTTACTGTTAATTCTTCACTTAACCCTTTCTTGACCGTAACGAAACTAGAAGCGATAGAGCAAAACTGCATCCGGATTTACCTTTGTCTAACCCCTATTTCATTGTAAAAAGTTTTTAAAAAATTTCGATTGTAGATCTTAGGGTCACCCGTGACCCAAAGTAGCTGCTACGACTCCTATAAGCATCCTCGCGAAATTTAAAGAAAATCATACAGCTAAAAACTTGTTCAGTCTTTTTAAAGTGAAATTTCGGATATAATGAACCATTTTTGCCAGTCTCTTGAAGTTCACTTTAAGCGCAAAGTACTGTATTTACAATTTGACATACAAACAGAAAACGTGCGCCTCTCTACTCACCGTGAAATCAGTAACCGTCTCAAATTAAAAATCAATAAATGCTTATAAATAGACAGATATAAAAATAGCATTTATATTTTCTCTACCATCAACTTTTCAGATATTTTCCTTAAATATGCTAATTAAGCACATGGTCTGAAGTATACTTCATTCAAGTTTCCAAGTTTCCACTTGAATGAATCCATTTTCTACAATATACCATAATAAAAAATAATTAAAAAAATAAAACTTCAATTTGGGAAGAAAACAAAAATGCATATCAAAAAAACGCGCTTGATTTGTTAAATTGACAATTAAATACATAACTGTAAAAGCATAAAAAACACCGAGTTGTATGTAGGCATATGAGTAGGCAACATTGTGTGACAATTAATGAAGGCAAATCTACTACGAAAAAGATGATAAATAAAGCATTGACATAACAGTTGAAATGGCTTTTCTATCAAAGAAAAACAAAAACCAATTTAACCCATTGATGACATAAAAATCAAACGATGTAGCAAACACACAAATTTACATTTCATAAAAACCTATGAAGCGTAAAGAAAAACCTAAAGCATAATGAGATTTAAATTAAAAAAAAAAGAAGCAAACTAGGTAGTAAAATCAAGAGACAAAACGTGAGAAATATTTTTGGTCTGCATTCATGAAACATATAAAAAATTAATAAATAAAACCAAAAAAATAATGAATTTTTTTTTTTTTCATATTTTGTGATACCTAAAAGTTTCGAAATTAATCTGACCCCAAAGCACGTGTTGAGATCAAATTCAACATGCGCACAATTAATGCATACATGCTGCGGGTTTTACCTGTAAGTAAAGTGGCTTAAGGTGACCATATAACCTGTCCTCGTGTCAAATACTACATACATATGCGACTCTCGCTAACGCTCTCCTGCTGTTCTGACAGTTTATGGCGTCTATTTTAATATTTTTATAATTTCTTTTATATATGCATAATTTTTTATTGTCATGTGTTTTTTCTTCTTCATATTTTAATAACATGAATTTTTTTATGAAATTTGAGCCAACTGTCATTTTAATAAGCAATCTCAATGTGTGTCTCCCTACATAAAAAAAAAAAATAGGAAAAAGAAACAAAAATTAATAGGCAGAAACTTCATCATAGTTTTTGTTAGTTTAATTTATGTGTAGACGTAGAGTAGCGCTAAAGGGGGAACGAGGGTACCAAGTGGGTCATTATTATGTGACATATGCGGGCTTCAATTGTTGCTGCTGGGTTTGTTCACTGTCCGTTATTGTCATCTAAATGAACTGACAACTTCCAAAGCAACAACAACAGTTCACTTTACTATTACATACTATACAGTTGACAATGTAAGTAAATATTCGACTGCCTGTCTGCCTGCCTGCCCGTCTCTCCCTTCTGTCAGCGGGAAGTTTCTCATTAATTTATAAAAAGCATGAAAGAAATAAACTAACAAAAAAAAACAAAAAGCATGCAACAAAAGAAAAATCTTTTAACTTCATCGAAATCGTTAAACATTAAAAAAATATTTCATTTTTAAGATTTTTTCTTCATAATTTTATTGTCTTTTAATTTTTGTGTCTTTTCAGTTTCAATATTCGTCGACAGAAAACATCCTTTTATTTTTTTATTTTCTTTCGTTTTTAAATTTGTTTGTCTGTTTGTTAATTGACATTTTGATTGAACTTTTCGCTTTTTATTTTCTCATTCACTCAGTTGTCAATTATTTGTCAGTCAAGTATTGGGAACATTTTCCCATTTATTCGTTCTCCTACTTGTCGCTTTTAATTTAAATTCGGATGAATTAATTTACAGACATTAAAAATTTTGTTGAGAGAAATTGTGAACTATTTTTCTTTTTTATATCTTCTCTTTAATTTTTCTTGTAGGTATTCATTAAAAATGATTTAAAGATTTTAAGTTCAAATGGCATAAATGCTTTTGAAGCACGAAAATCCAAAATAGGGAATACTCATTGGTTCATACTTTTTCCAAACTAGAAAAGCTGTTCTTCTAGTACTTAGAGCAGTGACGGCCATTCTACACCATTGACAAAATACATATGTAATAGGTAGTTAGTTTTTAAAAATATATATGCCTACAGTGACAAGTGAGCAGCTTTTTGCAAGCACGTTAATAGAATACATTAGCGTCTTTTAGCATTTTCTCAGTCTTACAAAATTTAAAATTTTGAATACTGCGCCAATTTTAATTGAATACAAATGAAATTCAGCTATGTCATCATTTCTTTTGTACAAAATATTTGAACTTGAACATTCGTTTTCATACAAATACGAAAATATATGCGACTCAATATTCCATTCGACATGGCACAGAAAACCTACTGTTACGGTCATCGACCAAAGGCTTCAGTGTCTTTTTTCTGAACAACGATTTTACATCGCTGCTTGTTCGAAATGTCACAATTTTTACGACCTTCAGAACGATTTCGATAGTCTATTGGGTAGTACACTAGACATTCACCCGGAAGGTTCGGGTTCGAAACCCGTCTTGGTCTGGTGATTAGTTATCATAACCTGGTAATATACAGTATCAATATGAAGTGTATGAGAATTATAAGAAAGTGCAGAAGTACATGCCTTGATTGGTAATGGCAAAACCACCAATCCGTTAAAAATTTGTCACACTGTCGTTTGAAATCGGATTTAAACTGTAGACTCAACTATGTGGTATCAAAATAGGCCTTTCAGGACTAAGTGTGTCTCTCGACAGCCACACCAACCTAAGCTAGCTTAACCTAATTTAACCTAACCTAACTTAAACTAACCTCACCTTACCTAACATAACCTAATCTTACCTAACCTAACCTAACTTAAACTAACCTAACCTTACCTTACCTAACCTAACCTAACCTAACCCAACCCAACCTAACCTAACCTAACCTAACCTAACCTAACCTAACCTAACCTAACCTAACCTAACCTAACCTAACCTAACCTAACCTAACCTAACTTAACCTAACCTAACTTAACCTAGCCTAGCCTAACCTAACCTACGACTCTCCCAAATTTAAAGCAAACGCTCACAACTTTTTTCTATCTTTCGTTCCACTACTAATTTATCTCTTCTCGCCATTGTCTATACTGTTTTTGAATTTCCCGGATCTATTCTGTACCAACAGCTTAAAATTTAGGGGATTGATCAACCCTTTAAGTACTATCTGCCCCCTTTCTCAATGAAAAACTGAAGTATACGTTTCAAAGCTACAATGAAGCAGAACTTTTCAACTAGTTCATCAAACATTCCATAGCTCGAGACTTCATCAACCCAAAGTTCAATTTTTCAAGGAGTTTAGATGAAACCTCCTTATTTTCTTAAAATTTTTCTTTTGTCTACAAAAAATAGTAAACCTAAGATTGTTAATATTTAATTTATTTCAATACTGTTTCACTTCTCTAACCTTTCCTAAATTCAACATTAAAAATTGAAACTAAGGAACTAATGAGAGGATCATATTTGGGAAGAAAATACTATAAATCATTTACAAGCAGCTGTAAAAATCGATCTACTTTTAATATACAATTAGTTAACCTTAGTCTCCCTAAATCCCATACGAATTCCGCGTGTTTTAATTTTTTTTAATTTTTTTTTTTACGAGAGTTCATCAAATGTGCATTTAACAAATGCTTACAACAATTTATTTCAACAACAAAAGGAAATAAATTTACCAATTTACATAATATCCTTTAATAGCACCAACACAAAAAAAAATAAAAGAAATAAAAAAATATATGCATGAGAGAAAAAACAAAATGCCCACGCAACATTAACGTAAATGTGGCTAGGGCATGCCTTTCTTAATATAGCGGATTTTCCTAATAGGAATTTATATGCAAACATTTGTAAAATTGTTGTGTTATTGTTGTTGCTTTTCACCAAGTTCGCTAATTTGCTGCATTGCTTATGCGCTCGTTATCCTTTAGTATTATCCTTCAGCAAAAAAAAAAAAAAAGCAATGAACGCCCCTAACGAATTGATATACGTATACAAAATATTATGGAAATATATACACACATACAAACATACATGTATATGTGTGTGTGTATTTCTGAAACTCGCACACGTGGCCAAATTCTACACGAAATCGAAACCCTCCCGAAAAAAAAGTAAAACAAACGAAATCAACAGCGAAAACGAAATAATAAAAATCGCTTTAACTGTTTTTACCCCTTAGCGGTACTTTAGGTATTATTCCGTATATGTATTTTGCTGTTGTTGTTCTTGTTGTTTTTAATGTCCTTGCTTACCCTTCGTGCTGCAATTCATTCTCAGAGTCTTTCGACTTTAGCTTCGGCTCAACTCATTGCAACTCAGTTCAGCTCAGCTGAGCTGAGCTCGTTTAAAATTTTGTATGCCTTACATCCAGGTGCGAACAAATTGCGAGCGTGTGCTGTGTACATTGCTGTTACTGTTTTAAAAGGGACTAAGTGTGGAATTGGAAGTGCATGTATATGTGTGTGTGTGTATTGCCGCATAGCGGTATAACTATTTAGCTCAGGTTAAACTAACACTTTTCTGTTTTAAGTTTAGTTTAGTGATGGCTGCGGTGAATTTTTGTATTGATTCACAAGGCTAAAGTTAAATTTTAATGCCGCGCCGCACTGCATGCGTTACCGCGGCATGCCCCATTGTGGTATTAAGTAAAATAATATATAAAAAAATTTTGCATTTTTATTTTGCATTGCATTCTTTTTTTGTGTGTTTGTTTGACTTCAAACAATTGCAAAATATTTAACTGGCTGCATTGAAAAACGCTTTTCCCTTTCGCTTTTTTGTTTCGCAAAAATAAAAGGGTGCATTGTTATTATAAGTTTTTAAGAAAGTTTTTCTATATTATTTTTATGGCTTCCGCGTGTTCATCGAAGGCGTGTGTATGTGCGCTCAGGTTGCCACTTTATTTGTTGCTGTTATTGTTCTCTGTGGCTTTTTGTTTTTGTTTGACATTTTGTCAAAAGCCCGCGAATGATGGTGGGGGAGCAACTTGACATGCTTTATGTTTTTCGTATGCCTTTAGAAAAGAAAAATATTTACTTGCATTGTACCTACAAATTTATTTATGATTAGATTTTAATCGCATAAATATTTTGTATAACAAGCTGAAATTTTTTTTTTTTTTCTACTAACAAAAACATTTGTTGTACATAAAAGTTTATTTAATTTGAGTCATACTTTAAAATATTGGCAGACAGGCAGGTTGTAAAAACAAAACAAAAAAATACAATGGAAAAGGGGTCAGTTTACACTGAAAAGAGGTCAACATACATCACTAGGGGATGCATGTAAGTCTGTGTGATCCTCAATGACGGCAGCAGTTGACCAGTCATTGGTAAGTACGTACGTACGAGTGGTAGATCAAAACCATCAGTGAATATTTTTAATTCTTCAATCAATAAATTTCATTAAATTTTATGGCGCTTTAATGATTGCTTTATTTTTTGGTAATATTTTTATATAAACATCTGCTGAAATTATGTATAATGCAACCTAAATACAAGGTGTGCTCTTAAAAAGGAATTAGGTCGCACTAGCATATAAATCCAAATATGAAGAGAAGAACTTCGAAAATATCGCGATAGCATCAAAACTCTTTGAGTAAAGAATCTAGAAAAAATTATGGTCACTACTGCACGGAATGCTTGGCTTCGATTTTTGAAACAGTCGGAACCACCAAGTTCCTCTTGGCCCATTGATCAAAAAAAAAAAAAATAAATAAACATTTTTTGTTTGGTGATTGAGTCGAAGCCCAATGGACCCGTCAGCAACTCGTCTGAGGAGTTGCTCAATTATGCATAAGTAACGGAAAGGAACGTAACGTTGCCAACTGTCACTTAAATATCTGTGATATAGGCAGAGCGTGTAAGTGATTACCGAAATCGTAACGCAACGTAGAGTTCTATATTCGATAGATTTTTACGTTCCGTTACGCTACGTTACGTTACTTATGCATAATTGAGCCTTTACTCTTCGGTATGATGTTTGCTCCGAGTTCTGGTCTCTGATATTGTACATGGTCAGTGGCGGTTTTAGGATTTGGGTCTGACTCAATATCGACCAAAACCCAGACCTAGATCAAAAACGAGTGCAAAAACTTTATCAATGTTCACACCAAAAAAACAGACCAAAAATTAAAATATAACTTGAACAAAACTGAGACCAAATTCAAACTAAAATCGGGTAGAAATTTAGGCGCTAATTTCGACTAAATTTCAAACTAAAATTCAAACACTTTTTTTCAGATCAAAGGTCAAACCAAGAAATGAACCAAATTCAGAACGAAAATTTAGACCAAAATAAACATAATTCAGAGCAAAACCTTGATTAAAAAAAAGAATAATATTCAGATCAGGGAACAGACCAAAATTCCAACAAAAATCAATCAAAATGAGGGCAACTTTAGACGAAAACTCAAACTGAAAATCCAAAATTCAGATGGAATTCAAACCGAAATCAGTTCAAAATTCAGACCAAAAATCAAACAAAAAATTTAGACCACAACCCAGACTAAGAGTTAGATTAAAACTGAGACTTAAAAGACGCCAATTAAAAACAAACCAAAATTTAAGACCAATTCAAACGCTGGTTTGAGCAAAATTTGAATCACAATTTAGACTTAGAGTTACGCCAAATCTCAGAGCAGAAGGATCTCAAATACAGACCGAAAGCAAATCAAAACAAATTTTCAACCCCATTTCAATATAAATATGAAATTATTATTATTAAAATATTATATAAATAATATAAAACAATATTATTAAAATTATTAGGCTTTGAATGAACAATGATGCCAGAAGAATATCAAAAAGTTCATAGAACTAGCAGATCAGACGATCGTTTCGGAACCAGCTACGGTTCCTCATTAGTGATCTTTGTGATAATTCCCTAATTTCAACAATCTATATAAGTGAAAATACTGTAAAGTAAATGAGAATTACAAAGACAGTTATTTTCACTGAATAATATTATTTAAAGGAACTACCGTCCTATGTACTTTTTGCCATTCTTCTTTGACACTTGTATTACAAATTGGTCAGATTTTCTGACATTTGATATGAACCGTGTCTGTTTATCGCATGCAAAAAATTTTTTTTTTTTTCAAATTAAAAATATTATGAAACAATATTTTTAATCCTAAAGCTCTTTCTTTGTTGAACTGCTCATGGCTTTTTTGGAAAATTCTATATACTGTTAAGCCTTCTTAAAAATCATTGTTATCAATAAATATGCTTTTCCCAGTATATATTGTTGGGTTTTGGGAGGGGGTGGACGAGGGAGAAGGGAGGGGGCTTAGCCCCCATAGTCCCCATGGTATGCTTTCTGATAAAATCTTTGATTTGTTCCTCGGTATTGTCTCTATTCTGATTTCTGATAGGCTTTCTGACTTGGTCTGGTACCCTGCACGGTCTTTAGCCTTGCCCCCAGTATGCCTTTGTTTTAGTGTCTGGTCCGCTCCGCGATTTTGGTCTCTTTCCTGGCCCTAAGCATGTTCTCTGATCTAATCCCAAATATGGCATTTGTTCTAGTCTCTGATCTGGTCCTTAGTAGAGCCTCGGATCTGGTCCCCGTGCCGTTTTTCTGGTCTCTAATCTAAACACTGGCCTCTGATCTGGTTTTCTCCTCATTATGATCTGTTATCTAGCATATGATCAGTTCTACGGTATGGCCATTGTTGTGGTTTCTGGCCTGATTTTGGATCGGTTCTCTGTTTTTTCTTTAATTTATGCTCTAGTATCAGGTCTCTTGTCTGCTAGAGACTACAGCAAAAGAGAAGTTCATAGATTGAAGCGAAAGCATCTTAAAGTAAAGTTAACCCCTTTTTAAATGATTTAAAGTGTATATGAAAGATTTAACCTAATAAGAGCAGCTTTGGTGAAATAGATCGCATAAAAAACGGCGCAAAATTTCTATTCCAATGACTTCTATGAATTCTGTAGAGATAGACATTCCTAGTGTAGACTTCGGTGGTCCAGAAAATTTCATTAAATCTAATATTAATTCTGGGGTTCATCAGAATAAATGGATTTGGGGCGTCCTAATAAATAACTCAGCCCTCAGGAACTATTTTTTCTCTAAATTAAAATATTTTTAAGGAACGAAAAAACTTTTCCTCCCATCTTCTTGAACATTTTTCTGAACGTGTCGTGTTAGAAAAGTCTATTTGTTTTTAATCTTAAAAAATTTCGGGAACATAGAAATTTCTTTCCCATCCTTTCCCAAAATGCAATGTCCAAGAAATTATAAAGAGTTCATCGCTCTCTGATAAATATCTCAGTCCACTGCGACTATCTTTCTCCTTAAATTAAAAATCTTTGAAGGAGCTAAAAAAAAACCCTTAATTCTCACCTTCCTCAACCTCTGAATGGGTTTAATTTGGAATAAT
The DNA here is from genome assembly GCA_963691655.1 of Toxonevra muliebris. Lineage (NCBI taxonomy): Eukaryota > Metazoa > Arthropoda > Insecta > Diptera > Pallopteridae > Toxonevra > Toxonevra muliebris. Next base: position 121,981,238 of record OY829326.1, read on the forward strand.
TTGGAATCATTTTTGTTTCTAATTTTAATAAATCATGTAGGTATGTAAATAATAAGACTATTCGTGCTCAATCGAAAACTATTCCATGCATCGAATCTGTTGAAGGAGTTTGATCAAATTTTGGTCAATGTCGAATTAATCGAAAGGTTCAGTTTTTTCCATTTCAGCTGTTGTTGTCGCCATGTGATTGCAGTCGTTTTCACATCAACTCGACAGTGCACATAAACAAATTTTTCACCAATTTGATTAATATCGTTCATCAAACGTTGATTCGTTGGATTGATGTGTTCATTTGACTCAGTATGATGAATGCATTCATAAAAATATTTAGTGACTTCATAGTATTAATAAAAACTTGAATATTGATCATAAGCGCTTTGGATTTTCTAAGAGGAAATTTTTTGCTTTTGGATCTGCTTATGACTACATTGTCGGCTGGCTTTTGCGAAAACACTCTTCCATCCGACCCTGAATCCGCCAGTTATGAGGCATATGAACTTTCTGCATTGTACAAGTTTACTTACTACTTAATTAATTAATAATATAAATATATGCAAATGTAATTTAATTTTTAAGTATAGATACATTAAGTTTGAACACAAGTGAAAAATAATTAACATTTACCTGCTTGAATGATTGGGTTCATGAGCAAATGGTTCGGCATAAATATTTCTTACTGGCGGTACACGTCTCGGCAATGGAGGCGGTACAGGATTATAACCATCCATGATGGTATCACAATCGGAGTATTTCATAGATTTCATAGTCATTTTGGCTTAAGTATTTTCTGTTTTTTTTATCAGTATGTGAGTACAAAAACAAAACTGAATTGCACACACTCAATGCAAGGTACTTTTATGATTTTCAATTATTAATTTATTTATTTATTAATTTTCTTCTTTTTTTTATTTTAATGAAAGAAAATTATTTTTCTTTTTTTTCGCTTTTTTTTTATTTTGTGTGTGTGTGTTAAACTTTGCTCTTTATTTCAAGTGAAATAAATGAAAAATAAAACTTTTGCATTATCAATAATTAATTGTTGGAAATGCATATTTGGTTGCATATTGCTCCGGCTGCTCGTGCTGCTGCTGCAACATGCGGTTGTTTATATATACTATATATTAATTATGCTGAATTGCATGTGTGTTTGTGTGTGCGTATGTTTGCATATCCTTTTATACTATTTTATTTTGTATTTATTCTTGTGTATAAAATTTTAAACGTTTTTCTTTTTATCATGCAGCGTTAAAAACGCTGACAGCGAAATATTCATTTCGTTTCACGCGTTTCGCGCTTTATATTTGCGTTTTTCGTTTTATCGTTAGCGTTAACGTTAGCCTTTCAGTTTCGTCGTATCCTTCGTGATGTTTACGTTTGTGTGTTCGCTCCTTATTGTTGTAGTGAAATTAATGTACTTATTGTCCCCGTTTAACCGCATCGTCCGGAAACATTTCAATTTAATTGAAAGTAAACATTTTCATCAATATTGACGCTGAGGCAAGGGTTGGCGAAAAAGTTGAGAAAAAAACGTCGAAGAGGCAGCAGCATTGTTGAGAGCTTTTTCGTATTTGTAATTTTGTATTTAATTTTTCTTATATTTTTTTTATACTTATATTTTGTTTGCTGTGATTCGGAATTTTTCGTTTGTTTTATATTTATTTATTATTTTTTCTTATTTTTCACAATACCAAATTTTCTTCGTCTACTTGTTCAGTGTGTATTGGCCTAGAAAAGAAAATTAAAAAATTTTTTTTTGTGGGTTAACATACATAAAGTTTTGGTTAAAAGAATTTTTGGAATTTTGTTTGTTGAACGCCTCAATTCAGCATTTTCTGTCGATATATATATATATTTTTTTTTTTGTATAGCTAGAGAGATATTCGTTGTGGTTTTTGTTGTTGGTTGTTGTTGTGATTAAAGCTGTCAGCCATTTCCTTTCATTAAGGCACGAAATCTGTCTGCATGTATGCACAATGTTAACTTGTCCGTATATATTTCGGCCACCTACTGTTGCGTGTTGTTAAAACATAATTTTTCGATTTTTTTCTTTTTTTTTTAAATTATGGGTTGCTGTTTTTACTCTTAGCTTTTTTTTTAAATATATTTTTTTTTTTTGTATATATTTTGTACAATCATTTCTAATCAACATTCGAAATTAAAGCAGAAAATTTGTTAATAAATTTTATGAAATTAGCTTTTTTTTAGTTATAATATCAAAAGCAAAAAATAAAAAATACTCAATCAAAATTTAAGTGAATTGTGCTTCATCATGAAAGCATGAAACCTCGTCAGCGTCGCCATCGCCGCCGACATCTTTAACATTTAGTTTTTTCATATTTTTCTCAGACAAATATTCACTAATTAAACGCTAAAAAAATTAATTTCTATTGAAATTTTTTTAAATTGCATTCATTTAGTTTGAATTTTTTCGTTTTTAAATCAGTTGGTAATTAATGAATTTGATGAAATGTATATTAGTGTGTAATGTATCGAAATTAATCAAAATTTCAAAAGCACATAGATGTAGTCAAGTGTTGTCAGAAGATTTCAGGTTATGTTACAAATTAAATTGTATGAGTCATAGTGAGGTCAGATCTGAGATCAGAGTAAAAATCAGATCTGAGATCAGAGTAAAAGACAGAAACCAAATTAGATACCAGAGTAGAAAGCAAACTAAAGATTTGACCTTATGCCAGAACAGAAACGAAACCGGAAATCAGACCAGAGATTGGACAAAAAAAAAACAAACCAGATGAAAGACCAGACCAGGGACCAAATCAAAGACTGTTCCAAAAGTCGGTGAACAAACCAAAGTAAACAACAAACCAGAGACCAGATCATACACCAGGTCAGAAATTGGACTAGAGATCAGACCAAAAATCAAACCAAATCGAAGATTATATCAGAGATTATCTCAGAAACCAGACCCAAGACCAGACTTGAAAACAGATCAGAAACTAGACTAAAAACTGAATCTTACTTCAGATTAAAAATCCGATCCGAGACCTGATTTGAGACTAGATAAGAGACCAGACGTGAGACTATAACGGAGATCAGACCAGAAATCAGAACTGAGACCAGACCCAAGACCATAACAGAAGTTAGATCAGAGACTTGATTACAACTGTACCGCTTTTTGAGCTTTGTGTTTCCTGATTAAAAATCACTTAGCCGAATCATAGACTAGACCAGAGACTAGACTATATGAGACCAATTTAGAGACTAAAAGAAAAACGGGTAGAGAACTGGATTCGAGACCAGACCGGAGACTAGATTAAAAACCAAACTAGGGACCAGACGTACTGATTTGATCAGTACATGTACTGATTATTTTTAATACCGATTTTTTGAAATCTCGAAATCAGTACGAAAATGTAATAATTTTGTACTGATTTTTTAAAATTAATATCTTAAGAGTTTTGGTGCTCTTAAAATCATTCTTGCAGACAGTCTCATCCTATTTTTTTCTGATTGTTGACAAAATAAAATACATACGCCTTGCTACTATCGAAGGGAGAAAAGCAGTATTTGCTTGAAGAAAATTGTGTGAAGGGAATTCTCACAATTCTCTAAATATGGAAACTGATACGGAAAAACGAAGAAAAAAAATATAAAAGGAACACACTAAATCGGAAAAAAAAATTCAGGACATTTGTATCACTATATTACATGGAAATTACTAGGAAATAAAAGCATTAAAAACTGTACTGATTTGTACTGTTTTCCAATGTCTAATGTACTGATTTTGCAGTTCAAAATTCTGGCTTCTCTAACCTAAGCAGAAATCAGAGTTGGGACAAAACCAGAGAACAACCATATACCAAACCCAAGGCCAGACTAAAGATTTTCTAACATAATCCTTTCAAATTAATTCCCTTTTGAAATAAGTCGTTTTCATGAACTAGAAGTCGCTAGAATTTTGTCACAGCTGATTTTTCTGAAGTTTTTGTAGAAAGCAAAAATAGTTAATTTTAAGTCCCGGGGCCACCGTAAAACCAAGGCGGATGAAATTCGAAAACTACATTTGTGAAATCAAAATATCACAGAAACTTCAAAGACTAATTTTTGAAGTCTTGTACTTGTATAAAAAGTAAAAAACATTCGTAAGTAAGTTCAGATAGAAGAAGTTTCATATTTTATAAAGTCAGATAATATTAGAAAACACATTTCTTTAAATAGAATTGGAAAAATCATCATAACTTAAATTACACGGACCTGTGAAATATCAAATTTAAGGCATTACACTTTTTCAAAGCAGATTACCTACACCAAGGACCCAATATGTCGTTCGGCAAACATTGCGGTGGAACGCCCAGGGAAGGCGAAATTCGAGTACGAGTGGATAAATCCATCTGAAGTGAACTAGAACTAAAAAAATATTCGTGAAATCATAGGAGATGAGATTATCATTTTGAAACATCTGTGACTAGTGTTGATTCGATACCTATACAGTATCGATATTTTTACTCATTACTTGTATTGAATAAGAGTATCGATACCACCGAAAATATCGGAAAAAAGTATCGAATATGTACTTGTATCGAATACTCGTTTAAGAGACAAATTACACTATTCCACATGATACTGGCATCAGGCGCCTCATATATTATTTCTCTGATCACGATGGCGTCATGTTTTTGAGACATTTCCACTTGAAACACCTGAATCATATGACAGGCTGAAATTAAATATGAAGTAAAAAATTGTAGATAGCGAAAATGCATTAAAAATATATGAGGGCAAAAACGAAACAAAAATAATAGATGCCGAAGTAGAACAAAGCTGGCTGAGTACAAATTTTTGTTTTGTCAAATATCATTAAGAATAGCCCACCTCTTATACAAGCAATATAAGTAAAGGACAATATCATGACAACTACGGAAGGGATTTCTACAAAATTTGGTATAATTAATTAAGGCATTGATTTAAATCCATTTAGAAGAAAAAAATCGTAACTCGAAATCTGCACTAAATGCGGCTGACCCAATCCTATTTTCTTTTTCGTATCTTAACTACTAGCGGGAATTGCAGAGTTCAATTCCACCAATAATAATTTGAGAATATGTCCAGTTAAGATATTCGTAATATGTCGCCACCGGTTGAAGAAAACTTAACATACCAGAAGTTTTATGTTTAAAAATTTAAGATATTAGAAAACATGTGTAGAAAGTTGAGAAGTTTTTTGAATTTGAATTAGTGTCCGACCGAAAGTGGTTTTTTGGCCGTAGCCGAAGCCGAACTTCAGCCATTTTACAAGGATTTTTAAAATATAAATGAATAAAAATCTGAAAATCAAATTTTTCTACCTTTTTACAAACATAAAGAGGAAAACATAAATAGTAGGTACTCCAAATATAAAGCTGATCAGCAGCACTAAATAATTATTCACTAGCTAAACTAGTCGGAGGAGTTGACAAATTTCATAATTTTTTATGAAGAATAATGAAAATATACTAGCTCTGTATTTGTATAAAATATTTATCAACATCTCGGGAACAATTTTAAATTTTTCGCGTTAATTTATCGTTACCTCTATTCTTCAATCGCATATCTCAAAAAAAAAAACATTTCTCAGAAAACAGAAAAAACTAAAGTTTTGAAAATCAGCTTTCGTGTTCCAGTGGAGATAAGAGGTTGAAAAACTGGCTCTATATTTTTTTTTTCATACGAGCTCGCTGAGAACTTATTTCACTCTGGATTCATAGGTGATTTTATACAATGTAAGCAAAAAAACTTAATTTCGGAGATACGTGAATGAAGAATAGAGGTAGCGATATATAGTTAAATCGACTATTCATCTCTAGAACGATACCCGTTTCAAAAAAAGTTTGACAATAGATGCCATGATTCCATTTGTTCTGCTCATCAAAAATTGAAACATTGTACTATTTCAAATTAAAAAAAAAAAATATGACAAAAATCACATTGACCCTGGTTGGGGCTTGAATTATAAATGTACTGAAGATGTCATGAAAATTTGAGCTCAATCGTTTAATTAGTTTTGGAGATATCGTGACAGTTATTTCAAGAAATAAAGTTTTGAGAAAAACGTGTTTGAAAGTTCACCCCAGACGACCCCCTTAAAAACGAAAAGAAGTGGAGCGCCAGTAATGGAAAATGTAGTCTCCTCTAAAAATTAGTTTGTTAATCTATGGACTACTTCAAACGTAAAAATGGAACAAGTAAATGGAAAAAATAGAACACAGAAACTTCTATGTATAAATAATTCTGCCAGTCTGTAGTAAAAATTATTATAAAATGAAGTGTTTATAATCTTCGGCTTCGGCAAAATACTTCGACGAAAACTTCGGTAATTTTTTTCCGAAGCCGAAGTCAAAGCCGAAGATGCGTTTTTAGGCCGAATAGTCGAAGAACCGAAAGCCAAATATTCGGTCAGACATTAATTTGAGTTTGACTTTCCTGAGAAATTTGGGGTTATGTCATAACAAAAAACCAAAGTAGCCATTTCCAGTGAAATTTTTTATGCTGATTCCAAATCTCCTGCATTATATAAACTAGTGTGAAATTTTCAAAATTCATATTTTCTTTGTAGTCTTGACAGGTTGATATTATAGGAAGACAGGCAAATTGCTGATGGATTATGGAATAGTGATTCTGAAAATTATTTTTATTAAAAATATTTTCAAAGAAACTCCGCCTACTTTTCTCTTTTGTTTTAATCAAATTAAGTTTTAATAGAATTTTGCGATTTTCAATAGATTTTTTCAATATGTATTTCTTTCTAAAGCAGTAATAATTTAACTTTTTGCAATTGGACACACAGTTACATGCATATAAAAATTTAACCAGTATGTAAAAATCGTATACATTGAAAAAAAAAAAATTCAATTAAATATCGTAACCAAAATTGAACTTACAGAAAAAAAAATAAAAAATAAACAAAAGAAACATTACACAAATCACCTTTAATCAATACACCATACTCCAAAATCAAATATTCCCACCCAAGTTGTGTTGACTATGATATTGTTATTGTTGGATTTTGTTGCTGTATGTATGTATGTATGTATATTTTTTGTAACAAATCGTCTATGTTTATGACGAGTCATCGTCTAATATTAAAAAGAAAAAATTGAAAAAGAGAAAAAAAAAAACTAAAGATTTAATAATAAAATCAAACCATCGATGGACGTTGAGGTATGATGTGGTGGTACGATATGAAAATATATCATAATTTCATAACGTAATCACATTTATTGTGTTGCTGTTATAGCTAGAAGAGTGGATTATGTGGCATCTTATGGATTTTCATTCATTTTGAAATTTAATTTATGATAAAGCAAAAAAAGACGATGAAAACCGAAAAAGTATCATAGCTTCACAGTTTCAACCACCACCACCACAAGTGGCCAACCACTTCAGGCGTCTAACAGCAACAACGAAAAAAAAAAACGAGCCTTAACCAAACTAGAAATATTAACAACAACAACAATAACAAATAAAAAAAAAGCATCCGTTGAATAGAAAAGAGGAAGAAAAACCTCAAACGTAATTCTTGTAATTGCAGAGGCTGCTGCAAACATGATCGCACAAAAGCCTTTGGGGATTTCAAAGCTATAACAAAATCAACAACTAGACAAAAAACAAAAACAGCACAGCAGAATTTTATAAACTTTATAGGTACGAAAAATATAGGTATATAAAAAAAGTATTGGTTTTCAAAGTACATACTCGTACATTGAGCCAAGTGCAAAAATCAAAACTAAAATAAAATAAAAAAATTTGATTGAAAAAAAAAAGGTTTGAAAAAAAAATAAAAATATTTTTATTAAACAAGTGTATGTACATACTACACGCTTGTCGTAGTTGTTGACGTCGATGTCGATAAATTCGATGATTATCATGTTGATGATGATGATGATGATGATGATGATGATGATACTTCGTAGCCTCTATACTCTATACACATTAAGGTGGCCACACCTTCGCTAAAGTATAAGTATCATAAATGTAAGTGTGTAATTTTATGAATTGCTTGAAAATTGTTTGCATTATTTGTTGCCTATATCTAATCCCAATTGGCATTAGATGAAGTACCTAAACGTTTATGGAAGATTTGAAGGAGTTAAAAGAAAAACATAAAAGAAAATACTTACACAGGTGAAGAGGAATCAATAAGTGTTGATTGCATGGATAAAATTACATATTGCTGCCTTAACTTGCTAAAGCCCTAACACGCATTTTTCAAATTTTACAGGAGAAACAAAAAATATTTTGTTATTTGGAGAACTACTTACTGCTTTGAGAATTTGTAATTTAAACTAAAAGAAAAGATCGAAAGTTTTGGTTGTAGGTTTCCAAAAATTTTCGGTACAGATGAAAGTAGACACACTTTATCATAATCCATCAAAAACCCAATATTGAAAAATTTGATGTTAGAACATTAGCAAATTAAGGCAGCGATATACTCTCATATATTTGCGTAAAAAAAAACTTCGTCATTATTTAGTAATCTGCGAGATAATGAATCAAAAACACTTGTATAATAAGTACGAAACAAAATAATGTTTGCAAAGTTGAGATATACAGTAGGTTAAGCTTATAACGAACTCTCTTAAATCGAACTTTCGGTTAAAGTGAACGAATTAGAAAATTCTGACTAGGTCCCAGATTTTTTTGTTTGTTTTTAATGGTCAAACATCTCACAGTAGATAATTATATTAATGCAAAGCATGGTGCTGATTAAGATGGAAAGAAACAGAAATAAGAGACCATACCCTAGCTGAGAATCGAACCCGGGACACCAGACCGCTGAGTTTTTCGTTTTTCACATAAACTAAAAGTACAAATCGTTTAAAGCAAGCTTTCATTATACTTTTTAGTTATAATGAACTACGAATTGATATTTTACAATTAAAGTACCAACCTGAAAAATGGATTTAAATGCAGAAGTCGAAACCTTTTGGTTTTGACATTATTTTACAGTGATGTAAATAGTGCGGCATGAGTAGTTGAATTTTTTCTGGAGTATCGTAGGAAGTAATCTAAATAGTCGCGGTACTAGATGCCATAATCCAATTTTTAAAGTTTTCAAAACACAATTTTCGTATGCCTTCAATAAGAAATTTTAGTACTCAAATCAACAAGAAATTGTAGTACTTAAAAAATAAAAAAAAAAATTTCCTTAAATTTTGGAGGATGTAGTAGTTTTTGGCTTACTCCGAAAAAATAAGATGACCAGGTGTAAAAAAAATGTAGTACTAAAAAAATTAGAAAAAAATTCTTTCTAAATTTTAGAGGATGTAGTAGTTTTTGGCTTACTCCGAAAAAATAAGGTGACCAGGTGTAACAAAAAATTAGTACTCAAAAATTTAAAAAAAAAAGTTCTTTCTGAATTTTAGAGGATGTAGTAGTTTTTGACTTACTCCGAAAATATAAGGTGACCAGGTGTAAAAAAAAATTTAGTACTCAAAAAATTTAAAAAATTCATTCTTTCTGAATTTTAGAGGATGTAGTAGTTTTTGGCTTACTCCGAAAAAGTAAGGTAGCCAGGTGTAAACAAACTTAAAATATTTCTACGCCACATCACGAGCAATTAGTATTTCCTGGGATCAAATGTCTGAAACACAAAACAGCGTAATGTGAAAAATATGAATTTTTGTGTTATAGATTTTGCCTATTTCCCATATGTTCTAAAATATATAAGAACCCGTGAAGTTATAATTTCTACATCAAGTTTGTTATTTTATCTTGGTGAATTTCTCATTTCAATGCAAAATAATTAATGTTCCTATTTTTGGTTGATTTTCGAAACCACCTTCCAAAAAAGTATGTCTGTTCACCTGGCCTTGCAGTCAGGTGAAATACAATATTTAAAAAATTATCTAAATACAATTTCAAAGTCAGTATAAATAGAAATGTTAAACAGTGATTATTTTTGGAAAAAACTTATAAATGTATTTTTGACAACTTTTCAAAGTTGCTGTTCGAGTAATCGAACGTTGGGACGATATGAGTGAAAGTTCTCTTCAAGCGAAAATTACTGTACTAATATATTTAAAATTTTTAACTTTTTGTGTAAACTTCAAATAGTCACCATAGTTTTTTAAATTCACAATAGTTTGTGCCAACTGACTTGGAATTTATACTACTCAGAATAGATGAGAAGAAACCGTCGCTTATGATTGGTTAAAGTTAAACATAACGTGAGAAATTTTCTCTCGCATTATTACATTGTATGTAAATATCAGCTCTTTGGAAATAATGACAACAAAGTAAAAATTTTCTTAACTCTCTACGGATGTAGCTTATTGAAAGCATAAAGTTGTTAAATGTCGAAGAACAATTATTTTTATATTTACATTTCAAGTATGTAGTACACCCAAAACAAATTAGAGTCTAGACTTTCTACATATGTACATACATATATATACTTATAGTTGTTAAGTATAAAATGTAATTATTCATTATTGTTACATACACACATACATAATTATTTACATACATATGTACATAGATGTATGTACTTATATGAACAATACTTTGTCTGTGAACTTTACTTATGAACTTTTATTTTATTTTGAAGTCATATACGCGTAGGCTTCAATTTTTTTTTTTAAGAATAAAAATTCTTACAAATAATGTAACGTAGAAGTCTTCTAGAAAAAAAAGAGGCTGGGAATGAGTCTAAAAGTTTAACAAAAAAAAAACTGAAGAAGACGAACGAAAATAATAAAAAAAAAAATACAACTAATCAAGTGCACAATTTATAAAAGAACAAGAAAAATAAATATGCTATAACGAATATGTATAAAACTTTGTTGTTATTGTATAGACATACATGAATAAATTGTTTAATTTTATGAACAATTAACAACAAGTGCCAGATAATAATAAATCATTTAGGCATACTTCAAATACATAAAATATACTCATATTTGTAGAACTTAAGTCTATAAAAATATTACATTGTACTTGAATATATTTCGAAGAAAAAAACTTCTCTCATATACATATGTATGTATGTAGCTGCTATATTATAAGCTTAGAGCTAAATTGTAGCAGCTTTGCTTTTCGTTTTCACTACAATTCCATTGGTATTATTATATTTTTTATATATATATATATATGTACGAAACTCATCACTTAACACTTAAACCCGCCAATCAAGAAGCTCTCATTATTATTATCAAGAAGCTTGTAAGCGTTTTATAGAAATAAAAATTATAAATACGGGTTTATCAGGCTGCATCCTCAGTATTTATTCAAGTTATGCTATGAAAATGCAACTTTATGCTATTGCAGTTAATATTAAAGTCACTCAGACTGAAAATATCAATGCATATTTATAGCATAAAAAAATTATTTCTAGGGATTACATTGCAACAAATTAAAAACTTTGATATTGCTGCTTACAATTTTAAAGCGTTGAAATGAAAAGCTGATGGTTGAAAGGAATTACTGAATAAAAACTCTAACACACTTTGTATTCAATTGAATCTTAGTTGAATAAATTGTCGACTTTAGAAGCAAATTAATTGCCAAGTTTATTACCTGAAACAAGTTCAATGTTAATAGCTGATTTCTAGGAGAGGATAGAAATTTAAAAATCGCTGCTTTTCCTTGAAAAATATCAACCTACAATTGTTTTTGAGCATTTGAGAAGTAAAACGTAAAACGTTTCCTCAGATTTAAAGTAATTATTTAGTAGGGAATAAGTTATGCCAAGAAAACTGAGTATAGGAATCTATTTTTATGAAGGGAATAGCCAGGTTTCCATGTTAAAAATTCCCCCGAACCGAATAAAGTTTCACATAGAACCTTTTGAAGCATATGATTCAAACATGATTTATCTAAATTTGCAAATTTCGTTTTTCTAGTTTTTTAGCCCAACTAATCATAAGGAAAATCTGAAAAAATTTACAGTAATTCCTTTGGTTTAGAAGAGACACATTTGTGTCTTTTGACCCGTGGTTCAATCCCAAGTGGAGCCTACAAAAAATTTTTTTTTAAATCAATAAAATTTTTATTTTTTTTTAAATTTTGTTGCCTCCATGTAATTACAACAACAAACGATTACTTACGTAGTGTGAGTGGATCGATTCTAATGCAAAAAATTCGGTTTTTGCATTTTTCTGGAAAAGTTTACACCGTAGGTTATTCTAATGTTCTGGGACCCCCTGTAATTTTTAACAAGAAATACAGAATAATAGTTATCTCAACAGTTTCTTTTTTATCGGCCATTTTTTTTTAAAAAGGGAGCTTCAAACCCCGTTTTGAAGAGGAAGAATGTATACACAAAAATTATTTATCTCTTTGTGCTTAATAACTTTCCTTCAGAAATCAAATTCGTATATGTTGAAATAAAGGAATTTCTTATTAGCCCCTGAAGACCCTATTTGTTCGACTTCAGGTCCATATTGTGAGAGAACTAGATGTGATGGAGAAAATAGACGCAGTCGTGATTAGAGACCCTAAATTACTTTAAAATCGTTGGAAAATCTTGAGCATAAAATTTTTGTTGCACTGTGTTATCAACTATTTGCTATTTTCGCAGAATTTTTTTAAGAATTTTTTTTAGCAAATAATTGTTTTCGTTATATTTCAAATTCTGTCATTTTCATATCAAATTTTTGCTACATTGTAAGTTTCGATTGATTTACATACATTCAACTGTGAATACCCCATTTCATATACAATCTTTTTGAAAAATTCTCATTCTCGCAGTTACATGCTCATCTCATTTACATGCGTCATTTTGTTGTTGATATTACTGCAAAGAGCTCATGAAATGGCTGAAGTTTATGATTTAATATACAACACAACATTTTTCCCTTTAATGAGTTCCAGAAATGTGAAGGTCACAATTTAATCTTGCAGTTCGTCCGCCTTAACATCGAAACTGCCGCGAAGGAACGACAAACGTCTCTTTTTGCCTCTTTATATCTCTCTCACACTTTCTCTCTCTATCATTCTCCCTCTCTCTCTCACTCACTCTCTTTTTATCTCTCCCACTCTCTCTCTCTCTCTCTCACTCTCTCTATTTCTCTCTCTCACTCTTCTCACTCTTTCCCTAACTCTCTCTTTCTTTCTCTCGCTCTCTTTCTCTCGCTCTCTTTCTCTCATTTTTTCTCTCTCACTCACTTGCTCTCTCTCACTCACTTGCTCTCTATCACTCACTTTCTCTCTCTCTCTCACTCACTTTCTCTCACTCTCTCTCACTTTTTCTCTCTCTCTCTCTCTCTCTCACTTTCTCTCTCTCTCTCTCTCAATTTCTCTCTCTCTCTCTCTCTCACTATCCGGATGAGGTTAGCATATATTCACCAAATTCGTGCAGGCTTAGGATTGCAAGAGACCTTCCGAATCGGTGGGCTCTGAGCGTTAATGGGTTAATGTCTCATCATAAGATAAAATTGGTCATGCAACTAAAGTTGCAAGAGATACAAAAGCGACAAACACAGTACTAATTTTGAAGCAACTCTTTGACCAGTTCAGTATCTTTTGTGTACTTAATAACTTTACCTCCTTTAAAAAAAAAATGAAATTTTATGGTTTAACTTAAGAGTTAGACCTTTCGGTCTATCAAAGTCCAATTGAAATAAAATTTGAGTATAAAAGCCATTGAAATCATGTAGAGCATAAAGCATTTTTCTGGCTATGATAGGCGTTTATGACGCCTGTAAGCCATCCATATAAACAACAAGCAAACTCAGCCAAAGTCATTGAGTGCACACCTTTCAATTGCAGGGGGTAAGGTACTTGAAAATAAAACTGAATAACTACATACAAATATACATAAATGTGTGAATACTTGTCGTGTCATAATAAATAAAATATCTACAAAAATTATTAAAAAAACACAAAAAAATACTGAAAATATGAATATTGTTCATAAATTAATAAAAAAAAAAAAAAATAGGTGCCATTAAAGCAAAAAAGGAGGTGTGGCTGCAAGGCAGCAACCGCATAGCGACAAACGCAGTTAAGCAGCACAATGCAATGTCGTTAAATTGTAGTTGTAACTGCTGGTGATTAAACCAAAACTCAACCTACAGTAAAACCTTTTTCATTATTAAATTCACAAAAGTTAATCTCAGCAACAAGCCAACCAACAAACAAACAAACAAGCTGCTAGACTTCTTTTTTTTTCTCCTTCAAATAAATGCAAAATCCCAGAAAAATGTAAAAAAAAAAAAAATGAGCAGATAAATACTTTTTCACATCTATGGAACTGCATGCCGCATACAACATATGTATGCAGAGAATGTAGTAGTAATATAAGCGATTTAGCAAGTTTTTGAGTACCACCTTTTTTTTCCATTATTATTATTGCTTGCTAAAGTATGTGCTGCATACTTTACTTAGGAGCTTGTTTATGAGAGTTTTTTTTCGCTTTTGCTTGCAGCCCGTAAGCTGCCTGCATTTTGGTGACTCTACTCATGTGTGTACCTTGAAATGTTGCATGCATGCATGCAGCATCTCAAACACTCATTGAGCATTAACATTTTGGCTTGTTACTTTTGAGATTTTACTACCTTTTTGATTTTATTTCTGGCTTTTGCTAGCAACCTACACTAAATTGCACATATGGTAGTAGTAGTAGTAGTAAACATGTAAGTAAGTAAATGTTTCCCAGTTTATGTTTTGCTGAATTTTGATGTTGTATTTTTATGCACTTTTTATTTAATCTCGATGCGAGTTAATGCAAAATGGTGACATGATTTCTTTTTGACCATTTTTAGTTATTTTGTTGTTGTTTGTTTGTTTGTTTTGTTTTGCTACTTTATTATTATCTCTCGCAATAAATAAATATAAAAATATTGTTTTTGTGTCTATGTACATAATGTAAATATAGAGAGTTATTTGCACTTAATTTCAGTCCTTTCGTACCAATGGTTTTGATCCAATCTGAATGATGTTTGTTGGTGTTTTAGGCCTAGACCTATTATATGTTATTAGAGAGGAACTTAAAAGAGGCAAGTATATCAAGGTAAAGCATTTTCATGGTCTTCAACGGGTTAAAAATTGTCAAAGAAGAGAATTAGCTGCACGATATCAAAAATTTGTTTTTTTTTTGAATTTTTTAACAAAGTTTACAATAATAGAAATTATTTATTTATATGAATAATTATTTTTAACACTTGTTATTTTTTTAATCAGAATTAATCTCATTCGTTAACCATTTAGAAAATATTTTTATATTCAAAAAACGAACAAAATTTGACATTGAAATATGGTATGGGAATAGTGGTACAATTCCAAACAATATCTCTAATCGAATTTGTTTGATTTCATATCCCTAGATTTATATTCTCAGGAGTAAGTGTAGGGTCAAATCAACCTGAGTCTGGCACCATCAAAATGATGGGCACGATAGATTATCTTTCAGCTATTGGAGCAGTGTTCACTGTCTCTGAGATAAGGTATCAGTTTCACTCAACATGGCAAATTAGTTCCTAAACGTAACTAATAAAGTAATAATCAATCAATCGTGAGGCTGCAACACAACGTAGCAAACGTACAAAAATACTCTCTCTCACTAAAGTACATAAGGTTAAACTGAGAAAAGTCGACTCTCTGCATGATTGTATGTAGCCGATCCCCTTATCCTCGCATAACTTCGTTTCTTATTAGTTTCGTATGAGTGCAACAGCAACGCGATTTTCGTGGCAATTCACCCTCGATTCACCCTCGCTAAAGAAGTTTCACTTCAAAAATGCTAAAAAAAAAAAGGACACCTGGGATTTTTTAAGTAAAAATATTCAAATAAAGATATATTCGAAACAAAGTAGTTTTTCTGCAGTTGAAAAAGGGTGAAAGAAATCGAAAAGTTTGAGGAGTGGGGATGGGATGTGGGAGGGGATGGACACAAAATTCTTCTTTCCTTTTCTTTTCCTAAAATTTCGGCTCCTCTGTACTTTCACTCTTGTTATTAAAAACTACAAAGTATAAAGGTTCAATGGACTTAGAGGAAATTCAATGGACTTTGAGGATCTAATGATATTCTCTTAACTTAATCCTCCTTGAATTATATGACAACTGTCAATCAGCTTATCAACTATAACGTCAAGACCCAAGTTTGTTTGCCAGATTGGAAACAAGTGCAAATTAATTAGTAATTTTACCTAGAAATCGAAAGGCTGGTATTTTTAGATAATAAAAGGCCAATTTTTCAGGAGCAAAAATCAGAGTTCAGTGATTGATTGCAATAAAAATGTAAAGGAAAGGCAATTCTTCAGGGGCGAAAATCAGAGTTGAGTGATTGATTCCTTAACCCTTTCGGTACTATGTTGACACCGGTGTCACCAGATTAATTTTTGCGATTTTTTAAAAACTATTCAATCACTTTTTTTAAATTTAGGGTTTTGAAAAGAAAATTGATAGTTATTTAATTCCAATTACAAACATTAGGAAATATTTTTTTGGTAACGGTACTGTAGCAGATGAAAGTGAAAAAAAAATTATTTTTTTTATTTTTTGTCAATTTTCAATCGCTCACAATTTTTATTTACAAAATTTATGAATTTGTCCAAATACACTAAATTTTTGATATGTTGTGGGAAAAACTTACTCAAACATTATTTTCCATATTTTTTGAATTCTTGTTAACTTTTTCGGAAATACAAGTTTTGCTATGGACCATCGGTGACCCTAAAATCTTCAATGGAAACTTTTTAAGAACTTTTTACAATAAAATGGGGATCGAAGAATGCGAAACTAAGCTCGGTTTTGCTCTATCAATTCTAGTTTCCTTACGGCCAATAAAGGGTTAAATGAAAAATTAATATTAAGTTACTTTGTCTGTCTTTAAAAAAATATCTAATAAAATATACAGAAAAAGTTCGTCAAAAATTCCCATTGAGGGTCACTGGGTCTCCGGTGACCCACGAAAGTTCAAACCTTTAGAGGCACAAAATGTCTGTTTTGATTAAAAATTGTAACAAGAAATGGGGGTCAAACAATACGAATTCGTATTTGGTTTTGCGCTATCTACTCTGGTTTTTCTACGGTACCTAAAGGGTTAGAACTGAAAGTGAAAAATTCCGATTTTAATTAAAGCTAATTTTTCCCATCTGCATACAGCGCCATAAAATACTTTCTTGAAAGAACATTTCCTAGCATTGGAAAAAATCTGTTAAAATCAATTGTTAAAAATAAAGCGAAAATTATTTCAATATTTATTTTCAATATAAGCATAGCTAAATCAGATAAATTATCTAAAATTAATACTTTCTTCCCAAAGTCAGAAGTCAACCACAAAAAAAAAAAACAAAACAAAAAAAAAAATATGAAACCCCTCAAAAAAAAAAAAAACTCTTCAAGAGTGAAGAACATTTTCCGCACATGCCTGGAAATATATTTGGAAAGAAAAAGCATTAGTATAACATATAGCGCGAAGAAGCTAAGGGGGGATGAGAATAAATAAAGAACATTTCTGAAAAGTGTTTCCTAATTGGAATATACTTTTAATGCTTGTTTTTAATTTTTATGATCAGAAAACGAGATACTTGAGCTATGATAAAAACCGCAGAAAATTGGACAAAATATAAGCGTATGAAAAAGAAAAAAAAGTTGCGGCAAAAAAATTAAATGAATAAAAGTTTTTAACACTTTCAACTGAAAAAGAAAAACAAAATATAAAAATAAAAATAAAATTAAAAGAATTATAATAATGACAATAAAAAAGAATAACAACAACAGGAACAACAACAGAACACCAAAAGGTGTGAATACTTTGTGAAAAATATTTTTGTTTTTTTGTGGTATGTTGCAGATACAAGTTGAAGCAAGAAATGAGCGCTGAGAGGGCAATATATAAAAAAAAAAAAACAAAAAAAAAGCAGGAGATAAAAATATATACCTACATATATGCGTTCAAAGATATATAGTATGTAGCGATATAATAAACAAGAAATACAACTACAGCAAAAACAGAATCGGGATGAGCAGCAGCAGCAGCAGCAGCAACTATAGAACACAAGAAAACAAGAAAATTTAAACTCATAAATTCAAAAGCAATAAAACTTTCAAGACAAATGCCAGTGGAGCACGAGAGAATGAACCACACCAGAACCAATGCGACACGGACGAATGCAGTTGAGAAAAAAATTCTATAATAATAATGATGATGATGATGATGATGATCTTCATTATCCAGTTACAGATGCTGAATGATACTTTTTGGATTGCTGTGCATTGCTGGCTAAGGTCGATGATATTACACAGACACTATGCTCTCACTCACTGCGGTGGGGTTCACTGGGTTATGGCAGCGCCAAGATAAATATACTCGTATTCGCAGTTGTTGTTGGTGATGGTGAAAGAAGTGTGCGGCTTTTCATTGAATATTATAAAATTCATAAATCTCAAAAGTGTAGAAGAAAAAATTTTGTGGAAAATTAAAAGAGTTATGGTGTCACTTGCATTGACTTTGAGACTATAAGAAGAACAAGGAAACGGAGAAATTTGGTATAGGGGGAAAAAGTAAAAAAAAAAAAACAAAAAATATTCATATGTAAGATATGAGGAATTAGAATAATTTCAAATCAAAATCAAATAAAACATAACAATAAACATAATTAGACTATAGACAGACAGGCACACACACACACACTCACACGCACATACACTGAATGCTAAGTGTTTGCGTGTGGGGGAAGTTAAAAATTTCTTAGAAACATTTATGTTTTTATATTTTATTTTTCTAAAGCTTTTCAAAACGCTGATAAAATGCTTCAAAGAATATAATCTTTCAAAAAAAAAAAAAAGATAAACTTCATTTGTACTTAAAAAACAAAAAAAAAAAAATATATTAAAATGTTTAAACCGTTAATGCTTTTGTAATTATTCAAAAATTTATGACTTACAAAAAAACATACGAAGCGAAGTTGCAATCGCTATTCATACATAAAACTAGTGAAGTAACTAGTGGAGTCATAAAAAATCTCAAGTGTCAAGTGTTGTCTAGCGTTTGAGCATCTGCTTTTCGACTCTTCAAAACACTATTCTGTTTCTTTTACTTATAGAATTACTTTTTCATTCATATATATATATATATTTTAGATACACATATATATATCTCACACATATGTTTCTCTTCTTTTTTTTTCTTCTTTTGGTAGTCCAAACAAAAAATTGGTAACAAATTATATCTTTTTTTTTTTAAATATTTTTTTAACAATTTTTATTGTCAATTTTAATAGCAATTTTTATGCTTGTTGTTGATAATTTTAATGTGTTTTTTGTTGCTTTATTATGTGCTAATGTCATATTCACAAATTAGTTTTTTTTTTTCGTTTTTTTTTGTGAGCATTACACTATTAAATTATGAGTGTTGGCGCAAGAGGAGCAAAAGAAGTTGAAAGAAATGTGTGGAAAAATAACTAAAAAAAAATCATTAAAATTTAAGAATTTTCAAGTTTAGATTTTATGGCGCATGAAAATTGATCGTATATTTTATTATTTATTGGGTAAAATTGATTTTATGTGAAATTTAAGCATTTAAAGTTAGTTATCTGTTATATGTTATAGTTAAAGGGTGATTTTTCACAGTTCCGCTGCAATGAGTAGAAGATTTTTGGAAATCAGCTACCGCTCTGATCTATTCCTCTGGAGATACTTTTAGGCTGCTCGCTGTAGCTTTCTTTTCTTGAAATATTAACATACAGTCTACGGTAAAAATTTTCCTTAAAAAGAAGTCAAAAGGTTCCCCTTACTCCAAAACTACTCTTTCACCTACTGAACTAAAAGTTGAGGGAAAAATCAGAAAAAAAACAAATCTGGATATAACACTATAAAATTATCTTCTTCTTTTATGACATAACAGCCCTTGGAGTGCCTAGATCTAGCTTTTCACATCCGTTCAGGTTGTATGAATAATAGGGACCTACAGGTTTTATGCCAATTCCAAACGGCGATTTTTACTCTTGAAGGTTTGCCATTGCCAGCCAGTTTGTCATTGCCAGAGCCATGTAGAAAATCTTTATTTTCTATTTTTAACAACTACATTTCAAAAACGTCATTAGAAATAAAACGAATCCTAAAAAGCTGAAAAATTAGGAAAACGAGAAGAAAAGATAAGTCTGGACCCAAAACCGTACTTCAGAACTCGAACTGCAAGGGAGTTGAATCTGATGGATTGAACTTAAGAGGAAAACTTTAATGCCCCAGTCGGAAAAGTATCAGAATCAAAAAAGACCCGATTCTTTACTTCATCACTGAAGCCATAATGGTCTTTAATCAGGTGTCTGAGCTTCAAAGATATCACACATTAGTTATTGCGGAACTATGGGAAATATTTCACTTAAATGTTTTCAATTGATAACACAGGCCGACAAAATTTTTACCCATAAACCACACTAAACTTATCCAAAGGATTTTGATGCGCTGAATTCGAATCTGGCCTCAAAATTTCTCTATTATTTGAGCAAACTCAACGTTATTTTGAAGATGAAGACTAGTACTTTAAGATGATATCAATAATTTTTGAAAGAAAATAGGATCGGCCATGCTACACAACCTTAAAAATGAGCTAAAACGGTGTTTTTTGCATTTCTAGGTTAGGATATTTCGCTATTTTAGAGCCAGATTCTGGTTTCTGGGTAAGAGCGCTCGTCAAATTTTGTCGGCCTGTGTAATTTTCGCAAGTACCATATTTTTGAAACCACTTATGGGAATTAACTCCGAATAACCCGTCGTTATACGATTTGACAGAAGCTTCCCTATAGACGTACGGGAAATGCAATGCAGCAATGAACTTAGTTAAGAAATGACGAAATGGGGTAAAACGTACGCGATGGTACTATGGACCTTTGAGCCTATGTGAGACGTTAATGCCACTATCAAAACCTTACCTAACCCCAAGTACACGCAAATGAAGTGTCATACCTTAAGATTTAAGAGATAGAAGAGTGCTTACCTCTTCCGTACCCGTCTCCTCTCCTTTCCTAACTCTTAGCTCAAATGTTTCTGTAGTTTATAAACCTTATTCTTTTTATTGCTAGAACTAAGAATCATGGAGCAATTTTTTTAAATTGCGGACACTTGTGTTCTCAGTGTAAAAAAATGAATTGTATTTCAGTGGAGCTTAACCCTTTGCTGGATAATTTTTTTTTTTGTTTGCGGTGAAAATTAATTTTTTTTGTAAAGAAAAGAGAGTTTTCTCTACTATACAACTTAATGAATTTAAGATTTAAATTTATCGAAATACACTACAGATTCTACGACCGTTTAGTTCGGTTCAAACGGTACTGGATCCGGTTTGTGTTTGGACGATGAGACCAAGTACTCTTTTTTCACTTGACAGATGGCGACAGTCTTTCTAATAGAGGTTTTCGCTATTTTGGACGTAGCAGACAGGATAATTGAGAGGAGATAGCATGGGAAATGCATAGGTATCTGCAGTGATAGCCAAGCTGCACTGAAGGTTCTTGCTAACCCTGTCAGATCCTCAAAATTAGTCAGCGAGTGTAAGGCAAAACTAAATAGTGTTGCAAAACACAACAAGTTATGCCTTATATGGGTTCCAGGGCACTGTGGTAATGCAGGGAATGAACTAGCTGATAAACTAGCTGATGAAGACTCTGCAATTACACCATGGGGTCCGGAACCTTTTCTTGGCGTAAGTTCTGGGGAGATCATGCGTTGGATCAACGATTTTGTGGGTTCTATTCATACAGAAAAATGGTCCGAGCTTGACTCCTGCAGAACCGCAAAGTGCTTCGTGAGACAATCTAACAGGAAATCACCGGAATTTCTTCTCAAACTGAGAAGAAAGGACCTGAGATTACTGGTGGGTGTCATCATAGGGCACAACACATTTGGTCAGCATATGACTAACATGGGCGTCATCACCGATCCAATTTGCCAATGGTGTCTTGAGGACGACGATACTACGTAGCATTATCTTTGTAGCTGCCTGGCATTCGCGATAATAAGATTAAGGCTGTTGGATAGTGATGTTTTGAGTATGAATAATTTTCATACTCTCTCTTTTCCAAAGCTTCTAAGGTTCATCAGTGAAACAAAGAAGTTCAAGGTTGAGCGATCTTAGACTTTTCTTCTTCCCATTCATCCCCTCACATATCTTTCCTATCTTTCTATCTCGGGTGTAGTACGATGTACTTTTTGACTGAGTGCTTTGATTTAGTCCAGCCTACCTACAACTTTAACTCTTTTTCATTCGTATTTCTTTGGCAATTTTCAACAGAGCTGCTATAAGCTGCTCAGTAGCTCTTTTTTACCTATGATAATTTTCAATGGAATAGCCATTTTCACTTAATTTTTTTCAGTCCTATTTAAAAATATATAGCCTATTATTTTTAATTACCCTAAATTTAAATCACACTAATAAAGTGAGTAATCCACCTGAAACAAGTTGCAGCGCTATCAAAATTGACTCTAGATTGCGCTACGATTCCAGGCGAGTTATTTATATTTCTGTGACAGTTTTCAACGAAGTAGCTATTATTTTTTCTCCGCATACGAGCATGAAATCTGTTGCGATTTTTCGTTCTTACCCTAGGCATAAGTAAATTGCAAACTAAAAAATTTTGGACGTATCAAAATTGCCTATAGATTGTGGTGCGAGCCCGTCTGCATCCCATCTGAATATATTTAGCTGATAACAAATTTCCCTTAATAAAATGAATATATTTGGAGGCCCCATGCTATTGATATATGGGCAAGAAGTATAAAACTATTTTATTTTAACTCGGACATGAGAAGTTGTTTATTTTGAAATAGGAGACAAAAGAATTCAGGGAAAAATACTCCTTTAAAACATCTTACCCTCCCCTCTCTCCCTCCTTTGGGGTATTATAAGAACCATTATCTTGAGAAAAATATTCTCCATCGGAAAATAGTGAAGGTCATCAAGGTCAAAGCCACCTAAGTTCAACGTTTTGCAAGAAATTAACCCTTGAAAGACGAAACTATTTTTTTGTTAAATAATGGTTTTATACTGGTTTAACCAAATTTTGTATTTTTAATTAATCATTACAATAAAAGTGAAAATTACAGTAAAAGTGAAAGTGAGAGATAACAACCAACCCGTTTCCGGTTAAACTTACTTTTTAAATTTCAGCTTGGGTGATTTTAACCCTCAGGGGGGGTTCTAAACATTTTTCGATGAAAAATACCTTCTTCAAAGATAGTTTGATTGGCAATGCCGGGGAAATATTGTAAATAAAATTTTCAATATATTTTTCCATATACTCAGCTCTTAAGAATTCTTTAACCCATGCTTGTATTTCAAAATCTGGTAGACATTTTATTATTTTGACTAAAATTACCCAAAATAAGTACATATTTATATAAAATCCTATTAAAATATAATCTCACAATTCCACAAAACTAATCCAAGAAATTTTTCATGCAGTTATTGTTGATAATATCTGATTATTGAGTAGGTATTATTACTACTACTATAATCAAGAGCTAGGGGGCATGCCCCCTTTAACATACCGCAAAACGAAACGGTAAAAATCCTGCGTAATACCAAAGAAAAATATACGCATATCTTTTAAATAAAGTAAAGCATTAAATAAATAAATACACATACAATAAACAGAAGAGAGAAAAAAAATTATTTAAATTCCATAACAAAAGTCAAATTAAGCGGACAAATTCCAAGCGCAGACGAAAAATTCATATACAAATAAAAACAGAAAGGCAGACAAACAGACAGACAGATATAGTATATGTAGATAGATAGATAGACGCAATGGAGACGACAGCAGCAACGACAACGAAGACAGATGAAACTGCACAGGCGGTAGCGGCGGCGGCGGCGATTGCATTACATATGTCAAGCGATAGAGGTCGTTGTGCGACAAAGGGAACTGGGGACTACTAAAAGGCAATGCGACCCTATCAAGCAGACACACACACACACACACATACATAGAGGCACACAGAGGGATTAAATTTGTGAAATGTGCAAAGAATATGCCAAATGCAATGGAAACAATAACAATAATAACAACAAAAACGAAAACAAATGAGACACACACAAAAAAATATCATGGAATGCGAGCACGAGAATTCGTACGTTCTCATTGCAGCATAAACTCAGGTTTAGGGACCAACTGCGGCCGTTGATACGCTCGCTAAAATTAGGAACTCTGTTGGAGAATTATGACATCCACAACAAAAAATTAAAAAAAAAATCTGAGGCCAATTTTATATGCAAAATTCCCAGGTATATTTTTAACTTTTACTATTTGTGAATTATCGTAAAATATAATTTCATTATAAACAAAACGATTTTTAATGTTGGAACTAATTTTGAGAAAAGCAAATAAAAAGTATTTGAGAAATGTAAGCAGAGAATCATGAAATTTAACCAAGAATCTATTAAATATTCAAGTGGGAACGCAAATCAGCGGTTCATAAACACGAGATCTTCAACTCGAGTTTATGCTGCAGTGAGAACGTAGCATAAGGTATACATATATATATGGAATTTTGGGTGCAAAGTGTATCTGCATAGTGAAGAATGTAGTAGTGAGTGAATCCAAATTGTACATACTAAAGAAAGTGCCGTTATTATTGAACGTTTGCTATAAAAATAAATAAAAAGATACAAAAAAAAAAAAAAAAAGATTGTGAATAGTTAAATAAAGAAAATCGCTTTCTATAGCTATTGAAAAAAGGCAAATCAGTAGAAACTGTGATGCTGATATTGTTGATGAAGTTGATGATGATGATGGGTGATAATATTAACTGGAACAATAAAAGCGGCGGCAGTATAAAAGTAAATAACAACGCAAGCCAAGCACGCCTATGTAAGACTAACAAGCTACAAAATGTATCTATAAGATAGCTACAAATTGATTTGAATTTGTAATTTTATTATCTGTAAAATGCATTGAACTTTTTAAGAAAAAACTACGTTTGTTTTCGTTAATAAAATGCAGCTTACTTTATTTCTCGCACTTAATTTTTTTTTATAGATATTTCTTTCAAAGATAAAATGCAATAAGGTAACAAAAAAAAAAAAAAAAAATAAGTTAGAAAACAAGAAAAAGCCAACAAAATAAAAACTCAAGTAAAATCAAATTAACAAATGGAAAACGATTTCTTTTAAGAATAATTTAAGCTTACGCCTTTCCAATTTGATTAGGTCTCACAGGCATCAATAAACAAAAGCAAATGAAAACTTTAGTTGTTGTTGTATTTAACACCACGCCCTTTCGTTTTGATTTTATTAATTGAACTTTTGTGTAATGTCATGCTTTAGATTACTTAGATATACTATATATTTACTATTTTTCTTTTCATTTTATATACATACATATATATGTATGTGCGTATGTGTGTATGTTTGAAAACTGTGAGATACAAATCAACACTTTCAAATGAACTCAAAAGATGTAAGATACTTTTAAATAACATACAAAATTATGCATGTATCTAGATGCTTAAAATCAAATTTGTGCGTGTTTATGTATCTAGCTTAAAGATAGCGCTGGCTTTATGTATATTTGTATGTATGTATATACAAAAGTTTGATTCACTTTGGGTGGCAGGCGCGCATCAATAAATTTCTGCTTTTTGTTTTGTATTTTAAGTTTTTATGTAAATAACAAATTGCTGCCTTTTCTTTTTTTTTTGTACTTTTCAGTTCTTCTTTCCTACCCTCCGCACATACACACACACACATATATATATATATATATATTGCTGTACTGCAATGAAAGTCAAAGAAAAGTCATGAAAAAAGGAGAGACTATAACTTAACAACAAAGCAAAAAAAAAAAAAAAGCATACACAATATGCAAAATAACGCATGTATTTTTCTTATACTTGTATTTAAAGGGAGTTTATATGGAAAGTACAGTGGTGTTCATAGAAATAGAATACTTAAATTCAGTTTTCGAAAAGTACTCACAAAAAACTTAACAAACACAATGATTTTGGATTAATCGGCTTTGAATGTGAATTACTCAGTGAAGCACTAAAAAAGTTTTAGAAAATGTTTTCAGAATTTTACTGATAAAGAAATTCTGTAACTTATTTTCTGGAAGATTACATCTCCCGCTTTGTTTTTTCTAGGTCAGCTCAAATTACGAAAATATTTCACAAAAATTTTAGAACATATCGTTAAAGTTTTAATTTAAAATTTTTTTTTTTTTTTTTTGAGAATTTTGGATTTCTTCTAAAGCATTTTCTCATAAAGATTGCAACCCTAGTTTTTTTAAGATCAGATCAAACTTCAAAGATATTCAAAAAAAAAAACGATGTAATATTTTCATGCTGGGTAGAAAATATTACACAAATTTATTTCAAATTATTTAATTTAATTTCAAAATCATATGCATATTTATTCTAGGGGCGTGGCGTGACATAGCCTGTTTTTTCAAAAATGTATACAACTTTATTTTATTTTTTAATATGCAAGTTTTAATAAAAGTCGGTTATGGTTTAATTTAATCTGTAATATTTACTAAAATAATTCTAAAATTTTATTTGGCTCGAAAAAAAGTAATAATTGGTTTCAAAACCCCATAAAATTTTACATCAGGAAAAATCTATAACTAGACGAAACTTTCCTAAACGATAATTTTTTTCACACTACATTTTAGGGGATATCACGGGTATAAAATTTAATAATACAGAAACTTTATGGAAAATGTTCTTTAAATGGGTTTCTCAGAGAACTTTAAACCTATTCTACACCGTATTTTTATGAATATAACAGCTTTAGTTTCACTTTTTCACAGATCGGCTCAAAGTTCAAAGATACTCAAGGAAATATCGACATAAAATGTTCATGGTGGTACAAACAAATTTTTAAATATCTCAAATGGTTTAATTGAATTTTAAAATTTTATGAATACACTATGCTCGAATTTAAAAAAAAAAAAATTTGTAGCAGACGAGAGACATATCGTTTCTAACTAATTCGGGGTCAAGGAATTCAGTGGTGATAACTTTTTTTGAAGTTTTGGTTTGAGGGTATAGTACGAAGTTACATGTTCCTCTTCTTATTGGTATCGCGGGGTTTTTTGGCATGAAAAAACTGAATCTGATATTTATTTGCAGAAAAAAATAATTTTAGACATACCTCCTATACAAAAAACCGTCAAAAATCCCCAAAAAGTGGTAAGTTTGTATGGGAGGTAACCTTATTTTACATTGAAATAGCTTAAATTTTTGCACACATCATTTTTTTCGTTGAGAAATTAGTTTCTGAAAGTTTCAGAACAATCGGCTAGAAAATAAGCAGCCAGTTCTCATAAAAGCTGAAAATTTAAAATATTTTTGGAATTTGGGTTTATGTTTCCTAAAACTAAGCTTACAGATTTTTGTTGTTCAGTGACCTATAATAAAATTTCATGGGCAACATATTTCTTCAACATATTAACACTCTATCAACTCTCGTAATGGGTCAAAAAAGTAACTATTTTCAATAAGGGCAAAAATTACCCATACTGAAGGGCGCTAAAGGGTTAATATGTTGGAGGAAAATATTCTACGGGAAATTCTACTACAAATTTCCTAGCAGACAAACAAGCTTTGATGCAAAACTAATAAGTTGTCTTATGGGTTATTTCACGTAATCTGCTAGAAATGGGCAAACTTTAGGCCCGTATAAAAAAAAAAATTTGAGGTAAACTTTTAAAACGCAGAAACCCGTAGAATTTTTCTCCCGAGTTCTATCACAATCCACTTGCAGAACCTTGTTATTTTTGGAAAAAATTATTTTTGTCGGATAGTGTAATTTTCGTTTAGTAACGTTTGATCGCTCATGATGAGAACTAGATGCTTATTTTTTAGCGGATTGTTTTAAAACTTTCAGAACTTAATTTTTTAACAAAAAAAATGATGTGTGCCAAAATTTAATTTATTTCGATGTAAAATAAGGGTACCTCCCATACAAATTTTCCACTATTTAGGGGTTTCGACTTTTATTTTGTGTGGGAGCTATGTCTAAAATTATTTTTTTCTGCAAATAAATATCAGATTCAGTTTTTTCATGCCTAAAAACATTTCGATACAAATTTTCAATAAGAAGAGGAACATGTAACTTCGTAGAATACCCCCAAGCCAAAACTTCAAAAACAAATTATGTATGAAACGCTGCTGATAGGGGAAAAATGGTTATCACCACTGAATTCCTTTATCCCGAATTAGTTAGAAACGATATGTCTCCCATCTGCTACATTTTATGACTAGAACAGTGATATTTCGTAAAGGGCGTAGCATGTCTCAACCGCTTTCCTGGAATATTTAAACAACTTAAAGTTTTTTGATTCTGCCAAATTTTATGATAACACTGTGCAACAATTAGACGTTTTATAAAATCAAATTTCGATTGGATAACTTTTTAAGAGTAATTCGGGATCGCTGATTCCAACCCTGATCCCCGCTAAGGGGGCCAAAACCTATAATTTTGGTATGCGCAGGACCAATATACAATTTTTTTATTTTACCTTGTACATGTTTCATAGCTAAAAGATAGGTGTTTATCATGGAAGGAAGGAAAACACTTTGACTTCGACTGCAACACTTTCCCAATTCCCCCTGCCCACCCTTTTAGGTGTTATATGAAGCCACTCTTCGATATATGACTATACTGGGTAAGCGAACGCGAACCCTATCATTAGGTTTTGGGTGAAAAGTGTTTTCCATTGAAAAGTAGTTGGGGTCAGCCCAGGTCAAAATTATCTAGGGCCAACTTTTTTTTAAGGAATTAACCCTTGAAAAAAAATTTTATTTCTTTTAAAAATTTTTTTTTTTTAATTGTTGGAAAATATAATAAACATTATTTGGAAAAAATATTCTCCATCAAAAAATAGTTAAAGTCATTGAAAGGTAAAACCCACTAAGTCCAACTTTTTCCCACAAATTAATATTTGACAAACTAAAATCTTTTTTTTTTTTGTTTTGCTGTAATGCCTTTATATATGATTTACCGTTAAAAAAGCAACAAACTGTGTGTAAGGAAAATATTTCCAATCAAAAAGTAGTTGGGGTCACCGAAGGCCAAAATTACCTAATCCAATAAGCTTATAGAATTAAGTAATTTTCAGGAACTCTTAATACGAATATTTGTTCGTACCAATTGAATTTCCTGCAATATTCGGAATGAAAAATTATTTTCGGAGACCACTTTGTATGAAAAAATTATTTACCTGCGCTGTCAAGAAAATAATTTACAAAACTATTAGTGGTGTACTCCCTAACTCCCAGCCAAATCTAATGAGCTTCATAAATCCTCTGCATAGTTCTTCATCAAAAAAATAATATTTTCTGATATTTACAATATTTCAATACTACTTACAGTAGCATTACAATCTCATTATTTTCAGAGAAGGAGGAAGGGCTAAACGGGGGCAGGGTGTTCTGATAGCTTGGATCTCACCATTTCAGGAACACTAAATTTTTAATTCTTAAACAATTTTTGAATTCATTTGTACGAATTGACCTCGATAATCGAGTGGGTAGTGCACTGGACTTTCATCCGGGAGGTTCAAGTTCGATTCCCGTCTTCGTCTGGTGGCTAATTCCTTATAAATATTTATTATTTATATATTTACAACACCGAATCAGCGTTAAACTGTAGTTCCAACTATGTGGTATCACAATGTGCTGCTCTAGCCAAAACGTGTCTCTAGATAGCCACTCCAACCTATCCACTTACCTAGCGGTAGTGGTTTCACATTTTCATTAGAAAATAAGCCCCTGACTTTGTAAATGGGAAATTACTATTATGTATAAGAATCAATATTTTTATTTCATTCTCAGTAGCAATGAAGTTTTATTTCACAATATTTTCACATATTTAAGGCGAACTGATGTTCACAATGAAGTTTCACTCTTTTTAGAGTAAAGGAAAATATAGGTTCGATTGAGAAGAATCTCCATTTTTTCAGAGTAATTGTCTTTCAATTTCCAACTGCCCTAAAGCTCCATATAAAACGTAGAAAGTTTTCTAGCTTATGATCTATAGAGTAACAATTTTATTTGTTATATGAGTTTTTAGTTACTTATATTTTCTAAAAATTACTAATTTCTTTCTTGCGATTTTCTTGATGTCCCAAAATTGAATTATTCTGAATCTTAAAAACATTTTTATAGTTAAATTTTAAGCTT
Organism: Toxonevra muliebris; assembly: GCA_963691655.1. Taxonomy (NCBI): domain Eukaryota; kingdom Metazoa; phylum Arthropoda; class Insecta; order Diptera; family Pallopteridae; genus Toxonevra; species Toxonevra muliebris. Next base: position 122,011,298 of record OY829326.1, read on the forward strand.
TACAAAGAAAGCTCAGACAATAACAAGGAAATGCATCCCTTACTTAAGGACCGAAACACATTGTTTCGTTAAGGATCAAAAGTCTCATGCACAATGAGCTTTCATTATTTGCTGGAGTCATATCACAGCGAAGACCTTGTAAATAATGCATAAACGTTTTTTCACATATTTGCCAGCAAGAAAAAATAAAAGTTCAAGTAACTAATAATTAATTTAACTTTCAGAAAATAAGAAGTAACCGTCACTTACGCCTACTACTTTCATGAATTTTTGTTTAACATATATGCACACCACTGTACCATACCCTTGCAATATACTATACAAAATTTTTTAATATGCTTCATCTTTATGACGTCGGGGCGCTTGAAGTTCACTTACTCCTCACTCGCTTCATACTCGGTTTTTTTTTTTGTTATGCTTTCAATAAATATTAACATTTCATCATCTTGTTTGTTTTTTTTTTTTTTTTGTTGCTACTGCTTGTTTGTTTTTTCTTCCTTTAAGTCTACTGCCTTTTGCCTTCATTTAATATTCTTTCCTATATTTTCATTCATTTTCCCCTTCAGCACCTTAGCTTCTATTTCCTCTACCTTCCATCTCAATGTTATTCTGACTTTATCCTTTTTATTATTATTTTTTTTTTTTTTTTGCTTCCTTCTTACAATTATGCGCAGGATGCTCGCTTCTTCTGAGCGTTTTTTTTTTTTGATACTTTTTGCATGTTTATAAAATGTCTTAAAAGATTTTAATCTTCTTCAAGTGTGGCTGAATTGATGGTAAAGCTATATAAAGCAACACACATCCTCTTGCTAACATATAAACACATATTTTGTTTTGCTCATCATACATATGTATGTATGTGTGTGTGTTTATGTTTTCAAAGCTCATGTTTTAGCTATAAATATACATACGCACTTTTTTTTATTTATTTATTTATTTTTTATTTTTTTATTTTTTGTTTAAAGCTTATAATATGATTTATTATTTTCTTCAGTAGACTTATTTATAATCTTTGTTTCTTTTATTCTTCGGCTGTTTTGCTTTTGCTTAAATAGAAAATCAAGTTTAAGGAAATATAAAGGAAGAAATTGCTATAACAACGCAGAAATACTAAAAAGAGTATATTAATTTATATATATATATGTATGCATATTTATACTTGTATTTAAAAATTGCTAGATACATTCAGAAATATTTTACTCTGTTCCTAAAATAGCCCAGTCGGTAGAGTAAAAAATGCACCAAAAATTCATAAAAATTCTTAACTGCGATTTTTTTTCAGTAATTGTTAGGGGGGTTATGATAGATGGAAAAACCACAAAAATCAGTTCTGGCGTTGAAGAGCGACCCCCCAAAAAAACCCCTCTTTGGTGAAAAAAGCTTTTTGTACTAAGAACTGATTAACCGTTGGAGATATTAAAAAGATATCTAGCACACATAAAAAGCTTAAGTGATTTTCTAAAAAAAAGGTATTAAGTAATTTTTTCGTATATGTCATAGTTTTCGAGATATTCAATATTTAAGAAATTGCAAATTTAGTACTTTGGATGTACTGTGGATGCGCGCGCATCTTTTTTTATTTGAATTTTTGAGTGCGGAGCCTATGGGAAAAATTGAATTACTCGAAAACCAAACAAGCTAGGAAGAAAAGTCAAAAAGAAGATATAAACTTTAACATCCTCTGCCATTTTCATTGACAACAGATAATTTTTTGTATACAAAAATAACAATATAGTATAGTTGCCTTTTGGTTTTTACTACTTTTACTAGTTGCAGACCTAATAAAAATAACTGGTTTCACTATATGTTATAAATGTATTATCTTTTAGTTCAAGACATTACTTCTGAAAATCCTGTTAAAGTTAAAAATAAAGAAAGAAAAATCTCAGTTCAGAATTTTTATGATGTAAATCTTTATAATGACTGGATTAAAATGGCAGTACACAATAAATGCAAATAATGCTATATAATAAAATTGCAAAAATATTTCGGCAAAAATCTTTTTTTCAATTAAAAACCAAATAAAAATTAAATAAATATTTAGTTATTCATAAGTAAACTAAAAATAAAATTAATTATAAATTTACTTTGAAATAAATGAAGAAATTTATTTTATTCCAAATATAAGAGAAACAAATGGAAATTTCTAATAGAAAACTTAAATAACGTTAGTTAAAAATATGATATCTAAAGTCAATGCTAATAAAAAATGTATTTTTTGACGTAAGAGAATTAGTCTTGGTTAGACTATTTCACCTAATTCCTTCGTCTCTTTCCCTCCAAGAATTTTTGTTGGTTGCACTAGTAACAAACAATCATTCTCTTGAGAGTATGGGGCCACATCTAGTGGAAATCTTTTCAAGATGTCTAAAAGATTGGGTACGTGCCAAAGGTTTGGAGAGAGGTCAGGGTGGTTTTCATTCCAAAAGCAAGAAAACTAAATCACACTACTGCAAAAGATTATTGGCTGATAAGTCTCTCATCGTTTATTTTAAAAACACTTGAGAGGCTAATTGCGATGTACATCAGAGGGGCTATCAATGGACATCGCGCAGCACGCATGCTGCATTATACCGATCAGTGGATAGCGCTCTTCATGAAGTTGTGGGCACAATTGAGAAAACATTCGATTTAAAAGAGTACACTTTAGTAGGTTTGCTTGAAATTGAAGGAGCCTTCAATAATGTAAACACGGAAGCCATCTGTAAGGCGTTGACAGATCATGAAGTTAAGGATTTCATAGTAGCATGGATTGGAACAATCCTGAGAGGCAGAAACATTAACGCTGCTATAGGTACTGGGTCAAGAGGAACGTCGCAAGGAGGAGTGTTGTCACCCCTCCTATGGCTCCAAGTTGTTAATAAGATTCCACGAACCTTCAAGGAAAAGAGAACGAGGGTTGTAGCCTACGCTGACGACATAGCAATATTAATCCCCTGGCAAATTCTTTTCAACGATTATTGAGCTTATGAAATCAGCACTTGGTGAAATTTCTGACTGGGCCAGACGGAACGGCTTAGCAGTTAATCCTGCTAGTCTTGTTCACAAGAAAAACAAAAACAAAAAAGTTTTCCTTACCAAAGCTGAACGGAGTGACACTGAGGCTCTCTTCGGAAGCAATGGTATCTCGGTATCATTCGGGATTCAAAACTTAATTAGAGTAGGAAAATCGAAGAGAGAACGAATAAGGGACTGGCTGCATACTATACCTGTAAAAGGATCTGGAAAAAATAAGGATTGTCACCTTGCGTTATTTATGGAATGTACAGTACAATTATTCCGCCCAATATCACCTATGAGTCATCATCTCGTCCGGTAGAAGGCGTTGGGTAAGAAGAGCAACCAAGCTCGCACGGAAAAAGTACAGAAACTTGTCAGCCTGGGGATCTCAGGAGCTGTAAGTAGTGCACGTCAGGAAGGTCTGAATATGATATTTCATCTCTTACCGTTACGGATGTTTGTTCAAGGTTGTGCCTCAAAAGGAGCTCTTAGACTAAGAGAATTCAACTTGTGGAGATCAACAAGCTATGGGTACTTTACAATTTTGAGTGAGGTAAAGCGGAGGGGTCAAAATGGAATCAAAGCTGAGTTTGATATGGCCACGGATTATATGACTTCAAATTTAGATTTTATTACTAGAATTCCAATTCTATATCCAACCAGGAAAGACTGGAAGTCGGATTCGGTAACAGGTAATGCTGGTATTAACATCTTTACCGATGGCTCAAAGATAGAGAATAGAACTGGAGTTGGTCTCTACTCTGAAGACCTGCAGCTAAGGCGGTCGTATCGTCTTCCTGACAGCTGCAGTGTTTTTCAGGCTTTATAGCACCTCGACTTCTACAAGACAGTACGATTCCGATTTCGAATATCACTATCTTTACTGACAGTCAGGCTGCAATGAAGGCAATAGAATCCAAAATAGTTAAATCGGAGATTGTAAAGAAATGTCGTACTTCACTGATGGCCATGGAACACCACAAGGTCACTCTCTGCCGGGTTCCTGGGCATAGCAATATTGAAGGGAACGAAATAGCAGATGAAATGTTCAGAAAGGGTTCTGAAATGGACATTAACGAAGCGGATACCTCTATAAAATCTCCGATGTGTGAACTATTTACGAGAATAGACGAGTACATCATCGCGGTTTCAAATTATTTTTGGATTAACCTAAATGACTGTGAAGTTTTACGGGCCCTATGGCCAAGGTTAGATAGGAAGAGGACAAATGTCCTCTTAGGGCACAACAAATCTGCTGTACGTCTGCTCACAGGTGTCAGAACTGGACATTGTACTATTGCGTATTCTAACGATGTAGAAGAGATAGAAGAATCGATTGTCCACTTTATATGCCAATGATATACATTATCATTGCCTTTCAAAAGTCGTTGAGATGAGTAAAACTATACCATTCATATTCCATTTAGTGACAAAATTTGATTAACAGTGTCTTGTCTATACTTGCAAGGCTCTGAAATAGTTCATTGAACTGATATTTAAATGGGAAAGATGCATGTAAAATTGTGCAGCAAAACTTAAAAGAACTTAACATAGTTTTTTGATGTTTTTAAAAGATTTTTAAAGATCTGAAGAAACCGATATGCCTCAACGATAACATGTAAGCCAAATCAAATGATCATTAAAACTATAAAATCATATTAAGCAATCCGAACTGTTGAAGAATATATAATTATTTATTCGATTTTATTTTTGTACTCTATTTTGTCCCTTCACGATATGTAAAAATCGCTACTAAGTGCTTATATTTCTTCTCACTTAGAACACACAATTTATTATAATCGAAACTTCTATTCTTCTTCTTCTTCTTGCATGTAACATACAAAACAGGAACACCCTTTTTGCTTAATTTATTATAAACACCCCATTGACCTATACTAAACTCACTCACATATGCGTGCATACTTTTGACTCACTTGCAAGTGGTTAGCACTTAAACTAAACAAAGTAAGCAAAAACTTTTGCTATAACAAATAAAAGTTTTTCATACTCAATAAATCCGCATAAATGAATTCAAATTCCAATCAAAAGTACATAGTTCTACATACCATACTTGGTGTACACATGTAAGTAGACATGGATATTCTACTTCATAGATTATGTAGTACCAGCAGCAAGAAACAGTAACAGTATGCATGCAGGCAGGCAGGCAGCAATCAGCAATAGCAGAAACAACAACAATGCAAATGAAAAGAACTAAGTAACAACAACACAAAAGTATCAATTTGGGAATTAAACTCCTCTCAATTGAAGCCAATTTAGCTAATCATTTGCTATTATGACGAAAGCTTAAACTTAAAATCAACCTCAAAAGTAAGTATAAAAATAAAAAAAAACTAAGTGCTGCTATATGCTGACAAAAAAAAAAAAACGGAAAAGTTCTTATGCAAAAAACACACATATCTCGCTATAAACGCATACATATATAGAGATAAGTTTAAGTATCTGTGAGATATATACAAAGAGTGCGTGCATTTTTAGTGTGGTGGGCGCAATCGAAGATGATGTTCTTGCCAGCTTGTGATGAGATGCGATACGATGCGATGACGCTTTTGAAGTGTGTTCATGCTTGAAAAGCAAAGAAAAAAAATATACACAAAAACAACATAAGAGCTGTTGCTAAAAAGAAAACAAATTAAAGAAAAAAATAAAAAAATAAAACTTATCACTAAGATGATGAAATGATGAGATGAGTTGCTAGTAAAGCTGTTGTAGTTGTTGTAGTTGCATTTAGTAGATCTGTAAACGTATTTTAAGCAAATTTATTGCAAGTATATACACCATGCCGGAAAGTGATGGCAGTAAAAGGATTACACTATGGCGTTATGAAATAATGCCACAGACTATATTGAAGAGGAAGTGGTTTGATGTAATTATTGCACTTCAAAGGAAGCGTTAATATCTTCTTTTTTCGAGCAGCTAAAAGGGGAAAAGGGAGAGAAATTGAAGCTGAAACACCTTAGAAAATTATATCACCCAAAATGATCGATAATGTTCTTGAAGAGATTTCGGATAAACACAGAATCAGACCACGTGAAATAGACAAAACTGTGAGTATTTCTGAGGTGAAGTTTCATTAACCCATTTTGGTCTCACTGAAAGGAAGATAGATTAATGGGAGGGGGAAAGCGGGAGAAGTATCTGTGAAGGTTTGTCTTAAATTTGGAAAGGTCATAACAATAAGGAGCGTGGTACGACAGAGGAAAGAACTATCTCTGTAATGCGTGGTGCGTGGTTGGAATACCGCGTCCACGTGGAATGCGTGAGTTCCACTTGCGTGGATGATGTTCTGCGGTGCGTCTTTTCGTAAAACATAATTCTAACCGAATTGAGTCACGTATTCAGACGTTTATCAACAAGTGCACCAGCAAAAACCTGGCGAAAAACTGTTGAAACCGAACTTAACTCTGCCAAATATAGCTGGACTGATATATGCCGTGAAGCACCAAACCGAGTCAGATTCAGATCAATTGTTGAAGCCCTATGCTTCACTAGGAAAAGAAGATTGCAGTAAGTAAGTAAGATCATGTGGTCGCCGTAGCCTAGTGGTTAGTGTGTTGAACTACTACGCAGAGGTACCCGGGTTTATATCTCGGCACGCTCAAAAATAGAAAATACAAATTTTTCTACACGGCACCACTTCTTGACTGGCAATGGCAAACCTCCAAGAGTAGAAAAATGCCTATGAAAAGCTTTTCACTTTGCCGTTCGGATTCAGCATAAAACCGTAGGCCCCTTCTATTCGTGTATAAATATAACTCACACAACATGAATGGATGCGAAAAGCTCGGCTTAAACCCTGCAGTGGCTGTTGTGCCATAATAGTAGTAGTAGATCATGCGGAAATCAGTCGGGGTGAAGTATTTCTTACACCGCTTTAGAAAGCCGAGGCACTTTTCTGCTGCTTTCGTCACGTCAAAAATGTGATCACTTCAACGAACGTAACATTGGATCGATATGCCCAGATCATCAAGAATCACGGACTCCGTAATTGCTACCCCATAACCACCCATAACAAAGGAGTTGATATGGGATTGGGAAATTCGTTTGTACGATAACAGACAACATTGTGTCTTACGGGTGTCTAATTCAACTTTGTTCGAAAAACCCCATTCGGAGATCGATTGAAGATCATTATTGAGTGAGTCATTTATAGCATGCATTTTTCTCTCAATCTCTAAGGAGTTAAGGCGATTTTTACCGGTATATGAATGACAAATGGTGCTGTAATCTGCAAACAAGTAGATAGGGTTATTTGTCAATGACAGTAATGAAGATAAGCGAAAGGGTCGGAGAGAGGACAGAACACGGATAGAACGATCACTTAAAAAACTCGTGATCCACTGAGTGAAGTTTTTACCGACCCCATGCACAATTATTTTTGACACCATTGCTTGATGCCACACTCAGTCAAACAGCTTGGCAATGATGTAACGTAAAAATATTTTGAATCTTTTTTACACCTGGTCACCTTATTTTCTCGGGATAAGGCCCCATAAAATTAAGAAAAAAATTAATTTTTTTTTTTTAGTACTGAAATCTTTTATTGAAGACATGTGAGAATTGCGTTTTGAAAAATTGAATCATGGGATCTGGTACTGAGCCAAAATTGGTTAAGATAAAAATTTAAATTTCTAAAATTTGATGCTTTGCGACAAAACTTAGATCTATTCTGAAAAATTTTCAGAAATTTATTCCCTCAGCTTAGCAAATCTTGAACAAAATATTTTGCTCACCGACTATACTTATAAAAGGTCAAATCGATTGAATGATCTACATTCGAGTCTTGTGGCCATGAACAATTTTATGAATACAAATTTTAAGCCCTACTTTAAACAACGCATCCCCTAAATTTGCCTTCACTGAGCTTTTACCTGTTATTAAGACTAATCTTGAACCTATACATAAGTCAATAGATGATTTGAGCTCTTAAAAAAAATTGCTTCGGGTTATGAACTAAAAAGTTGGAAGCAACATTGGATCATTTGAATTTCACTTCTTGAGATTAAGTTAAGCAGTTTTTGAGGTGGGGCTGGGTATTGTAATGCAACTTAACTGAGTAATAAGTATAATTCCAGGAAAACAGTTTTCAGATTCGGGCTCTGCGACCTCAACTCACTATGATAAAAACCTAACTATATGGCAGGGTGGTAAAGGGTCTTGATTTCTTCACAAAATATCTTTATATATAAAATCGTAGAGTTTTGTGTGTATGTTAGCGTTTAACTTCTGAACGACTTGGCCGATTGATACTGTGATAGATACTCTACAGAACCATTTTTAACAAAAATTTTAGGCTTCGAAGTAACTAAATTACTGTTTTACAGAAAGCTAGAATTGCCGGATCTCCTTTTACTTGAGTACCTTACAATAAATTATAGATTCGTTTTGAACAAAGTTTTCTAGAGTTTTGTATTCTTGAAACAATTTAAAAAATTTTTATTTAATTATTTTCAGTCCTTCTCATAACTTGCGCTGTTAGGAAAGGAAAAAATGTTAAATTGGTTAACAGTATTCGCTCACAGAAAATTGGATCCGAGAAATCCAACAAAAAAAAGAAGAATATTGGAGCAAGTCACTCCTTTTTATCAAGAACTTTATGCTGATTTTGCGTCCACTTCAACCTAGAAAATACACAGCATGTAACTTTTATTAAGTTAAAGGAGGTGAAGTCATAAGGAAAATTACATTCTCATATTTGAGGTAATTTTTTGATTATAAGATTTGATACAAAAAAAAAAAACGTATCTCTACGTCTGGTCCTATAGAAGGAGGTTAAACAAAAAAAATAAGATGTCACTCTTTAAATGAAGCAGAATGTATTTTACAGTCAAGCATATACGCTTACTATTGAATGAGTGACTTTTCATTGTATGTTTATACTATTTTAAATTGTAGGTATGTATATATATATATATGTAAGTATAAATATATATATACGTATGCGTGATTTTTGTTAAGTGTTTTGTTTTTATTTTCCACATGATTGAGTGCCACTTTTGCAGTTATTGCTGCTGCGGATGCTGCTGCTGCTGTTGTTCTTGTTGTTGTTAATTCTCTCAGCAACTGCAATTTTAATCGCATATACAACGCGAAATATTTACTTAACATTTTGGCATAAAATTTTGTTGATTTGTTTGTGCATTGTATGAATGTATGCATGTGTCTTTTTGTTGATTTAAATATTTCATTAAATTTTCACACAAACGCATGTAAACACACAAATACATACATGAACATACATATATATACACATATGAATGTATGTTTGTAAATAATATATGTAAGTTTAAGAATTTTCCTCATTACAATTGTGCGTATCTGCAGTTTTGCAAGCAAATTAAAAGTTAAATGTTGCATGCATTTGCGTTTATCTTAAGTTTTTATAGCAGAAAGAATAACAACAACAACAGCAACAACGTGGCAGCAGCACCTTATGTGTATGTGCTATTGCTGCAACTCTACACAACACTACACTACACTACAAGTGCTGTGCAGTGTCATTGATGTTGCGACGACGATGACTACCAAAAGATTGTTGCTATTGCTATGCTGTTGTTGTTGTTGCTCTTGATATGGTGCGGCACTATAGGAGTTGTTCACTACTCCAACTATACTCTAGTATTCCTACGAGTATGTTGCTGTTGTTGGTTTTACTTCTTCTTCTTTTTCTGCTGCTGCTGCTGCTGCTTGCTTCATGATACTCAATTAAAAATTTTGTTGCAATTTCGAGCAGGAAGTGTTCATCTTAATTTTCGTTATTTTTTTTTGTTTTTGGTTTTGCTGTTTTCTGTTCAGTTCTGTTTTGTTGTATTTGTATTTTTGTTACTGCTGCTGTTGTTGTTGTTGTTGTTTTTTCTACATCTCTGTGTATTCCCTTAAGTATCTTTCGGTTTAATACCGCAAACATTTTTGTGTGTGTCGTTGCAAGGAGTTGAATTTTATTTGGGTTTTTGTTGCAAATTTACTTTTTACCCTTCATCTTCAACAGCTTCATGATCATCTCCGTGTATAGAATGTGTTTGTCTGTATATCTTTATATGTGCATGTATGTGTGAATTTTCGTTTTATCTCTCTTGTGTATCATCATCTATGCGCTTACTCGCTTGCTTCGAGCATGATGCTAATTAAATATCTATGAATGGCGGCGGTTTTCATTTATTCGGATTTGTATCTAAATATCTACAATATATCTACTAGATTCTATATATATATCTACCTACCTACAACCACATACATTGATATATATATAAATATTCATTCGCACATATATCGTGTACTCTCACATTTTTTTTTTTTTTTTTGTTTATTTATGCATTTGAGTGTAACTATATGTGTTTGTATTTGTGTAATTTGTATTTGTGTATTTTAATTTAGAAATTTAAATTGGTACAGGAAATCACATGAATTATCCATTGAGTGTTTTGTGTTTTATGTCTTATGCTTTTTTAAGATGAAAGTGTTTGTGAGTGCGCGCAGGACTTGTGTTAATAAACTATAGTACGCACTTTACATAATTTTTCAATGAAAATAAAAGTGGATTATAAGAACTGAAATGAGTTTTAATGGAATAGATAGAAACGATCAAAACTTTGAATCTGAAAAATTTATCAAAAATCAATCAAGGCAATACTAACCGAGGTGATCGAATTGGGGTATTAAAGGATGCATGGACAGCAAACGCACGGCAGGGACAAGAGGAGACTTAATTCAATGCATAGAAAGTTGTTAGTTCTTTTGGCTTCGAACGAATTGAATATTTAAGACGAAATTTCAATATGTTCTTTTATATAATCCACGCTTTCTCAAAAAAATTGTTCAGAGAAAACTTTAAGGGGTCGGTATGGGTTTATTGTACCTATTTTCAAAAATCTATTTTTCAAATTAAAATTTTTTTTTTCATAACTCAGTCTTTTTAAACATAAAAATAGATGTTTCAAAGTAATAAAAAATTGTTTATTTTTGATGATGTATTTCGGAGAGTTATCTGCTTGAAGTTATCAATGCATTTTTCTAGCTGACATTGAACCTGAATTTGGGATCATCTAAAACCAAAAAATCAAATATTTTCTTAAAAATCGATACAAAAAAAAACAAAATGGCGGAATTTTTTAATTTTTCGACATTTATTTTACAACTTGTTAACTACACAGAAGCACAAAAAAAAAGTTTTCTCGAGTCTGAGAACGCCAAAGTTCCGACATAACCTCAAAAAGCCTGATAAAAAATTTATTTTTTCGGATCTGGAGATCAGACCATATTTACTATATATTTTTGGGGTCGCTGAATCCGAATCTGAAAAAACCCCATCACATCAGTGTTCTGACATAACCTCAAGCAATTTTTTTCAAGCCTGGAGGCCAGACCATGTTTGCCATAAGTTTTTGGGATCGCTGAATCAGCATACAAGGACCAAAAAACCCCATGTAAAACTTCGTAACAAATAGTCGGACCCCCCTCCCTCCTCGCCTGTTACGTAGTATGTGAACGACCCCTTACGAATCTGAAATAAAATTTCTAAAATTCAAAATGGTGTGTCCAATATGATGAATTTTCAGGGGTTTTCAGGGTTGCTGATTACGAATCTAACATTAAATTCGCAATCAGTGATCCTGAAAACTTCCAAGCAACAAGTTTCAAGCAAATCTGATGAACTTAAAAAGTCATCCGCCATGTTGGATCAACCATTTTGAATTTCGAAAATTTGGAAATTTGATCTCTAAACCCCTAGATGCAAAATTTATATGAAAATCCAAAAAAAAAAAAAGTTTAAATTCATCCGGATTATTGGTTCCGCCATTTTGAATTTCAAAAATCTAAAAATTTGACCTCTAAACCCCGGATACCAATTTATATACAAATCGAAAAAAAATTTAAAATATGTCTGCCATATTGGATCCGCCATTTTGAATTTTGAGGATCTGAAGTAACAAGTGAACCCCTGAGTAACAAGTGTTAAGCAATTTCTAATGCATCTTCATGTTTTGGCTACGTTTTTGCCCTTTGGTTTCCCAGTACACCGAGGCGCTTCTATTGTATTGGTTTCTCTTGCGTCTTTTCGAACACTTCTACCTATGTATATATCTTATTTCTATATGGTATACGAAATTGATGTTTTTAAAAAATCGATTTTTTAAAGAAATAGTTAAATTCATACTAACCCCTTAATAAAATATATTTACTTCAATATTTTCCAAATTGTTTTCTTTTGTTTTACATAACCTTATCCTTCAATGATTTATTGAATATATAATTTTAATGATTTTTTTCAGAGCTAAAAAAGATTGCAGTTTTTTTTAAGTTTGAAGTCAATTGACTTCTAAAAAAAGAAATGATTGCAATATTCCAGTCTTTTTGTGAATGGAGAATTAAGACAGTGAAGTCACAAGTCATATTGAAGTCAATGACTTATCCTTCTTTTTTGAAGTCATTTTTTTTTAAGGCATGAATGATCAGTCTCTTTTTTCCAGTCCTGAGCTCTACAAAATATTAATTGACTTAAAGTCTTTCATTTAAAGTCAATTGAAGTCATTTGAAGTCAATTGAAGTCATTTGAAGTCATTTGAAGTCAATTGACTTCAATTTATTTCAATGAAGTGAACTAATTTCAACGAAATAAATAAAATTCATGGAAACAACTTGTAAGTCATTTAAGTTATTTTTTCAGAATTTTGCACATTTTCATGTTCACACTTGTTACGAATTAGGTATTTTTCTTGTTACAAATAACCGCCTTAAAATCCTACCTTAAACTCTAACACATTTAGATTATTTGCATAATTAAAAATTCATTGTGTATATGTAAATCATTAAGAAAAATTTATCTTTAAACAACATTCTACAGTTTAGTTATGTAAAACTGTTTCTACTCATGGGAAATATTCATCTGCATAAAATTTCATCGAGTTTCTACTATTAATTAAAACTAAAATACCAAAGACAATTTTTTTATTGGTCAATTACAAAAATATATATTTAAAAAAAAAGTAAAGAACAAAAAAAAAAAAAAAAGAAGCGAAATAATCATTTCATTTTAGAACAGGTGATTTTTTATTTTTTCCTTTTAGTTTTCTCAAATACTTTTCCCTCATTTTATTTGCGCTTTTACTTAAAAATAAAAAAAAAAAAAAAAACGTATACGATTTTTGCTATTTTTATTTAATTTTGCCATTTTCTTGGCCGTAAATTGTCCCATTGGGAATTTTCATACATCACGAGTTTGAGTTTCGAAAATAAATTGGGCTGGGCATTGAGACAAAAAAAAAAAATCCAAAGTAAACGTCAACGGAGCGTCCTAACATGAATGAAGAAGAGGGAACAGAGCGTACTGAAAATAAAAAGAACAAAACAGAAAGAGAGAGAGCAACAGCGAAAAGGGCAACATGGGAGGGAAACGCATTAGGGCGTTACTTATACAGAAATGTTTTAAATTTAAATTTAGTAGTTTTACATTATAATGACATTTAGTAGCGCAAAGTCGATTTTCTTTTTCATCGTTGTCGTTTCTTTTTTCTTCTTTTTTTTCTTTTGTTTTCTTGCTTTATTTTAATTTTGTGAATTTATTACAAATAATTTATCAATGTTGTTGCTACTTTTACTGTTGTTGCTGTTGTTGTTATTTTAGTATATTTTATTTTAAAGCGATTTTCGGCATATTTGTCTGTGTGGCATTACTAATTGGTGATTATGAGCGGAAATTCCAGCAATTTTTGTTACTTGTTGTTGTGTAGAGGACTATAATAAAAGTAGGAATCAAACTGGCAACATCGGAAGATAAAGATAGGGAAACAGTGAGAGGGTGGAGATTTATGTGCTTAGCGTGGGGGTTGGTTGCTTCTGGTGCTGGTATGGTGTAGAAATATTCATAGTCGTATTAGTGATTCTAAGAAATTCTTTAAGTTGCGTTAGCATTTTTATTTTTTTCAGAAATTTGTTTGAAAAAAATGTTGTAATTCGATGAGTTTTTTATTTCAAAATAAAATATTTATGTGCTATTTTTGTTGTGAAATTTTATCTGTGAATTTTATTAATTGCATGTAATTAAGATTTTTTTTTAGTTTTTGATAAATAGGAAACTTGTAATATGAAACAAAATTCTCTTTAATGAAGAATATTTTTTTATCAAATTGATGAAAGATTTGTAGAAAATATTTGGTACATATGGCAGCTCTACATATATTTCAGTTGAAAGTAAAAAAGATCATTTTACAAGGAGTTTAGTGTGATCGCAGGAAAAATATCTAGGGGTAGAGGACTTCCCGAAAAAATGTTTCTGTGATATCGAAAGCAAATTTTTAATGATTAATATTAAGATATACAAAATTATTTCGGGAGAGTTTGAAGCCTCTGCTGCTGGTCACGCTCCCTGCGAATACTCAATGAGGATGAAAAGTATTCTCAAACGAATTGTGGCTTAAAAGTCAGCAATAGTGCCGCCATAGCTGAAGTGAAGCCGACGTTATGCCAAAAAGTCGTTGAAAATGTTGAGAAATTTATGTAAATTTAGGTCAGGCTATTTTTAACCAAAAATAACCGTTCTTTGGGTATCTACCCCTTTCCAAGATGACTTAAGGTTAAAACCACACTCTCTTCTTGCTGAGGAGGTTTTTGTGGAAAAGAAAATTGGTCTCTTTCCTTTCACAATAATTGAATTCACTAGTGTTCGAGACTTAGCACTTAAAAGTTTTAACCCTATTGGTACCATAGGGACACCGGTGTCACAAGATTAATTATACAATAATTTTTTTTTGAAGGAAAATTGATGTTTCTTTAATTTCAATTAAAGAAATTTGGTAACGGTACTGTAGCGGATCAAAGTCAACAGAATTTGTTTTTTTTTTTGTTTGTTAATTTTCAATCGCTTTTAAAAACTTTTAACTTTTACAAAATTTCTCCAAATACACCTAATTTTTATTATGTTGTAAAAAAAAACTATTTACTCAAACATCATTTTCCATATTTTTAAATTTTTGTTTACTTTTTTGGAAATACAAGTTTTGTTTTGGGTCACCGGTGACCCTAAAATCTTCAATGGAAACACTTTAAGAAGTTTTTTCAATGAAGTGGGGGTCGAAGAATGCAAATTTGAACTCAGTTTTGCTCTATCAGTTCTAGTTTCCTTACGGTCAACAAAGGGTTAAGTGAAAAATTAATACTAAGTCACTTTGTCTATCTTTAAAAAAAAAAATCTGTTAAAAATATACAGAAAAACTTTGCCGAAAATTCCCATTGAGGGCCACTGGGTCACCGGTGACCCATGAAACTTCAAACCTTTAGTGGCACAAAATGTCTGTATTGATCAAAAATTTTAACAAGAAATATGGGTCAGACAATATGAATCCAGACTCAGTTGCAGACTTCGGATCATTGTGTATGTATAGGTGGCCACCGTTGGTTTATATGTATTGGTGTTTGCATTTTCATAAGAAACTTTTAAGCACACTTGCTCTACTCTGTAGGACTTTGGTATTAAAAAAAAGAGTCTGAAAGAATGGGCTGCACTTATTGCCAATAGTTTGCATCGATGAGAGAATTTCAATTGAGAAGATAGGATACAAAATACGACAAACGGTTAATTAAACCAATATTTTTAGTTGGCTCATCATAATAATTCAGCTAAAATTTGCAACAGTGATGCTAATCGTAATAGAAACTCATGCTTATGTTACTACTCATAACATGTAGACATGCATAACAAAGAGAAAGGTAATATGAGAATTAATAATGTAGCTTACTCTCTTGAAACTCAATTTGAAAGGTTAAGAAGTTGAACAGTTCAAGGCTAAGAAATTTTCCATTTTAGCTCTAATTTTTGTCTCTCCTTCATTTGTTGTCTATTTCATTTCAGTTTTATCAATTCCCAAATAAAATTTTACATCATAAGTTACGATGGAGGTATTTAAACTTAATAAATTCAGTGTCAGTCAGTGTCACAAAAGCTCACTAGTTTTCAGACGTTGACAAAAGAATTGGTTTCTATGAATGAAAGTTGATTTCCCATAAAATTTATCCAGCTCACTAAATTACACTAAATTCAATTGAAAGTGAAACTAATATAAATAATATAAAGTTAGGTTTTTTTACACAATTTTCAATCGAATTCAATGTGCCCTTGTAGACTTAACACTTTATTTTGACACTTTAAACACATACACGCAGAATTTCTTAACGAAAAATGTTTTTTTTTTCTTTTTCAACCAATTCCCAATGTCATAATATTAACTTTGCATGAAAGTTTTTGAAGACTTCATTTCTCTTTCTCTCTTACTCTTACTATTTGTTTCTTTCAGCTAGCAAAGCAGAAAAAAATAAATAAAAACTTCTTTAACTTTCTTCTTTATTTTATACTCAGTTTAAACTATTTAAAAACGCTTGCTGCTGTTGCTTTCAGTTCAGCACAAAAAATGCTTTAGCAAATGGAGAAGGGTAAGGGTAGAGAAATTGAAGGGAAGCAAAAAAAAATGCAATTTCCGCACAGACGCACACATTTTCCGGCCAACCAAAATAAAATGCAATGAAAAAAAAAAATGTACGTATATATAAATAAAGCAAAAAAAATAAAATAAATGTAGAAAACTAAAATAAAATAGAGAAATTCAATTCCCAAACTAAATTCAACAGAAATTTTGCAGAAAACGGAAAAAGAAGAAAAGTGAGAGGGGACGGGGTAAACAAGAAAAAGTAGAGGCTAGTATTGCAGCAAGTTTCAGAAAAAAAAATTCTTAAAATTGTATTTGGCAAACGCATTAAACTTTCATTTTTCTGTCATAGCAAGCATAACAAAACATAAAAAAAAAGAATAGAAAAGAGGACGATCTTTTACACACACACATATACAAACGCATACGAACTTTAAACTCATCTTCACACACACATATGCCATGCATACACTTCGCTAACTTACAAAAAAAATGCATTTCAAAATCAAAGCGAAAGTTGCTCATACAAAAAAAAAAAAAGTTTTTATTTTGAAAACTTTTTCCATGAATTGAGAATTGAGGCAAGTGCTGAACAAAAAACAACAGAACAGAACAAACAAAAATTCGCATAGCATCAGAGCAATCAAAAAATGACGCCGCACAATTGAAAAGTTTTTGCTCCTTATGCACTCAATTTTTTTCCCACACCAAATTTTTATTTTTAGGGTTGAAATTATATCTCGAAAAAAATCATCATCATCATCATAAGCGAAAAATATACGTTAATATATCTGAAAAAAAAAATGAATTATGAAAATGTATAATAATGTAAAATGCATTTAGATAAAAAAAAAAAACAAACAAATTTAGCGTGCACCACGAATTTTATGAGCGTTATTTGTAATGGACCAACGCCAACTGGGGTATGCTAGTAAACGCCAAAAAGTATGCTACAAATATTTTTTTTTTTTTTTTTTCATAACTGCAAATGTTTCATTTCAAATTTGGGTTATTCTCTGTTATTTGTATGTGTGTGTGTATAAGAAATATAAATAAAAATAAATAATATTTTTGTTAAAATGGAAAAAAAATATATATATATATGGTATAAAAGGAAATTACCACATTAGCGTAGCTCAAACTCAATTGAGGTCAATGGGATTTCATTAGACAGTGGTGGGAAGTTTTAGTTTTCGCTTCTCTTTTGTAAATTTTTTTGCAATTTTGGTATATAGTATGAAGCTACAAATATTTTTTTTTTTTTAGAAAAATATTTAGTTTAATGTACTTATATGCGAGTACATGACGATTTATAACAAATCTCACAATTGCGTGCTTAAATCAATGAAAAATACATTTTATTACCTCTATGTATCTTTCAGTAACAGATAGCTATACAAATAGTTATACTTAGCTATACAAAAACTGATATCATTAAACCTAAAATAAAAAGAACAAATTAAGGAAAAAATATCTTGCTCTCACCTCACCTTAAATAATTTTATACGAATATATAGTACAAATGACCATATATCTGTATAGATATATTAAATGTATCTTTTTTGTGTGTGTATTGTATTAGAATAACCAAAAAAAAATTACTATTTGTTTGTTATAGTAATTGTAACTTGTAGCTGGCGTGTCAAAATATCATTCACAACAACAAAACATAAAAACTATAAATAAAAAGCAAACAAAAAGATTTTCATTGGCATCACAATTGAAAGCATAAACATGTATGTCGACAATTATTACATACGTATATATATATATATATATATATACCCACATATTCGTATATTGTTATTAGCTGCTGATGGCTGGTCGAAAAAGTAGATATAAAAAAAAAAACTAAAAAAATCAAAAAAGTTGTAAAAATTGTGTGGTTTTTCTATTGCATTTAAACCCCAGGTTTGAATTGTCGGTAATGATATACAGTCAGGAATAATTGCATATATGTATGTATGCATAAAAACATCAATGAATTTGAGAGAAAAAAAAGAGCCTGGGGAAAGTGTGGTACAGATAAAACAAAAAGAATACAAATAATTCCGATCTACCAGTCCTTCTTGCTTCTCTCCAATTCCAATACGTCTTAAAAACCTAAAATATATGCTGACAAATTTACAAAACTATCGCTGAAGATATTTTGGTTGAATCACAATTTAACTTCTAATGATACAATCAAGTACCATGGTCGCAGAGAAGAGGCATTCCTCTAACAGATAAATAAAGAAATGACTTAAAGTAAGAATCTCGAAATCTCGTATAATCAAAGCCAAATTTATGTTTGTCCAGCTCAACCCCATATGGGAAGTCATGCCAAATTATCACCAGCACTAAACTACGCATCTTCAACTCAAGCGTAAAGTCTGTCCTTTTATACGGATGCGAAACGTGGAAAGAAACCGCTGCCATAATTTCTCGACTTCAAGTTTTTGCAAACCGCTGTTTAAGAAGAATTTTGCGTATATGGTGGCCACAGCGTATCTCGAACACCGAACTCTGGCGTCGTACTGGGCAAGTGCAAGTAAGAAGTGAGGTACAACGTCGTAAATGGAGCTGAATCGGTCATATGCTAAGACGACCTAGCAGTAATATCGCCCGACAAGCGCTTCAGTGGAATCCATAAGGCTGCAGACGTCGAAGCGAAGCAAACCATCGAGAAAGAGCTTCGTACTGTCAATTATTCATGGAATGACATCATCCTAAATGTTCACAATAAAGTTAGATTTAAGTTGATTGTTGATTGTCTCTATGCTCCAATTACACGGAAAAAAAAGATTTGTGAAAAATAAAATGTGATATTCAAAAAAAGCAGAATAATCAGGTAAAATTGCCATTTCGCCCTGTAATTTAGAAATTTCATGAGATAATCAATATAATTTTATGGGTAAACTGCAAACATTACAGCCCAAAACTTAATTATTACAGTTTCAGAAAAGAAAATATTCAAAGTGGCATGGAAAAAATTGAGTTGATAAAAATACTGAATTATTATTAATTAAATATTCTATGATCGGCAATTAAAAATCACGGGGCAAACTGTAAAAATTTATAAAAATATTTTTGTTTCATTGCTTTGATTTTTGAAATCACACATTTACTTTATTTTATATGTCAAGTATTTTTCAATATATTATCATTCAATAAAATAACTTTCAAACTGATTTGTTGGCACCTGGATTTACTTCTTTCTGTAATGAGACATTTTAGATTATTTATCCATGACCTTTAAGCTAGTAAGATTTGGGATGTTTACACTATATTAAACGAAATTTTTATTATTTTATTAGCAAAAGTCTTTAGCATTGGATGTCCATTTCATAATTGTATCGAACAGTTTTCCAAAAACCATTGAAACTGGAACACCATCTTTTTTTTAATTAGCCTAGAGTTGTTTGCTTTTGATCAATGCGATTTGAAGCTAAATATAGGGAAGAGAACAAAATATTCTATAACTCTTCCATTATTGCTGACTTTTGATATCAAAAGTTTTATTATGCTTAGTAAAAATTTAATTTAAAATTTGATAATTTACAAAATCACAATGTAAAAATTGATTTGAAACTCCAATAATATTGACTGTATTGTGAAGTACAATGTGCTTATTCATTCGTAAACTTTATTGATTCATTCTGGATATTATAAATTAAACTCAAGGGAATTATTGTTTCATCGTAATCAATTATTACTTTTTCTTTTACTATCCGGGCAAGACAGGGAAAACTGTAATTATTATCAGAAATCCAATGAATTATTACAGAATATTTTTTTCCGTGTAAGAGAAAAGAATTCAAGGAGAAGAAGAAGAAAATAAAAATTAAAGCATATGAAATAAACACTAGCCCCTCTTAATCTTCAATAGTCTCTAAAATCGTTGAAAGAATCGATGTAGGTATTCAGGTCGAATAAATCAAGAAAAATTCATATTCTAGATGCTTCAAGGAAAAATAGAGTCCATTGATCAATCAAATTTCAAATCTTTCTGTCCTTCTTCCCTTTGACAGTCCACAGAAATCTCAATGTGCGAGCTACTAAATTTACAGAATTATCAGTAAATACATCAATTATGGTATTCTGGTCTCAAGAACCTTTCACTGAAATAACGCAATCTAGTGATTAGGGTTAAAATTAGAAACCATGATCCGAGTTAGAGTTTTGTAACTTATGATTTGTGTTGGAACTGTGGCAAGCCCAATAAAATGAAAAAGATGAAATTATCTTAGAACCAAAGCTAATCCGCCATTGTACCGAAATAGTTAGTAACTTAAACAAGTCGAAATTTAATGAATCAGAAAGCTTAGAATGCCAAAAAACTTATTAAACTAAATATGAATTTTCTATTAATAGAGAAAGAGAGGTTACACTATGCCCATAATCTCGTTATAACCGAATTTTACTGTATTATCATTTCTTCAAATAATAAACTTCCTGTGACTTTAGAAAGTTCTGAGACGACCTCGATAGTCTAATGGGTAGTGCACTAGACTTTCATCTGGGAGGTTCGGGTTCAATTCCCGTCTTCGTCTGGTGGTTAATTTTCATAACTTTTTTATATTCACTATCAATATGAAGTGTATGAGAATTATAAGATAGTGTACAAGTATACACATTGGTTGGTAATGGCAAAACCACCAAGCCGATAAAAAATTGCCACACCGCCGTTCGGAATCGGCGTTAAACTGTAGGTCCAACTATGTGGTATCACAATGGGCCGTTCAGGCCTAAGTGTGTCTCTCGACAGCCACTCCAACCTAGCCTAACCTAGAAAGTTCTGAGCATAGTTTTGCATATGTTTTTTTTTTTTCTTTGGCTTGGTGTTAGTCAATCGAAAATTACGGGATCAGAATCCTAAAAATTCAAAAAAATTCATTTAATTCAATTAAAATTAATAGTAATATGAAAAATTTTAGATAGTCTATCCAATTGGTTATCACAAAATAATTTTCACAATTTTCTTATAACCGCATATATTTTCTTCAATCAGTAAATCTCTTATGACTGTGAAAAACTTTGGGTATATCTATGAACCTTTTTTTTTTTGCGTTGGTTTTAGTCTTTCAGAAGCTTAGTGTTGCCTTATTAGCTTAGTAAAACTTTAGAATGTTGAAAAGCAATTCCCTTAAAATATCTAAAGCTGAACTGTTGCAATTTCAATAAGGAGGAGCCTTAAAGACACATATTTTGCTTTAGCCAGTAAGTTTTAAAACTTAAAGCTACTGAAATAGGAAAACTTAAAACACAAAAAATTCATTGATTTGATTAAAAATAATTTAAAAAATAATAAGTTTGATCGAATCCATAATTTTCTCACATAAATACTTTCTATAATAACGATACAATATGCACTGAGGTTCCTTGAGTAACGTTATAACCGAACTTGACTGTACTATTCGTTTATCAACTAATACCATATGACACCGAACCTTTCTCGTTTTGAATACGAAAAGAAAGATAATTTTAGTTAAAAATAGAAAATATATATCATTATAAAATCAGAAATCTTTTCCAGTTTTGTATCAGAAATCTTTAATATAAAATTTACTAAAATTATCTGGCATTAAAAAATGGTTTTTCTAAATGAGAGTCAACAATCTTTTCGAGAAGCTTAGTGCGCAGAATGCAAGCAAAAGTCTATGTTACCGCCTCAAAAACAAATGACGCCATAAGTGACCCTTTCGATCTTTCATCTCAAGTCGGCAAACAGCGTTCTCTATATGGAGACCTCTATACGGTAATCAGAATCCGAACTAATATGGTAAGGTGGATTTACCTTGACGTTTAAGCAACTGGGTTGGAACTCAGCACATAAAAAATCTCACAATTGAAAGTTAAACAGGTAATCAAGACCGACGATTGCTTGTAATGCCAACTCAGTAAGGAAGTAGGTAAGTAAGAAAGAATCTTTTCAATACAATACTTTACATATTAACTGAAAATATGGTGATCCCAATAGAGATGTCCAAAATACCGATTCTGTTTTAGTCAGTAGCTACTTACATATATGAATATACTAAAACAGAAAACCTAAAACTGCAAAAAACTAATTAAATTCAATCAAAATTTATAACAAATCTAAAACTCAAACAAATCTATTAGTTAGTTGAAAAAAAGATTCGTTTATATTGACACGGGACTTTTGAAAATTGTTATAACCGAAATTTATTATATGATGGAATCTCCACTTATATGTTTGCTAACTCTAAAAAGCTATGAACTTTTCTTTTACTGTTTCAGTCGGTCTATGCCAATATTTTCAACGACTACAATCACCCAATCTTTATTTATATAAAATATTTCTATGCTTGTCACCTATAAACTTTCATATACCACAAAGTATAAATCAAAAAAAAAAAAAAAGAAGAGAATTATAATTTTTAATTGTTCTTTGTGGACATAAGAATTTTCATTCAGTAAATAATCATTAAATTGTCTCACCTAACCATATACATACAAACATAATAAATTTCTCCCTGAAAGAATCACCTTTGCAAATACAGTAGGACAGCGTATAAACACAGGGCAGCTGCCCTGCTTGTGTGCCTTAAAAACAACCCTCAAATTCAATTTAGAGAAACGGTAGATATGTGATTGCAGGAAAAAACCCTTATCAAAAATTTATAAAGACAGGCTGTAATTTGGTGGTCAAATAGATAAATAAATATACGAGTCAATACAAGTATCTACCTAAATGTAGACAAAGGCACACACACACACACACATACACAAATCATGCAATTTAATTGTGTGTGTCTAGAAAATGGATGTATTTAGTATTTTCCAAAAATGAAAGAGGCATATGCAAATAGATATCTACGTGTATTAGTTAAATATTTACTTAATTTTTATTGAGAATTGATGCATACGTTTGGGTTAGAAGTTAACACGGTTCAGGTAACATAAAACGAAAGTTCTGTGCGGCATGACGAAACTTCTAAGTTGCTAATTGTTGATATGACATTCTTGGATATGTTACCAGTAACTGCGACTTTGTGAGGTTTTTGGCGCCACTATAAACAAAACACTGAAGCAGTTTAAAAAACAAAAGAGCTAAAACGCCTCCAAAATTAGTTTTTTTGCGGCCATGTTCGTTTCAAAATTTAAAAATTTTATTTTTTTCATTCACGAAAATTTCGAAAATTGACTTCAATAATTTTCCACAGTTTGATGTTATGGGAAATATGAAATCTTCAAAGAACCTAATTTCCAAAAATATCCGCACACAATTTTTATTTTTTATTGTCTGAAATTCCATGTGTGAGACATGCTTTAAATCAGGGGTGCCCACGTACTATGCACTCAGTGCCCATTTGCTTTTGTAAAAGCACTTAGGCATATGCCGTGCATTCTACTACACTATCACAGCACTCCACACTAATCAATACGAAATACACAAACAATTTTGTCTTCTTCGTTTCTCATCTCTTTTCTTTGCCTATACCAAAGAGCAAAGTACATTGGCGACAGTTATATTCAACGTAGATTTTCGTGTTGTCTAACGTATGATTTTTTGTCTTTTGTAATAATAAAGTTTATATGTATTGGTGTTTGCAATTCCATAAGAAACTTTTGGACACCCCTGCTCTAGACATATAGAAAATCAAACTAATCTAGTATTTTTGTTCTACCTTTGTATATGAATCGAAAACCTTCTTATAGAACGCTCGAACACTTCAAACAATATATCAACGATGACCACAGCTATATGCCATCTATATGCCTACTCCTAAGCTCACAGTCAAACAGCTTCCATGGTTGAAGCATGAGATACGTAGACAACAATGCGTTAGTGGCAATGACAAAGTGGCTACACGACTCACAGCTAGTCTGCAATGATGCAATTTCCGGAGTGTGCCAATGGCTGAACGTGGTGGAATTGAAATTAGCTACACAAAAGACTGAAGCACAAGAAAGAAGAGACTACACCATATCATCTCAGCCGCACATCCGCTACCTAGGAGTGCTCATCGACACCAGAATGTCATTCTTGGACCATTTTTTAGCGGTCAGCAACAAAGCGACGAAAATAAACGGCTCACTAACGCGCATATTGCCAAACTTTGGAGGTCTACGTGCAAGCAGAAGGCAGTTTTTGTCCACGGTAATGGACTCCGTGATGTTATACGCAGCACACGTCTGGGCAGGTGCAAAAAAGTCGCACGCTAGCCGTCCTAAGGCTAAGTGCATTGAGGGTAACCAGTGCTTTTCGAACTGTATCGCAAGACGCGATATGTGTTATTGCGGAAAACCTAACCATAGACATCCACGCGACAAAGCTCAAGAGGCTTTATAATAAACCAGGAGATAGGCCAACGGGTACATTAAAGTTGGAGGAATGACAAAGATCTATTTCGGAATGGCAGCAGCGCTGGGAGTGCTCCACAAAACTGCGTTGAATGTTTACGCTTATTCCCGACATTGCGGATTAGTGTCTACGGCGACATGAATTTCTACATCACGCAACTGCTAGGCGGTCATGGATGCTTTAAGGAGTACCGGCACAGATTCGGACATGAGGATGACCCACACTGTCCAACATGTCCGAATAAGAGTGAACGCCCGAGGAATGTTTTATTTCATTGCAAATGCTTTGAAAACGAGAGAGAGGAGCTGAGGTAAGCCTTTGGCAGGCAACCGAAACTCTGGCAAACTTCACAATCTGTGAATCTGTTGAGAAATGAAAAGCTTCAGGTGGGGTGGCTGCTCGTCCATGATTGCGCTACGCGTCGCAGAAGAAAAGCAAGGACAGATCGAAAACTGAACTGCTAGATGCAGCCGCGCGTAGTTATACCAACGGGTAGTTCCGTGGGGAGAGTGAAAAAATAACATAACTCTAGAACAGGAATTCTGCGGTATCTACGTAAGATTTCCACCATCCAACGTAGAGGAAAAAAATGGTCGAAACATAAATCTGCTACCAAAAATCTTAGAGAGACATACTTCGGTAACATTAAGTCTACTTTTTTGGAAAAAGTAACGTGATAAAAGCTTTTTAAATGGAATGACCATATTTCAATGGGTTTTGGTATTGAGTTCAAGAAGATGCTCATTTGGAATTACATAATTTTGTGTTTTTTCAGAGTTATACCCAGTTTAGGTCTTTAACCCTCTGCTTTGTTTGTTTGTTTTTAAACGATTAAAGCTCGACAAGATCCCCAGGGACCTTTTCTGTTAACATAGCTTGTAATGCGTATAATTACGTTTCTTTTTATCCAATATCTTTGGTATAGTGTTCACAGGATGGTGCTGAACATCGCTGAGGCTGTTCGGTCTAACCATATTGAAATATCGCTTCGTTGAAAATGTCATAGGTCCTTAGCAACCTTGTCGGTTATTGGAGGGTTAAGATAAATAGCTTCAGAAATACCCAGAACGCATTGCTGAGAAATGAGCTAACTTTCCTGCTCATATTATACTTCAACGATAAAAATTCTACTAATACAGATTATTCATACTAAGTTTGAAACAAAAACTGAAAAACTGGGTGAGGAAGAGAGGGGAGATATATTAGATTTTGAGACTTATGCTATACATTGAAGACCTTCCAATGACTTAGATGCAAACCTTAAACACGTTCTTAATAAAATTTCCAAAAATTCAAAAATATTAAAATTGCATGCCAAGGTTTTCCAACATAGGACTTCTTGAAACTTCAAACGCATATCATATGACAGGCTGAGAGGAAAAGCGGGCTAAAATTTATATAAGAGCAAAAGTGAAATAATTTAGAGTGTCAGTGCAAGAATGGCATAAGTAGTACGGTTAAGAGTGAAAATGAAACGCCTTAAAAGTAAGAGCAAAAATGGTATAACAATTTTTTCAGAGCAAGAGCAGCATAGTTTTTTATTTCGTTTTCGCTCTGAACGTATTTCGTTTCACTTTTGCTCTGAACAATATTTCATTTTGCTTTTGCTCTTAATTATTCCACTTTTTTCTGAACGTAGAAGTTATACCACTTTTAATCTCAGCCTCTCATATTTGGTTTTCGAGATATAAGGCTGTGAGACACAAAGACTGATGGCATGAGTCCAAAGATTAAAGAATATAATAACTTTACTTTTGTGTGACTAATTTCTGGAATTTCTCTAAACTTTCGTAACTACAAATCGTGCCCAATAACTATTGTAATAATAAATTACTTTTGTAGATATTTTCCAAATTTTTAAAATAATTTAAATTATTTCACTCAATTAGTATTAAATATTAGCATAAGCTAATATATAAGCATTTGATTTATTTTATTTTTTTTTTTAAGTTAAGTTAAAGTATTCATGTTTATAATTAATATCAGAAAGAAGGAAAAGGATATTGAGTTGAGGCAATTAAAATTCTTCAACTAAAACTCAAAAAACATAAATCTTCATAATGTAATTGTATACACAAAACAAAACAAAAAGCTAAAAATCCACACAAAAAAGAAGTGTGAAGGGGTAGAGAGAGAGAGAGATATATATATATGAGAAAGTATGACAACTCGTGCTAACGCCACGTACAAACACACATAACACATTAAAGACAGACGGACAGACAAATGAACAGATATACAGTAGCAGTAGTAGCACATAAACAATATGATCCCCAATAAATATATTGTATATGATTTTTATCTACTAACCAAGCGTAACGTAGCAAACACTTCCTAAATCACTTGAAAATGCCGACGACGCCATAGCTCGTTCTATCGTTACCACCACCATTGCCATTGCCATCACCACCAACATCAGAGAAACGCTAAAGTTAGAAGAGAAAGAGCGAACTCTAAACCAAAAAACGCCAAACATGTAACAAAACGCTTCCTGCTGCCACCACAAAGCATAAATTATATTTTCAAAGTAACAACAACAACAACAGAAATGGCAAAGCAAAGAATAAATACATACATACATAAAAGCTGAATGGGAGTTGAAGAAGAAGTAGTAGTAGAAGAAGAAGAAGAAGAAATTATGAAGCACTTGAGCGGCACTTCATTAATTTATTTAAATCTAGCGTGTTTTTCTTAAACGTTAGAACGCGCGCAAAATTACAACAAAAATAAACAACAACAGCAGTGTTAGTAGTAGAAGAAAAAAAAACACCACACACAAATTAAATGAAAACAGAAGAAAATAAAATAATATAAAACAACAAGAATTATTGCTAAAGAAAATGAAAGTCATGACGCAGCAGCTACGCGCGCTTGTAAACATAAAGCTTTTATGCGAAAACGCTTTTCACAAAATATGTGAAATAAATAAATTTTCACTTCTTTTTTTTTCACTGGTTTTGTTGTTTTTTTTTTTTTTTTTTTGTTATAAGAAAAATCTAAATCTAAAAGGACTTTTATAGAGTATCTCAAGGGTGCAATAATTATTTTTATATACTCAGTGTCTCACACACACACACATACATAGCAACTCACACTTGTATATCTAACTATGCGTTTCTCGACACGTTGTTAATGTAGATAGATGCTACCTACTTGTGCTGCTGTTTTTTTTTTTTTTTTTTTTTTTTTTTGTAGGGGATTTTATAGGGGACAGTGGAGCTAATTTTTAAGGTATATTCATATATAATATTATATCTTTAGGCAATAATAAAAAAAATTCTAAAAATAGTTTTTTGTTCCACTTGTTTATTTTTAATTATTGAATATTTTTCTAAAGACTTTAAGATTTTTCTAATTTTTCTTTATTCTCAGAATTGCTGAACACTTATTCCTGACAGCAAGTATATCCTGAAAAAAATTTTCAGCCCATCCTAGAAAAGTTGTGACAGACTTTGAAATCTGGTGTTGGGTTTTTAATGTCATTCAAATTATTTATTTTTCTTAGGTATTTATTTATTAACATTTGATTCAAAATATACTTTAATTTAAAACCATTGAATTTCAATTGATTTTTCATTACAATAAATTTTAAAACTTATCTGGAAAACAAATGTAATATTTTCTATGGTAAAAAACAC
This sequence comes from Toxonevra muliebris, assembly GCA_963691655.1. Taxonomy (NCBI): domain Eukaryota; kingdom Metazoa; phylum Arthropoda; class Insecta; order Diptera; family Pallopteridae; genus Toxonevra; species Toxonevra muliebris. Next base: position 122,039,680 of record OY829326.1, read on the forward strand.
CACCTTCTTTTTACCCAACTAAACTACATAATTTCCAGCTTTTTTCAAAAATATAATTTTTAAATAAAAAAAATATATTATTTTGGAACCAAGAATAATAATTTAAAATTATTAAATTTTAATTGATCTATTTTTTTTTTTTAAGTGAAAGTTTTTCTTATTTATACCTGAGAACTGTATAAAGCAGAGGTGCCCACGGCCTATGCACTCAGTGCACATTTGTTTTTGTAAAAGCATTTAGGCATAGGCTGTGCATTTCAATACATACACAATACTCCACATTAACTAACACGAAATACACAAATAATTTTGTCTTTCTCGTTTCTCATCTCTCTTCTTTGCCTATACCAAAGAGCAAAGCAACAACACTTTCGTATGCTTTGTTGGTCTTCAACGTAGATTTTGTTGTTGTTTAACGTAAGAGTTTATAATAATAAAGATTATATGTATTGATATTTGCATTTCCATAAGAAACATTTTGGCACCTTTGGTACAAAGGTTCCAGATCTCTTCGCTATTCATATTTCTGGAGACAAGTTCTGACCGTCTCTGAAATCTTCCCAATTCATATTCAATTCGAAAGTAAAACATGCTTATCATGTTTTTTATCTTTTTCAGAAAATGTCCGTTTTTAAACAGAAATTATAAATTCAAAATTACATCACAAAATATCAATGTAAAATCTGGATTAATTTTAGAAAAAGTTTTTCCGATTCTAAATCGAAAATTTTTGTTTTCAAATTGATATTTTCTAATTACCCACAAAATTTTTTATTTTAAAACTGGACATGCTTTATGCAACTTTCATGTATCATCACTATACTTAGAACTATACTAGAAAAAAGTTTAAACCAGCTGTAAAATTACCCCAGGATTTTTCTGTCCACCCAAAGTAAAGCAAAAAGGAAGCATCTTCTCATATTTTTAGGATAAGTAAATTTTACCTATTTCGGTTTTAAGCCCAAATATTCAAGTTTTAAAAACAAACTTCGTTATATTAGAGTCAGAAACTATCAAGAAACCAGAAAATTATACGAGAAAGCTTGGTTCAGCTATAACCGACACGACTAGGAATATAACGATACTACTCCATGCAAGAAAAATAGTATCGAGTGATCGAAATATATTGAAAGGTAATGTATGTCAAGAATGGAATAATTTTTTTTCGAGCTTTTATCGCGATGGTCATCATTTTAGGTAATGACTACCGTGAGAGTGAGTCTTCTCCAAAACCATTACTGCCATGACCTCTGTCAGAAACAGCCTATTCAGTGGATATTTGGGTAAAACATAATTTTTTTTTTAATTCTCTTTTTTAAAAGACTTATTCGTTACTTCAGAGAATCAAAACGTTCAATGCTTGTATCAAGTAAAGTATTCTATACCAGAAAAGTATCGTCACCTTGAAGTATTGTTCTATTATTGGATATGACATGAAACCCCGAAATCTCAACGAAAAGACAAACTCAAATTCTTATACCATGTTCCCACTGAGCCGAAATTGCGTAGTTTTGGCAAATGATTTCGAACGAAACTGCAATCGCTCACATTGTGAACCTGGTTTCGATTATGACTTCGTTTGACAGTTCATTGTTTGTATCTTGTTGTAAATTGCCGGCGACTAATACAATTATTGCTAATTATATGAGTCTTAACGATTTGAATACAAGGAGAATCAAAACAATAAACGAAATATTTAGCAACAAAATAAAAGTGCATAGGAGAAAGCGCCAATTGTTATGTATCTTGTTTTACTTCTACCGCCTCAACTATGCAACCTTGCTACCGTAGTTCCTCTGCCATTTGTTCAGATGTATGGCCGTTTTCTTTGTCCTACGCAGCTCTTTCACCTTTTGTGCCTTCTTTCATACCTGAACTATGAGCTCCTCTTCCCGCACTCCATAAATTTCTTTTTTTATAATTTTTTTCATATTAATTAAGTTGTACGCAAAGCAAAATATAAATGTCAGAGCAAATTCATTTCAATATTCATTTCAGTGAACACATTCAGGGTTTCATTAGATTTTTGCACGGTTTCGAATGCGGTTTAGTTGAAACCACCTCATTGCCGCGGTTTCGTTTGACATATTATTTTAAGCCGAAATCGAGCATTTCAACGCAGTTTCAACTAAAACCACGGATATGATCGAAACCACGCAATTTCGGCTAAGTGGGAACATAGTATTACTAGCCGGACACAGCATCAGATTATCAGATTACTGATTAATGCCGTTTTTACCCATACATTTTTTTGTTTGAATATTTCTGTTATTTCGTTTCCTGCTGTTCCCTACAGGTATCGAATGCGACAAGTTTTTAAAAGAAACTTTTCTAATTTCAAATATAGAAATGCTGTAAGTATTTAGTTCTAAGGCTAGTAAAAATTATTTCCTAAATATATTTGGTACCTTACATACAAGATCTGAAAATGAAAAAGTTTTTCATAAAAGCACCTATTTCCCCTGATTTCCTATTTATGTCATGGCGCTAAATTGAGAAAAATGCGTGAATTACTTACATACAAAAAAACAAACAAAAAAACAACTAAAGAAAGAAAAGGAGAAGAAAATGCGTAAATTTATTTAAAAAATCTTGTTTTTTCCCCAGCGCACTGAACAATAACAAAAAAAAAGGTCTAGATAAATAAGAAATTAAATGCATAAGGGACATATTTATTTAGGCAGCATTCAAATTGTATATTGTTAAAAACACAATAGTAACTAACTTCCTTTGTATTTTATTTAGACTCAACAGAAAAGAACTGCTCACACAGAGTATATCCATAACTAGTTATTAGACGAGCTTCACTAACCTGTAATTTTCCTTAATTAAATTGAGAGTTTGTTTAGATGAAAAATTATATTTAAACATGTCGAGCATTATGAAGTGAATAGCAGAATATACAAGTTCTTTCCATTACTAAAAATCCTCAAAATCAAGGGTAAGAAGAGGACGTGGGAATTCAACTCTTATCATCCCAACGTTCGATTAATCGAACAGCAACTTTGAAAATTCGTCAAAAATACATTAATAAATTTTTTCCAAAAGTAATCACTGTGTTGTATTTCTATATGTACTGATTTTAAAATTGCATTTAAATAATTGGAAAATTAATTGCCCTTCACTTGACTATAAGGCCAGATAAACGGACTTACTTTTTTTTTTGGAAGGTGGTAGTAAAATTAAATATTTTGCATTTGAAATGAGAAATTCGCCTAGATAAAATAGCAACCGTGATGTGAAAATTATAACTTTACAGGTTTTTATATATTTTTCAGAGGCTACAGCTGACCAAACTTTTGTAAAAAAATATATGGAGAAATTGGCAAAATTCAATAAAAACTCATATTTTCTGTTTTTAACTTATAATATCTTCTAAAATACTGTGTTAAATGCATTTGATCGCAGAGAATACTTGTTGCTCTTTATGTGGCGTAGAAATATTTTTATTTATTTTTTTTTTACACCTGGTCACCTTATTTTCTTGAGGTAAGTTAAAAACTACTATACCCTCTAATTCGATTAATCGAACAGCAACTTTGAAAATTCATCCAAAAATACATATATAAATTTTTTCCAAAAGAAATCACTGTGTAATATTTCTATATGTACTGACTTTAAAATTGCATTTAAATAATTGGAAAATGAATTGCCCTTCACTTGACTATAAGGCCAGATAAAAGGACTTACTTTTTTCTTTTGGAAGGTGGTTTTGAAAATCAACAAAAAATAGTAAAATAGTAATAGTAGAAATATTTTTATTTTTTTTTTACACTTGGTCAGCTTATTTTCTTGAAATAAGCCAAAAACTACTAGGATATAGTAGTTTTTTCATTTTTTTAAGTAATAAAATTTCTTATTGAAAACATATGGAAATTGCTTTTTAAAAATTTTTCAAATTGGATCATGGCATCTAGTACCGGGACGATATGGGTTAATGTACAACAGAAAAAGAAATGTTTACTTTTTCATAAAAAACAGCTTTGTTTCAAATATTAAATCTCCAACTTAAAAAAATTATATTCCATACTTGCTTTTTCAGACACAGGTAGAAAAAAAAAAACTATGACATGCTAGACTACAACCTTCTTCAGTAAAAATTTTCAAAACAATCAATATTCTCTTTCAGTATTAAACTAAAGCAAAAACACTGTTGAATTATTTAAATGAAATATAAATGCTTGATATTAAAGTTTAATACAGATTTACAAAGATTTTATAGTTTCAAAATCATTTGTTGTTCCTAATCCTGATCACTTTGGTTTGACTTTTAGTTGAGTTTTTGACCGATTTAATTTTTGGTATATTTGATTTCAGTTTAATTTTTTCTTGACGGTATAATTCTTAGTCTGGACATTAACTAAGGTTTTTTTATCTGATTTTAGGTCTGAATTATTGTCGTTATGATTTTTAGTCTGGTCTGGTTTTTGATGTGGATTTTGGATGGAATGATTTCTGTTCTGGTTTTTGGTAGAAGTATTGAACTAGATAAGGATTATGATAACACTTTTGGCTGGGATTCGGATTTATTCTCTAGTTCAGTCTAGTCTACTCTAGACCATTTCGAAAACATTATATATGATCTACTGTTTTATCCCCCCTATACAGATATCCCACAAAATCTTTCCTAATTGTCATTTTCATTGCATTATTCCGTGAAATCACTACAAAATATTCTATCAATTCTATCTAAAATATTCTAGTTTGAGCTCATCGATATTTGCTTCCTTCATTTGTACGATTCATATAGCCAAAACTTTCTTCAACTTCCATTGAAACTAACTTCAGTTGCTATCGTTTCTAGTCAAGAATATATGAATATCCTTTTTAAATTTGTAATACAATTTGAATTATATAATTTACTATAAAATTTCCATGACATGACATACTTTAATGTACATTTCACCCAATCTATGAGGCTGTCACGCGTTGACCCTGGCCATCCTTCTTTCCCCAGAAAAAAAAACAAAAAAAAAAAAACAAGGCACATTAATAAATTTTAAACTAGAAATTTTTGTATCTGCATGTATATATATTTTTACTACTATTTTGTTATATATAAATTATACATATTTTGTTTTTGGTTTTGTACAACAACACAATACCAACAGCAACATCTCGCAGCAGCACCAAATGGGGTAATAAAAAGTGAAATATTTTCAAAAGGCGATAAAAAATCACGTTGGTTTTTTTGTTGGAAGGAAGCACACAAAATATGGGAAGACAAAAAAAAAAAGAAAAAAAAACAAGCAAAACTGTGTATAATAATGTTACTAGTGCAAGAACAACAATAAATAAATACTTAGAAATACTAAAAAAAAAAATAAGAAAAAGAAAAAATGAAAAAAAAAACAACCAAAAACAATAAAAATGATATAAGAAAAGTAATGTAAAAATAATATGTTAAGATTTGATAAATGCAAGAAGAAAACATAACTGAATATTTTTTCTTTTTCCTCATAATTTATTTAAATTTATTAACCAAAAAAAAAAAAAAAAAAAAACAAAGAAATAAAAAACAAAATTGTAGAGAGTCCTTTCTATTTTTAGTTAAAGCAATTTACTTTTCTCAATTTTTTTTATTTTTTTTTTTTTTTTATAGCAATACCAAAAATGTTTTATCTTTGTTACTAATGAATTTTTAAGTAAATAATTTATTGATAGCTAGAAAGACAGAAACAGAAACCGCATACACAACACATTAAATTTTCTACATTATAGTTAAGTTATAAGTTTCAATTTTCACTTTTAGTAATTAATTAAGTAAATCTCAAAATAATTTCCTGTTTATTTATGGCAAGCCCAAACATATATACATTGTACATGCCTATAAAATTTATTTATTTATATTAGGGTTTTTCATTTACCTTAAATTCGCATGAAAAATTAATGATTTGTAATTATCTTTTTGTGTTTTTATGTGTGTGTCTTTCTTGTAGGCTTGGCTAAAATAAATTACAATTTTAAAACAACAACAAAAAATATAAAGCTAAAGCCGAATTTTATAAGCCTTTGCTTGTTGCCTTTGCATGCGAAATTCATTAAGTAATTTTCAGAAAATTTTATATAATTAAAAAGTTATATTTTTTAGAAACCAAACTGATTTTTATTTTTTATTTTTTTTTTTAATATTTATCAATTAAATTGTTAAGAATAAATAATCAATTTGTGAAATGAATTATGTAGTTTGTTGCAAGTTTTCAATTAACAAAGTGAAAAATTATGTTATGGTATTATTGAATTATATTTTCATGTTTAATAGATATTTGAAATATTTTTCTTCCATAACTTAATAAATGCACAAAGGTAGGTCGAAATTCTATCGTAATAAAATTATTTAAACCAATTTTAAAGAAAATAATTGGTTTTTATTTATCAATAAAGTATTCTTGGCTATCCCATTACACAATAAATATAAAGATTAAATGAAAATTTTTTTAAAAAAATATGGGATTGGATTGAAAATTGGATTTTTAGAGCTTTTTCAACAATAACACTGTGCCACAAAATTGAGTTTTTTCCATCGCACTAGCAATTTGACATATGATTTTGACTAATTTGGGGTCGCTGAGCTAGAATCAGATTATTAATTTATGTCATATCGTTTTTAGTTTCTATAGAAAAATTTTTTAGTAGAAAAAGGAGCAAATTTTTTGTGAACACATTAATCCTCCATCTAAGCTCCAAACCCCAAATTTCGGGAGTCTTTTAAGTATAGCTTAGAACAATATTTGAAGTTATATATAAAGAGGTTAATGAACAAATGTAGTCATCACAACAACAATGTATATAGAGACGGGCAAATCAGACGGCCGTTTCGGAATCCGCCACAATTCCTCATCAGTGATCTTAGTAATAGTTCTTAATCTTTCAATATCCTATATAAGCTACTAATATTTGAAATCATAACCCAGAATTACGGATTTGATTCCAAATATCTTCACTGAATAGAGATATTGAAAGAAACTACCACTACCGTTTCATACACTTATGTTGTTGTTTTTTTCCCATTGTAGCTAGTCTGCATAACAGTTCGTTATTTGAAAGTCTAGTACATGGGAGAGTGTGTGTGTTTGTGAGAAAATGATTTTTTCTGAACGGTCCCCATTCGATCAGTTCATGATAGTTTTTTAGGAGACTATGAAAATTAAATCTAGAGGTTAATTTTCACAGTCATGACTTAAGTTCATGTCAATTTCGTTATTTGAAGTTATATATAAACAGGTTAATGAACAAATGTAGTCATCACAATTAGAACAATATTGCCTACAGGCTAAAGGCATGATAAAAGTATTAAATTGTGTTTGGGAAAAAGTTTGCTTATCAAAAAATATAGGGGGTCTTAGAACATAAAAACACCCTCCATCCCCTTATTCTTGCAAAAATGACCTTTCTATAGACACCAAAAACGATAAGAAATAGTTTTATGATTTCATGTACCGTAATCTCGAAAACCTGAACAAAACTACATGTCAAATCGCCAGTCCGATTTTGGCTGTTGCACAATGTAATTACGTAAGAAAACTCCAAATTGATTTCATATGTACTTCAAAATATTTCTATTCGATTTCAGATTATTCCTCATTGATTTCAGAATAATCCAATTTTTTTTTTTTTTTTTGAATAAGACAACGTAGGTACTTCAGAAAATCCTAGTTTGACTTATCATTGACTGTTTCCAGCAGTTGGATCACACTGCCATAATGGTCGCATTATGGAACAAATTTTGGTAATCGAATATTTGGACTATTTTTAGGAGTAATATCTAAGACCAGAGCAATTCTTCCCCCCCACCCCTTCCCACCAAAAAAAAAAAAAAATAAAAGAGGTGGACATTAGAAGTCAATTGCCTGCAATAAATTGCTTTCATTGAAACAACTTGAAAGTCATTTAAGTTATTTTTCAGAATTTCACACCGGCTACCTGCTCCTCGGCGTGGACAGGACTTTTTAGAAATTGTCACCATTGAAAGTCAACGACACGCTATAAAGAAAAAAGCATATACGTATGGGTAATTCCATCAAGCTTTGACTAAAAGACCGGAATTGGTATGCCATACTTCTCCAATCATTATGATCAGATTTAATTTTTTTATTTTTTTTTTTAAGCAATGACTGCGACTTCAAGTATAATGTGAAGTCATCTGAGTGATTGTGACTTATTTGCCTTGAAGTTTGATTGCTATAATCAATGAGCAGTCGTTGACTTCAAACAGATTGGTAACTTAATTTTTTAAAGTCAAAGTAATCAGGAAACGTAATTTATTTGCAGTGACTTCAACGAATGCAGCTCGAAATGACTGCATTCTTTTACAGCTCTGATCATATATATATATATATATAAACTTTTAAATGAACTATCCATCAACTTCAAAATTGTATTAAAGAATTGAAGATCTGTCAGAACAGCAAATAATAAAACTATCGAAGGATCGTACTAAGAACTTATTATGTCGATATTTACACATTTCTAGCAACTATTAAATATTTTTTCGCACAAGCCCCACCCCCGTCCCTTGGAGACATTTTTTTCATTTTTGCCTTTGTCTAGCGTACTTCATTCAGTTTAGTCTCCTTCAATAAAAAATTGAACCGATTAGTAATTATTCTAAGTATACTAGGACCGTTTTATATACTTTATACATGACTAGACACTCAAACTTCAATTTTTGTTTTGGGAATCGCAGTTTATGTGTCGAAAAATAGACTACAGATCCTTTTTTTCATGAGACCACTGATGAAAAAATTTGACGGGTTCCTTCTGTCTGTTCTTCATAACTTATTGTTATTCTCACTGACAAATATTATTTATTATAACCAGTTGATTAAACAGTTAAATAAAATGATAATGAAACTCAAAAATCAATTCTCGTTTAAAATATCACTAGTTCTAAGGTAAAACTCATTAAGTATCATATTTGAAAAACAGAGAAAATTTAATTTTAAAATTATTTGTTCTTAAATAATCATATTAAAATAGAGTACTTGATGACTTTTAACAGGTTTTATGGTCAGAATTCTGTGATTTTATGGTTACAAAAAAGTTTTTCCTAAGAATGACTACCTAAAACTACGAATCTTGATGTAGAAGTCGAGTTCATACCAAATCTGTATTTACCGAGCTTTACCGATAATTCTTATAGTTTAGAGAAATTATCAGGGAGCGGAAAAAAAGCCAAAATAAAATTTAAAATCTTTAGTATTCATTCATTTTTTAAATATTTTTCTATTTCTATCTTTTTCTTTCTTTTAAGCGACATACTTAGTCAAAAATACGAAAATCTGAAATTTGAAATTTCAAATTCAATGCTAACTATACATAGATAGAAAATTTTATTTTGTCTTTTTTTCTGCTCCCTGGTAATTACAATTAAAATTTTTTCTATTTTCCAGCATGTGTACATAAAGAAATCTTCAAGTGACCGGTAAAGAATTGTGCTCTAAAAATCAAGTGAATACTTTGCCTCCTATAGATACAACAACACAACAGATGTGCAACAACTTGCCCAAAAAGATAAACAGCATATAAAAAAAATCAACAACAGCTGTTAACAACGTCGTTGCAACATAATAAAAACCTACAATGTATTCTACTTATTTTTAAGTAGGTAAATAACTGACCTCTTAATGCAACAACTACCTGTAAAAAATGTATACATTTTCATTAACTCGAAATTTCACAACTGAAATCTGCTGCTTCCAAAGAAGAAAGAAAAGGTCATGTACCTGTGTGATGCAGTATGAGAAAAAAAAATCTGTTGTTGAAGCAAAATCAAAAACACAAAAAAAAAAAAAACAAGTAAAACAAGGATGAGATATTAATATCTGTGGAAAAATTATAAAAAAACATGTGACAAACAGAAAAAGAAAAACAAAACAAAAATACAAAAATTGAACTACAACAAAATGATTTTCTAGAAAAAAAAAACACTCGAGAAGATTTTTTTTTTTTTTTTTGCAACATTTTGTTTGCATAACAATTTTGTAAGTGAAAGGATAGAAAAAATATATACACCAGCAAATACATAAAACACATGCACATATACATATATAGAAAACTTTATATGTATAAAATATGTCAAAATGAATAGCAACCATAACAAACAGCAGAAAAAACAACAGCAACAACAACATGACACTGTAAAAATATAAACCATTAATAATAAACACAGAAAATACCAACAATCGCAAAAAAAAAAAAAACAACATTCAACTTAAGCGCAAATTAGTAACAATGACGGAAGAAGAAGATAAAAAGCAACAACGAAGCAAACAAAAAAAAATGAGACAGTAAAATAAAACAGACTAAAAAGCATCATTCAACAACATTGTAAGGTAAAAAGATGCAAAAGTGGCAAAATGGAAAAAGGAGCAAAATAGCAACACCAAAAACAACATACAGGAGAAACAAAAAACAAAAAAAAAACAACCTGACAGATTTGCACCTAAGCTTGAATGAAACGTCGCCGTTGTCGTCGTCGTCGTCGAACAAAATTGTTGTAAAAAAGATAGGAATAGAAGTAGAAGTAAAAGAAGTTGCAAGTTGTTGTAGTGAGGATCAAGCAATCAAAATAACAAACAGCAACAACAACAACGGCAATAATAACAACAACAACAACTAGAAAAAGTAGGAGGATTTAGATGAGTCTCGCATCGAGTTGAGTCGAGCTGAGCTGAGTTGAGTTATACATATAATAACAACAACAAAAGTACTTCAGGTGATTTATGATGGAAAAAGTTAAAAGAATGATGAAAATACTTTATACTCATACATACATACATACATAAATACCTACACGTATAAATACGTAGCTACACGGTAGACATATAAAAATAGTTGCAGAAAAATTTCAGAAAAAAAAACATACTCAAAAAATATATTACAAACAGGACAGACAGAAAAAAAAAAAAAAAACATCCAACAAAAGAATCCATTCAGTAAGTAGAGTAACTGTCATATTTTGTTTTGAAGAAAATATAATTACTATATATAAATATTTATGTATGTACATATGTACTTTAGAATATTCAGTCATTTTTATTCCGAATGTGGAAGTTATAGATGATATTTACATATAATACATATTTTATTTAAATATAACTTATGAGTAAGTCTTTTATATAAATATTTACAAATCGCTGTGTTAATTTTTCACTTGTTATATTTAATATTATGAACTTGTGACTGTACCAAAGGCAAGCACTGCAACTTCTATGCGATTTAGTTTTATGTCAGTTTTATATTAACCCTCTAGCTGCCAAATTTTTGATTGATGTAGAAAGCATAAATCAGATATCAAAAACCTAAAAAATTTAGTGGGCGTAGTTTTATGAAGCCGGAAAGGTTGAATGTCTAGAAGTATTTGTTGTTTTAAGTAATTAAATATTTTGTATAAAAAATTTAAATTCCTAGCTACTTACAGCTAGTTTTTTTATCTGGCTGATATGACGGGAAGTATTTTATTTATTTTTATCTCAAATTCAATCAAAATAATTAATTTTCCTATTTTTCACAAATTTTTGATTTTGACTGTCAAAATTCCATAAACGATATGATAAAATGTAACTAGTAACAAAAAACTATTATGGTGGGCGCTGTCTAGAGACATGCTTGGGAGCTAGAGGGTAAAGTAAAATTCAACTTCATTTTTGTTCGAATAAATAATGCAAAAATTATCTTAACCGAGACGTTTTTAATATTCTTATTCAGAGTGAATTAATTTTTAATAAAACTAATAAAGTAATATTCTAAATTTCAAAAAAGTGAAAGTTGTTCTTACTTGTATTTAACTAATAACTGTACACATTGTAACTTGATCTCCTACCTTTTCTGGGAGTCACGATTAATGTACTGAAAAATACTGAATTCTGTGATACTTGGATCTACCAATGCTTCAATAAGAAAATTCATTACAAAAATATTTCCTTAATTTATATAATCATGAGCTTGAATGTAATCGAAAAAATAATATATGTCATCTAAAACATTATCATAAAATATAATAAAATCCTAGTTGCCTCCTTTTATTTTTCACAACCTGAGTCTATTATTGAATCCATAACGAACATTGAACATTTTTTATAAAATTATATACAATAACCGTAGCAAACGATCCGTAGCTTTGAATTCAATAATTGGTCCCAAATTCTTTCTTTTCTTTTTCATTTAAAAAATATCAGGGTGAGTCAGTTCAAATGAGCTGTTCGGTTTGTAAAGCACAGGAAAGAAACCCCATGAACCGCTCAGAGAGTCAACAAAATTCGAAGGAAGAAATACGAGTGAGACTTGGTAGTCAAGTAGGAACGTGCTAGACTCTAATTTCTTAGGTCCTAAATGCGATTCTTGGTTAGGGTATGCCTTCTTAATTGTCCTTTTTTCTTCTTTTCATAACACAGCCCCACAAATACGTAGTTTTAGTCATTGAAACCGAATTCAGAATTCTGAGGTTAACTTTTTTTTTTCCTAACCTTAAAATAAAAAAAATGGTTTTCGGTGTTTTGTTTTTTTTTTTTGAGGTTAGGAAGGAAATGTGCGGTAATTTAGTAATTATGTCGTTAGATTTGGATTCCACAGTTGAATAAATATAAGAAATGGCTATTCCGGTCCGCCGAAATATACATATACAGCCCATTTGAGTGTTTTTGTGGTTAAAGAAAAAACTAGCTAACTTTGGAATTCTGACCTCGGATTCGGATTCAAGGAATACGTTCGAATTGACTAGTCTGATCCGCTAAAAAACTGTAATCAATGCAATGCTTTGAATTTTTAGCAGTTATCCTTTTGTATTGACTGACTTAAAAATAAAGCAAAAGAGGATATGAAACACTTTCATCGACATTCTCTCCTTGACTATGTTAATCTCAAAAAGAGTAGGACATTAGTGTTCCGCTCATTAAAAAATAAGTGAATCAAACAAACCTTTGCAATTAACAAAAAACATTGTAGTGATTTATTTTAAAACAAGTTAGAGCTTTATCGCCATATTATGGTTCTCTCTAAAATTAGGCAATGTCTTCACTTATTTCGTTTTCTTGTCAAAAATACCATATATGAGAATGTTTAATCACATGAGCAGATCTGTCTGTAATGCCTGATTTTCAGTATGCGAAATTGAATTAAATTTGCAAATTCCATATAGTAAATTCTCTCTTTTTGATAGGGAATATGACATAGTGAAAACCAAGCATAATTTTTGGAAAAGAAAATCCAAAAGAGACTCATAGATTTCACAAAATTTACTGATATAAAAACAAAAACAGTTTCAGCGAACCTCTCCGTGGATATTTGATAAATTCCCTAGCCAACAAATTGGTGTAAGAAAATAATGTTTTTTTCTCTAAAGTACGTCAATTAAATGATCAGTTTAGACCAGTGTCGGACAAACCAATACAGAAACATGCATGCTTTTGTGTGTATCTGAGAGAGTGACAGCGCTCGGCAGCGAATCAACATTACCCCACACTGGTTTAAACTATAAAACAGCGGTGGCCACCTATACATACACAACGATCGATTGAACACTCTTTCCATATGTACGTGTGAAATTTCTTACGCTCATTTGCCTGCGTGCAAGTCTTTGGCCATCGCTACTACAAAGTTTAGGAAAGAAAATATTTAAGTTATTCATTGAAAAGTCATTCTATGAATTGAAATTTTTCTGCAATAATATTTTTGAACTTAATACCTACATAAATATAAATTTCTAAATAGTATCATAACTCAGTTGCTGCATATAGATTAGGCCCTGTTTCTTAAATTTATTACACTAGATTAAAAAATATTTTGTTATTTTGTAGAGAATTAATAAAAGTACTACTACTAAGTATCCTATTTTAAATTTTCGGATCAAAATTGATAAATATTCAAAAAATGTATTTCAAATTATGAATTAACCCGATTTCTCCCAGAAAATAGCTTATTAAAATTGTTCTAAATAAAGTAAATTCAACTTTTGGCTGCGATCTATAAACTGGTTTCTTAGATAGGGCATGTGTTTATATGGACACGCTAGGAGAATTCGGATTAATTTATTTCAATATTTAACCCATTACATTTTTAACCCATAAACATGTATTTCAAAATGGGCTAAATTTACTCTAGTTATACATACTGCATAGGGAAAATGTTGAGACTTCTATTTCAATACTTATATTTCTGTTCCAAAATTATACAGAATTTCGTTTTTTTTTTTTTAAATCCAAAATAAAAGTAAAATTCGGATCATGATGTCCAATACACTTGAGATGTGTATTACTGCATTTAAATTTTTGGAAAGTCAAATTTTATTTCGCTGTTTTATTTTTGACTTGACCACAAATATCGCATTTAAAATTTTTAAAAACTATAACGGATTTTCAAGTCTCTATGTTCAACGAAGAGATAATGAATATAATGAAAATGATAAATAAGCTTTTCAGTCTGCATGTTTTTTCACGAAAGAGTAAGCATGTGTAAGTCAAACAATTCCTGCCTTACATATGACAGGCCAAGAAGAAAAGCGGGCTAAAATTTATATAAGAGCAAAAGTGGAATAATTTAGTATATCAGTGCAAGAACGGTACAAGTAATACAGTTTAGAGGGGAAATGAAACGATTTAAAAGTAATAGCAAAAATGGTATAATAATTCTTTTAGAGCAAAAACAGCATTGTTATTTATTCCGTTTTTGCACTAAATATATTTCTTTTCACTTTAGCTCTGAGCATATTTCATTTTGCTTTTGCTCTTAAGTAAAGTTATTCCACTTTTTTATGACCGTAGAAGTTATACCACTTTTCCTCTCAGCCTCTCATATGTATAGGATGTGGGAGTGTGAAAAATTTATATGAATTGGCACAAGTGTTTTTTGGGGTTTTTAGGTTATTCATTCATACATCTTCTTTAAAAAAAAAATATATACTTACATAACTATGAAATAAAAATTTTGCCTAGTCAAGGTGAAAAAATCTTTTTGCAGGTAGTGAGTTACAAAATTGTTGATAAACAAAATAATTATCATCCTTCTTTTGTATACTTGAATTTAATTTGTTCCTTAAATTAAATTAAATTTTAACTTTTTTAAAAAAAGATGAAAAACTTTTCATTATAAAAACATTTTGTTGGTATATGGAAATTTTACTCTATTACAACAGCTGTTGTTGTTATTACACTTGGGCTGACTGTCTGACTGGTTGGTTGGCTGGCAGTTGATATTGCTACTCCTGCTGCTGTTGCTACTGTCACTGTTGTCGTTGGTGTTGCTGTTACCGTTGTCATTGTATTGCCACTTGTGGCAATTGTTTTTGCAACCACATCCACTTGACTTTTTAAGTGTTTTCTCGCACAAATGTTCATCGCCGTTGTCGTAGTCGTAATCATCGTTTTGTTCATGCTCTTATTTTGCATTTGTTTTGTTGTGAAACTGTGGTGACATTTCAAATGTTGCTCTGTTCGTTTGTTACATTATGCAGCATGCGGCATATGCTGTATAAAATCATGCGGAGTGTAATATGACTGTGTGTGTGTGTTACAAGCTGATGACTGACGACAGCATAAGCTACAGTTACAAACAACCCACGCCTTTACTTTGCCAACACTTATGAAAATTACTGAAAGTTCTTTAAGAAAAATTGCCTTGAAAAATTCTTCATTTATTACTTTTAATTGTAAAATTTTCGTTAATTTTTTATGACAACAATAGGTGAAATTTTTAAACATTTTTTTTTTTTTTTAATTTAGTGACTTAACAATTTTTTCGCATGAAGAAGGTATTGTAATTTACACGTTTAAGAACCGGTACATGTTGACTCAGTTTAAGAGTTTGAAATTTATTTTTGTAAATATTCCAGTAACTAATTACACAGTCCAACAAATTAAGACTTTTTGGCTGCAACAGAATAGCCACCCTATAATCCTGAAAGAGTATGTTATATAAACCATTTTTGTAAAACAATCTTATAGTCCAGCACGTCTCAGTTCTTTTTTTTTACAGTGGATCAAAGTTTTCTTATTTTGGTCGAAGGAAGCTGAATACTATGTGCAAAAAGTGTTATAAATTGATGTCTATGGAAAATCTTATTGGCAAAGTTGTATAGTAGAATTTTACAGGGGTCCTTTCTGTAGAACATTTTAACCCTTTAGTTCCTCTTTTTATGGGAGAATTTGACCCCTTTTTTGACGAAAACCTCAAAAGTCCTTTCAAAAGCGGCCTTTAAGGTTTAAAATATTCTACAAAAATATTTGCCAGAAAATTTCACTAGGGGTCACCAAAGACATAAAAGTCGTATATATAACGGTTAACGGCTACTAAAAGGAAATAGCAGCCTACCCATATAATAAAAATATACTATAATGTGAATTCCGCCCTTAAAGCATTAAATTTCAAATAGCATATGATTATATCATAAAATGAAAGCTTTTGATAGGACTTAACGCCATTTAAATAAACTTTAATGTGGTCTAGTAAAGAAAACTATTTTCCTAATATTTTTTTTAAATTATATTAATTTATTGTAAGTGTGAAATGCGATACTCATGTGCATGTACTTTGTTACAACATTTAAATTTTTTAATCGAATATTTAATAATCATACATATGTATGTAATTACAATGATTTTATTTCTTTTATGACTCATTTGGAAATTATAACTGCAATAAATTTTGAAACTAATTTTAAGTTTATTTTTTGATATATGAATAAGTTATAATAAAAATTTATATAAGCTTAGGAAATCTGTTAGTTATAAAATTTATGCATTTTTGAAGATTTTTATTCGAAATTTAATCAAAAAAAAAAAGTATATAAAAAAACGATTTTATGCTAAATCATGTACCTATGTATAGTAAAATTAACACAAAAAAACAAAGTCAACATTTTTGCCTCTATGATAAATTGTGTTTAGTTATTAATATTTTGGCAATCACTTTCTGCTTTTCACTCTATTAAATAAACATTTCCCTATCCTTTTTTCTAAACCAATATCGAAAGTTTTTTATTTGATTTCTTAAATCACTTAAGTAAATGAAATTTGTGTACTGTGCCTTTGAAGAGATCCGCTTCAAATTAGTTTCTATTATATTCACTTTTCCTTTATAACAAACAAATTCAATCAATTATCTCAATAACCTTCTAAGCAAATGGATTATACACAGGTTAATATCTAATTACTTTTTTTTCTTAATCCGCATCTCAAAAAAAATTTCATCCGAAGATAAAAACAATTGGATTTGTCACGGAGCCCTTCATTTCCAATTAATTTTAAACATAATTTCAAATATATAGAAATTTAAATTAGTTACTTTTTTGTTGTTGTTTGGGAAAGAGAAAATTTTAAATTATTTTTTTATGGAGTCGGAAGAAGTATAATTTGGAATGAGTAGAAGAAACTTTTTGATAAATAACTAGAGAACGAGAGAATAAAGAAAGAAATATGTAGGTACTTGGAAGAAAAAATCTGATTATTTTGTATCAGTGAAGAAACTCACTTTTTGAGTAGTGATGAAAAAAATAATGTGTAAGTTGAATATTTTAATAAATTTCGTAATAAATATGTTATGTAAAATAATTGCAATTTATTAGTAAATAAAACTATGGCAATAGTATTTAAATAAATAATTTTTACTGGGCAGTAAATTAATTCTATATATTTAAAAAAAAATTCTTTCGCTTGAAAGATTTTGGCACAAAAAAAAATTAAAAATATTTAAAAAAAATTTAATTCAATGTAATTAAATATTATGGAAAATTAAATAAAACAAAAGAACTAATGTTAAACAGACCCAAAGTTTCTTAATCCCCCTCAGGCACGATTATCAGCCGCTTGAACTAAAAATCTGAAAATTGCACGTATATTATATATGATGCCAGTAAACACGAACCTGCAATAAGATCTCAGCTAAAGTGACCTATATTTTCGTCAGTTGAGGTCTAAAACACTTACTGTATCACGATTTTCGTCACAAGCTCTCGTCGTCCAATATATTGGACAAATGAAGGGGTGTAAGTCTAAAGGGTCTAAGCGCCAAGTATTTTTTTTTAACGAGATTATAATGACAGGCTTTTTGGTCGAAATTTTCATACGCAAATAGTTAACTATTTCATACTTTTTTCCCAACGTTTCGGCGCAAATTTTAGGCCTTCTTCAGGGGATTTTTATTTATTTATTGTAAAAACTATTTGTAAAACATTCAGTCAAGTAATTAAATTAAATAAAATATAGCCCTTAATTAACAAAAGACAAAAAAACACGAAAACAACTTTACAATACACGTAGAAGACAATGTAAACTGCAGCTACAGTGTGGCAATCCATAATATTCGGCGTTAAAAATGTTACCTGTCATTATAATCTCGTTAACAATACATAAATTAGTCTAATAGAAAATTAAATTTTTTTTTTTGTTTTTTTTTTTTTGAGATGATCAATTTTTTCGAACATATTTGTCAAGCTCAATATGATTGTAAAGAGTTTTATGTCTTATCTATTAAAAAAAAATAACAAAAATACGCAAATGTTTGCTGGGGTCTAAATTCAGTACTAATCACAACCAATTCAACGTTTTTGGTACTTAGACCCTTTAGACTTCGTTCCCTTCAAATGTCTAAAAGGGTTAAAAAAGACTTCAAGTGGATCCCTCAAATTCAATTAGTTAAGTATTCGTGATACTCTCGTGTCAGCACAACCCACCATCTTAATATTCTCACCCCATACGTTAGGTTGGAGTGGCAGCCTTCTGCTTGAAAACAAACTTAAGCTCAAATTAGGCTCATTGTGATACCACAGTACGACTTGACTCCCCTTCTCACCCCATAATCTTATCTGATTTTTATAGTTTGTTTCGAAATACATGACAAAGCCTCAAGAAGTGTTAATTTTGTTAGTAGTAAGATCACTCCAGACTCTACATCAAAAAATAAATTGGATTTTGAAGCTGTACGGTACCTATCATAAAAGTCAATAAAAATCAATATAAAAAAATTCACTAAAAATTAAAATTGTTGTCTTTCAAATGCTCTAGGAATAATAGTTCTTTCTTTAATTTTTTTACAGTGATCTAAAATTTTCAAACAACTTCTTATAAAATTTTTAACGCTGAACACTGAATTTACAAGAATTTTTTCACACATTTTGTTTATAAGTAAAGCATTCAAATAATAAAAACTATTATCCATTAAAAAAATATAGCAATTAAAACCTCAGTCGGAAAAGTATCGAACTACACAACCCCAATTTAATTCAAATACATTAGGTAATAGCTAAATGTTGCTTAAAGATTTCGACATATAGCATGCAAAAATCTATGAGAAGTTGTTTGAAAATCTCAATTTTGGAGTTAAATTTATAGACTTTTAAATAAAAAGAAAACTATTTAAATTAAAAATTTCACAGAACATCGGAGAAAATTCAGAACGAAAAAACTATGCGGCCCTATGCAATCATTCCTTAGAATTACTTAACCCTCAAGTTCCCAGGCATGTCTCTAGACAGCCTTCATCAAAACGGGTGTAATTACCACCTTAATAGTATTTTGTTGCTACATTTTATCATATCGCTTATGGAATTTCCCAAGCTTTTAAAAAAAATGCATTAGTTATGAGAGTAAAAAATTTGTGAAAAACAGGAAAATTAATTATTTTTATCCCAAATAAAAGCGAAAAAAAAATAAAATACGTCATAGCAGCTAGATAAAAAAAAGTAGCTGTGAGTAGCTAGGATTTTAAATTTTTTATATAAAATATTTAATTACTTAAAACAAATTAATAAAAAAATTTTTCAAAAACAAATCGTCGCCTGAGAATTGATTTGGCGTATGTGTATAAGTATTCCTATGCCTATACGCCAAATCAATACTCAGGCGACGAAATACTTTTAGACATTCAACCCTTCCGGCTTCATAAAACCATGCCCATTAAATTTTTTAGGTTTTTGAGATCTGATTTATGCTTTTTACATCAAAATTTACCAATCCCAATTTTTTTAAGTCAATCAAAAATTTTGGAACTATAGGGTTAAGAGTATGTAGCAGAAGACTTCATGCCCTGAATTCTATTTTTTTCTAATAACTTCGTAAATGATTTTTTCCTAAAATGAATGATCAAAATGAAACCTGTGGTAAAAAGAAATTCTGCTGGAAAATAAATTCTATGACCGAAGCTGAATTTATAGACCACTGATCAACAATAAAAGAGTGAGCGTGGAAAAATGTAAAGCATATCGATGAAAAAGTTTAAAAAACAAATTTCAGAGGACATTGGTGAAAACTTTTAGATCATAGAAACTTCATCATCCTATAGCAGATTTATTCAATAAATACAAAAGCAATATTCAATAAATTCTGAAGCATGTCCTTAGGATGACAACCCTGTTCTTGATTTTTTCAGGTCATGTTAGAATTCGGAGAAATTCAAGGAAATGTATAAGAAAAATGCTGTCATATGTAAAGTAAATCGGATTTTTCAAAAATAAATTTGAAGAAAACATGAATAAAAATGTAAATAAAGTAAGTAAAAGCTTAGGAACTGTCGTACTCTCAATGAAATCGCCGTTTTAAAATTATTAAAAACAAATACGTAAATACAAAATATTCCAATGTAAAAGTCTTTCGAACATTTTCTTGCATAACTCTGAACCCTGAAGTGAATAAAAAAAAGTTAAGACAGAGTTTTGATTTCCATTTAAATTCGCTTCGCAAAATATAGATCACTAAGTTAGGTTAGGCTAAATGGTTTTTTAAGGACACACGTAGACCATAGCAGCCCATTGCGATACGCCGGTTTAAAACACCGGTTGCCACAATTCGTTATATGTATATGCATCACTACTCAGAAATTTTTTGCTATTTTCTTATTTTTGCAAATTTCGCAAAACGGAAGAAATTTTGAAAAGGTATTTTTGAATTTCTGAATATTCTGGCGTGTGAGAAGTAAATTTTGAAAGCAGTGCTGTAATTCTTATGAAGATAAGCTTCAGAAATCATGCTTCACTAATCAGAACTTTTTTTAAAACAATTTCCTAATTTCTTTGCACTTGACATTTTGCATTTACAACTATTTCAATCAATTTAAAATTTATTTTAATGAATTTAAAAACTTTTTTATTGAATTTAAAAATTTTTTAAAGCACCTTTATAGCGGGCAGATCTTAAGAGGCCTTAATACTTTGTTTACTTTTACAAAATAAGCTTCATATTAGAAAGATTTGATAATCTTCTCT
Organism: Toxonevra muliebris; assembly: GCA_963691655.1. Classification (NCBI taxonomy): domain Eukaryota; kingdom Metazoa; phylum Arthropoda; class Insecta; order Diptera; family Pallopteridae; genus Toxonevra; species Toxonevra muliebris. The sequence continues at coordinate 122,060,870 of OY829326.1, forward strand.
ATGAATTCTAATTTATCTGAAAGTAAAGAATAATTGCAACAGAGTATCAATGGGCTGTATAGACACACATAGAGTTCCTAAAAACTTAAATTTGTAAATTCTTTTGAATCTTCCGAAAAAAGAAACACTATGCTTACGAGCTCCAAACCAATTCAAGCTTGACAAAGAAATAGGAAAAATTTGATTTTTATTCGTTTCACTTAAAATTTCAATACTTAGAACATGAACTTGACATTGACAGAATGCAATATTGGTTCGCTCCACATCAGATTATATGCACTCAGAACACCATAACATGAGAAGAAACCTTTCTAGATTTCGAAATATTTAATTTCCTAAAGTATTTTTCATTTCAAAGACGCATTAACAGCAAAGCAATCCACCCAGAATTAAACTAATTTCGCCTTCTTCTGAAAATTCGATCTTAGACTAGTCCATTCTATTTCTATTTTCGTTGTTATATTATTTTAAACCCAATGATTTTATTAATTTCTAATTTAAAGCACATTAAAACCTAAACAAACTAAAAAACTGAAACTAACTTTTACCAAAAAAAAAGAAGGAAATTTGTCAAATGCGGACTCTGTAGCAATGAAGTAACTCGTAAAACAAATAATTTAATTTAATAATTTTTACCAAAACTAAACAACAAATTTCAGTACTACTTTTTATTTTACGACGAGAGAAGCCATAGCTTATTCTATACGCTCCTTTTCCACTGCTGTTCACATAAATATACAAACTTGGTCCACATGTATAAAAGAGATAATTAGGATTTTTTTTGTTGTCAGCATGTTTTATAGTTTTCCCTACGGAAAATAAACATATTAAAAAGTTTTTTTGTTTTTGTTTTGTGTATCTATATGTGTGCACACGATTATTTAATTCGCACAATTCCACACATTTTCAGTCAGTTACAGTTGAGAAGTAGAGCTGCTGCTGCAGTTCAGTTTCATATGCAATTTTAATTTCAGTTTATTATAAATGAAATACGAATACATAATAGAAGAAAAATCGCTGGAGGCGTTCAACAAACAATTTTCAATATAATGAAAGGATTGTAATTAAAAAAAAAAACGAAAAAAATAAACAAAAACAATGTGAACACGAATTTCAAGCAACTTTTCTGAAATGTATTGTTTCTGTTTTTGTTTTTTTTTCGTTTTTTTTTTTACTTTACTTATTATAATAATTATGAAATGATTATATTGAAAGCGACCTACATTTAATTAGAGATGTTGTTGATGTTTTCGTAGTTGCTGTTGACTTGTATCCATTTGAGAGTGAGTGTCACTCGCATATAATCCAATAAGTCATACAGTGTTTTTATGCAATTTTTATATAAATATTTCTTCAATATGGTGAATGTTTTTACACTTGAAAATCAATAGCTTAACTGCATTTTGTTTAATTCTTTTCTTTTACTTTTTGTATATTAGGTGAATTAATTTGTGCAGTTTTTCATTTAACACTTAGCTTAGCTGCTATTACTCTTAATGTATCTCAAGGATACATACAGGCATTCATTAATTCTTGAACTTTCCGTTATTGCACATTGCAATTTGTTCAACACTTTTGCTGTTTAACTTTTGTATAATAATAATTCACTATTTTTTTATTTATTATTTTTTTTTTTTTTTTTTGGTTTAAGCTATAAAAGCTGCGCAATTTTTCTTTTCAAATAACATAAATCTTGAGTTTTTCCGAAAGTGAGAAAAAAATACCCAAATTTTTTTTCTTTTTTTGCTCGTAACACACCCGCGCTATTGCACAATTGCAAAGTAAAATCGTAAAATCGCAGTAACCAGAGACGGTGAAAAAAGCACGACTGCTGTTAATTTCTACGTACACACGACGTTCGCGAAAACCGCATCCGCATCCGTACGTTGCACGGTGTTTTTTCCGTATCCGGTTTATATATTTTTTTGCCTTTTCGTTTACTACTTGAGTGCAAAGTAGTAATAAATTTTTTCTGTTTCTGTTTTTTCTATTTTTTTTTTTTTTGCATACAAAATATTAGTAGTATGTGCTGAAAAACATATCCACAAAATTTATGCTTTTTGTTGTAGGTATGTGTGAAAGAACGCGCGACAACGACAAGTGGTAGAACCTCCCGGCAACAACGCGTCTAAACGTACCGACGAATAACACAAAACTGAATCTGCCACAGAGCGAGTATACAACATTTACTGTGCCTGTGCTATGCTAGTGCCTTTGCCTTTACTTGCCTGCCAGTCTGTTGTCTGTCCGTTTGGCTGTGTCTGTTTTGTTATCGTTGTCGTCGTAGTCGTCGTTGTAGTCGTCGTAGTTGTTGTCGTCGTGCTGCAGCGGGTTTTCCAATCGTTTGCAAAACGATGATACACACAGCAAGTACATAGAAGGTAACAGCAGCAACATACAATATTATTATGCTGCATGCTCTTAATTTGAGAAGTCTTTCCAGCTGGGAGATACTTTGTTGCAAGTATCTATATAGCAATTGTTTTTGTTATTGTTTTGTTAATTTTGAGTAAGTAAAATACACTCTACTTAAATACTCTCTCTCTCTCTCTCTCTCTCTTTTCATTATTAGTATTTTAACATTACTTTCCTTCTGCAACTAAATCGTTCTCTCTTCTCTCACACTCACATTCACACTTTTTTTTAGTACTCCATTCATTGCTTCAAAATTTTAACTTGCAACTTGTAAATTCGATTGTTAGGTCGGTAATTTTTGTTTATGCTTAGCCTCTTCTTAAGGCACTGTTACTAGCTGTATGTATGTGTGTATGTGAGCGTTTTGTATCTATTAGATAAAATACGTTTTTCTTATTGGAAGCAGCAGCATTTTCGCAAACCTAAACACAAACACACACACATATATTCAATGTTGCTATTGTTGTTGTTCTTTACTGTTGAGTTGAGAATATAACGATTTGTTTGTGTTTACTTCTACGCATGTACCGGTACATGTTTTTTTTTTTTGTTGTTGTTGTCTTATCATACACGAGGAGTAAGTAGTAGTAATAGTATATATTGGAATACTAGAAGCATCTAAAAGAGAGTGAGAGAGTTTTGGTCGAAAAAACATAAACAAGAGAGATATTTAAAGTCATATGTGCAAGAGGGCGCTATCATACTAAGAAGTACTCTCTGCATTTGTAAGAAATTTATGTTTTCATCGAAGAAAAACATAAACAAATAAGAGTTAAAAAAATACCATATTTCCAAGAGAGAGAAATATTTATGTTTTGAAAACATATTTTATGAGTTGAGTACTATACAAAGAGCATGTGAGAATATTTTATTTGTAAGATATTTATGCTTTGGTCGAAAAAGAAACATAATTTGTTTTTTTTTTTTTTGATTTAGAGAGAGAGAGAGACCTATGCAGATTCTCTGTGTACATTTTTTATTGACATGCGAAGTTTTGTTTGCAAAAAAATTTACAAGATTCATGAAACATATTTGTGGAAAACGAAAAAATATCAAACTTTTTATATAGAATTAATTTTATGTTCAATCTGGCACTAAAATCTTAGACCTCCAGTATTATAATCCATTAATATTAGTTGAAAAATTTTGAGCCCAAAGCGTAAACGGAGTCTAATTAGGTAATTAATAAACAAGAACATCATTCGCAAACAAAAAAAAAAACAGAGTTTTTTAATTCCATTGGAAAATATATCAGAAAATGTATAGCTATTACTTTGAATGCCCTATTTTGTTTAAGTATTAATAAGTTTGATTTTGTTTTTGTATGCCAATAATTCAGAAATTGGTATTAATTCATACAATCAATCCAACTGCAAAATTTAAATTTAAACAAATATAAAAATATTTTTATTTTTTTTTCATAATTTATTTAATTTATTTCATTCATTGTCACTGTGATTTTAACTGCTGCTCCTGCTGTTGCTCTCTGTTATTATTTTTGTCACATATTCTTTGCATGCTCTTTTATTTTTATCATAAATTTTATGCTTGCCTATCTTCTGTTACTTTGAGTTTTATATGAATATTTCTCTTAAAAAGAATTTAGATAACAAAAATTTCAATCGGTATAACAGTTTTAGTGTTTAGACCATCACACACTCTCTCGCTTTCTGTGCCTTGCTTTGTTATTAAGAATTATCTAGATAATTCTTTTAAGCAATTTTAGACCAGTTTTCCGAATGAAAATTCGTATTAAACTTAAAAGAGAAACCTTTGAGAAAGAGCTCTTGAAAAAAGTTGTAGAACTGATTTTAGACCATTTATCTACAAGCAAAAAAAAAATATGGAACAAAAAAGAAAAATATAAAAGAGCAAAAGTTTTGTTATGAATTAAAATGGAAACACAAAACTCATTTTAATACCATTAAATAACAACTTCTTAACTATATATGAAAAAAATAATTTGTGGATTAGGATTTCCAGTTGAAAGTTTATTAATTCAAAGATTTTCTTTTGCTCTATTTATTCGTTATTAATCTTTAACCTGCCAGCAAACATATATATCCACTATTCATTGTTATCGTTATTAGACAAAACTCTTAATTCCTCAGATAAACGTACTTTGTGTGCATTTCTCATTTTATTGAGAATGGTTTGTGCCGTTGCTAAAATACACAAATATATATATATAAAAAAAAAATGGACTAAAATTTATTTGAGCACTCATTCTATTACTCCAACTGGTCTAAAACTCTCTTTCATTTATGCTCTTTCTCTCTATCTAATTTTTACTTGAGGTTGTATTATCTGCTACTTCCATATTCATTTCATATTGCAATCCACTAATTCAGTTTGGAATTTAACTTGAAAAGGACACACTGCATTCAACTGGTGTCTTTAACACTTTCATGCATTAGATTTTTATAGCAGTACTTTGTCTAACTTTGAATTACATGTACAGGTCAAATATGTTTTACATTTATTGACGTATCTCTAAATAAAAGGTAAATGTCGTTTGACTAACTGTGAGTTTAAATGAGATAGAGTTTAGGTAATAAAAATTTCAATTACATACAGAATCATCATTGTAGTCCATTAAACAATAATTTTTTATTGAATTATTTATAAAAGTGCAGGCAGGGACCTGAAATGAATTGCTCCCGGAGCTGAGAAATAAAACAATTGGTGAGTTTCTACTCAATGCGAATTCACATAAAAAGGACCATTTCAATCTTGGAAAAGTACCTAAAGGTCTAAGAAAGCCAAGCATGGGGCAGGTTCAGATCTGAAAAAGCAAAGGCGGATGTGTTTGTGGCTCATCTAAAAGAAACATCCAAGACATTTCAGTGGGTAGACGCCGCTGACACACTGGAAACTGTTAACTAACTCGATGTACCTTGCCAAATGGACCTGCCTCTACCGAACATAACATCAGCAGATGTGCCAACCCAAATCATATCTCTCAAATCCTCTAAAGCTCCGGGTCAATCGTAACCCGGGGAGTGTGTAAGGCTCTGCCGATGTTTCGCATCCATCACCCTCCAAACCCAATGGAAAGTGCCAGTATAAGAAAAATTGAATACAATCCTTAATCATCAACATGACACACCCGAACAGTGTCACCATGTCGTCAGCAACATCATCGACACCCTGGAAGAAACATGTGTCGTCTTTCTTGACATTTGATCGAGTATGGCACCAAGGCCTGTACTATAAGTTAAAGAAATGGCTTCAACACCATTCTATCTTTTCTTGCAGAACTACTTGGCATTCTCTGTCATTGTAAGGGAGGATCACTCAAAAATTACTGCCGATGAGTGTAGGTATCCCTCAGGGCAGTGTCCATGGACCTGTCTTGTACACGATTTTTACAGACGATATGCCTACCCCTGAACATCACAACACAATGGTTGCCATCTACGCAGACGATACTGCTATCCTAGTTCGAACGCACAACCCGATTAATGCTACTTTGTGCATGCAGGAGTGAATGTACAATCTGGAAAACTGGTTCAAGCGATGCAACATATGCGTCAATGGCAAGAAATGGCTTTTACGCTAAGGACAAGTGTCTGTCCAGACGTTTACTATAACGAAGCAGTGGGTTGACCACCAAAAACGCTGCAAAATTAAAGCTGGTTTCACGGAAGACGAAAAAACTGTAGAAGCAAGCTGAACGTCGCCCACAAACTGCTCATTTACTTGGAAGAATGTCGTACCATATGTTTTTGAGAGGTTTACAATGTCTAGACTTGCCAAAATTTATTTATACTTATTTCTAAACAGTGGCGGTTGTAGGATTTAGGTTTAGGAAGGGTTGATTTTACTAAATTAAAGGATAAATATCAGACTCAATATAGACTAGAACCCAGACCTTGACCACAAACTAGTGCAAAAACTTTATCAATGTTTACACCAAAAAATACAGATCTAAAATTAAGAGATAACTAGAACAAAATTGAGACCAAAACTTAAACTAAAATCGGATAGAAATTTTAAGCGGAAAATTCAGCCAAATTTCAAACTAAAATTCAAACACTTTTTTCAGATCGAATTTCAAACCAACAAAAGGATAATTTTCAGATAAGAAATCTGCATCAAAATGAGACCAAAACCTTGATTAAAAAAAAAAACAATATTCAGACCACGAATCGGAACAAAATTCCAACAAAAATCGAACCAAATTAGGCCAAATTCAGACCAAAACTTAAAATTTAGACTGAATCCAAGCCAAAATCAATTCAACATTCACAACAAAAATCAAACCAAAATTCGGAAAAATATTTAAACCAAAATTTAGACCACAACTCAGACTAATAGTCAGACAAAACTTTAGGTCAAAAGGACGCCAAATATCGAACGAATTCAAAACAAAACTCAGACCAAAAACCAGTAAAAATATCTAATAAATATTCACACCAAAAAATTTCAACTCAAATACAGACCAAAAGTAGACAAAACTTTAGACCGTATTCAGACAACAAATTAAATAAATACTATAAATATAAAATTCGAGCCAAATTCAGACCAAAAATTTGAAAGAAAATTCAGACCAAAACTCGTATCAAAATCAAGCCAATCCAGACCACAACTCAAACCAAGAGTTGGATTAAAACTGAGCCTAAAAGGACGCCAAATATAAATTTAAACCAAACCACAATTTAGACCAGAATTCAGATCAAATGCTGAGTAAACACTGGTGTTAGCAAAATTTGGACCACAATTTAGACAAAGAGTTACTACAAAACTCAGACCAGAAGGATCACAAATACAAACCGAATGCAAATCAAAATTTAGACCAAACATGAATTAAAACTCAAACCAAATTCAGACCTAAAATCAAAAGAAAATTCTGACATACAATTAAATCCGGATTCAGATAAAAAACAGAAGTCCCGGTGGACTCGCCACTGCTACTGAACACTTTTTGAAATTAAAAATGAGTAGCATTTTAGTTATATATTTTTGAAATAAGTATGATCCCAGATTGAAATTAATCTCAATTGAAAGTCATTGCTTCATCAGTTGAATTCAACAATCTTCTTTAGATAAACAGAGTAAATGATCTATGAGTTAAAAACAAATATCAAAAAATTATTGAATTGAAAATAAGTAGGGACAATTTAAATTAAAGCTTGAAATATAAACATTTCATGCATCACAAACTTAATTCGTTTAATACACATGAATTTTTCTTCGAAATAACTAAAAACATAATTTTGAGTGGCATGACAGATTAAAACGCTCCCTCAGTCAATATTGTCACTGAAGCACACTGCATGCAATCATCACCACCACCACCATTACCGTTATGCAATAATCCACATAAATATAACAAATCCAATTTTGTAAACTTAAAAAAAAACAAAAAGGTTCAAAAATATTTGTACCTACATATAAAACTCATTCATGCAGTTAACAGGATCACATTTAATACAGATCACTTCGCCACTACGGACGACGGGAATGAACGAGTGACAGTTATGCAGGATTAAATACTTGGCATATTTTAAATAAGTAAGAAACTAAAAAACTGCACGATCACTTCATCATCACAGGGAAACGATCAACGATCAACGAACACACTCAACTCAATTCAATTCAGCTTCTCAATCAACACGCACAGCATGACATATCAATATAATATGTCACGAAAACTGTCAGGAACTGAAAAACCTTGTCAGAACAAGGAGACAGACAGACAGACAGACAAATTAAATTCACACTTATGTAGGTATGTTAGTAGTTGGAAGAGTTAGGGGAGAAAAAGAAATTCAAACTAGACTTTAGTAAAGGAGAAAAAAAAAGTGTGAAGGCAATACGCGAGAAAAAATATGTATATTAATTAGGAAGGGGGGTTTTTGTTGTTGTTTTTATTGGTACACAGCTGATGCAGCTCTGAAATGAAAAATTAACGCACTAGCGCCTGGCGTCAATGTTAGAAAAATATGAATTCGTCGCTTTAATAGAAGAGGAAAGAGAGAGAGAGAGTCACGACATGATGAATTAATGTCAATGTTTGTATGTATGTGTTGTATATGTGAGTGAATAGAGCATAAGATCATCGCTAAGGTGCTGCAAAGACCAATACATCATCTTGCTTATGCTGTATATGGATGAATTCTTTCCAAGGTATTGGGTACCCATTTCACAGTGGTGTGTGTGTGATGTTGCTGATGTCTTGACCACAGCATGATATCACCCTTTCTTCCAAGTACTCTTGGATGTATTAACTTTACAGTGAGAGAGATAACCTTCTTCTTGTATTTAGTTGTGCCAGTGTACCATGCATAATTAACAAACTTATATCTTGTAGATATCAAATTACCTTGTGAAAGATAAAAATACATTCTCAGCATAGGCTTGAGCTATTTCTTTCTTACTGACTCTATATATATTTTTTTTTTTTTTTTTTGGTAACGTGTGTTTATTGTTTACTCGCTTGCCTGCTACTTACTGGTGGATTACTGAACGGATGGTTGGTTGGTCTCTGGCTAACTTGGTTGCTGTGGCCTTTCAGGTTTTCTGACATTCTAAGATAAATGACTCAAATTAATAAGACAAGCGTAAACACTTAAAGGGGAAACTGACGAACAAACCGGCGATGACGACGGCGACGTAGTCGTTATAGTCTCGCTATCAGTCAGTGTACGAATATGTAAGCTAAGAATGGTTCAAATATTGAAATTGAAATACTGAAACAAAAACCACAAAACAAAAAAAAAAACAAAGTAACAACAGCAACAGTAACAGTAACAACAAAAAATGACTTAATTACTTTTGCACACCTTTTGAACTGCGGGAGTTGCTTTTGTTGTTGTTGTTCAATAGAGAGTCAGTCGAATTATTGGTATTTCTTTTACGGTTTGTTGTTATTGTTATTCCTTATACACACACACTCATACATACATTCATCTTTTTCAACACTCGCTCACTCGCTCTAGATTGGCATCACTGACTCACGCTTGCAGTGTTTCGGACATTACAATATACAAATATCGGTATAGTGTGTAAGTTCCGGGGTAAGTAACAAGGAGAGCCAGAGGTGGAAACGCTCCTCTGTTGTGCTGTTGTTATTATTATGATTATTATTTGTTGGCTGGCTGGCTGGCTGGCTGGTTGGTTGAGTTGCTTGTTCTTCTGTGTCGCCACATGTTGCCGTCTACTAATGTAAACATATTATTCCTTTTATTTCCACAACTCTTCAAACTTAAATCATTTCTTCTTCTCTGTTCTCTTGTGTTTTTCTTCTTTTTTTCATATTATTTTCTTCTTGTTTTTTTGTTTGTTTTTTTTTTATTTTTTTTTTTATTAATTACTTGCCTTGCCCAAGTTATTTATGAATTATTTGTGTATGCTATGGAATTTATTTGTTTTTATTTTTAGTTTGTGTGTGTTTATTAACTCAGAATTGAACTGTTTGCATATTTTATTTAATTGATTCCATATCGCCGCGGCAATCAACTTTGTGGTTTTATTTATTTGCTTAAGTTTTAAAAGAAAATCTATTAAATCTTAATTTAAATTCTGAGCATTGCGAAATTGTTCTTTGCAGATCGTTCTTAAATGAAAGTTTATAATTTGCAGATACATATGCTTGCAAGTTCTTAGCAGATCAATTTTAACTCTTTTTTCAGGGCTCAGCGCTCAGTTCAACATTATCAGAGCTGGGTAAATTCAATTACATTACATTTCCAATTCCAATTACAAGGAATTTTTTTCGGAAAATATTGCAAAATGCTTCTAATAAGCCGGGAGAAGTAACCCAAATTTTAGACTTAATGGCTTATTAGAAGCATTTTACAAAGTTTTCCGAAAGAACATTTTTTTTTTTTTGGTTTTTTGGAATTGAACTAAAAAGGAATCAATTACTTTTTAGGAATCATTCCAACTAAAAGTGGAATTTAATTCCAAGTAAGTAATTATTAAATTCTTTTCTATTCAATTATTGTACATTTTCAATTCCTTTAAGGAATTGATATACTTTTAATTACAAAATACAATACCTTGTAATGGAATCGAAAATTTTTTGAATTCCATTACGTAGTAATTTAAAAATTTTAATTACCGATTACAATTCCTTGTAATGGAATTGAAAGCTTTATCAATTCCATTACTAAGGAATTGAAAACATTAAAGTACCAATTACAATTCCTTGTAATTGGAATGGAGATGGAATTTAATTCCTAAAGGAATCATTACTACCCAACTCTGAACATTATAGAACGCAATTCGTAGTGGAATTCTTAAAATTTAATTTCCCAAAGACGCAACGCTCGTCAAATATGCTCATGACATCGCTCTTACCTTACAACAGGCTATATGCAACCCTGAGGCTGAATAACTCGAAATTGGGGCTGGCAACCATATATATAAACTGAGGTCGTGCTATTGAGCACCAGGAAACTGTGCACAAAGAGTTAATCAACCACATCTGAAATACCTTGGAGCACTCATCGATTCAAGGATGACATTCAAACTGCTCTTAGAAGCTGCCAGTGATAGAGTGAAGTATCAAAATCACAAGGAGAGCAGTGGTCAGCTGCTTTCGGTGGTGACCACCTTCAGTATGCAGCACCAAAGAAAACTCACCTGAAAGGCATTCGCTTGATTTAAAAGAGAGAGGGAGCAGAGAGTAAAGCTTATACCAGTGTTGTCAGATTGTGGAATTTCACCCACAATATGGGATTTTTTAACCCCAAAAAGAGCCTAAGGGATTTTACACATCAAAACGGAATTTTTTGTATAAATTAAAATAATTCACAATTAGCAACGATTTTTTTTCCAAAACAGGTTTCTCTGAGTTAAGAACAAATTTTTTCTTGAGTTTGATGATTGATTGATTTGTATGGGTGACATGTACTTCGACATTAAAGATCTATTGTACCCCCGATAGTATCTTGATTACAAGCTGTCAGACAAGCCAATCTTGCTGATGAATCTCAGCAGCTGATGATCTATGATGCCCATATTTTGCGGGTAATATTGCCTCAAGTATCTTTAGATAAAATAAACGATTCCGATGAACAATGAATAAATTTTATTCAAAAAGCAAAACTGATGTTACTGATATAATATTTGAAAATTCGCTAAATAATATTACAATATTTTATACAATACAAAGTATATAAAAAGTTCCCTACGATTATAAAACTAATATGCTGAATAAGTATTTAATTGTAAAGTGCTATTTTAATATCTTTTTCTCCTGCGAATGAGTGCCTCGCAGTTTATTAGGATATGTTCTGACGTTCTGAAATTTCCTTGTCGTTCTGGTAGAACCTACAAGTGTTATCTGGGTTTAATCCTAAGTTCTTCATGTGTTCTTCCAGTTTACAGAGTTCTGAATGAATGCCCATGATTAGTCTAAGTTGGTCTTTCCTTAGCTTGAGACAAAAGGCCGCTCTTTTGGGGTCGAAGTTCCCAATGAGTAGCTTTGATTGCATGAGCTTTGGAAGGAGTACCCAGCAGGATGACCTGCTGTCTTCTAGTGTGCTTGGAGTATGGTTTGGATTCCTAGACTTACCATGGGTTCAGGACCAATGCATGTCTTGACCGCTGCTTTCCTTGCTAGGCTGTCGGCTATCTCATTATCATATATACCTGTATACCCAGGTAACCAGAATAGGGTTATTTGTCTTGCCTAGTTTATTCAGGAGCTCTAGACATTCCCATACTAATTTTGAGGAAATCTCAAAGGAGCCCAATGCTCTGATAGTGGCTTGACTGAGTGAATTTCTATGTCTTGCTTCTTACACTCACGTTCAAGATAGAGCAGAGCACAGAGTCGGATGCCAAAAATCTACGCTTGGAAGATGCTTGCAGTTTTTCCTATAGGCTCCGAGTGTTTGCTCTTGGGAACGCACACCCCTGCCCCACTTCCTTTGTCTGCCCTCTAGCCGTCAGTGTACCACCTTTGTGTGTGTTCTTTATAAGAGGTGTAGAATGTTTTAATGTTACAATTCCCTCGTATTACCTAGTATAACTTTGAAGGATTTCCAGAAGTTATATTTCTTGAACATATCGTATCTTGGCAAGGTAGCTATCTGTAGGTCAGAAGAGATTCTTCCTAGCTTTCTACTGCTAATGACCCTTCCTCTCCCAGCTTTTTCCCTTATTATTATTTTTATTATTTGAAGAAAGGACGACCCGAAAGTCAGGCACTGCGACCTATAAGATCTATTGTACCAAAGCCCCAAGAAAGAAAGAAAGATAAGAAACATACCCAAGCCGAGAATCGAACTCGGGTCTCCAGAGACAAGAGTCTTGAACTCTGCCACTAGACCACAGTGGCTATGGCAGGACCTAAAGTTTAAAGCCGATTCCGAACGGCTATGTGGCAATTTTTTATCAGCTCGGTGGTTTTGCCATTACCAACCAAGGTGTGTACTTGTACACATTCTTATAATTCTCATCCACTTCATATCGATAGTGAATATAAGAAGTTTTTGAGACTTAACCAACAGACCAAGACGGGAATCGAACCCGCAACCTTATGGATGAAAGTCTGGTGCACTATCCACTAGACCATCGAGATCGTCAGCTCTTTCCCTTACTATATCATTTAATTGTCCTTTTGACGGCCGTCTCTAATACTAGATGTCGAGGCGTGAGATCTAATAGTGCCTCCGCGGCTGCAGTAGGGCAGGTTCTGCTTGCACCTGTGATACAGACACAGGCTGTCTGTTTTGGACTTTTGTAAGGGTTTTCCTCATTGTGTCTAATTTTACTCTATTCGACCAGGTAACTGCACCGTAGGTCTCATCATCATGGTGTACATCCACTTTAGAATGTAGGGAGTACATCCCCAAGTTTTTTCTGCTAAGCTTTTGCACACCATCAGTGACTTAGTCGCTCTACTGATTATATTATCTGCATGTTTTTTCCAGAGAAGTTTTGAGTCTAGTGTTATTCCTAGATATTTGAACAGCAAGAATCTTACGTTTAGAGGGGGCAGTCATACCAATTTTTTGGTTGATAGTATGCCTGGATAATTCTGATTTAGAATTGAATATTTTTTTAAGTTTTGTCTTTGCAAACAATTTCATAGTAATAAAATTCGTAGTTACATTGTATAAAAATGGTTAAAAAATAGTAATACATAGGGGCAACTCACAAGATGTCGTATACTTTCATTTTTCATACAAAATTATAAGGTTATACTACAGTAAAGAACAACTTGTGAACAACTCAATAATTTTTTAAATACAGTGTATTCTATAATTTAATTTAAATGGGATTTCTCGAGGGATTTTTGACATTTTGAAATGGAGTAAACTTGAAATTTCTGAAGATAACGGTCTGATAACACTGGTTTATACAGTAATGTTCAGCCTTCATTTTATCTTGTGCTCTTTTATTGACCGGCGATGATTTTCAATAAGGGGATTCTTCTAAATATATATATATTTTAATTTGAAAAAGCCAAGTATAAATGATTTGAATTTGAAACATATTCCCACAGATCCCCTAGAAAATTTCATGGGCTTCATAGATCACTGGCTGAAAACCAATGACCAACGACATGTAATATAAAAAGTGTAATGGTGTGTCATGGAGAAACAAGAAACTTCTTTCTTTGCACAAAGCACATTAAATTACCTTATGGAATGCCTTTTTCAATTGGAGGCTTACTTCCAATATGCAGATTTTCAACCACATAAGTAATCCACTTACACATAAATATGAACTGCAAAACTCTACAAATCTAAAACCTACTCGAAAATTTTCAAAATATTTTCTAACCGAAATGAAAACAAATCTGCATAAATACTTTTTATAAGTAAATAGCGTAGTTTCTTTACTCATGCTCCATATCCATCATATACATACGAACAAGTATGATATATAGGATATTAGCAAGCATTATTATTATCGGTTTACAGCATACAGATACTAATTTATGTCAATACCCGCCCCCGCCCCCGTCCTGATAATATGCGAGCGATATGGCCGATATGACTTAAATCAATTGAAGCATGAAAATACCAATTATGATGCTACATATTTGTGTGCTCCAACTTCAGTTCCATCAACAACAACAACAACAATAACAATGAGAACATCATCAATCCGCATGACAACAACAGCAACAACCACAACTCAAGGGGCCAAAGAAGGCAGAGGCAATGGCAGACAGGCATTTGCAATGTATGTAGTATGTACTACAACAATTGAAAAATTATTGATGGAATTAAAACAAACAAAAACCGATTAGAATTGAGAAAAAGAAGATGAGCAAACAAATAAGCAAACAGTAGAGGAGGGAGCAAAAAAATGTAAAAAAAAAAAATACTTGAAAAATTATTGAGATGAATTGTGAAAGATTGAAAAATCATAGAGTGACAGAGAGAAATGAGAGCAAGGGGAGAAATTATGTGCGCACACTCTACTTCACTTGAATAGGGATAGATTTAACTGTTAACTATTTAGTTAAATACTTATGAATAAAATAAATTAGCAGAAGTAAACGATAAACTTGTAAAACAGGACTTCAAATGGAATCCTCATGGTTCACGTGAAATTGAGAAACCAGAAGGTCAATAATGCCGGCAGAGACAAAACCCGAGAGGTAGAACTTCGAACTCAACTTTAATAATAGCTGCGTTTTATTCGCCACTTGCTTCTAGTTATGTATAACTCGCAGCGATAATTGTGTGGGAAAACAACAACAAAGCCGCAGAGATAACACGTATAACTATAGCTGTTATGTATAATTAAAAAGTAGTTTAGCTATATTAAATTCTATTGTGAACTGTAAATAGTAAAAGAAGAAGCATAATGATTACAAAAGAAAAAAAAAGGAAAAGATTCGAAATGGCTGCCGGTGAAAATTATATAAAATCATCGTTAAATATTCTTAATAAAGTTTAAGAACTAAAAACAATGCCCACGATTAACCGCAATGACTGGAATGTTTCACCTCTAGCTGCTTAGTAGTTTCATTGTGAATAACAATAAAACGAAGAAGAGACTTAACCACTTGGTCGTTTTATTCGCACATGTTAAACTAGCTGGCGAATAAAACACAGCTAATTTTAAATTAAATTTCTTTAAAATTCACAGTACCAAATTATGTTGATCTAATCATTTGGAAAAGAGTGTATATAAATATGCATGCATGCATGTTTGCGTGTGTGCATGTGTATGTACTCTTATAATAAGTTGAGGGTAGAATAAAACTAGGCTAGTGCTATTGCTGCCGTTGCTGCTGCCAATGTTATGATGATGACGAGCTGATGCTTAAACTAACGTTAAGCGGTTGTTGGTTACTGATAATGCAATGAGGGTCATCGTTTTGGTTATGAATCGAACTGAACTAAACCGATGAAGCCAAAGGAAAACAGATGTGTAGATTGATATACTACATACATATGGATGAGTGTGTTCCAAAACAAATATGTGTATATAAGTTTTTTGCATATCTATAAAGTTGAAAGTATGAAAGTAACTGTTGGATTAAATTATAAATTATGCAATTTTAAGGACTAATACTAAACTGTGGAGAATACAACTTTCAACATGAGAGAAATCTATGATAAATTTTGTTTATTAACAATTACAAAACTTGGGACCTAAACCACCATAGCTTTCTTTCTGATAACTCGAATAAAATCCAAGCAGATAAAAATGCTTCAGCAATTCGACAACGCTTACGAAATTATTTTTGTAAGTGAGGAAATATAGAGCCACCCCGCAGTTAGTTGCAATGCGAGCTGCAAAAGAGTGAAATAGACAATTGAGGAGGGTAGAGAAATATCTTTTCAAGCTCAAGAAATGAGGAGTAGAAAGCCGTGAGTTCGATCATATCAAGATTTTTGGGGGAAAAATAAGACACCTGACTAACGGTTTGAAGACCGGCGCCTCTTCCTGCAAGAACGAAGACGGAAATCTGGTCCAGCGTATTATGAGGTTATGAAGGGAACACTTCACACAGCTCTTTAATGGCAATGACGGCAACAGTCTCGCCATTGGGGAATCTGTTCCGGAAACTCCAATCACTGACGACGTTGAAATACCGCCACCCGACTATGACGAGGTCTTGACAGCCATTGCTTAACAACCTCACCGTAGTCTGCCCAATAAACAAGAAAGGTGATCTTACGATCTGCACCAACTACCCTGGGATAAGGCACTAGACTTTCATCCGACAGGTTCGGGTTCAATTCCCGTCTTCGTCTGGTGGTTAATTCTCATAACCTTCTTACATTCACTATCAATATGAAGTGTATGAGAATTATAAGAAAGTATACAAGTACAGACTTTGGTTGGCAAAACCACTAAGCCGATAAAAAATTGCCACACCGCCGTTCGGAGTCGGCGTTAAACTGTAGGTCCAACTATGTGGTATCACAATGGGCCATTTAGGCCTGAGTGTGTCTCTCGACAGCCACTCTAACCTAACCTAACCTAGGCTTGGTAAACCTACCACCGATCACATATTCACACAACGCCAAATCCTGGAAAAGACCCGAGCAAAACAACGCGACTTCCACCATTTATTCACCGATTAATAAAGCCACCTTCGACAACACGATTAGGAATCACTTGTATGCCGTTATGCCTGATTTTGGTATCCCTGCAAGGCTCATTCGTCTTTGCAAAATGACACTGACTGACACCACCAGCGTAATGAAAATTGCAACTAACCAATACGCGCTATTTGATACCAAAAGAGATTGCAGGCAAGGTGATTCTCTATCGTGCGACTCTTAACATTATGTTGAAGAAAATAATTCGAGCGGCGAATATCGACATCTCGAGTATCGTCAACTGGGTCTCGTGGTGAACGAGGACAAGACAAAATATCTTGTGTCACGGCGTCTTAGAAACGATGTCACTTATTCGTTTGAAGTCGTCAAGAATTTCGTCTACTTATGATCCAGAATAAAAAACCAACAATAGTGGCAGCCTTGAAATCCAGTGGAGATTAACTTTTGCCAAAGGATATTACTACAACTACGTCGACTACGCGGACGATTTTTGTCTACTGATACCCACATATTCTGACGCAGCACCGAAACTCCAACTGGTGCAAGAATTAGCGGGTTGGCATTCAATATTGCAAAAACCAAAGCTATGCGTATAAACACTAATAATTCGTTGAATTTTTCGATTGATAGTGTAGATCTAGAAGACGTATAGTCTTTCTGCTAATCCCAACGACAGGAGGCTCGAGTGCAGACATAAAAAGCCACATCAAAAAAAAAATGTCAGCTTTCGGCTCATTATATTCAATATGGAACTCATGACACATCTCGCAACGTGCGGCCAATGTTAAACCATAATTGCTCTTCGACTGCAAAACGTGGAATGCAGCAGCGGCTGACATACAAGCAATCCAAGTTTTTATAACCCGATGCCTCCGTAAAATCTTGAAAATATTTTTACCAAACACCATCTCAATTGCTGATTTATGGAGCAAAACTCAGCAAAAACAGTTCTCACCGAAATTCAAAAAAGGAAAAAACGGCGCTGGATCGGCCACGTACTGCGAAGCATGCGAAGCAGAGCGACGATTTAGCAAGAACCGCAATTGATTGAAAGGGTTTCAAGGAAGCCGCAGAAGAGAAAGACCGACAAACACCTGGAGGTGATTACTGCAGGTGGAAACGAGTGCTATAAGCTGGAATGAAGTCAAGAGGCTGGCGCAAAATATATATGACTGGAAAAATTTCGTTAAGGCCCTTTGATCCTCCCTGGGAGTTTAGAACTTTGAAAATCCAGCCGTTTCGCCGGTTAGGCCATGTTGAACGAGTAGAAGAAAACGCTCCGGCTAGAAAGGCGTTCTATTCGAGCTACGGTGGTGGAACGCGCAGAAGAAGACCACCGAATCTCCTTTGGGAAGACGAGCTACAGGGAGACCTGGCTGCTTATGGCCTTACCAACCGGCGCCAGCACGCGCATAGCAAAGGTGACTGGGGAACTTCGTTGAGGCGGCCAAGACCGATCATCGGTTGTAGTGTCAACTTAAAAAAACTCCACTGCACAGCTCTCAACAGCTTACAACAAGTTTTATCACTCGTGACTGGCCTCCCAACACCGAGTTTATAAAAAGTCAATAAGTGAACGAGAATAGTTTTTTCTTTGACATTTCACTGTTTTATTCACATTTCCCAATGTTGAAAATTTAACTTTTGAGTAAAAGTTATGAGAAACTCCCACATACATAAATATAATAATTTATTATACATAAGATGGACAGACAGGCAGAGAAACAGACCAAGAGACAGGAATACTTCAAAATAGCCAATTTCATGCATCAAAACCAAAAATTCCATCCTACAAATTCTCGTACGTCTTCCGTTAGTTGGCTTCCTTATGAACTACCAACATACATACATACATACAGATATACAATTTTTTTACTTCCGCGGCATATGTTACTCATCCAAGCGCATTATCATCATTTTATTGTGAACGTGCTATGAAAATCGTTTTACTTCGACTTTCAATGAAATTTTAACAACACACTAAACCAAACCAAACCAAACCAAACAATCAACAGTGCAACACAGGCGCAGCCGTGAGCAAGTGAGTGAATGAGTGAGCTAGCCTTGCTCCAAACTAACAAGGGACAGTGTTTCTCAGCTTCATTACCCGTTTCTATATTGGCGTCTGTCGGCGTTGGTGGCTGTAAGCAGCAGCGACAGCGGCTCAAGTGAAAACATTCGAATTTTATTGCTCATTCGTGGGATTATTGTAATGAATTACACTTTTTCGGCTTTGCGATATTCTTCAGAATAAAAGAGAAGAAGAAGAAAAAGCAACAGTGGTGGTATCAAAACCAACAACAACAACAACATATTTAGTCTCATAATCCTCACTTTAGTCCGAGAAATGCATTCACAGACACAGTTGTACCCAAGTTGTATGTGCATGCGAGGAACACGAGATTCGCTTTAGCATGATTTTGACATTCTCCCTGAGTGTGTGTAAAGAGAGGGGCGTTTGTTCTTTTACTCCCTTTCTCTATAACTGCATGTTAGTTACTATGCGTGAACATGCTCCTAGGTTGATATGATAGCAGTAGTACCCAGTTGAACAAATAATAAGCACTCCTCAAAAGAGCAATGATTTCATTACTCCAAAAGGAGCAATAAACAGAAAACTCCAATACAATAACAAAATTTTTGGATTTCCATAACCAAAATTCTTAATTTCATATAAGCTATTTTTAAAAGAATGATAAACGGAGACAATATGATTGAGTGGTTCAAATTTTTATATCTTACTCTTTCTTGCTTAGTTAACTCTTAAATTGTTGATTAGTTTTTTATTATAATTAAAAAATAAATAAAAAATTTTGTTTAATTTGTAGGATTTGAACTTAGGCCTTGAATTAAAAAAAAAAATTATAAAAAAAGAAATTTGTGGGTTTTGAACCTTGGCCCACAAGTGACAGCGTGCTTACTGACGTTTTGGACAACTAGTCCATGGCGTCATGAATTTAAGCAGCAACTATTTTAGAGTTTTGTTTTTCTATGAGAGGCAAGTGAGCTCATCCTCGTAATCGTGTGCTCCTGAATTACTCCTTTTGGAGGCTAAAACGAGTACTTCATGCCCTAGGACATGCAATGTTAAAAAGGAGTACAAAATGCAAAAAATCTGGAGCAATAGCGAGTAGCTCGCTCGCTGATTACTCCTGCAATCCACCTAAGTTCAACTGGGTACTGTATCTATGTATAACTAAATGTGAGTGCACATAAATGTGTAACCAACTCTGCTGGTAGTTCAACACTCAGCAGCAACAACAACAACCAAAACAACAATGGAAAAAATGAAGAAATGAATTGTAATGATAGCAAAAGCAAAACTGACATGCGGTTGAAATATGCTATTTTTGCGGTGAATTATGCGTTACGATTTGCTGACGATGAGAGCGAGTATATTTTGTATGAGCAAGTACTTCTCGTTGTTGTTGTTCTTGTTGAATGTGTAACACAGTGGAGCTGGATCAAGGTTAAGTTTTGAGTTTTGGAAATTTAAATGAATATTCATACCATATTTCATAAAAATATTATTGTGAAATTATTTTAATGGATTTTCATCATAACAAATGCCTTAAGTGCACATATTTTATTTTTCAACTATTTTTTTTTTTTAACATATTTCTACAACATATTAGTTCTAATCACAGTTTCGTCATAAGTGATATTGAATCTTCTCGTTTGTTGTAAATACTCTCAAATTCTTTCATTATTCAGACGACATTTTTAACTGAATTGTTAGTTATGATAGATTAACAATAAACTGCGATTACCTTCATTGTTTGTATCATTAGCAAAGATAAGTCTGAGGCGAAAGTTACTAGAGTTTGTAATCGCCTCACTAAGAGATGAAGGCATATTCGGCTTTTGTACCCTTTCTTCGTAACACCTCGTGGATAGTAATCTGGCATTTGAACTTAACGCAACGGCAGCGCTTGCTGTTGCAACTCATCACATAAAGAACTCTTGCACTGAAATTTTACATTAAACCTGGGATTGGAGAAGCTTTTGCCGATAATGATTCTACGTCCAGGTTTCTGTTTTGAAGATATGATCTGAGATCTCTTCGTTCATTCAAAAAATTGTTAATTCAGTAACTGGTCACGCCTTTTTCTCCTAATATTCACATATCTTGAGTCTTGAACGAGTAACATTGATGGTTTGAACAGGATTTATATGTATTAGGCGGAGTTTACCGTAATTTCTTTTAGAAAATCCTTTTGAGATTGAATTGCTTTAAACCACAAACCACAAGTTTTTATTTTTTCAGCAATATACACCCAAAAAGACTTTCTGAGAGCAGGTTGAGTTAAATGGCTGTCAAGGGACACACTTAGACCAGAACGGCCCATATTGTGATACCACATGGTTGGAACTACAGTTTAACGCCGGCGGTGTAGCAATTTGCTCTCACTTGGTGGTATTGCCGTTGCCTATTAAGAGATAAACTTGAACACTTTCATAAAATTTTCATTCACTTCATATCGTTAGGAATATAAGAAGCTTATGAAAATTAACTACAAGACCAAGACGGGAGTTGAACCCGTAACCTTCCGGGTGAAAGTCTAGTGCCCTACCTACTAGACTATCGAGGTCATCGTCTGAGAACAGATAGGTAGGAAGGCAGCCTTGCTACTCTCTCACAGAGGAAGCGCAATTAACACTAGAGGCCCGTTTTGATACCACAGCCTAATTTTTTTAAGTGTGTTTGCTCTTTGTTGTCTACCGCCAATTCGAGAGATTAAGAAATTGGAGAAGCTTTCCAATTTCGAGTTTGAAAATCTCGGTTATGTTATCCAGAAAAGGTTTACGGAATCATTTTAGTCTGGTCCTAGCAGATCCATGACAGTGAAAGTGGGTTAAGGTCTCCCTCTCTTAAAAGTTATTGAAGTTTCTGCAATGCGTGAGTTGCATGATCCTCTATTGCCCAGTTTCCCGTCAGTACTGCAGTTAGTCTGGCTACATAAACTCAAGAGTAACAAAGAAGGTCCCTGGTTCTGCTGTGGTCGAATATTGGCTATGTTCTCTTGGTTACATCGTATGTGGAAATACTTTTCCATCTGCTATATGCAAGGGTGAATGGAAACATTCTGAAAGTGCGCCCAGAGCACATGGCGAAACTCCTACTTCCAATAGTCAAATCTATCTGGATTAAAGAAAAAATTCCCGAGGACTGGTTATAGGGTATTCTAGTTGTTCTTCCGAAGAAATGCGATCTCTCGCTATGCAAAAATTATCGTGAAATCATGCTTATCTCCATTGCGTCGAAAGAGCATACTTTTAAACCGCATCAAACTGAGAAAACAACAAGCTGGTTTTCGTTCAAATCGTTCATTAACACCCTATGAATGGCAGTCGACATTCCAACTTGTTTTTGTATGCACGGCGTTCGACAGCATACATCGCGGAAGTATTTGGGAGGCGCTCAGATCCAGAGGAGTGCCTAAAAAGCTTACAGCACTAATCACGACACAATATGTGGATTTCAAGTGCAGAGTACTTTGCAATAGCGAGCTCACAGACAACATCACAACCAGCGCAGGTGTTCGTCAAAAGTGCTTACTTTCGCCTCTTTCCTCTTTCTCATCGTTATTGACGACATCCTGCATAACTCTAACGATCGAAAGCGAAGAGGCATTTATTGGAACTTCAACGAACATCTTGAAGATCTCGCAAATGCAGATGATATCTGCTTAACCTCAGTGAAATACTCCGATTGCAAAATTTGATGAATTATATGTCGATTCGGGTAAGGTCGACAAAACGAAATCCATTAAAATGAACACCAAAAACAATATCGATTTTACGCTGCACGACAAAGCGACGGGTGCAAACGCGCAGCTGCGTCAAATATAGAACTCAACGCAGATATCCTTCCACACAAAAATGAGACTATTTAGGTCTAACGTCATCTCAGTATTGCTATACGGATGTGAGACCTGGCTTTTCTTACCGCAAAAATTCAAAGTTTTGTCAACAGATGTCTTCGACGAATCCTTAACTTGTGCTGGCCAATTGCCATCTGCAACACCGACCTGTACAAAAAATGTAATCTGGAACCAATGGCTAACTACATAAAATAGCGAAAATGGCCGTGACTAGGTCACACATTGCAAAAAGATGCAACGGAAATTTTTCGACAAACTCTTGATTCAAATCCCTAAGGCAGCCGTAATTTCGCACCTATGGGCAGGAGCTTCACGAACGCAACTAGAGTTCCTGGACCTTATTTAACATCGGGCGATAAAGCTAATAGGAGACAGTAGGGTTTCCAGCTCTATTGACTCCTTGGAACACCGTAGAAACGTGGCTTGTGTGACTCTGTTCTACCGGTATTTTCATGGTAAATGTTCCGCTGAGATATGGAATTTGATTCCACCAGTTCATGTGTTCACCAGAACTACTCGAACTGCAAGCGGTAGTCACATACTCCACGTGGATATGGTACCCCAACGCACCACGCATTACAGAGATATTTCTTTTCTCTGCCGTACGGCGCGTATATGGAATAAGCTCCCTGCAACAGTTTTTCCTGACTTTTACGACATTTCCAAATTTAAAACAAACGTTCACAATTTGTTCTCCCTCTTTCCTCCTACAACTAATCTATCTTCATTCCTCAATCAACGCAATGCTTTGCATTCATAGGGGTACCCCCTAAGTGTTGATTGCCTTAATAAAAAAAAAAAAGAAGGATCGACCTAAAAACACGAGGAGAAGAAAATTGCACAAAGGAATCAAGGAGTCCGGTAAATCGTGGAACGAATCAAAGCCAAAAACAAGATCGGATGGAAATTCTTTATTGATTACCTATGCTCTAGTGGGATATACAGGAATCAGTGGCGGTTCTAGGATTTGGGTTTGAGGGGAGGGCTGATTTTACTAAATTAAAAGATAAATATCAGACTCACTATCGACCAGAACACAGACCTAGACCAAAAACTGGTGCAAGAGTTTCATCAAATACAGGTTAAAAATTAAAAGATAACGGAACAAAACTGAGACCAAAATTCAAACTAAAATCGGATAGAAATTTAGGCGGAAATTTCAAAAAAATTTTAAGCTAAAATTCAAAAACTTTTTTCAGATCGAAGTTTAATCCAAAAAAAGAACCAAATTGAGATCAAAATGAGACCAAATTCTGATCAAAATCTTGATGACTTTTCTGATGGATTTATTTTGTTAAATGATGATTATGTATCAAATTGTCCATTTTTTTGGGTCATTTTTGGTCGAAACAAAAACCCGAAAAAAAATTAAATTAAGATAAAAGTTGATTTGGATAGTACTTTAAACGAATTTTTAAAATATATATTCATATCACTCTTAGCATCGATATCACTATTAAAATCGGCCTGGTGGTGAGTTTACAGTCTCCCAATTTCATAATCAAGCACTTCATTTTTATGAAAAATTAACTACGCTCTTTAAGTCTGTTATACATTACTTAAAATGTAAGCGTAGCTTAATTTGACCAAAAAATCAATACGTTTTAAATTTAAATGAGATCCGTACACGCTTTCGGGTACCGAGCAACAACCGTTCAAAATTCAGACCACGAATTGGACCAAAATTCCAACAAAAATAGTCCAAAATGAGATCAAATTCAGGTCAAAACTCAGACTAAAAACCCAACAACTCAGACCAATAGTTAGACAAAACTTTAGGCCAAAAGGACACCAAATACCTAACGAAAGTAACCCAAAACTCAGTCAAAAACCTAGTGGGAATACCGATTTCGGACAGAAATTCAGACCAAAATAGTATCAAAATCAAGCCAATTCAGACGAAAATATTAACCACAACTCAAACTAAAAGTTAGATTAAAACTGAGGCTAAAAGGACGTCAACTACAAATTAAAAGTAAACCAGATTTAAGACCAGAAATCAGATCAAACGCTGGTCTGCAAACGCTGTAAAGCAAATCAAAATTTAGACCAAACATGAATTAAAACTCGAACCAAATTCAGATTAAAAATAAAACTAAAATAAAACAAAATTCTGACCAAACCAGAATTTAGATCAAAAACGGGCAAAAACGGAAAAGTTAAACCAATATCAGACTAAAATTCAGTACAAAATTCAAGCTTCCAAAAAGTAAGACATTTATAAGCTAGCGTTGAAATTGTAGATTTAGTGTAGTCTGAATGTATTTAATAACCAGTTGCAGTGTAACGTGTATCCTATTGGCACGCCCAACATGGCGGATAATTAGAATTGATTTAAATATCCGACCTCATTTTAATATTTATATTAAATTATTATTATTAAAATAAAATATAATATAAAATAATATTTTAAATCTTAAAGTTTTTCGTTTGTTGAAAGTATGTACTTTTCACTGCTGATGGCTTTTTTTGGAAAAATTTAAATATTTTTGATTTCTCAGAAATTACTGTTTACTATAAGATTGTCGGGTTCTGGGGGGAGGGGTTCAGCCCCTATAGCCCTCACCCTGGATACGCTACTGACAGGAACTGATGATGATGAAAGTAATGCACTAATACAAAAACGAAGACTGAACTTTAGTGGTACAGCCGCAAATATTTGTGTTGAAATATGCAGTTTCTAATCGAATCAGATTGGAATGCCTGGTTAAAGTGTTAAGCTACTGGAATGAGTATTCGATAACCACAAATTTTAATGACGAACTTAAGAATTACGGCAATAGTTGATGATTATGAATACATAAGACTTAAACATTCAGTAGACGACTTATAATTGGGCAAACTAGATTC
The DNA here is from genome assembly GCA_963691655.1 of Toxonevra muliebris. NCBI lineage: Eukaryota > Metazoa > Arthropoda > Insecta > Diptera > Pallopteridae > Toxonevra > Toxonevra muliebris. Next base: position 122,086,512 of record OY829326.1, read on the forward strand.
CGATTATCTACCTAGGTAGAACTAGTAAGAGAAGTAAACGAATTTAGAACTCCACTGTATCCTTTCACATCGCATTTCAGCGGCTGGCAGCATTGCATATCTCCAACGCGTCTGTAGCCAACAATTATGCAAAAGAAAAGAGAAGAAAACAATGAAATAAAATTACCAATAAATAATAAACACACATGTGAGCTTTATGAAAAAATCAAATAAAAAAAATTAAAAAGAAAACAAAAATGTATTCAAAAACAAAAAGAAAATGTTAAACCTTTAAAACCACGTAATCTGCAAGGAAGTTCTTAAATTATACTACAAATTGCATATGTTTGTATGAGTGTGTGTGTGTACGAAACCAACCAGCAATGGATTTCATCATCGATAAAGAAGCAAAAGCAGCAGCAGCAGCAGTAGCATCAAATAGCAATGAAAGCCGCTTACAAAAACCGCACATGGATGATGTGGGTTACGATGATGATGCGAATATGACGAGAGTCGAGTACGTGTATAGAGATGGATGACCAATTCTACATTGTCTATTTTGGGATGGATTGGATTTTTATTGTTTGTTGTTTTTGTTGCTGTTGTAAATAGCGCGTTGCACATACATTGAGGCTTAGAGTGTAGCAGGCGGTAGCAGCAGCTTTACCACTGACAACGTTGCCGTTTGTGGTTTTAATTGCCGTTAACATTCCTTTTCTGAAAATTTACCAACTAACCGATGAGCAAATCGACGTCATCAAGATGAGTAACGTAGCAAGGCAACAGAACAAAATAAAACAACAACAACAAAAAAGAGAACATTTTAAGCCCAGTTGAGATGCACCAGAAGCGACTAGTATCTAGTGTATAGCTTATAAATAGAAACGAAACGGACGGTAGTTCAATTTCAAGGGGGTCACAACCAGTCCAATCTGATCAAAATTAAGTGTTTCCAACAGGCCGACAACAACAAATGTGAAATTCATTTGTGATTGTTTTCTGAGAGGATTTTGAATGTGTTTTGTTTTGTTTTTGCTTGTGTGTTTTGAAATAAACATTTGTTTTATTTTTTGTTTTTTCTTTTCCTAAATGATATTTTCGTTTTTGTTTTTTGTTTTTTTTTTCATTTCATTGTTATTTCTATTTCGTTCAAAAAAGAAAAACATAAGAACTTAATCCACCTTGGCACATAAATCGTCTCTCTATGATCTCAAGTGTTAGAGGTTGGTTGAATGGTTGGTTGTTTGTGTGGTGCCAGCCACCATGATGATGATGATGATGAAGAAGATGATACCTCATAATCGTTTTGTATTATTATTACAATTTCTTCAACATTTTTGTATTCTGTTTGTCACGATGGGGAGCATGTCAGAGGTTACATTAAGCCAATCAAATACAATATTTTGTGTGAACATATTTCATAACTTATACAATGCATACATATATATATATATGTATACTCAACATCGGTAGTAGGATTATAAATGTTTATTTGTTGTTGTTACTGTTACTGTTCATAATTATTACATATTGTGTTGTTTTGTATCCGTTTGATGAGTTCGATAATAAAGTAGATTTGATGAACATATTTAATTTTAATTAACATCGATATTAAGAAATGTGTGAACAACAAACATTTGTTGAGAAACGGTTACTAGTGAATGATTAGACAAAGTTATCACAACATTTTTGATCTCTCTTCAATGTTTGTTATATTAATGATTTGAAAATTATGCATACTTTCTAAAAATTATATTATAATTAAAAATATGTTACTTTATTGAGTTTTAAAACACTGCAACAACGTACAGTAAAACTATTTACTTCTCCCTCCCCCTCCCACTTTCAACAAAAAAAAAGCTAAAACAAACAACACGTGAGTAAATGTTCACTCATTATATTAAACACAAATTGTGATTAGCTGCTAAGTCGCTTTAACGTTTTAGATATTTTTAATAGAAATGATCGCTACCGTCATAAGTTTTCTATTGAATGTTGATATCTTATGCAAACGTTCAAAACACTGTGCAACAGATCAAAATCAGATGAGGGGTTGAGAACTGCTAAAGACTAATTTGAGGTTGCTGAATACAAAACTAATGCCACTCTTTTGGGCTAGGGCCGTTCTCCTATAATTATTATTATTTTTTTTTTTTTGGAATTTTATTCCCGAAGAACGTTTGTTACTTTCAGTACAGTTGGTTATGTAAGGTCATGCCCAAAAAATCCTCAAAGTTATAGAAAACGGGGATAATCGGATCGGTAGGGCGAACAAATATTTACAGTTTCATAGCAAACTACGACTTTCTCGAAAAATTTTCTAAAGTCGTTTGTTTTTCGGGGGTTTGGTCGCTGAATCCGAATCTGTAAATGGAATTTTAAAGTTCAAAAAGGCGTATCCAATATGGCGGACGACTTTTTGAAAAATTTTTGTAAATCGTCTGAAACTTGTACTTCGGAAGTTTTTGGGGTCGCTGAATCTGAATCTGTAAATGGAATTTCAAAGTTCAAAATGGCGTATCCAATATGGCGGACGACTTTTTGACAAATTTTTGTATATCGTCTGAAACTAGTTCTTCGGTATATTTTGGGGTCGTTGAACCCGAATCTGTAAGTAGAATTTCAAAATTCAAAATGGCGTATTCAATATGGCGGCCTTTTTGAAAAATTTCTAAATCGTCTGAAACTTGTACTTCGGAAGTTTTTGGGGTCGCTGAATCCGAATCTGTAAATGGAATTTCAAAGTTCAAAATGGCGTATCCAATATGGCGGACGACTTTTTGACAAATTTTTGTATATCATCTGAAACTTGTTCTTCGGAAGTTTTTGGGGTCGCTGAAACCGAATCTGTAAGTAGAATTTCAAAATTCAAAATGGCGTATCCAATATGGTGGACTTTTTGAAAAATTTTTGTAAATCGTCTGAAACTTGTTCTTCGGAAGTTTTTGGGGTCGCTGAATCCGAATCTGTAAATGGAATTTCAAAGTTCAAAATGGCGTATCCAATATGGCGGACGACTTTTTGACAAATTTTTGTATATCGTCTAAAACTAGTTCTTCGGGATTTTTTGGAGTCGTTGAACCCAAATCTGTAAATAGAATTTCAAAATTCGAAATGGCGTATCCAATATGGCGGACTTTTTGAAAAATTTTTGTAAATCATCTGAAACTTGTACTTCGGAAGTTTTTGGGGTCGCTGAATCCGAATCTGTAAATGGAATTACAAAGTTCAAAATGGCGTATCCAATATGGCGGACGACTTTTTGAAAAATTTTTGTAAATCGTCTGAAACTTGTACTTCGGAAGTTTTTGGGGTCGCTGAATCCGAATCTTTAAATAGAATTTTAAAGCTTAAAATGACGTATCCAATATGGCGGACGACTTTTACAATAAATGTTCTATTTTGCCTGAAACTTGTTTTTCGGAAGTTTTTAGGGTCGCTGAATACCAAACTGTAAGCAGAATCTCAAAACTCAAGGTGGCGAATTTTCGAAAAATTTATATTTACCCTCTGAAATTGGGCTCTTTCTTTTTGCGTTACCCAGGGCTAACGACATGGACACTGAAAAGTTATATATCCCCGTTTTTTTAAATTTTTTTTTATGTTTTTATATTTATTTTTATTTTTATTATTTTTTTAAGAGAACATTTTATAGATTGTTTTGTGACAAAGACCCTATATTCTTTTTTTGGTAAAAAGTTCTTTGAAGGATGAAATGAATTTACTATATTTTTGCATTTGTATAAAGCACTTCGAAGCACGGAGTCACGCATAAGCCAGTGTTATAAGTAGAACACTCATACTTGGTTCTACGTCTAACTTTACGTCCAGAACCCAAAAACCTTCGAGTGGCAAGTTTCAAACGAGTTTCAAACGAAATTTGTCCATCATGTTGGATCCGCCATCTTGAATTTTTGAGATTCTGTTTACAGATTCGGATTCAGCGACCCGAAAAACCCCCAAGTATTAAGTTTTATGATTTTTCATAAACTGTATTTTGTTGGCCACTATTGTGGCCACCCCGGTAATCTAAAGGTTAATTTATCTTACTGGTGAATGCAGAAGTTAGAGGTAGGGGGACAGAACATAAGGCTCTTGCACTCGGATAGTTCATACAATGATAAATGATTGATAAATTTGAAGATCGATTCTCTTTACAAGAAATCTCTTTACCATGTACACATATTCAGGAATAGGCCAGGGAATGGGTTATGTTCCACCACCTTTCTGATAAAATTTAATACTTAATTAAATACTAAAAGAGTCAGAGAAGAATTCGACCCTCAATCAAGTCTGCTGGAATTAAAAATTAGAGCGAAAGAACGAAGAATTATTTAATCTTATCATTGTATCATTACAAATATATTTAATGAATATCAAAAGTTTCCATTTACAAAATTCAATGATCCAAAAAAAAATATTAATAACAATTTATGTTCGACCAAAAATTGTTGTCAAAAGGTCAGTACTTAATAAAAAATTCATTGCTATTGTATTGCAAACTTAACAATACTTGCTATTTTCTATGATTGAGAATTATACACAAGTATATTGTACAGAAGGAACGTACTCGTAACTGCAACAAATTATAGATTTAGTAGCTCATTGTTAACGGTAATCTGCTGTAACTGCTGTGACTGCTCTCATCAAAAACAACTACAACAACACCGGCAATAACAAGAAAGAAGCTGAAGAAAGTTTAAAAAAAAAAAAACACACAAAAAAAATTATATGCTACAAAAATGGATATCATTCATATTCTACATATGTACATACCTACAAAAGAAAAAATATTACAATGAAACATTTTCATTTTTTTTTTTAAACCCTTTCCCACTTAAACCCCTTCTCCCTTATACCCTGCTCTATGAAGACAGCAAAAGAAATCACTCGCACTTGCAAACGCATAAATATGAACAAAAATGCATTACTTGCATTTTGTGGCATTGTCCTTTATTCCTGGCTGCTGCTGCTGTTATTGTGCAACAATTGGCTGCACACATACGCACATATACACATTTATATAATTTTTTTACGTTACCAACGTATGTTTTTTTCTTTTTTTCTGTGCAATATTCTATACAGTTTTCTTTGTTCTTTATTTCTCTCTCTCTCACTCTCTCTCTATCTATCTTTCTCTCTGTCCGTAACTATCTCTCTATCCGCTGAGCCATTCACCAGGAATACAATAAACTACAAAGGTAATAAAATATATACTACAATATCATATAGTACAGAAGAATAAGTACAAGTATCTCCATGCATCCTGTATAGAAGAATAATAAGATACTCCTCATTCGTGTAGATACTTTTGTAAAGATGATATTTTTGCTAGAATTAACTGAAGCTTTCAACTTTACATTTATTTTTGTGCAAGTTTGTATACATGTGTGTGTAGAAGACACTCACACGCACACTCCCACCAAAGGTCTTGCTGCTGAATTTGAACCATGCCGAACCCAGCATATCAGTGTGTAAGAAAAAGCTGTGAAAAAGAATCGGTTATGAAAGGGAAAGCTAATGAATCGGAGTTTGATGAACGATATTCAATGGATTGATATTTTTGATTTGATAAAATCTTTAATAGTGAGTATTTCACAAATTCCACAAGATCCACTGTCACGCTGTTTGACATGAATTGGCTTCCATAAGAGCTCAAATAATTAAAATATATATATAAGCCTAAAAATATGCCATGAGAAATAATTTTTTGTAGTAGATATTGAAAAAATTATGCACACTGTTGCATTTGTCAGTACTTTGCAGAAGTATTCTATGACGAGTGCGGAAGAAACACATTTAAATGAATCGATTCTAGAAGCATACTTTAAAAAACTAAAATGATTTCCTCCAGTTTACCAGTGGATTCTTCATAACATTACATGATATTAGCATCGATGAACTTAACTTGATGTTACTTATTAATAAAAAGGAGACACTTTGTGGGTCCTTTATAGCCTGTCTGCGAGCTCACTACTTTGATCACAACTCGTTTTAGAAATAAATAATCATAAAATGTTTCACTGGGCTAGTGAAGCTGCAGTAGCATTGTGAAAAATGCAATATTTGTAAAAAAAAAAAAAAAAATTGAAAAAAGAAAAATTGAATCGAGATTTTATAATGTTTCACAAATCGAATTATTTATCAAAATTACAATTGTGATATACGAATACAAAAAAAAATATAAATTCATAGATAACAATAAGAAGTAATAAAGTTAATAAGATTTCGTTTTGCTTTTCAAGCGGCATTAAAACGCAAGTGAATTGATATTAATAAGAAATTTTGAGATGAAGTTGTCAAAAAAAAAAATATAAAGCAATTGCAATTCATAATTCAATAATGTCATTATTTCGCAAACACACCCAATCATTTCAATATTACTTCATTTTATTTTAACGTTGTACCACTTCAATCATGTACTTCTGCTGCAATCAAACTAAAGTGCCTTACTTTCTACGTAATGCGTGAATGTATTTCTTCATTTCATTTTGAGAATTGTTAATTTTATTTATTTGCCACATCCTTTTCCCCTCAGTACCAACTCCATCATTTATCAGAATTGTATGTGTATAGTAAATATGTGTATGTAACTCACTTACCCTTGTTGACTTTGCGAATCACTTGATGCAATTGACTTGGATTGACTTTCACTCGAACGTGAATTATCAGCAATTAAATAATCTGCAAAAAAAAAAAACGTGGAATAAGAAAATTAAATTAAATATTGGAGGTACCTTTTAAACTAAATAAAAATGACTTCATCCCTTAGCAAAAGAGTCTCACCTTGTTCAAATGCCTAATATAAGGAATTATAGAACAGATGTAAGAAACCAAAAATCGGTATATAAATATTAAGATAATATGAATCTCTATCTACCCTTCCCTTCCCCCCTCTCACTGCTCTTTCGCTCTATATCTACACGTTTTTGCCTTTTTCTTCCTCTCTCCTTCCTCTGCTGATCCTTATTCCTCCTATATATTTCTCTCACTTTTCCTTCTCTTTGGCACTGACCACAACCCTCAGTCTTTCTTTTTTTTCTCATCCACCTTGATCTCCCTTCACAGCGTACGTATTTTCAATCATGCTTCCATATCGCTCTCTCCATCACATTCCCTCTTTTTAACCACTTATCCATTTTTTTTACTGTCTCACCCTTTGTCCCTCTCTAACCCTTCTCTTTCTTTTTCTTCTGACGCTGTCGCCTTTTTCTCTCAATTCACTATTCCTCCTCCTCCCCTTCACTATTTTGTCAAGCTTACTCATTTTATAATTAAAGGGATGATTCCTCTTCGTAACTCCTTCTTGTTCTCCCTTCCACCCTTCATTCTATTTATCTTCTCCCCTTCCTCCACTCCCTCTCTTTTCTAGCTTACCTTTATCTCAACCTTCCCTCTCTTTCTTTCCCTCTCACACTCCTTTTTCTCTTTATCAAGGTAGATATTCCTTCTCTTTCCCTACATCCTTCCCTCTCCCTCCCATCATAGACTTTCTCTCTTCCCCAACCTTCCATCTCTATCCTTCTCTATCTCTCTATTCTTTCTGTTCTATCCTTCTTTATTCTGCCCTTACCATTCTGTTTTCTCCTCTTACTTTCCCCTCTCCTTACCCTTTACATTTTGTCCCCTTTCCCTTAATTTGGTCTCTCATTATTCTTAATTTTCCCTTTCTTCTTTTCCCATTCTCCATTATCAGTCATTCTTGCTTTTTCTTTCAGACTTCCGTCTATTTCTCTTCCCTCATTCTCTCTCTCTCTCTATTCCTTTCTCATTCTCTTCCATTTGCCTACCATACTCACTCAAAATCCTCTTTATCCCGTACAACCTACTTCCTCTCCCTGCCAACACATTTTCGTCTCTTTTTCAACATTCCTCGTCTCACACTTCCCTCACTATCTTTCACTTTACCAATCAAAACACTTTATAAAAAAAAACCTTTCCAATTTAAAAAAAAAAATTGTCCAGATGTGTTTGCGGCTAGGTTAGGCTAGGCAGATATCGTTTCATTTGTACAAGGCAAGCAAGCAGGCCAATATCGCACCCCAAAAAATGTTTGAACTTCCTGATTACAGAAACTAAAGCTTTATAAGCTCAGATAAAATGTAGTTCAAAAAATGTCTATAAAAAATTATGCATGAAAAAAGTTCTCTGTTATATCTAAGCAACTTCGAAAAACTACAATTCAAGCTGCAAAGCTTTTCAAAGCTTTTTTCAACTGTTCCCAATATTATGAATTCATCTATACAAACATTTTTCCAACTAATTTCATCTCACCACAACCTTAAAGCTTTCTAGTACTCCACAAATATTAATTCCCACCACTCTGTAAAAGAAAAAGCTTTATATACTCACCCTTTGGAAGCTGCTGCTGTTGTAATTGACTCGTCGGTATGAACTCTTCATGTTTTTGGTCCCCTTTATCACTCTCATACTTGAGCTTATAGTCCGAATGTTTACGCAACGACATTAATAGCGATTGTGTACGCGGTGGTATTTCCGGTGGCGCTGGCTCTGGTGGCGGTTCTGACTCACCACCAGAGGCAACATCGAACTCATCTAAATCCGCAGCACCGCCTAAAACCGAAGCTCCGGAGCTTTCGGCGGTTGTCGATTGCGCGAATTCACGTAATTCCATTTGTATCTGTTGCAATTTTAATTTTTCACGTTCACTTCGACTTGACATTGCTGCCATGGCCGCTGCTGCTGCCGCCACCGCCGCTGCCGAAGATGTTGCATTACTATTGGAGGATGTACCGCTACTGGATGATGTCATGCCACTGTTGCGATTCAATGTACGTCCACTTTTCGTACGATGCGAACGTACACTTGGCGGATTTAAAGTGCTTGCCATCGCAGAGGAGCCACTAGCGGTAGGTGTTAAATAAGCGCCGAAATTCAATGCGGACGCACTATTGGACGCTGCATTATACTCGGCGCCGGCTGCTGCTACTGCTTGCATACGATCTAACATAGCGGCGCTACCCGAATACGAGAGACGTTCGCTCATCGAATCCGAATTCGATTGCGAATCGAATTTGGAATTTAAAAAAGGATTTGTACTGCGTGTTGAAGAAGAGGATGGCATTAATCCGGCATTTGTTTGATATTTACTGATATTGGCAGTTGTTGTCCCTTGTGGCACTGCATTGTTTGGCGTCATTGCAGTTGTTGTAGTCTGTTGTTTTAAAGGCGAACATAGTCCAGTGTTTTGAAATGCTTGCAGTGCATTGTGATGATTCCGATGATGCGCGGAACTTGTGGGAAATTCGGTGAGCAGCGATGATGTCCCTTCGGGATTATCGCAATCAGAGCTATAGCGGTCCATATCTGCGAGGGGGAGGGGGGAAGAGAAAGATATAATTAGATTATAAGTTCAATTGCAGTTAAAAATTAATAACTAAATCGTTTTCAATATAAAAAGTTTTTTCCTAGTGTAAACGTATTCAAGACCGTCATATTTTGGAAAAGAGCGATGCTTTCTATCTGACAGGAGTCAAAGCCAGTTTAAGTGCTAAGGGCATGCCATAAAAGTTACCAGCACCGTTAGAGATCATCCATCCTCTGCTTTTTGAATGCACCAATTTAAAAACCACCAATTTCACGGATAGATTTTCAAGAATTGAAAAAAACTTAGAATCTCATTACGGAAACATAAGTAGCTCTTAAGATCCGTTTTCTGACACATCCCAATTTTTATTTTTTTTTTCTCGGGGAATTTAGGAATATGAACTGAAGCCACTAAGAAGGAATTGTTTTAAGAAAGAGCTCTTGCTTTAGCATGTGAAAAGGCATTGAACGATTGTCTCATTCACGCCCATTCATCTAGTACTGTGGCAACAGTAATTATGGGTTAAGCTTAGGGTCTGTATTTTAAAACAAGAAAAAATAACTTAGCTTTTTCTTTACCCTTAGAACTCTTGAGCCCACTAGCGGATCCAAAAATTACTAGGGCTCACGATTCACATTTTTGTAATAAATCTTTTAGCTTCGAAAAATCGATTAAAATTGCTGACATATTTTCTAGAAAGTGGGGAAGAGTGGAGTTTATCAAAACACCCTCTGTGGATCGACTAATGATTGCGTTCACAAATATAGGAATAATGTCAAGTTTGTGACTTAAGTCAGATCAAAACTCAAACCTAATTCATACCAAAAGCTGTACCGAAACTCAAATCAAGATTCTTACTAATTGGAGACCAAAACGAAGACTAAAAGCAGGTCCACAGTATTGCCAACAATCACACCAAAACTCAGACCAAAAACTAGTCCAAAATTCAAGCAAAATTTAGATCAAAATTCATACGAAACTTTTAACAAAATTCAGAGCAAAAGTAGCCAAAAAATTAATTCGTGAGGTAGTGGATTCGATTCTAATCTCGGACTGGTGTTTAATTCTCAAAATTGTTTAAAAAATTGCCACACCGCCGTTCGTAATCGGCGTTAAACTGTAGGTCCAACTATGTGGTATCATAATGAGCCGTTCAGGACTAAATGTGTCTCTCAACAGCCACTCCAACCTAACCTGTCCTTTCCAAAAAGCAAAAGGGTAGCCACTTATTGCCACCAACAAGTCCAAGAATGAAATTAAAATCAAATTCAAAGCAAACTTAAACTAAATTTCAAGCCACTAGGAACCCAAATTCAGACCAGAAATCAGACTAAAATTCAGATCTAAAGTCAGACTTAAAATCAAAGCAAAAGCAGCCCAAAAATCGAACCGAAATACAGCCGTAAAATAGATAAACAGAAAGCAATCCACAAGCTTTCCAAAAGTAAGGATCTATAATCTGACCCGGAAATTTCAGATTTAATGTAATCGAAGTCTGCATATATAATAAACATTTGAGCTGTTGAACGATTTTTAATGGTTATAAACATTCTCAATTTAGGAGAGATTGGAACTCCTATAACCCTCTGTGAATCCGCCACTAGTTATACTTTGCCGAGCACTAGGGCAGTTGTGCGCAGCCTTTGTCGCTAGTAATTCAACGTGGAATTTACCAGGTGAATCAAGTAGACTAAAAGATTTCGATAGTTTGAAATGCTCTGAGTAAAATCCTGCACAGATTCCACATTCCATTTATAATCTTTTGGTTTCCATGTCAAAGCATTTTACCACCAGATTTTGCCTTTGAATCGCTCTAATTGAGAAAGTTACTGTAAAATTTTTCATGAAGTTCAGGCTGTGGAGTTAAGCAATCTATATTGAGGTTCATAATTAAATTTGGCACCTTTCTATCTCTTCAACTGAAGGGTCTCGACTAAGTAAGACTCCTTCCGGCAAGAGCTCTCAAAGATTTTATGTGAACAAAATAAGTGCACAGGCTCCTAAGGTAACTTTTTTTTGTACTAAAGAGTTTTTCAATAACTTTGATAGTTTATTGCTATAATGTCTCGGGTGGCAGCTCTGTTATTCTACGACGTTTGTCATCATAGTCACCATTTTACCATAGAGTGCTGTGCCATTCAACAATCCATCGGAATTGTTAAAAAATTTTATAAAAATTCGCGTCTGTTTGCCAAACTTTTGGTGAGCCACGAAATATTTATGGTAGAAAAGTTCATCCAACCGAGAGAGGAATTGATCGAATTATCGGGAAATTCGAGCACAGTGGTTGGGTAGCCGATCGAGCAGTTCCTATACAATGTAGAAACGCGCAATCAAGCGAGAACATTGCTGCTGTTGTTGGTGTGCTGAAAGTGTGGGTGAAGACCCCAACCTCTCGATGCCTCGTCGTGCACAAGGAGTTGACCTTTCGGCGATCTCAACTTGGCGAATTTTGCGAAAAGACTTGGGCATGCATCTACATAAGATTCAATTGGCAAAGGAACTGAAGTCCCAAGACCACCAAACTCGTCGTACGTTCGCGGATTGAGCTCTGGAGCAGTTGAAAACGGATCCAAATTTTGGCGAAAAAATTATCCTCGTGAACAAGAAAAATTGCCGCATTTGGGCATTGTATCTGGAGAAACTTATTATTAAGTGTGGATTTTAATCAGGCGGCGTCATTGGACCATACATATTTCGAAACGAAAATGGACAGACAGTGACTGTCAATGGCGAACGGTATTGCACCATGATATCTGTCTTTTTGCGCCCTCAATTGGATGGCATGGACCTGGACAACATGTGGTTCCAACAAGACGGCACAGCATGTCACACAGTGAGCATTACATTGGAGTTTTTTCAAGAAAAGTTCTCACAATGCGTTATTTCCAGAAGAAGCAATCGGAAATGGCCGCCAAGACCGTGCGATTTAACGCCTTTAGACTTTTTTGCTGAGGCTACCTTGAGCCGTGCCGTTTGATTAAACCAATAAACCAACAACAATTGAGTAACTGGAGAATAATATTACTGAAAGCATTGGTGAAATCCAGCCCAACTTATGCAACAGAGTCAGAGGCCATTTGAATGTATCATTTCTAAGACGTTATGGTATTGAATGTACCTTAATCCGCAATAAAGGTGTCCGTCATATCTCACGCACAACTCTTGTTATTGAATTATAAAACTCAGACACACAATGGACCACTTTTGGCTGTTATCTACGTACAAATTTGCCAACTGTGCAATCCCACTTTTAACCGAAACCAACCAAAACTAACCAAGTGCCACTTTCGCTTTTCAATAATAAGCTTAAAATAAAAATTTCATGAATTAAATACTCTGTAGCAGGTACATAAATTTCACTTCATTTCATTTCCTATCTGCCAAATTTATATACCTGTGCGTTCATGTCCTTCCATGCTATGCGACGCTATAATTAAACTAGAACATATTTTAGGTAAGTCGTAAATTTATTCAACAAATCTTATGGTGGTCCACTTTCATTTTGGTAATCCTCTTTAAATCAGCTTAACACCATAAATGCTAATTGAATATGATATTTGTGCACTGTCCATTTTGTTCACTATATTATTCAGTATCCCCATTGCTGGTCATAGTTCCACCCACTACCACTAACAATGAATACGTCATATACACAAACAAACATATATTCGATTACGTTTACTCACTTGCCAACTGCTGACTCTGTAACAGTAGCTGCGCTAGCAATTGCGTATCGAACGCTGACGCTTGACCCGTATTCTGATATTCATCCTCGCTGCTACTATAACCGTGACGACTATGCCATTCGGCTGAACGCTGTCGGCGCATTTGTTCGCCAGCGCCAAAATAATACTCGCTACTGCCGCTGCCGCCACGTTTACGGCCAATTGTACCCGAATGACTGGACGACATGTTGTAAGGGCTGGGCCGTGGTCGCTCTCGTTGTTGTTGTTGCTCTTTTTCTTCCCGGCGTCCTTTGTGCGTTTGTTGTCACACACACACTTAGCGCAGGCAGCCGTTGCGTCGTTGCCGGTCAGTCGTCCGCTGTTCGTCGCTCACTCGTTCTCCCGTCCGCCCTTACTTTAGATATGTTTGCTGTATGGCAGTGAGTTTTGATTTATGCGCTTTGGGCGCCTCCATGGTCAATACGAATTTGTACGCGGTGCTGAAATTTATGCTGAAATGATAAAATTTGAAAGAGAAAATAGGAAAAATGTTAAGATTAATTATGAAAAAAAAAATAAAAATAAAAATATGTACGAATTTATAACACAATTTATTTATGAAAATTTTCGTTAACACATAAATTTTCTGGGCATATGAAAATAATAGGTTTTTCTTTTTGCCATCCTCATATACGCGCGCACACTCATACACATTGAAAAATCATTGAAGCGTGCAAAATTTTTAAGGAGAACACTTCCTCTTTCTTGTTTGGTAATGAAACGTAAGAGTAATAGGCGTTGCGGAAGAGGTGCGGTTAGGGGAAAGCGGCATTTGTCAGGAATTTCTGTTTTTTTTTCTACCATTCCCGATAAAAAAAAAATCATGGGGGTAAAAGTGGTACTTTGATATTTTCAATGAAAATTTTGTGGCTAGCTCAAGAATGTGGAAAAAATAACAACTAAAAGGAAATTTTCGATCGGGGTAAATCAAATATTATTTCTAAATAAAAATTTTATCGAAAATATTCTCTTAAAAAAGTTTGTTTGATCCACTGAATGATCATTTTCTACCCTTTAAAAAAATTCTTAGAAACAAAAGTGAAAAAGATGTAAAAACATCAGGAGTTCTGAACGAAATACATTGGCAGGAACTGCCTAAGTTAAAAGACTAGGTTAGGTAGGATAGCCAGACGTACTGATTTGATCAGGGAACGCCCTGATTTTTTTTTTAAACACTGAGTTTTTCAAATCTCGAAATCAGTACGAAAATGTACTGATTTTTGTATTTTGCACTGATTTTTTCAAATTAATATCCTAAAAATTTTTGTGCTTAACCTTAATGGTCTTAAAGTCGTTTTTGCAGACAGTCTCATTATATAAAATACCTACGCATCGCTGCTATCGAGAGGAAAAAAGCAATTTTCTTGACGAAAAGTCGATTAACGTAAGCAGGAGTGAGATCGAAAAAATCTTAACATATATAAAATTCAATAGTTTTTAAACGGTTGATCTTAGAGTTTTGATTTTTTTTATTTAATTGACAATATTTTACAAATTACAGAAAAATTTAAGTTTTTTTTATACTTCTAACCACTATTTATGAACTCGTGGACCTTTTTTGGTAAGCCTTCCATTAGAGATTTGATAGTTGTTTCAGACACCTTTTTGGAACAGTTTGCCCATCTCCTTTTCAAATCTTCGATATTTTGGGACACTTTTTTGTGCTCTTTAAGTTTCTTTTCACAAGAGACCAATATCTCTCCACTGGTCTTAGCTCCGGACAATTTGGAGGATTGGCCTCTCTTGGCGCAAAAACTATGTTATTACTTTGGTACCACTCCAGAGCTTTCTTGCCGTAGTGACATGATGCCAAATCGGGCCAAAAATATGTGGACACATTGTGCTCTCTTATGAAAGGAAGAAGTCTTTTTTTCAAACATTCTTTGATGTATATTACGGTATTTATAGAGCCCACTGTAACAAATAACTTGCTTCTTTTGCCGCAACTGCATATAGCTTGCCATACTCAAGATTTTTTTAGGAAGGTTTGTCTGCTTTTGGATTCTAAATGGTTCTTCGACATTTCCTCGAGCATCAGCAACATAAAACGCCAGTACAAACGTTTCGTCGTCCATTATACAACATGAATATTTTTGTATGAAATTCGATTTTAATTTCAGAGTCCTACTTTTGGCGTCTAAATTTTTTGCAGCATTCCTATCTGGAACTTTTTGGACTTTGTATGTTTTCAAACCTGCATTGGCTTTAACTTTTCGCACCACATAGTCACAGCACTGGGCTAACCGGGCAGCTTTTCTACCAGATGTGTGTGGAGATCTTTTCAATATGCTTTCTATTTTCTTGGCTTTCCCAATATCATGTGGTCTTTGTTTTCTTCCGAACCAGGATTCCTATCGCTGGTCGAATTCTCCTGAAACTGTTTAACACCATTGGAAACAGTTTGACGGCAGACCTTCGATTCTTTGGCCAATTTTTTGTAGGACCAATTTGGATTTTTTGAACATTTTTAATAATTTTAAAACGTCCTTCATTTTCTTTACTCATTTTGATCAAACTCATAATAAATCAACATGTTTGTCATCAAAAATAACAACTGATTTATTTTTCAAAGATAACTAGATCATAGAAAATTTTAAATTTTACACTCAAAAAAAATTATTAGGTAAAACGTGTGATAAGATTTTTTCAATCTCACTCCTAAATGAGTGCAAGGAATTTTTTATTAATTGAATTTATTTACTGTCCTCAGCTCTCACAATCCTCTTAATATGGAAACTGACACGTAATCAACATTGTCTACTGACGAAGAAAAAAAATGTAAAATGAACACATAAAATCGGAGAAAAATCTTAATTAAGGACGTTTATAACACTATATTACATTGAAATTACTAGGTAATAAAAGCATAAAATAATGCTAATAATGATAAGAGAAGAATTGAGGTCAGCTATATTGCTGAAGGTGGGGCTGAACCATTTTGCTGTCTTAACAAACTTATCTAAATCTCTGATATCAGAAGATTCGAGGTCCGCCAGGTTGCTGAAGAATAGTTGGCCCAGAGAATCCAGTCTACGTTTGGCAAGAACAGGTGGAAAGTAGTTTCCTTCTCTTCCGCATCGAGACAGCTACTACACAAGTCAAATTCGGTTACCCGAATCTACTGACATGCCTACCAATCAGGCCAAGACTTGTGTTTATTTCGACTACACTACTAATAGAAGATCTATATAGAGAAACGGGAGCTGTTGAGCCTCTGGAAATGTAGGAAGGCAAAAGACTAATAAAACGGTTCGACAAAATCAATATTTTTCCGAAAAATTTTGAAAATAAGGGTAAAACAAAAAAAGCGTCAGCGACCGTGGATTAAAACTTTAAAATCGATTTAAAAAAAAGGTTGACATGCTGCAGTAAAAAGGCGGGTCACGTTTATTTTTTTGAATATATTCAGAATTTTTCAGAATTTCGGATGGATCAAACTCCTGTCGAATCATGCAATTGAACTATAATTCTGGGGTAAAAATCAAGATGGGAAATTTTCGTCTTAAAGACCTTTCCATTGAACCCGAAAAGTTCCGCGAAGTAAAGTTCAGTTTTGTTTTTCATTTTAGTAAATAAAAACTCTTAAGAATTTAAATTATTTTATATAAAAATGGAAATATCTGCAATGTATTTCGTTCGGAACTTTATTTATGAAAAAGAATAGAAGAGTTGATAAAGTTTCGAAAGAACAATAACTTCCGGATTTTTTTATTCGCTCCAATCGGAACAAAAAGGTTTCGCTCTGATTGAAAAAGAAATGTTAAAAGCTCTTTGAGGTGGAACTGTTCTGTTTCAAATTTCTTGCCGTTCTCCTGAGAACACAGAATACAGTCATGGCGAAAAGGCGCTGAGAGTTGAACAACCTTCTCAGAAATTTATATGTTTAGTTAATTTTTGTTATGGAAATCATTTTTTTACTATATGGATTCGGCAAAAACTGTAGACTCTTTTTATTTTGTGTTTGCTCCAAATCCATATCGGGCCATTGAGCAATAGTAGTAGTAAATCAATAAATGTTGTGACAACTTTAATAAATTTCATCCCTCTTCAAACTGTGTATGTGTGTGTAACCAACACCTCTGTCTATGGGATACTTTGGAATTTATTTATTTTTATTTTTTTTTTATTTCCTTGCTCATATTTTTTTTAATGTCATTTTATTAATTCTTGTTGTCGTTATTAATTAAGCGTAACTATGCGCAAATGACATTTTGAAACCATTTGACTCAGCAGAAAAAAAAAGAAAAAAAAACTCCGAAATTATAAATAAATAAATAATAAAAAGAAAACCATCAACAACAACAAAAGCAAAGCGTGTGCCTATTCATTTATTTCCATATACTCGTATTTTGTTGTTGCTGTTGCGGTGGTTGCCTTTTTTAGACACTAATTGTGATTTACGACCTTGAGTTAAAGGGTTGCTGACTTTTTTTTGTGTGTTTGTTTCTTTACGCTCCTCAAGTTTATAACCAGTATTCAAAATTTTCTCACTTCCACACAGACATACACACTTACATACGTTTTTTTTTTTTTTTTTTTGTGGTTGTCACTTTTATATACGTCGCTAATTGTCAAATCATTTACACTTTTCCTTATTTTTGGGGGGTTTTTTGCAAGTAATGTAAAAACAAATAAATATTTATATGCTTGTTTTTTTTTTTTATAAAAGTAAGTACAGTAATGCTCGGTTAATTGACCCAACTTAATTGCGTTTTCCGTTCAATTGCGCAACAGAACTTTTATATCTCAAAATTTTCAGTGAAATGCTCTCTCTCTCTCTCTGAGAACAAGCAGTGAAGTAAAATGAAAGGTTGCTTTCCAACGAGTAAGTGCCCAAAACACATAAAACATGCTCCGAAAATAGTGAACATATAAAATGTGGGTACTCCAGCAAAACTTTTTAGAGATTGTTGTTCACCTTATGAGATACTTCGATTAAATAAAGTTATTGAAATACAATGGTTATTGAAATGTATGGGTTTTCAAAGAAAAAGACTTTAACCTGTACACGTCAGAAAACCTAGTGCGGGCTCTGATTCGGAAGGAAATGGTTTTGGGTTCAACGTTTGAATTTGATTAAGCTGAAGCGAATAAATTAAAATCCTCCATTCGGAAATCACTGGTTCACAGTCAGAGTCCATTACAATTCCAATTACAATGTTAATTACCAATTATAATTCCTTGTGATGGAAGTAAATTTTTTGTCAATTCCATTCCTGGGAATTGTTAATAATTAACATTTCAATTCTTCAGTAATGGAAATGGAAAAATGCTCAAAAACGCCTTACGAGAACTGATGACAAGCAACAGACTAGATCGACTCATTTTCCATCTCTGGAGAATGAAACTGAAAAAAAAAGAAATCCAAACTTAGTGCAAATGTTTGAACAAAAATTTTCTTTATTAAATTTAATCAATTTTAATTTAGTACGTATTGGCCATTATTATCTATGATCTTTTGCCATTTTTCCGGTAGCTTCATAATTCCAGCGGTGTTAAATTTCTGTGGTTCATCGGCTTAAAACTTGGCCAAGTGATTTTCGGCAGCTCTTCTGTCGGCACATTTTTTTCCATTAAGAGAGTTTTGCAGAGACCGAAAGAAATGGTAGTCAGACGGTGCAATGTCCTGGGTATACGGTGGGTGCATCAAAACTTCGCAGCCAAGCGCAATCATCAAAAATGAGTGTGGCCTGGCATTTTTATGGTAGAACACAACATCTTTTCTGTTGGCTAATTCTGGTTGCTCTTTCTTGATTGCTTCATTCATACTGTCAAGTTGTGAGCATTAAAGATCAGAATTGACTGTTTGGCCAGGTTGTAGCAGCTTATGATAGACAATTTCCTTCCCACCAAACACTCGGCATAACCTTGTTTGCTATCAATACAGGCTTTGAAGTTGTTTGTGGAGGATCACCGACCTTTGACCACGACTTTCTTCATTTAACATTCTCGTATTTAATCCATTTTTTATCGTCCGTAATGATTTGTTTTAAAAATGGTTCGATTTTGTTGCGTTGCAGCAGCGTTTCACTGATGGAAATTCGGATTTCATAGTTGTTTCAGACACCTTTTTGGAACAGTTTGCCCATCTCCTTTTCAAATCTTCGATATTTTGGGACACCTTTTTTTTTGCTCTTTAAGTTTCTTTTCACAAGAGCCCAATATCTCTCCACTGGTCTTAGCTCCAGACAATTTGGAGGATTGAGATTGGCCTCTCTTGGTACAAAAACTATGTTATTACTTTGGTACCACTCCAGAGCTTTCTTGCCGTAGTGACATGATGTCAAATCGGGCCAAAAACATGTGGACACATTGTGCTCTCTTATGAAAGGAAGAAGTATTTTCTTCAAACATTCTTTGATGTATATTTCGGTATTTATAGAGCCCACTGTAACAAATGACTTGCTTCTTTTGTCGCAACTGCATATATCTAGCCATACCCAAGATTTTTTTAGGAAGGTTTGTCTGCTTTTGGATTCTAAATTGTTCTTCGACATTTCCTCAAGCATCAGCAACATAAAAATTTTGACCCGAAAGCTGCGTAAAATCTGCCAGTACATACGTTTCGTCGTCCATTATACAACATGAATATTTTTGTATGAAATTCGATTTTAATTTCCGAGCCCTACTTTTGGCGTCTAAATTTTTTGCAGCATTCCTGTCTGGAACTTTTTGGACATTGTATGTTTTCAAACCTGCATTGGTTTTAACTTTTCGCACCAAATAGTTAGAGGACTGGACTAACCGGGACAGCTTTTCTACCAGATGTGCTTGGAGATCTTTTCAATATGCTTTCTATTTTCTTGGCTTTCCCAATATCATGTGGTCTTTGCTTTCTTCCCGAACCAGGTTTCCTATCGATGGTCAACTTCTCCTGAAACTGTTTAATAACATTGGAAACAGTTTGACGGCAGACCTTCAATTCTTTGACCAATTTTTTGTAGGGCCAATTTGGATTTTTTTTGAAAATTTTTAATAATTTTAAGACGTACTTCTTTTTCTTCACTCATTTTGATCAAACTCACAATAAATCAACATGTTTGTCATTAAAAATAACAACTGATTTATTTTTCAAAGATAACTAAATCAAAGAAATTTTTAAATTTTACACCCAAAAAAAATTATTAGGTAAAACGTGTGTTAAGATTTTTTCAATCTCACTCCTTAACTTAGAAATCAGGAGAATCCTAAAATCATTTTCAGTCTCAATAAATCTCAAATGTTTACTTAACCAATAATTAAATTTTTTATATTTGAGGGAGTTTTCATTGGGGTATTCCAAGTAGTCTATGTAAAGTATTCGATGTCGCTATAGCCTTAGCGCACTTGAAACTTTACGTTCATATTTGTCACTACTTCACAATATTTTTTTTCTTTTTACATTTGCATTTGCTTTTCGCTTTTTCTTTTAAATTTGTTTGCAATCTTTTAATTATTTTTCTCTCACTGGTTTTTCCCCGTCAGATTTTTCTCATTTTTTTGCATTTCCACTTGAGTGTGCAGGTGGTAAGTCAATAACAAAAACAATTTTACCCTACCCTTCCACTTTTAATAACTCACACTTTGTCTCAAACACCGAAATAATCTGATTATATCTGCAACATTAAATTAATAGCAATTGTGTAAATTGACCTTAAAATTTATATTTTCTATAAAGGCTTTGATGTAATTAAATTCCAAACACCTTTTAATCAAATTATAAATGCATTATTTTAAGAACATTATGAAATATAATATTGCTGTAAGTTTACTAAATTTAATTAGGTTTATTTAATATATTTGATCTTAATTCATTTTGTAATATAAAACATTCTAAAAGTACAACAAGCTCACATGTAATTCAAACTATTGTATTTGAATAAAAAGGTAACTACGATGTAAGGTAATAATTATGCTTGGTGTGAGATTTCTTAAGTGCATTATGCTGTTTTATGCAACAGTCAATGAAATTAATATCTTATAGTTATTAGTATACAATAATATGACGAAGACATACATACATACATACATACATACTAGGGATGTCTTTTGGGATTCGGGATTCTAATTTCAATCCCGGGATTCCGGGTTCACCCACGAGATTGATAATTTTATTAAATATAAAATAAAAATTGCATAGTTAATGTAAAATAGTCAAGATGTAAAATAAATTAATGTTTATTTCATTACAGTCGACACTTTTGCAATCATATTTACCGTCATACATTTGGCCGGCTTTTGAGTGTCGTACTAAGAGGCCACACGTGCTTTATTAATCCGGATTATTCTAGCCGACAAATACTAAAATTATCAAAAACATTTTGAATTTGCAAAAAATAACATTTTGACAATTTTTAAAGTTATCAAATTTTAAGCATGAATTACCCACTAAAACTTATATTCGTTAATGTGCGAAAGTGCACCACAATGGCTGGCAGCAATTGCTCTATAATATTTTGCCCATACTTTTAAGCGTTCTCTGTTCTTGCAATATGGATTAAGGGATCCCGAATTTAGTAGAAGAAACACATCCAAACAATCTGTCTCTGTGGAAACTTGTCTATTTTCGCTACACAGTTAACCGAGTATCACTCCACATACGATTGGTCCGATCATATAACCTTTTACCAGTCTTTCAGGGCGCATTGCTGTATTTGCAGTTCAAATTGTGCGATTTGCTTTTATTCGTTTCGTCAATAACGGCTTTTTGACTGATCATCTCGTATACCAACCGAACTCTCATTGCCTTCTTCGTTAGATCTCGACACTTATATTCATGTTCTGACAGTTCAGTCCTTACTGTGACTGCACTTTTGAACCGATCCTTTAAGCTTAACTTTTGGGCTATGCCATTTATGACCCTCCTTGATCGGTTAGAATAAAAATTTCGACCTTTTCGTGGCGCGACAAATATTTATGCTTTGCAGTTGTTTTTAGCACGGCCTCAAAAATTCTTCTTTTCGCGAAAAATGCGCAATGAAAAATGGTGCATTCAACTTAAATATATTCTTAAAACATGAGCCAGGGAATCTCCTTTACAAAGGAAGGTAAGTTTAGGGCTAAGTTAAGGCATTTTACCGAAATTGCAGCAGTGCTTTAAGTGGTGCAGTTTTTATGACCGTCAGTGAATATACGAATCCCGAAAATCCCGGGGTCTTATCTTTTCAATACCTGTGATTTCACTAAGGTACCACTTTTAAACCAAATTTCGGGATACCGGGATTGACATCCTTAATATGTACGTATGCAGCTATGGGTTTAAGACTGAAATGCCGAATGGAAATAATAAAAAAAAATAACGTTAACCCATTAAGGACGAGCGAGAACCAAAGTAGATAGATCAAGAAAGTAACTTGAGAAGAAAATTGGTTTTGAACCTTGCTCAGGAAATGTTCAGCGACAAGGTGTCATATAGCACCGCTAGGCATTACTGGGTTAATGAATAAAGGCTGGAAAGTTAATTAAATAACAAATTTTATAAAGTAAAAACCAGAATTGTACACCACCAGATGACGCTCTGATTTTTTTTAAATTTCAAATAAGTACTAAACGATCTAAGTCAACTAAACAAGGTAATTTAATTACCTTTCCAACGGCCTACGCTTTTCCATTTTATAGATTTTTTTTGTTATTTAGCTGAGATGTACGGTAGGTAAAAACTTTAAAATCGATTTTTAAAAAATTTTGACATGCTACAGCAAAACGGTGAAACACGTATAATTTTTTTTTTAGTTCTTTGAAATTCCTGATGGGTGCAAACCATCGTCGGACCGTGTAATAGAACTTTGGAGAAAAATAAGTACAGCATAATGTTTTCTCGAGGCGGATCATAGCATCAGCATTGATGCTAATTGAACCCCCAAAACATTCCTGTCTTTGGAAATCGAACGTTTCGTGAGAAAACAAATTGATTTCATCATCGCTCTTACAAATATTTCGCCATTTATTTTCTGCTGCAGATAAATCAATGAATGTAATAAATAATAATCATAGGGGAGTGTTGTCATGGTCGGTGCGCTGCCAGGGTCGGGACAGTTTTATATAAGTGTTACGTGACCGCGTGTTAAAAGAAGAGTAAAAAAAACTGCTTAACAGTACCAGAAAAAGTGGGTTAATTTAAAAAATAACATGCAAACATCAAAGTAAGTCAACTTAAGTTGTTCGATAAGGTTTAAGAAGGGGAAATACGTAGCATTTCATGGCGTTTGCATCACGTGAATATGCTGTAAATGATGCGACGCTAAATGACGTGTATTGCCATTGTCGGAGCAGTGCTTGTAATCAGGATCGGAACATCGAAAATGTTGTTGTAGTGATGCGTTTTGACTCTGAAAATACATTTGTTTCACTTTCGTGTGTGTATAAAAAATTTAATTTTCCTTAAAATTCACACAGAGAGATCTTTATTTTGATTTCAGATCCCATTTCCCGGTTTTTAAGTGTAATTTTGTGTTTTTCTTTGATTTTCATGTTATTTTCAATCATATTCTTTCATTTCTTATTGATTTTCTACAGTGGCCCGACCCTGACTACAGTTTTTGTTTTTTGTAAATGTCCATAATTCCTTAGTTCATTCAATTATATTTTAATGTTCAGTAAAAACATTGCAATTTGTGAGATCTTTTCAATGATATGCAACATTAATAAAAATTCGGAATTTAACGAAAGTTATGAGCAACCCTGACGATGCTCTCTTAATAGTGCCTTTAAGTTTAAGGTATACTAACAAAACCTATTATTATTTATCTTCTCTAGTTTTCTTTAACAAGTTAGTTCATTGACAGCGTTGTTTTTGAAGTGAAACTTCTTTGGCGGCGTTTTGAGGGGTAAACTGAACAGGAAACAGAAAGTGGGGACGGAAGCAGTTAAAATAAGAAGAAGAACGAGGGCGGAAACTATTCAATTCCACAACCACAATGCTTCCATTTGGGGTTATTAAATAGCGAAGTGAAAAACAAAAGAGATGTAGAAATGAAAAATGTTGAAAATCCCTGAAATTGGTTTGGTATATTAAGCATTAATTTACTGAAAACAAGTTTTAAGTGATTATTTTTTAGAATACAAGTGTGCGTTATTTGTGTACAAAGAAGAATATTTGTTTTCACAATAGAACATAAATGACAGATCTGCAATGAGTGAGAAAGAGATGAGTCGATACAATAATAACGCCATCTGTTGACTTCATAGTACTATGAAAAACATAAACAATTCAAATATATTTTAATCTTCTACTATAATGAAAAGAACAACAAAAGCAAAGCGTTTTCGCAAATATTTAGTGCGACAAAAAGATAAAAAATTTACAGCGCGTTATGACTTCTTTAATACAAGTAAGAGTTGTACATCAAAAACTATTTATTACCTTTTATTAAAGTAGTTTTATGTAGCAACGCCATCTGTTGGCACTATGAAAAACATAAATACGCATATATCAATATGCAATGCCATCTGTTGCTTTTATAGCGCAATACAAAACATAAACAATATAAACAGTGCAAAATCAATCTCAACAAAATTTCGGTAGCAATCAAGCTGGTGTGCGTGAAAATCCACACTCTCTACCATGGCAGAAGAATTAAGAAGGTAGATGCATTTTGACAAGTAAGAGAAACTTTGACAATTGGGAAAACTTTTGTTTTTGCAACAGAGTTGTACTTTCATAGTTAAATCTTTAGGTGAGAATTTATTTGAAAATAATTTGTATAGTATTGCATGAACATAGGGAGAAATAGTTGTTGCTTTTTATATTATTTTTGACTCTTAACATGTTCAAGGAATTTCGTAATAAAGAAAACTAATTTCAATAAAATTATTTATACGTTTTTTATTATAAACAAAAAATTTATAATTTAGTACTAAGTAAAAAAAGTAGTATTTATAATCCTCTATTAACTCACTCTTTTCTATCCATTTAAAAAAATGTTCAAAATGGCTACTTTTTGAAAAAAGGCATCTACCTCTTAATACTTGTAACATGGGTAAAAGTATTGAGAAAACTGTTTTTGAAGACATTTTGCGAAGAAAAAACAATGATAAAGTTAGCCAAATCCAAAATAAACCAGTTTTACGTTGGACTTAAGCACTTTTGATAAATACCATATAGACCTAATTAATTTTGAAAAAAAAATCATCTGGACTTAAGCACAAGAAAACATAAAGCATCTGTATGAATGCGGCTATGTGCAAAGCAAAAAATTTAAATTTATTACAATGCAGTAGCAGAACAAGGAAAGAATGCGATTGACTGAAAGGGACTTAAGCAATTTTGATTTACACTTACGTAGTCACTTTTGAAAAAATAGTTAAATTAAATAGGTTTTTTAATTTAGTTAACATTAATTAGGCTCATTTCTTTAGTTTAAACTATTTATTTGTACGATCAGTGTGTATTGCATTGAAAATCTGGAAAATTTTCGTCTATGTTCTTGGCACTTTGGATATGTACCGACTCATATTAACTATTTAAATGCCATGTGCATACATACAATTATCTCTCCCAGTCTGCTGTTATTGCACTTACATATTCCCAATCACAAGCCTACCAAAGAAGTTTCACTTCCATCGAGTGCACTAAGTTGCGCATGTGAGTTTTTTTTACAAGAACAATTGATTCATATTCAAGGTTCTTACTAATGAACTACAGCTGTTTTCTTTTAACAGCAACACTATCTTTTCATTAGCTTTTTTTAATTTCCACGCAAATCTTAACATTACATACATTTGTACACATTAAAAGTAGGTACTAAATTTCTCAACTTTATGCTTTCATTTCTTCATACAAATCTGTTTAATTAGACCCGTTTCAAGAGAATGCAGGCCAGCATTAAAAACACTACTACAACAACTTAAATAAAAAGCTAAAAATAGCAAGCAACAACTGTGCGAAACAGCAACAGTTGTCCGCCACTAAAAAGCAACTAGGCAAGGCAAAGGAAAAACATAATTTAAGAAAAAAAAAAAAAAAAGATTTTAAGTAAACAATAAGTGTTACACAACAACAATAAGTGTTACATACATAAGCAACTTGCCGACCAGCGTTTTTATATGCTCAAGCTTGAAAATCTCAGCTTTAAGTCTGCACTCATTATGCAACTTTTCCTTCTGACGTTTTATGCCGTGTGCTACTTGCATGCCGTCACTAATAACCAACAGTTCCAGAAATCTTCAAGGGGATACAACTACGAAAGTACTAAAGGAAAAGCACAACCTGAGCTCTGCTCAGCTCGATTATATCAAACAACGTTGAGTGTGAGATGGGAAAACTCATGAAAAAGAAAATTTTATACTGTTTTCGTTGTGTTTCGTTACGTTTTGTTAATTTTTCTTCCTTTTTTTTTGTTTTATTTGTTATTATTTTGTGTTAATTTTTAATGAGCATCTTTTTCATTTTATTTTATTCGCTTTGTGTGTGTGTGTGTCCTTATCTTCTTCATTTTCATTTGCTAGTTTGTTTATTTGCTCTCTTTTTTTTTTTTTTGTTATTCGGCCATTCCAAAAAAGTCGAAACCAGATAAGCCGGCTACGAACTTTAAAAAAAAGAAAACTGCAAGACATGATTTTAAAGAGTAGCCATTCAAGTTTACGAAAACACCTATGGCAAATAAATCTATTAGTTTCCGTAATTTTTACGAGCACCCAAAATAACTCTTTAAATAATGTTTCGTAGAAGAGCATTTTTCAATGTTTTGACAAGCGTAGTTCGTGAAAATATAAACCCGTAATTGTGACTAAATTCATATCTATCATACGCGCCATTGTTTTGACATTGACAGCTATTCTATCTCGAAGAGCGCCAAAAATACTATAAGAATTGATCTGTCAAATAATTTTCATAATTTTACAAAAGTGTTTTACTATAGCTGAAAATGTCGAATTTCGTGCCAACAAAACAACATTTGCGGGAAGTTTTAATTTGCTTCTTCCATTTAAAGATAAACGCAACTGAAGCACATCGTTTACTCACTGAAGCTTATCCTGACTGTGCTATAGACGTTAGAATGTATCAAGTGTGGTATGCCCGTTTCAAAAGTGGTGATTTTGATGTTGAAGACAGGGAACGTTCAGGCGGCCCGAAAAAGTTCGAAGATGAAGAATTGAAGGCATTACTCGAAGAAGATTCATGTCAAACGCAACAGCTCTTTAGGAGTTGATCAATCAACCATTTCTAAACGATTAACAGCATTGGGAATGACTAAAAAGCAAGGAAATTGGGTGCCGTACGAATTGAAGCTGAGAGACGTCGAACGGCGATTTTTCACATGTGAACTGCTGATTGAACGACAGAAAAGAAAGGGTTTTCTGCATCGTATTGTGACTGGCGATGAAAAGTGGATACGTTACGATAACCCAAAGCCTAAAAAATCATGGGGACCGCCCGGACATGCATCAACATCAACGGCAAAGCCGAACACTCATTGATCTAAGCTCATGCTGTGTATTTGGTGGGATATGAAAGGTGTCGTGTATTATGAGCTGTTGAAACCGATTGAAACGATCACTGGCGACCGCTACCGACTGCAATTGATGCGTTTGAGCCGATCATTAAAGGATAAGAGGCCAGAATATGAGAATAGACACGACGAAGTTATTCTTCAGCACGACAATGCTCGGCCGCATGTTGCAAGGCAAGTAAAAACATACTTGGAAACGCTGAAATGGGAAGTGCTACCCCACCCGCCGTATTCTCCAGACATTGCTCCTTCTGATTACCGCTTGCTCCGATCGATGACACATGGCCTGGCTGAACAGCACTTCCGTTCTTTCGAAGAACTCAAAAAATGGGTCGATTCGTGGATAGCCTCAAAAGATGAGGAGTTCTTTCGACGCGGAATCCGTATGCTACCAGAAAGATGGGAAAAGGTTGTGGCTAACGATGGACAATACTTTAAAGAATAAATTTATAATCACTTTTCACAATAAATGTCCAAATTACGAAAAAATACGAGTTTATACATTCATAGTAACAGATGATTGTAAAGTGAGATTATGTTTTAATAGTGCTTGCCATGCACGTTTTTTCGCAGATGTTGTTTTATTGAAAATCAAGTTGTAAATACTTGCAATAAGGATTTAAATAACTGTAAGTTCAGTGTCCTCTCCGTTACCAAAAAATAAGAAATTTTGTTATAGATGGCATGCGCGAATTTTCTCAGCCACACTGTTTTGAGTACAAAGCTAACTTAAAGCCATTGTCGTTGTGTAAGTTTTTCCGAATTTTATAATCAACGTAAGTGGTAAAAACAGGGTAAAGGAAAGGACAAAAAATCGCTCTGCATTATAATTTCGAATTTGTGTAATCTTTATGAAGATTTGGGTTTTTCATACATCAATTGCAACACTTTTGCTGCTTGACACAGTAAGGGTGCGGTTGATGGTGATTTAGACGAAAGTGAGGTCCGAAAATTTTTATGTTCACGCATCGTTGAAACGCTGCCACAAAGCAAACATTATTTTTGTTGAGGGGAAAGAAGTAGCGGCAAATACATCTTTTTAGGATTTGCGATTTGAAAGATGCATGAAAATCGAGTGCGCTCACGTACATTTTAATTTAAATTAAATTCAAAGAAACACAAAACTCAGGCTCTATCTTCAAATCAGCAAAACGTAGGCGGTTCTGTGACTTGCGATAATAGAAGTGAAAATGTGTTTATAGAAGAAGAGGTTTCGAGGGGTGCGAACGATTCGGAGTATGCGCGTGGCTTGAAAATCCTCATACGATCTCAATCGCTCCTTCCACTAGGTATTTCCATCTGACTTTGTTTTGTGCAGTGTTTTTATTGTTTAGTTCTAGATGTATTGTCTCCAAGTGTTTTTTGATCGCTGATGTTGTTAATTGGCATGGATTTGGTCTTCTTGATGTTTATCTTGAGGCCCACGTTGCGTGATGCTCTGATTAGATGATCAGTATTCGCTTGCATGTCGCTGAGCATGTGCGAGAACATATATATATCGTCTGCAAAATCCAAATCCTCGAGTTGACATGCATAACATGCCCCTCTTTTAAGAGCATACGGTTGCCATAACTTCGTCAAGCAATATTGCCAAGGGAAGGGGTGAAAGTGGGCATCCTTGTTTAACTCCTGCGTTAGTGATGAATGGATCGCTGATAGTATTCCCATAGCTGTTCGATATTGTTGAGTTATTATTTACAGGGCCGTAGCCAGAAATTTTTTTCGGGGGGGTTTTCAGTCGAAGTATGAATATTCATAAATAATTTTTATCAAAGTGATTTTTTAATACAATAAATTAAATCGATGATACATTTGATGGACCCTATAAAATCAAAATTTTAGGAAAATTTTTCCGATTTTTTAATCTTAACCTCAAAAAAATGGGCAAAAGTGACAAAAAATTCACAAAATAATCAAATTAAATTTTTTTAAATAAATATTATTCAATGTGCATTCTAATGCATTTTTTTTATCGTGAGGAACATAATTTCATTAGTTCATTGACTTCCCACTACTGATGATGTACCCAACCTCAAAAAAATTCGTGAAGTCACAGTATTGAAAGAGATCTTTCTAATCGCGGTGCTCTGAGCAATAATGCGTTAAAAAATTAATTATATTTTAAGATTGCCACCTAAAACTGCATGGGTTTTGCTAATAAGATGGAGTTTTTGCGAAAGAATTTTTCAAGTTGAACATGAATCTGGTTTAAGCAAGTCTAATTTTACAAGGATCCGATAATTTTTTCTATTTTTATTAATTTTTAAACTTTTCAAACTGATTCAGGACGAAACTTTAAATCAAAAACAGTTATTGACCTAGAAAAACTATGAATGCAGGAGTGCTCAGTATCAACTTCTCTTTTTGAATCCGTAGTCAAAGCTCATGTCGAAGAAAACAAATCAGATTTGATCGCATAGTGTAACTAAGATTTCAAATTTATTTTTTATATTTGACTTTTTAGATGATGGAAGTAAAAAATATAGTTAAATAGATTTTATTTTGACTTTTTTTCAATGCATTGGCAATTAATCTCAAAAATTAGAATAAAGTTTCCACATTTCGGGGGGAGTCAGAACCCCCAAAAACCTCCCCCCTAAATACGGCCTTGATTATTTATATCACTTTCATTTTAATTTTTTAGTTTCCAACTTAATTTTCATAAAAGTTGAAAATGACTTAAATTACTGTACGCTCAATGCAATAACTTAGCAAAATTTCATACTTAACTGAGTCATCTTGAATTTTTCCCTTTAGTTTAAATACCTGTTCATTGGTGATGTATGCATTAAAGATGCAGTTGGATGTGTACCAAACTGGTATACTTCATATGAATTTACTTTGCTTTAAATAAATGTCTATTAATTTTATTTACTTATGTAATTACTTAGAAACATTTACAATTTTCAGATATTAAATATTTGCTGAGCCAATTCTCTATATAACCAGTGTTGCCAAAAACTTCACTTCAAAAATCGTCAAAATTGTAAGAAAAAATCGTAATTTTCACAAAAAAATCGTCATGAGAGAATAACTCAAATTTGTTTACTTTAAATATGTTTGCATTTATTTATATTATAATATCCCTTCAAGGGTTTTATTGCTTAAATATTCTTTCAACATTTAAATTTTTAAAATGTAACATTAAACTTTGTAATGAATTGACTTTTTTTGAAATTAGTTTTCCTGGCTAAAGAAAACTTAATTCTTTCAATGCAGCAATATAAAAATCTAATCTAAATTTTCTTCGATTACACAACTCATTATAAAAAGAAGCGCAATTATTTACAAATTCCGAAAACAGACTTTCAGATATTTTGTAACACATTAAGAGTTTTAATTAAAGCGTGCAAAAACCTGGTGAACCAAACACACTGTCAAATTTCATATACATTTTGACAAGTTTACAAATGTTATGCAGTTTATGAGGTTTACAAAGATTTTTAATTTGTCTGTGGCGTGAATGCCAAGGTAAATATCTTTACTTTCCAAAAATATTGTTTTTTCTCTGAAATCAATGTTATTAACACCAAGAGTTAAATACTCTGGTCTTAAAATATTTATGCATGGAAAGCATAATCAAAATTGTTTTACTGGAAATCAAGTTCAACACAGATACACCTAGTCTTTATTCCTTTAAGAGGCGTTCCCGTTCCTGAAGAGAAAAGCTGGCAGTAGTAGTATCTTAAGGACAACAATACTACGGAGCATTATCTTTGTAGTTGTCCGGCGTTCGCGAGAATCAGATTAGGGCTGTTGGGTAGTGATGTCTGGAGTATGAATTATGTCCACACACTACCTCTTCCTGAGCTTCTAAGAATCATGAAGAGAATCGTGAGAGACCCTAGACCTTTCTTCTTCCCATTTATCCCCTCACATATCTTTCCAGTCTTTCTTCTACTGGCTCTATCTTGGAGATAGTACAATGGTCTTTGAGACTGAGTGCTTTAGTTTAGTTCAGCCCACCAACTCTAAACTCTAAGCCCTGACTTGTCATTAAATGGTAATGCAAGAGCAGATTGAGATTGATTGTTTTAGGGCGTACTTCTCACAGTGTCGTGGATGAAGAAAATTGGTAAATAATATTTCATTATGATATTGAGTTCAAAAAAATCAGAATCACGTTTCTTCTTCATAATATATTTGGTATTTCAATTACTTTCTATACTTTCTATGTAGATTTTTAGCAGCGTAGATTTATTATAGAGAAGATTTTTGGGGTTCAAGTCATTTTTTGGTATGTGGAAACTTTTTTTTTGTAATTTTGTAATATATATATATATATAATATATATATAAAAATAACAAAAGAGATTTAAAAACAAAAAAGTTTTTTGGAGTTGTTTTTTAATCTAAAAAATCGTAATTTTTCAACAAAAATCGTGAAATCGTCATTGGGCCAAAAAATCGTCCAAATGACGATAAAATCGTCGTTCTGGCAACACTGCATATAACATAAAAATGTAAGAGAGTGATCGTACTTGTCCTCTCCGTTATTATTGGCTGTCCTCTCCGTTACTTTTCCCATGTTTTTTCTCTCATTATGTAATTATTTTTCAACGAAACCGTTAGGATTTTAGTAAGTTACAAAGGTCCATGAATCGTCAAAAGATTAAGATTTCCCATATCGTACGCATCCTCTCCGTTGCCCACTTTGTTGATGTATAACTTAGACGGATTCATTATTTTTTTAACGAAACTTTGGTGGTAAGAACTTGTTATCGAACCTTCAAAAGCCCCCATAGTATCAAAGGAAAATATCATTTCCTTGTATGAGATCAATATCAATAAGAGGTCCGCTTGTCCTCTCCGTTACTTTGGAATGGCCGTATTGTTATCGTTAGGTTTATTTACTCTTTTTAAGTTTACTTTTTGTGCGCTTGTGTGGATGTGTGTGTGTGTGTGTATGTGAGTGTTATGCTCTATTCTATCCTCAACTGTAGAGCTGTGTTCTTTCTCTCCCTGTCTCTTTTCACATTGTCTACTGTCTACTTTAAAAAGGTTGGCCTATTTATTTTACTCCTGCATTGTTGTGTGTATGTGTGTGTGTAAACGCCACCGTTTCCGGCTTACATTCACACACATCCACGCATACTGCAATAAAATTTCTGAAATTGTCCTTAAGCGCAATTGTTAATTTTTAGAATTTTTTGTTTGTGCAAGGATGTGCATGCGTCAAATTTAAAAAGGAACTTTATTTTTCTGCTTTTATTTTAATTTTTTATGATTTTACTTTTTTTTTTGTGCTCGTTGCACTTTTTCTTTGTTGTTTTGTCTTACACTTTTAAATTTACTGCGATTTTCTTGTTTTTCCTTCTGTTTTAACCTTCTTTTTATTATATAAAATATTTAAGTTTTTATCTTTCTTTCTTTTGCCAAAGGAAAAAAAAATCAAGAGAGAAGAAAAGAAAAGCCACAACATAATATGGTTTAAAAATTATAACCCACTTTTGTATTAAATTATAATTCTTTCTTATCTTAAGTACTTAGTTTAAACACAAATGTATATCCGACAGCATGACCGAGATAATTTATTATCCTGAATTTTGTGGAAGATTTTACAAAAGAATATAAATCCACAGTTTAATATATGTGTAGCTATTAAATAGTGGCTTACAGTGAAGAGCTCTCGTCCAGAACTGCTCTATAGGATCTCTCTAATGACTCCAAGCTCAATATTATCTAACATTTTCTAATAACCTTTGTAAACCCATTATCCTTTTCAATTTCTCCAATACAAACAAGTTTGTAATAGCAAAACTTAACAAAATATTGTTTAATTTTTGCACAAGAAAATTAAAATGATTTTATTGAAAAATATTTTAAAATACTTCAAGTATTCACACGTAACTTTTATGCAACTAAATATAAAAATATCAGCCTCTGGAAAAACAAAACTTGTCAGTCTGGCCTTTTTTTTATTTTGACTGAATTCCATAACTAATTACCGTCGAGAGTTTTTAAAATAAACTTTTGCTAACTTTTATTACATGCTTGGGCAATTTTTTTTTTTTTTCTACATTTTGTTTTACAAAATAAGTTTTATTTTATAACTGTTACATTTCTTCTTTTTTTGGCATAATAAAAATCACCTTTATTCGTACACAATTTGTTGGAAAAGTTTTCCTTAGACTATTTATAGAATTAAATGAAATTTTAATAATTCAGCAATAGTAGCAGTTAAATAAAAAATTATTTTATTTTAAAAGCCAAAGTTGAAATAAATGTCAATGTGCCAAAAACTTTAGCAAAAGTGTATTAAAAATTGAAAAATAAATAATAACATAGCTAACAAATTAAGGTGAGAGAAAAGGTGTTCATGTAGACATTACCCTGGTAAAAGTCTGTTTTGCGAGTGAAGTTTTTTTTTATGGTAAATTGAATTAAGAGAGATTAAAAATGCGAAAGAAGGAACTCAAAATTTTTGGTAATGCACAGACGCTACGCAGAAAAACATTTCAAAGCGGGGTTTTCTGAATATTTTTTTGGTTTTTTATATCAAAATTTCGTTTTGTTTCCCTTAATATCAAAACTTAAGGCTTGAACCTCCAGGCTGTTAGTATTTATGAAAATTTCGAAACATTGTCAGATTGATAGTAAAATTTTGAGGTTGCATAAAACATGAGTAAATTATAAGACAAGCAAATGTATGACGGTTAGGTTTTAAATTGCGTCGCTAAAGAGAGACTGCCACACAATTACATATGCTTGTGATTCTTTGACTTTCAAATACAATTTTGTTATTGATGAGAAAACATCTATACGCCACTTGGTGAAAATGCAAGGTATGACGTCAGTGAGAGACAGCTTTATCTGGAAAGTAAACGAAGATTTCTCTATATATTTTGCGAAATATGAATTGTACATAAAAGCAGAAGAAGAGGAATTTGAGGGTAACCCTTTCTCCTCTCCTCTTAACGATTCATACATCATGATCATGAGTAAAGAAAAATTTTGATGGGATGATAAAATAAAAACCCCCCATCGGAAATTTTTGTTTTTATAAGTTTTTATAAGAGAGAGCTGAATTAAATGCTGGAGTGAAAGAGAGAGAAAGAGGGAGCGAGTAAACAAACATCACTACTAGCGGAGTCAAAAATTCTAGAAAGCGGGGTTTTCCCCAACGAACGAGCAATAGCAATTTCTCATTTTCCTCCAAGAAACTTAACAATTTAGAACAGCTGTTATTAGGATCTTTTACGCCTGAGTTTTTCGCCAACGTAAACATCCTTGGAATGATTAGTTCACGATATCGCGAGCGCAATGTATTCTGGATTAGTATTATTAAAAATAGAACCCTAAAAGTATACCGTATTTTTAACATTTTATATTGTTATTAGATTGGCTGTCAAACTAAGCTTTCGTACCGACTGGTGAAGTGTGGTACACCCCGAAAGTATGATGTATTATTAACATTTCATATGAAATAGGTTCTTTTTTTTTAAAGGATCCCCAAAATTTTTTTTTGACCACAGCACTGGTTATAATTTTATCTTTAAGAATGTAGTTGGTGTTCGAGTTTCAAAAAATCGATTTTTTTTATTATGCATTCCGAAAGTACATGTATATTGAAAGTATACTGTAAAAATTTCATACCAAAATTCAAAATATTAACGAAGTTATAGCACATAGTCGAGAGCGTCTGCTCGTTAAACTGTATGTGTTGTTAAAACTTTAAAAGAGTTTTTCTCGAAACAACGTTTTTTGATCGGCCCAGGCGTTTGAAGAGATTCTATAAAACCGATTAAGCTGAAGTTTTAATACGTTATTTTACACACCAATGGCTCTCGCGGGTAGTAGAATTGTTTATTTTTAATCATTATTTCCTATTTTTTATCCACATTTTCAACAAAAACAAAAAGCGCGATTATTTAAAATTTTTTTTAGAAGTCTGCCATTTTGTTATTTTTCAATAAAAATGTTTAAATCTACTACCTGCCCTATCTGCCAGAATGGCAAGTCTACAGAACGATACTCTATTTAAATTTTTTGTCTCAGATGACTTCAAGTGTCGCAATCACCCGGGCCAGCCACAAACCTTTATTTTTAGGTGTCGAATTTGAGCGTAAAAATCTAAAAAAATATCGTAAATAAATTCCAAACATTTTTTTCTAACAGTTAAAGATGTCAATAATAACATATAAAAAAATTTAAATGATGGTATTTTATTGTGTTTTAATAAAAAATTCCGTTAAAAAACCTTGAAAATTAGGCCGGAACACCAGACTACATCCTTAAGGGTTCCCCAAATTATTTGTGTATATAGCACTGGTTATTATAGCTTTTTTTAAGGGACACAGCTGTTAAACATCTTTAAGGGATAATATCTTTACTCGAAACTGAAGGAAAATTTATAGTGGAGTGAATTGATAGAAATGTCACGTCGGTGACTTGTGACATAGTGTACGAGCCGAGACTTCTATATCATATCGACTCTCTCACTAAAGCACATGCTATAAAACTGCGAGAAGTCGTCTCTCTGCTTGATTGTATGTAGCAGAATAGCAACTGCATAACTTCGTTTCTTATTGGTTTTGTAAGAGTGCAACAAAAAGGCGATTTTTCACGTGACCGTTGTTCTTGAAGCTTTTACACTCTTCCTCTTTCTATTTTCTAAAGCTTTTTTTTCTGTTGATACTCTCTACATTTATCTTCACAAACATGACGTAGCACTCGCATATAACACATAAACTTTTGGTTTTTTTGTCAATATTTGAACAAAAATTTTCTTTATTAAATTTAATCAATTTTAATTAAGTACGTATTGGCCATTATTATTTATGATCTTTTGTAATTTTTCCGGTAGCTTCATAATTCCATCGGTGTTAAACTTCTGTGGTTTATTGGCGAAAAACTTGGCCAAGTGATTTTCGGCGGCTCTTCTGTCGGCCAATTTTTTTCCATCAGGAGAGTTTAGCAGAGACCGAAACCAATGATAGTCAGACGGTGCATGTCTGGGTTATACGGTGGATGCATAAAAACTTCCCAGTCAAACGCAGTCAATTTTTGGCGGGTCATCAAAGATATGTGTGGCCTGGCATTATCATGGTGGAACACAAAACCTTTTCTGTTGGCCAATTCTGGTTGCTCTTTCTTGATTGCTTCGTTCAAACGGTCGAGTTGTGAACAGTATAGATTAGAATTGACTGTTTGGCCAGTTTGTAGCAGTTTATAATAGGTAATTCCCTTCCAATCCCGCCAAAAACTCAACATAACCTTGTTTGCCCTCAATTCATGATTTGAAGTGGTTTGTGGAGGGTCCCCCTCCTTTGACCATGATTTTTTTTATTTAATATTGTAGTATTTAATCCATTTTTCATCTCCCGTAATGATTTGTTTCAAAAATGCTTCGATTTCGTTGCGTTTCAGAAGCGTTTCACTGATGAAACGCAACGAATCACGGTCAATCAAATTTTTTTCTGTTAATTCATGTGGTTTGGGAGCCGAGCTTCTTTAAATAGTCAACCTTTTTTAAATGATTCTAAACTGTCACGTGGTTGATGTTTAGTGTCTCCGCTATCTCCTGACAGCTTGAGTGCCGGTCTTGCTCCATCAGAGCGATAGCGAGGTACATCTTTGACATCGAAATTCCCGGAAGGGAATCGAGCAAAACAAAGTTGGACGGTACGTTCTGTTAAGCATCCTCACCGTAAACTGCACAAATTTTTCGGAATGTTTTTGCAGCATTTTTACCTTTTTTATAGTAAAAAAGCATCGCATAGCGATTTTTTCATAAATTTCACTCATTTTCAAATCAATGTAACTTTTTACACGAATGACAAACTACAAAACTGTCTTCGAAAAAAAAAAAAATGTAGCCTGAAATGTCCAAGCCTGTATGGTCATTAACACAAACTTGTGACAAAAACCGGAAATACATTTTATATGACCCAATACATCTTAATTTCACAAAAAAAAAAACAATACATTTTAAATTTCAACGAGATCTGTACACGCTTTCGGGTACCGGGCAACAACCGGTTGAAAAAAAAGCAATGTCCAGACCACAAATCGGACTAAAATTCGAACAAAAATCGACCAAAATGAAGCCAAATTCAAATCAAAGCTCAGACTAAAAACCCAAAATTCAGACCGACTAAGAACCCAAAGGAGTTTAAAATTCATTCCAAAATTAAAAAAAAAAAAAAAAATTTAGACCACAAATCAGACTAATAGTCAAACAAAACTTCAGACCAAAAACTAATTGGAATATCTGATAAATATTTACACCAAAAAATGTTAACTCAAATTAAACGAAAACTGGACCGGAATTCCAGTCGAATTCAGACAAAAATTTAAAACAAAATTTGAACCGGTTTCAGACCAAAATTTAGGCAAAAATACGTGTCAAAAGCAAGCCAATTCAGACCAAAATTTCGACCACAACTCAAACTAAGAATTATATTAAAACTGGGGCTAAAAAGACGCCAAATTTGCAAACCAAAACTTAGGCCAGAAATCATATCAAACGCTGAGCAAAATTTTGGCCACAATTTAGACTAAGAGTTACACGTTTTCGTGAAGAATCTTAAATACGGATCGAAAGCAAATCAAAATTTAGATCAAACACGGATTAAAACTCAAACCAAATTCAGATTAAAATTCAGGCCTAAAATCAAAACAAAATTCTGACATGCAATCAAACCAGAATTCAGACCAAAAATGGACGAAAACGGAAATTTTAAACCAATAGCAGACCAAAATTCAGTACAAAATTCGACCCAAAAACTAAACCATTATCAAGCTTTCTAAAAGTAAGACATTTATAAATTAGCGCTATAGACTTGCAAAAAACGAAGAAAGTGCATTGAAAATAGAATATAAAAAATTAAAAAAAACATGGACTTTCGACTTTAATCGAAATCGATTTTTAATCGACCTTTAGCACAAAATTTCAACTTTTTATGGTCGACTTTAAATTGCCAAACTTGATCGAAGCTCGACTTTTACTTTCGAATTTTAGAGCAACATTTTTTTTAAAACTATCAATTCAGTTCTCACATTTATTTTAAATTTTACAAAATTTCCAACTCTGGAATTAATAGTTCTAAAATAGT
This sequence comes from Toxonevra muliebris, assembly GCA_963691655.1. NCBI lineage: Eukaryota > Metazoa > Arthropoda > Insecta > Diptera > Pallopteridae > Toxonevra > Toxonevra muliebris. The sequence goes on from OY829326.1 coordinate 122,125,032, forward strand.
TTTCTCTCTCTTTAGCCTACTGTATATTATTAAACATCACACATCCATAGGCTATCCTATTCACTCGCACAAAGTTCACATATGAAGACGGCTTAAGTTAAAAAACTATGATTTTTTCAGACAGCCAGGTGTGGCTCTCTTGGCAATCCTTTCATGGAGATTTTCTTCAAAAACTATTGAAAGAATATTTTGAGAGTCTCCAGCGTTTCTCTATCCATAACAAAATTTAGCTTTGTTGCATACCTGACCACTGTGACCTTGCTGGTAATGAGATCTCCGATGAATGGGTAGAAATGCTCATCGTTGCTGTACATTGGCCCCGATACTTTTTGTGGGCTGTTGTGGGTGTCTTCGGAATCTATCGTTGAGGAATGGACTAGAAAGAAATAGCTGAAGTATTTTAATCTAACTCGCTATGGCTTGGCTTAGAAGAAAAAATTTCGGAAAGCCATTTCTTTCAATCAATGATGTAAAATCTTCTTCTAGTTACAAAAGATTTGCCGCCCTTCGTAAAGCCTGATGAACGTATTTTATCCTATATTGGGGACTGGCACAAAAGCTTTTTTAGGTCACCTTAGGTTTCCTACGTTAAACTAAAAATAACAATAATACAAATTGTATACCAAATTTAATTTTCTCTAGAAATTACATGCGGCTTACTATAATGCTTGGAAATGCTTTTATTTTCATTCATAATTCTCAAATTTTACCAATTATAACATATTTCTCTGCTTTCTTTAAGCTTTTCAAAATTTGTTGCTGTTCAACAGTATTTCAAAAATGTTTTCTCTTGATAAATTTATGAAAAATAAATTAAAAGTCAAATTGTAATTGAAAATCATTGCTCAGCAATTAATATGCAAACAAAAGCCATGAAAAGTCAGTCAGAAGTCATGAATTGCGCGAATTTTATATTTATTTTATTTATGCAAACGTTTGTAATCTTCACAAACAACTAAACCAAAAAAAATACCATGTATTTTTCGCAATTTAATAAGTATAAAAATTTATCAGCGTTTTTCAATTTTCCCTCGACTACTAAAAATAAAATCTAAATTGCAGCTTTATGTCAAAACCATAAAACACATAAATATTTAAGTAGTACATAAATAATTTAAAGTAGCACACACAAAAGGTGCAAATGAAATTAATAAAATATTTTTTTTTTCTTCTGGTTCTGCCTGTTTTTGCTTTTACTCGCTAAATTAATATATTTACAGCTCCCACTCTATATACTTAAATATAAGGAATGGAAAAAGTGAAAAAATGTCATAAAAATTAAAATGAATATTAATTTTTTAATAGCTGATGCAGTAGCAGTAGCAGCAGCAGCAAAACACTTAAGTGGTCATTTTATTCTACTTTTTAATTTTAATGGTCATAACAAAAAAAAAAAACAAAATTATAATAATAACCATAATAAATAAAAATATAAACTGCTACCAGAAGCAACAAATAAACAAAAAAAAAAAAAAAAAAAAACATAACCACGTAACTTATGCACTGCTAAAGTTTTGCGAGAGCTCTGAACTTCAATAACAATAACAACAACTTTGTAGAATTTCACGTATTTTTGCGTATGTATGAATGTATAAGTGTGTATGTGTGTGTGTGAAAGAACTTTTATTGACGCGCCAAAAAATATGAGAAAATGTAAATTTTGATATTTACGTTCTTATGTGCAATTCCTGGTTAAAAGTTTGTTGTGTTGTGTTGGCTAGGTGGAGCGTGCTTGCTGATGGTGTTGTTGTTGTTGTTGGCTAAATATATATATATAAAAAATGTTTGTTTGGTTTTTTTTTTTTTGCATGTGTTTGTGCGTTCATTGTGAACATTTAGTAGCATTTTAAGCTATTAAAATTTATTGTTGTGTTAAACGTATGCTAGCGGCAATTTGTTGTTAAAGCAGGTGTGAATTATTATGCTTTATATTGTATGTAGGTATATAAATTTAAAAGCCAACACTGCTCAATAAGATGTAGAAATATATGTACTTACAACTAAATACAAGAAAACTTTATTGTAGTTACTATTAAAACATGTACAATATAAAGTTAGTAGTTATTCAATTAAATATTACTCATACGCCTCGTATTGCTTTAAGTGAGAATGAATATATAAATTTAAGCATTGTTCATTTGTTCGGATTATTTAATGAATATTTGTATAAAACAAATAATATTTACATTAATAAATATTTATGAAAACCAGCAACAATTGTGATAAATTATTGTGCGGTATTCTCTGCCCTGTATTTGTTTCAAACTATTAACTCTTTTGTGGATTCAAAGATAGCGTAATTAAGGGAGTAGATAAATACAAGACAAGGTCTGATTGCTGCCATTCATGGTCTGAGGTAGGCCTAAATGCTGCTCAATAACTATAATCAGAAAAGATACGAATCCTGTATAGGTCTCAATAAAAACATATCACTTATGTGTGTTATAGTTTCTTTAAAAAATTTTAATATATCTCCCTGAGCACCAGAAACCTATAAACTTAGACTTGCGTTATAGAAAAAGGTATGGTTTTAAAGTCTATTTAATGAATTTACTTAATTTTTGGATTTATAGACTTCAGTGATCGAACTTATTAATTTTTAAGCCCTTTTAATGGATTAAAAATACTATTTCTTTAGAAGGAACAAGAAAAACCATAAGGAGGAATGGAAGACTAATATGTTCCAGGAAATTATTCCACTTAAAATTTTTCTGAATGAATGTACCGAATGTTCAAACTTTAATCCCGCGTAAAATTTAAATCAAGTCTAAACTTTTGAAACATCGAGATACGTACCTATAATTAATTTTTTGGAGCTCTATTAAAGTTAACCCTCAAAACAATGTTCTTTTATAATTGTTGATAACACTGTTCTACAAATGAAAACTTTTGAAAATGAGCAGAGACGGGACAAGTGTACTTAGGGTAATGGGGGGTGGCTGAGTCCAAATCCGTGGTCCGTTTTGCTCTGCTACGTCACAATTTTTTTTTATTGACATCAAAATTTTTAAAATTGAAAAAAAAAAAATTAAAAATGCAGTTCATATTTTTTTCATCAAAACATACATTTTTACAAAAAAAAAAAATTTTTTTAAATTTTTTAAGTTAAAAAAAAAAATCTAAAATCTACCAAAAAAAAAAATTATTACAAAAAAAAAATTTTTTTTTAAATTTTTTAAGTTAAAAAAAAAAATCTAAAATTTTTTTTTTTGTAATAATTTTTTTTTTTGGTAATTTGTTTCATCCTCGTCATTATCGTTCACTTTTATCTCGTTTTTAGCTTAACCCAGTAAAGCCTACCGGTGCCATATGGCACCTTGTCGCTGAGGCGTTCCTGAGCCAGGTTCAAAAACAATTTTTTTCTACCTCCCCCCATTACTCTAAGTAAACTTGTCCCGTCTCTGCTCATTTTTGGCTGTTGAACAGTGTAATAGTTCGGACGACCCCAAAGTCAGACACTGTGACCTAGAAGACCTTTTGCACTAAAGCCCCAAATTAAAACAAAATACAATCTGCTATCCTGGTGAATACTAGAACATCTTTTAAAGAAGAGTTTTTAATTTTGGTAACAATTAAGAAACGTTTGCTAAAAATACGCCTTCTTTGCCTAGCCAAGACTGGATATTCACACAGAATGTGGGATATCGACTCATCGTCCTCCATACATAGACAACACTCTGACTCTTTTGACAGACCAAATTTACTTAGGTAATATCAGACCATATAATGGCAGGATAAAAGCCTCACTAACTAGGTTAACTCAGGTGACCATCGTAATTGTGTATAGTTCGACTTGAAAGCACTAGGCCAAGTACATAATGGAGCTGAGCTTTGAGTTTTGGGTCTAACGACAACATCACCAGAACCACTGCCCATTTTCGAGCCGTCAGCATACCAATTTAGAGTGAAGGCGTCAAAGTTGGGGGAATTAGACATTCCAATCGGACCTGGACTGAAGGGGTATGATAAATTTTCTACCGAAACTTAGATTTCTAGTCATAAATGTAGACACAGATTAGATTAGCGTATTAGGAAACGAAAATGATATTTATGATAATTTTTATGATTTTATTTTTTTTTATAAAATATTTCTAACAATGAAAACTAAAGCAAAATTTAAATTATATGAAAAATTATATCTGAGGCAGGGAATAGTATGTTAATAGATGTTCTAAGAACACCCTTGCAAGATTGGGTCTAAAAAAAAATCCACTAGGGTAGAAGGGGGAGCATTCGCCACTGGGGCACTTTTACCATTTTGGACTACTTAGAAAATCATCAAAAAATTATAGAAATCAGTAAGATAATCAACTCATAAAGATAACAAATGAAAGCTAATAAATGTAAATTTCTAATTAAAATTTAAAAAAAAAAACTATTAGTTTAGCCTAGACAACTTTTTAAAAAAAAGTGGCGAATGCTCCCCCTTCTACCCTATATATGTTGGTTCTGTAAAGAGGTGCCCGCTCGAAAAATTTCACGCGTTTATCTTGTGATTCTATCGAATGATTAGAATGACGTTGACGTTAGGGCGATTAAAATTTTTAATTGTAAATATGATATGGAATGACACATACATATATAACTCACACAAAATAAATGGATGCGAAAACTTGGTCTAGGCATTCCATGAGCTGTTGCGCTATAAAAAGAGAAGTAGTAGAAATTAACACCATTTTTTACATAAAACAGGATATGCAGGTTCACAAAAGGGTTGACATATTTTTTATTTGCCTCTTCATCTCTACGATTGCTGAAGATGTTAAAGAAAAGACTAATCTTCTTCATGCGCGTAAATATCTGCGAGTCAGTGAACTGCAAGAATTTAAGTGATTATAAACTACTCGTACAATAACAGATTAACCTCCTGAGTTCAAAGTATAAATAAATTGTGTAGAAAGGTCATAAATCGTTCACGGTTCAAATGAGAGAGGGGAGCCTACATTCCCATTTTTTTTTTTTTTTTGTATATAAATCACATATAATAACAAAGTGTAAAATTTGTGAATGAAAGGGTTGTAATAAATTTTCAACACAAGCATACAGATACATATGTAAATAAATATATTTGTGTGTATTTGTAGTTATATTTGTATGTGTCATACTCAATTACACTTGAATATCTTAATGCACATGCATCGTGTGCACCAGCAGCTAATTTTGCGTGTATATAATAATCTTTGAGTTGCAAATTCAACAATTTTTGCATACACATACATACAGTGTCGGACAAAACTAAAGCACGGATTCTTCCTTGTTTGCATTTTGTTCAGTAATATTTTAAAACATGCCTGGACTGAAATTTTTTTATGAATGTAGTAAGAATATAAAATAAAAATATTAACTCAAAAGTAACAAAATGCATAAAACTGACGCGACAAAACTAAAGCGCATATGGAATATATTAATAGTTTCGATTTCTCCACTATTTTGTAGCGTTTTTTTTCAGAGCTGTTGCATAAATACGTGGCATGAACTCAATAAAATTGCTCAAAACGTCCACAGAAATGTTATTCCATGCAATCTCCGATTGGTAGAAAATCGAATCCTTGTTTTTATCCTTTATGCGCTGAATTTTACGATCTATAATTTCCTATACATTTTTTGGGATTAAGATTGAGTGAATGGGTGGGCCACTATAAAATCCCGATCTTATTGGCAACAAACCACTCTTTTATGCACCATGCTGGGATTATCATCGTGCTGGTAGACTTGGATTAACAGTAGATCTTCCTCAGTATAATGTATTGGGAGTATGAATGTATAATCTCGTAATTGTGACTAATTTCATATCTATCATACGCGCTATTTTTTTGACATTGACAGCTATTCTATCTCGAAGAGCGCCAAAAATACTATAAGAATTGATCTGTCAAATAATTTTCATAATTTTACAAAAGTGTTTTACTATAGCTGAAAATGTCGAATTTCGTGCCAACAAAACAAAATTTGCGGGAAGTTTTAATTTGCTATAGACGTTAGAATGTGTCAGGTGTGGTATGCCCGTTTCAAAAGTGCTGATTTTGATGCTGAAGACAGGGAACGTTCAGGCGGCCCGAAAAAGTTCGAAGATGAAGAATTTAAGGCATTACTCGAAGAAGATTCATGTCAAACGCAACAAGAACTTGCAGAATCTTAAGGAGTTGATCAATCAACCATTTCTAAACGATTAAAAGCTTTGGGAATGATTCAAAAGCAAGAAAATTGGGTGCCGTACGAATTGAAGCCGAGAGACGTCGAACGACGATTTTTCACATGTAAACTGCTGATTGAACGACAGCAAGGAAAGGATTTTCTGCATCGTATTGTGACTTGCGATGAAAAAAATCATGGGGACCGCCCGGACATGCATCAACATCAACGGCAAAGCGTTCGGCGTTCCATGGATCCAAGCTCATGCTGTGTATTTGGTGGGATATGAAAGGTGTCGTGTATTATGAGCTGTTGAAACCGTATGAAACGATCACTGGCGACCGCTACCGACTACAATTGATGCGTTTGAGCCGAGCATTAAAGGATAAGAGGCCAGAATATGAGAATAGATACGACACAGTTATTCTTCAGCACGACAATGCTCGGCCGCATGTTGCAAGGCAAGTAAAAACATACTTGGAAACGTTGAAATGGGAAGTGCTACCCCAACCGCCGTATTCTCCAGACATTGCTCCTTCTGATTACCACTTGTTCCGATCGATGACACATGGCCTGGCTGAACAGCACTTCCGTTCTTTCGAAGAACTCAAAAAATGGGTCGATTTGTGGATAGCCTCAAAAGATGAGGAATTCTTTCAACGCGGAATCCGTATGCTACCAGAAAGATGGGAAAAGGTTGTGGCTAACGGTGGACAATACTTTAAAGAATAAATTTATAATCACTTTTTCACAATAAATGTCCAAATTACGAAAAAAATACGAGTTTATACATTCATACTCCCAATAACTGGGGATTATCTTTGCACATCAGACGGTCCCTTATACCTCCTATTTTATGAATTGAGCCGATTCAATATCTGAAAAAAATCACCAGAGCATTACGTTGCCTCCCTCGTATTATAATGTGCTTTTAAAATAACGCGGATCTTATCGTTGCCCAATTGGTCTGCACACTAGCTTTAATCCTTCGCAACCTTTCGTGCCAAATATAGATTCATCAGTAAGAAGCACGGTCTTTCATTTGGCAGTAGCCCAACTAAAGGGCGCGGCTACAAATTCGAGCCTTGCCTGTCGATTCTTTCGAGAAAAAAAGGTTTTTTTACGCTTTGGTATGTTTTTAAGACACCCTCCACAGCTCGTCGTTGGATAAACCTGTATGGAATGTTCAAACGCAGTTTATTTCCAAGATATAAAAGGATCTTTTTTTATAAACCGAATGATGGCCTGATCCTCACGTTTGGTTGTGCCTCGCGGGCTGCCACCTCCATATTTAGTATTTAAAAAATGGTAAGCGCGAAAATGGCATATAGCTCAGGAATTAACGTAATGGCGAATACAAAATTTTTTTACAATGCATGTCACTAATTCAGCTTTTTTAAATCCACTTACAATATTTTCTCTAAATTGTGCAGAATACTTATTGCGAGCGATTTTGGGATACGAAATTTTGAAATGCGAACGGTGACGGTGAATGATAACCAACAACTCATATACGCTTCAGGGATGCCAACTCATTTTTTCTCTCTCCCCGATAACTCTCGAGAAATTCCCCGATTTTCGATCGAATTCCCCGCATTTTACAAAAACGCAATTGACCTCAATGAGTGTTATTTTAATGCGACCCTGAACACTCTCAGTCCAAAACTTAACAAATTTTTATGGGACTGATAGATTAATAGAAACGTATTTTCTGACTCCGGAATTCTTAACATGTAAGCTTCAGCCCAATTTTCTTTTGACTCAAATAAAAAATGGCAAAAATTTTGTTTTGATAAAAACGGGTTCAAAGTTTTGACTATCGATTTTTAACATATAAAATATACTTCATCTTCTTTATGATGGCTGAATGTAATTTGTAAGTTTACAGATTAGTCAGCAATGATTAAGAGTTAATCAAGAGGTGCTGGACGAAGGCATAGCTAAGCCTTTCAGAACGGCCGAAAGGGAAATCGAAAAGCCACGCGACTGTTTTAGCCTGACTGACACTCGCCACTATAATCGTCTGTATCTACGAAAGCACTCAATGTGTTCTCTGAAATTTTTACAAAATACTTTCGAAATAGAATACTTTCAAATAGCACACTTTTTTAAAGATCGATTTCTCCAAACCAATAAGTAGCAGCGCCTGCTTAAGAAAATATAAAGATTTTAAGACCCAAAATATGAAATATTTCATAAGTTAAACATTTTAAATTATATAAAATTTGACAAAAAATATTGTACAGACCTTAATTACTAAAAGATGAACGACTTCAAATTTCCCGCAAAAAATAGCTCATTCCCTGATTCCCCGCACCAAGTAAAACTCCTCGCAAATCGGGGAATTCCCCGCAAGTTGGCATCGCTGATACGCTTTCAATTTTTTTTTAAACCCTGCTTTTTGTTTTCCAAAATAACGGGTTACTAGTTGTTGTTGACGGTTGTTTATTTTTAACAATTGGTTGTAACAGTAAGCGGAAGAGAGTTTTGTCGCTGCAGGTTTAGGCATATTGCGCAATGTTAGTAAAAAAAAAGGAAAAAATTAACCAGTTTTTAATGTTATTATTTTCAACTAGGACATAATTAAACTAAATTTATAAAACAAACAAAAAAATATGTGTACAGGGTGACAATCGTAAAGTGACGCACACATTTCAGCAGTTATTTTCAAAAGAACGTACTTCCATTAAGTACAGTTAAGTGTTAACATTGCTGAATATATAAGCATTCATTTGAACCCCACTTCATTCAATATAACCTCCTTTAGCCTGCACACATGCCTTCAATCGATCCGGAAATCGTAGGACTGTTCGCCGCAGGACTTCCTGATCAATTTCAGTCCAGGCTTTCTCTAATGAATTTGTCATCGACTCCAGACTGTGGTGTTGAGATGCACAAGCCTTACTCTCTTAAATGCTCCAAATAGAGTAGTCCATTGGATTCAAGTCTGGGGAGTATGGCGGCCATTCTTGAGATGTTATGAATCCAGAAAAATTGTCTTTTATCCATGTTTGCGTTAATTTTGCCATGTGGGAAGGTGCAGAATCTTGCTGGAAAGTCCAGTTTTCATTTCCAAATGTATCTTGGGCCCAGGGAAGAACATGTTCATTTAAAATGCTCCGATAAACAACCTGGTCAATTTTAACACCCTCTTCAACGAATATTAGAGGGGTTCTGGCTTTAGCGGAAACTCCAGCCCATACCATAACGGAAGCTGGCTTTTGAACTCGGCCAACAGTCCTATTTTGTTGCGATGATGATGTTAGCCACATTCGGTCATTTTGCGCATTGAAATGTTGTTCAACCGTGAAAATTTTTTCATCTGTAAACAAGATATTTTCAACATTTTTTAACACAGAGGAGCGTAGCAACGCCTTGCATCTTTGCAGTCGCAAATCTTTCTTTTTTTGTGTTAGATCTTGAGCTTTTCGGAGCTTGTACGGCTTAAGATTAAGCTTTGATTTTGCAATGATTCGCACTGTTTCACGGTTTACTCTCACTTCCTTAGCGATTTTTCTCATTGAGCGCCTTGGATATACTTGCATATTTTTAAATTTTATTGAAGTAAATGTTGACAAGGAAGAGTTCGTGCTTTAGTTTTGTCCGATACTGTATAAATGCTCTTTAATGCATACATATGCAAGCTGACACCATTTTGTCTTGTAAAATAAAATAGTAGCAATTTTTTTTTTTTTTGTTTTTGTTTGCTTCACTTTCGTTGACTGGATTTTTAAGCATTCCGCGTAAAAATAAAACTACCACGAGTATTTTGTGTGCAGAACTTTGACGTATTGTTGTTTTTGTTCTTATGTCAAACAGTAATACCAACGTAATGCAGAGCCAAAAACAACAACAAAAAAAAAAAAACAAGTAGAGAGAAAGGTCCTAAGTAATGCATTCGAAATTTTGTGGCATTTGAATTTAGTGCATGTAAAATTTCGAGGTGTCAGTTGTAATTTTTATAACGTAACATGTATGCAAATGCATACATATCTATAGATGTATACATATATGCATGTTTTGTATGTGTATATGCACCTATGTCCGTATATGTATGTCGGTCTGTTTACATTTCTTTGAATCGTTGAAAAGTGAATACAAAAACAAAAACGACTATTTGTATACAAATATTTACACATAAAACACAAAATAGTTAGCAAGAAAAAAAAAAAGAAGAAAATCTTAGATAAAACTGAAATGTGAAAAACCACAAAAATGTTTTTGCTTTTGTTGTTGTTGCTGTTTTACATTTGTGGCTCACCACCGCCACACAATCTCAGCGCGAGATTTTAATTCTATTTAACCATATACGAGTGAGTGAAACATAAAAAAAAAAAACCTGTAAAACCCAAAGCTGCTTTAAAGCATTCAAAGGAAATCACGTTTCTTTTCATAACCGCGCGCAAAAAAAAACTTTAAGCATCCTGTTTGAAATTGAAAGGTGCTAAAGGAAATGACTAAAGCATTATGGGGCGTTAGAAAGTACACAAGATTGTATGTATTTAGTCCAGAAGATATGCCCGGAAAAAAGCAAAGTTTTTTTCAAAAAATATAAAATAGCAATTTTCAGAGAATCTCTTCAAGATCTCAACTTTAATGTGAGGGGAAATGTTAGGAAAAAATTGGCGCCAAAATGATTTTTTTTTTTTTATAAGTGGAATAAAAAACTCCTAATTTAGTGCAACGTTAATAAGGCCAAGACCGATCCTGGGTTATACAGCTAACTAAGTAAGTGAGTATGTAAATAAGTTAATCAGAAATTGATACTTACAGACGTTTACAGAAAAAATAATATGTATGTATGTATATGTATTTCTTATTACCTATTGAAGGCCAAAGTATATCCCTATGGTCGAAATTACTGTGATGAAACCCCAGAATAAAATAATATAAAGTTTTTTACATACTTTTGTCACAGAATATATACTAATGTGATTTCTCTATGGACACTTGCACTACGTCCTATAAAATTTATGACAAATCCCTCTACTCTACTCTATGCGTAGAAAAGTCTCACCAGTCCCGTCCAGTGCTGTCGAAGGTATTCGTACTCCGCTCAAATCTTAATCCTCCTGTTCTCCCCAATCGGAAAAAATCGTCCTATTTCATATTCTTGAGCTTTTGGGTTGTATGCAAAATAAAAGCAAATCAAACTTAATGTGTTCTGTTGGGTTATTTTCGTTTCTGTCTATGAAATATTTGTTATTATGATTAGCTCTATTATATTTATCGCTGGGTTACTGTCCAAATTCAAAGCTTCATGTTTCATTTCTAGAAGTTTTTGCTTGTAATTTTTGACAATTGAAATCAATTGCAGAAAAACCGCGTAAAAGTAAGTTTGCATATTTAATACTTAGATATCAATAAAGTAGTAATAAATTTATATATTTATTAGATTTTGAACTGGAAGAAATTTTGATGTGAAATTTTTCATTTAACTCAGATAACCCCAATGTACTACAGTTCAGAAAGTTGTGATTTTTAAAAAGAAAAATAGGTACTTCGCACTGTTTTGGTCAGAATTTCAACTTCGAATCTCTATAACTTTTGAAAGAAATTGAAAAGAGAATCGTTTAATCATCACTAAATCATTAAAGATAATTTAATTTCTTTTTCTAAAAGATATAGATGCACTTCTTTTTATTTCGAAAAAATGGAAATTTTGATAAAAATGGCGACTCATGTCCGAAAAATAAAAGAATTGGCTATATCTCGAAAATCTGAATTGATACGACAATTCTGATGGCAGATTCGGATTCAGGGGTCCAAAAAATATTGGAAACCATTTGTTTTGGATATGGGCAAAAAACAGTGTTGTATAGTGTTAATGAATGAATAGCTAATGAACTTGACTTTCTGAAGCCAATATTCTCAAAATCCTGAGCTGAAGGAAAATTTGTACGGTTAGGTCTATGTGAAAAGCTCGCACTTGGCCCTCAATGGGGCAATAGTAGTAGTACATCTATGTTCAGCAATGAAAAATTTACCAAAAAATCTAATTGAAGTGTAATTGAAGTATTTTATGTTTTCCATTAGGTTTACAATAAACAAAGTATTACTATTAAAACTTTTTTAAAAAAAAACCTTATTTACTATCCTGTTTAACTAAAATGTTTTTTGAAAGATTCAAAGCTTTTTGCCAAGATACTTCAACAACATACACCTTTTAGGTCGCCTAGTGTGTCAAAGTGCAACTCGACATTTAAAGTATTTCATGGCATATTAAAGAGCCTTTTTTATATCTATATTTCATGATTATGAAATAAGTTGAGTTAAAAAGATTTGACTAATTTCCATTTTATTTTACAAGAATACAAAATTTACTTACACCTACTAACATAAATACATATATGTCAGCGAAAAAAACAAACATGCGACATCATCAAAGAAAAATTTGTCATTTCACACAAAACTTGATGTGAGTTTATCTTTTATACAAGCTGAAATCATACATATTTTTGCACCTTTTTAAGTAGCTATGAGGTGAAATGCCTTTGAAATTCATTTTCTTTTTTTCCCTGCGCTATTTTCGTTAAGTTTTAATTTTGCGTGTACTTGAACAGCATAGAGTAAACATACAGAGGAACTAAAGACTACAGAATGAAAGTTTTATGTCAAGTGTAAACAGAACGGAATATTTAAGTGGTTTAAAAGAACTCATCTCTTTACATACTCTTACATACTCTATGCATATGTGGTGGTATGCATATTTTTTTTTTTTTTTTTTTTTGTGAGTTAGTATTACATGCTAATATCTTTTTTTGAGAATGCATTTAGTGAATAAACACCAACTCCTTTTTGTTTGTAGCAGACTTTTGGTAGCAACACCACCAACACTACCTTCATCACCATCAAAAGCTTAGGGCAGTGTTAAAATCAACTTTTTGGCTTTTATGTGGTGCTTACACAGAAGCTCATACACACACACTCATACTCATCTACAAATGCATATTAGCCTTTGGTTTATTTCTTTCTTTCTTTTTTGGCACAAAAATTCACACACTTAGTTCCCCACGTGGGAGTTGAAGTCATGGCAATGTGGAGGATTGGGCGGAATTTTAATGTTTTTTTTTTTTTTTTTTTGTGTATATGTTGCAACAATTTTTCGTGTAAATGCGCTATAAATGTGTGAAAACTCTTGGTTTTAAAAACAAAAATGTTTGCATGTTTATGATGTGTCAACAACGTGCGAATTATTCGTCATCCACATGCATACGCAAACAAATAGGTGCAGGCTTAGGTACCGCCAGGTAGGCATCCCCTTTTTTTTTTAGTAGTGTTGAGTGCTTTCCTTCCACTTGTATGCATTTCATTTCAAAATGCTCGACACTTGGAAAATTAGTTTTTTATGTCAAGAAAAATATTATTTCTTTTACGCAAAACAAAGAAAAACGTATACATTTTCATTTAAATGTAATTAAAATGGGAGTTTGTGTAACAAAAAACAAGTAATATGTATGTAGAAAAATGCGGGGTATGTAACGAATATTCGGGTTTTGAAAGTAATTATTCATTTCAATTTGAGACTTTCGGTTTAGTTTTCGGTTTCGTATAATATCCGAATAATATTCAAAACCAACTTCGACTTTTCATTTCATTTGGGGCTTTCAGTATCGCTTCTGGTTTCGCTGCTTATTCCGAAAGCGAATAATATCCAAGCCTAAGTCCAACTTTTCCTTATCCTATTTAACAAACCACTTGAAAAATTTTGGAAAATATTAAAATCAAGAAGTTGCATGCACTGAGAATTGCACTGTATTGAATTTTTTCCACAGTTCGACCGCTTTCAAAACGATTCGAAAACTTGAAATCATTTGACTTGGTTTGACATGTTGTTCTGCATTGGATCAATCGGAATACAGAACCTGAGAATGTGACTTCAACTTAACTTTCGATCAACATCGCAATGTTTCGCATACCTTCCTGCATATTCGGTTTTGCTTTCGGTATAAATACCATATTTTGGTGACAACTCTAGAAATTGCAATGTAATATATGTGAGATATATATGAAAGTAAGTAAAAGAAATGTGTGCATCATACAGATAGTAGAAAATGTTGAAATTGAAATGAAATATGTAAAATTTCATTTATTTTCTCTTATCAAATTTTAATAATTTTTCTTACCCAAATATTTGATTGTTGAAGTTTTAATTATTTTAACTACTATTGCATGATATGGAAATTCTTACCTGAAAATAGAAAGATAAGAAGAATATTAGTTTTTATTTTTTAATTATTAATGGAAAAAAATTGTGTCTGAGTAAGTGTGGTAGGTAGTAGATTCGAAAATCTTTTAATGTCACTCTACATATGCCAAGTATTACTCTCAACATAACAACTGTTCCTGTATGTGCTTAACCCTCTAGCAGGCAGATTCGCCCATAGGCGGGCAACCGCTAGATACAATTTAAAAGAATGGATCAATACCGGAGCTGCATGTTCCGTAGTTTCAGTACTCTGTGCGTTGTTTCGTTTTGATTCTATTGTCAGTTGAAGGTGAGATTTGGAGTAATTAACGAGAAAAAATTATTTTGGGTTATATTAAAATTATATGGGATAATTTAATTATTGAAAAAAAATGTTTATAGTTGTTTGTTGTAGTTGAAAAAGGTATTAGAAAATAGGGAATTGCTCATATTTTACATTTATGCAATTTGAATACATAATAATTTTTACTGTTTCATTTATCGGGACTACAAGCTTTTGGATGGACCACCTATTTTTTCACCTCTAGCCAAAATAATGACACTAAATCGATTTTCGACTTCATTTCCGAGTTTTATACATTAAAAAAAAAACACATCCTCATATTTTTTAATGCGGAAAAAAATTGTTCCGCTAGAGGCTTAAGCACGCTAGATCTGACTACTTAACAAAATGACAAGAGCAGATAAAAACATGCACGAAAAACCTTTTTATCTGTAGTTAGCATTGATTTTTATGGTTTTCATATTTTTGTAAGTCTTTCTGTTTTTTTTCTTTCTTACGGCAAACACAGACTGAAATTATAAAATTTAAAATTCAAAAATTAAGTTTACTACGTTTTTCGTGCATATTTTTGTCTGCTCTAATAATGACCATCCGAAATCACTGGATTTAAAAACATAAGATCTGAGTGTTATATAGCGTTAGCCACGTTTGAGCAAAAAACATATATTTCTTAATTTTCTACATCGAAGTGGAGAGGCGAAACTATGTCAAGAAAGTGAAAAATGATAACGGAAATGTCGACCACCATGACGATAATCTAACGGGCCATGTTGACAATATTCTAAACTATTTCGACAATAAAGAAAACCATATCTTCAATGTCAACAATAACAACTTCACCTACTTTGACAGCATTATCAAAATAGGACAGTAAATTTTCGTGGCTTCGGTGGTTGCGCATCTAAATAAAGTGTGGTATTCTAAGATTTTCATACCCACGAAGTTGCGCTGCTCCAACATCGGCTGCGAAACTAGGTTTGTTACGGACTTACTTGCAGACAAATTCCAAATCTTCGTCAACCAAATATTGAGGCGCATAATAGAAATATGGTGTCATCCAAGGCCGTATTTAGGGGGTAAAATCCGATTTGTTTTCTTTGACACCAGGTTTGATTTTGGATTCAAAAGAGAAGGTGAAGCTGAGCAATCCTGCATTCATAGTTTTTCTTTGTCAGAAACTGTTTTTTATTTAAAGTTTCGGGTTTAGCGTGGCATGATTTAGCCTACAATTTCTGGATTTCGAAGTTTGTACCACGTCAGTATTCAGCTCTTCAATTTTAAAAAATAGCCAAAAATTTTATTTTAGGGGTTTCAATCACATTTTTTTCCAAAACGTGGTGTGATGGGAAATTTTTGACCTCAGATTCGTGTTCAGCATGAAAAATTCTTCGCAAACTCTGGGAACCATTTTATTCGCAAAGCTCATGTAAGTCAGTGTTATTAGAGCAGCTCTAAAGTTTGAGGAGACAATCTTAAAATGTAATTGATTCTTTAACCCATTATTGCTCAGAGCACCCCGGTTCGAAAGACCTCTTTCAATGGTGTGACTGCACGAATTTCGGGAATATTTGCCAACCTCATCCGGATTCCTAATCATGGACCGAATTCCCACTGATAATAATTTGAAAAAATTAGCCTATATTTTTAGTGTTTTTGGTAATTTTTTTGTGGTGGGGTACATCATCAGTAATGGCAAGTCAAGGAGTTATCAAAATTATGTCTTCCACGATAAAAAAAAAATGCATTGAAATCCCCATTGAATAATGTTTATTTGAAAAAATTTAAATTGCTTTATATGTAAATTTTTTTGACATTTTCGGCCATTTTTTTTTTTTAAATTAAGATAAAAAAATCTCAAAAACAAAAATGTTTGCTAAAGATTTAAAACATTTATCTCTTTTTGTCACTAGTCTGAAAATGAATCGCAATTATTTACCTAGAAAAAAAAATTCCCCAATATAGAGATTGGTCTCTTTTCCTCCCATATTTTTATTTAAAACCACCATATTTCATAAAGGATATTATCATATCAAAGTCGTCGTTCTTCATTAACCATAATCTTCTACTGTTTGGTAGGGTCCATTTAATGCATCATTGTATTTAATTTATTGTATTTAAACATCAGTTTTATAAAAATGATTTATGAATATTTCTTCGAATGAAAACCCCCGTCCCTCCCCGAAAAAAATCATGGCTACGACCCTGGTGACATCGAAATATTACCAATGCGGAGCTAAGTAATGTAAAGAACTTCCAATCAAGAGACTACCGAAATTAAATGAAGGATATGGAGATGGATCTACTATACTCTGTCCAAAGAACTCAATAAGATCTGAAGACAAATGCTGGAAAGGAGCCCGCAAGACAGCAGAAAGTAGGGTAGGGAAGGAATGTGGGAAAAGGAAATATAATTTGCTAGAAAATAATTCAAGAAAATAAAAAAAAAATTGTGAGAAATCAAAGGAAGCATTTTGTGGAGACCCTATATTCCAAAGGGGCGACAAGACTCAAGAAGAAAATGTCGATGCTGTAAAAAGCCATGTTGGTACTTTTGAAAATTATTTTGAAAATGTATGAAACCATGTCGACAAGTAAAAATCAAATTGGAAATGTAAAGAATTGCATAGAAAACTTTATTGAAAGTAAAAAAACATGTCGACAATATAGTAAATATATCACAAACGTATTAAACTATGCCGATGATCGATAATATCTATATATAACAAATCATATCGAAAATTAAACTCAAAATTAAATAAAAAAAAACCTCGACAATGCAGAAAATGAAATTTAGAAACTAAACATTTGTCTTTAATGAAAAATTATCAACAATTTGTGAAACCATGCTAAAAAATGTGGGAAAATAATTGGAATATAAAAAGTATTTTCTCGACAATGTAAAAAATTTAATAATGAAGCAGAAAATCACATAGTTGCTCAAAAACATAAACAACCATGCAAACAATGGCACAGAGTTTCGTCGACAATACACAAAATGATATCGATAATGTAAACAAATATTTCGTCAGTTTATAAAAACGTGACAGTTACGTAGGCATGATATTTTTAAAATATATCACAATATGGAAAACTATGTCGACAATATAGAAAACTATTTCTAAAATATTGAAAATCAAAATGTAGAGAACTATGCCGACACTGTAAAAAACTAAAACTATATCAACCACTTAAAAAACCATGTCAACAATGTAAAAAATCAAATTGGCAATGTAAAAAATTGTGCCGACAATACAGAGCGTAAGCAATCTTATCGGAAATGTAGAAAACCATCAGCGTAGTTAAGAGCCCTCAACATCAAAATGTGCACTGATCTTAAGCATTGATTAGTTTTGACAGTTAAAAACTCATTGATGACACAATTCACGTCAAAATGATTCATATTAAAATAATAATGTAAATTTATATCATTATAAATTATATCTAAGCAATGAACTGGAATGTCATATGGAAATATGCTCACGTGGTAATACGCTCGAAAATATGATTTAATTCTATCTATTAATTTGTATACTTTGTCTTCATTTTTTTTTGGTTACAAATGCTTCAAATGTATGAATATAAACAAATGTGGGTAAATGGAAATTTATCCAACTGGGGATGAATGAAAAAATTTTTTAAATATAGTAAGTAAAAAATGGTAGTCATTAAAAATAAAAAACAAAAAAAAAAATATAATAAAAAAGTAGTCATTAATTTCTGCTGTACTATAAATTCCTGTCATTTCATTAGAAACACACCGAAATTATTATAATTATCAATGGCTGGTGGCATCAATAACAATTCTCTGTAATAAGAGCTGCTTTTATGCATTTCTATTATTTCATTTCAAAATATGAATTTATACATAATATTTTCATTATTATTCATAGATACTTGAATAATGCAAGTATTATTTACATTAAAAATCAACAACAATCCAATTTATTTGTTGGAAAAAAAAAAACAAAATATTATTTTTCATACTAGTATAAATTTGCATTACATATTTCGATTTCATGCTTTTGACCATGGTAATAATAAGTGTTTTCTATGCTTATTTGCTTCCTTGCTTGCTTGTTTACAAAATAAACAATAATAAACAACAAAAAACAATCAATAAATAATAATAGCAAAGAAAAACTTGTATTATTATATGCAGCGTTATTGCCGCGCTTTATGCTAGTGAAAAGGAAAACTAGGAAAACGGAAAGACGTAAAGCAAAGAGCCTAAATGTATGTCACGTTTCTATACCATTTCCATTTTCACTTCCACATTTTGCCTTATTTTTGTATTATGTTTGTGTATGTCTATTTGAAAGAAGAAATCTCAATGTTATTATTGACATTTCATGTCTTCGATATTTTTTTTTTAGTAGCACTATGCCGATTGGCTAGCTTAAATTGCTACTTTATTTATAAAAACTTATTTTGAAGTATGATTTCATGTAAATTTAATATAAGTATGTAAAAGCATTTAGAAGAAATTCATATAAAATATTGTTTAAAATTCATATCTGCTTTACAGAATAACAACAAAGACTAGTTCGTAATGGACAAGTACCACTTAACGAATGATAGACAAACTGATACTTGTATTTATATGTTGAATTTGCTGAATGTAGAGCATAGTTAATGTTTATGTAAAACAAATAGAAATGAAGAATAGATTAGAACAGTATAAATATATATATATATATTTCTACACAGTACCATGTATTTTTGTGTTGATTGTATTGTAGTATTAACGAAATATATTCATATTTTATTTATGTAAAAGAGACCAGCAAATTGAAAAATATTATAACACATTTGGAAGCAAAATGATTTATTACTTTATTTTTGGAAATTGATAAGTGGTCATAGTATTGCAGCCTAATGTATTCAGAGAGGAAGTATAACTAAGCATGTAATCAATAAATTTGCAATTGAGATACTGTGATTAATCACGAAGCATGTTGATATTAGTTAGAGACACGTGAGAAACGCGGAGGTATGAAAACTTTAGGTCTGGAAGCCTGAGTTATGATAACAATTCATGTTCTAAAAAATACAAATAATACACTATTTGATTGAATAAAATTGAGGAAAAAGCACATTTTACCATCACAGACTCTTTCCGGCATTCCTCATTCTATTGTGGAATACTCTAATCTAACATATGCAGATAAGGCTTTTATACCCCACTCACTGTATTACCTGTATCTTGCTTGCATAAGATTTTCTCGTTGATTTTTCTTCAGCCAGCAACTCGGCAATGTAGAAAAAATTTGCGTATCGTTTCCAGGCACAGTCTACACTCGCGCAGTTTTGTTTGTGGCAATAACAACATTTTCAACAACTTATACATTTGAGGAGATTAGGTTTTTACAATAACAATTTGTTACCGTCACTTTATATTTATAAATGTTAATTAAAAACTTTCGCAACTTTACATTAAATGAGCAAAAATTTACTTAAAAAACAAATGCAGTCGGAGCTGCAGCGAAAATGAAAATAATGGCGAATGGCCGTACATGCGTTGCCAACTAACTCAAAAATATGGTATTAATTACTTTATTTCGTCAGTTCTCACGGAGAGTGTCAACACCATCCCATTTGACATACAGATGGCGTACTCTCAAATATTATTATATGTGAATTTATGCCATCTGTACGTCACTCACATAGATAGAAGCCGCTGAGCAGTGCTTTAAATTTTTTATCGTAGTAAAAATTGAAAACAAACGTAGTGATATAATGAAAAACAACATTTTCTTATGAAAACAAAAACAATTTAATTAATTCATATAATTAATAAGTACATAAATCTAAGGAAATAAACAATTAAATTCAACAAATATAAATATTAGAGTGACCCTTCATTATATGGGGGGGAGGGGGGGGAAACAAATGCCCAATCTTCGGAAATATGCGAATAACAAGAAACTAAGAAATACAAAGTTTTGGGCCAAACAAATGAAATTTAAAGGTGCCTCAAAGCTATTGAAATCTTGAAAGCTGACGATTTTTTAATTTTTTTTTATTTTCAAACCTGAATACTTCTTTATTTATCCTAGCTGATCCTGCCTAGTTCATATTTTAAAGTTCTATGGCTTATTACTTATCTAAAATGCCCAAAATCATACAAATCGGCCAAACAAGAATAAAGTTATATGCTCGTAAAAGAAATCATATCCTTTACATAGCGTCACGATATTTCTAATTCCATTTTCAACTAATTTTTTTGAAAACGAAACATTCATCTTTGTGCCAATTTTTATATTTGAAAGCGGATTTTCGGCGGATATTTTATGTCTCCTTCTACCTACCGTTATTTTTTACTTAATCTTCACACTTTGCACTAGTCATCTGCACTCACATAATTTTCTCAGAAATCTTGAAATTATTGTTTGTAAATGAAAATCCAAATTATAAGAAAAAATTGACTTACACCACTTTTGCACTCAATGGCTCAGGCAACCGCATATTAAAAATAATCCCACTATAATCACCATTTCCATTACATTACCTTCAAGGAAGATTATTTCAAGGAAGTTCAACTTCAAAAACGTCAACATCTACAAATTTAAATTGGTTTCGCACTCAATCATTTTTTATTTTATTTTTCATTCTACTACTACTAACTAACTATTATATTTCTAGGAATTAAACCCGGGGTAGCTGGGTTTTCAGTCTAGCACTTTACCACTAGGTCACCTCATTTGCTTAGTGGTAAATGTCAGGTTCCCGGAACGACATGAATGCTTGAGTAGAGACTTCATGTGTTCTATGGTGACAGCGGATCCAAAACTTCAAGGATTCGGTTTGTACTTGGATGAGGAAAGTATGTACTAGGCAGATGGCGACAGTCTTCCTAACAAAGGTTTTCACTATCCTGGATGTGGTTTTCTGCATAATTAAGAAAAGTTGGCGTGGGAAATGTATAGGCGTCTGCAGCGATAGCTAGACTGCACTGAAGACCCCTGCTGACACTTCTAGCTCTTCGAAATTAGCCAGCGAGTGTAAGGCTAAACTAAATAATCTTGGAAAACACAACAAGTTATGTTATATGGGTTTCAAGAAACTCTGGTATAACAGGGACTTAATTAGCCAACGAAAGCCCTGCAATTCCACCATGGGTTCCGAAACCTTTTATTGGCATAACTTCTGGGGAGATCAAGCGTTGGATCAACAACTTCGTGGGTTCTATTCATAGAAGAAGATGTTCCGAGCTTCGCTCCTGCAGAATTGCAAAGTGCTTTGTAAAATGACCCGACAGGAAAACAGCGAATTTTCTTCTGAACTTGAGAAGGGACAACTTGAGATTCCTGGCATAACACATGTGGTTGGCACATAACCTATATGGGCATCGTCACCAATCCGGCCTGCAGATCTTGACTTAAAGACGTCGATACTACTGAGCATTACCTCTGTAGCTGTCCGGCGTTCACGAGAATCAGATTAAGGCTGTAGGGTAGTGATGTCTTAAGTAGAAATAATAATATTCATCAGTGAAACAAAGAAGTTCGAGGTTCAGTGACCTTAGACCTTTCTTTTTCCCATTTATCCCCTTACATATGTTTCCAGTCTTTCTACTTTCTTCTAAACCGAGTGCTTCGGATGCAGCTTTAAATTGATTAAGCCTTGACATGTTTTTAAAGTTTTGTCGGAGAACCATAAAATGCCTCAGAACTGTAAATTTCGGAGGTTTGTTTTAAAACTTGCAATTTCAATTTTAATAAGTGAAAAAATTTTATGTTAGGGCTTTAGCACATTAAAATAACGATATGCATATCAAAAACAATATTAACAATTTTCACTCAACTCATTTTCACTCATTCTAAGCGAGTAATGCTCTCAAATAGAAGTAGGTCACTTAACTTTCTTTTTATCTCATTTGAAATAAACAAAAATTAGTTTTATTTTCATGCACAACTTTCATTTTTTTCTCTTGTTTCTTTTTTTTTATTTTTGTTGTAATATTTTTAATATTAAAATATAAAAATTAGGTACTTATTAAATTTTTCCCCCTTTTGCAATATTTCAATAAAAATTTCGCTTCGCTTAACGCTAAGAAATGCAAAATTTTTTGCAACAGCACATTGTTACATTATTTCTCTATAATTTTCCACTTTCGACTGCGCGACTTTCAGCATTAAATATTAGGAATTTGGTCCAACGTTTTTTATTTTTTGCATTTTGCATTTCAACTTCAACGCAGGATAAAGCGCCAGAGGAAACTATGTAGAACAAGAACTAAGAAAATTGCAGTTTTTATTAAAAAAGCCCGACCGACCGACTGACATAAACTAAAAGCATAGAATAAAGAGTGAAATTGTAAATTGACAGTAGATTATGCGTACACTAAACCCTGATAGTTAGGAAAAAATTTAAAGACTTCCACTAAAGTAAAGTAAAATGGGTTTTTTGTTATTAATATTTAATAACAAAAAAAAGAAAGAAAAGAAAATATTTCTTAGCTACCAAATTAATTGGTTAAGTATAGTAGCTGTCCTGCTGTCCTGCTGTCCTTTTTAAAATGAAATATGTACGCAGGATAACGTAACGATGACGGGCGGCCGCGTAACCTGCAACTAACTACAACAATAGCTAAGCTGAACTTTACTGTACTGAAATGAACTATGTAAGCTATGTACGTCATAATTCAATTTAGCAAATTAAGTTGTATACCGAAATTGTTTTACTTACTTATTGTTTAAGTAAAGAGCAAAACCAGCGGAAAATAAATGCGTGCTGGTGTTGGCAGTATGTACTTAGGCTAACAACGCTAAGAATAGCACCGAATAATTTACGTTGAAACTTATACTTGATTTACAACCGCACGGTTGTGTGAAGCAACAGCAGCAATTGTTTACTTACCTACGCCCCCGTTTCCCCTATTCTCAAGCGTTAAATTATCGCTTGGGTTTTCGTGTGTATGTATGTATGCCTTTTTAGGTTTGTAATTCCATAATGAAAATTTAATGAGCTTCTATTTTTATACTAACCAAGTAGAGACAAATGTTCGTAAAAAAAAAAGAAGCAAACTTAAGGTGGAAGTAGATGATTTTTTAACCAATAAACCTTGGCCCATAAATAATTGCACATTTTGAACTGATAAAATTTGCACAAGAATTGAATTAGTTTGCTTGAATAGAAATTTGAATTAAAATTTATTTAAATTTGAGTCCTTGAAATAACTGGCACTAATTCAGATCCTCTATACCTATGCGTTTGTTAAAACAAGCCAGCGAATTCAACATTTTTCTTAAGCTGATTTTAAAGAAGTAAGAGTAGTAGTAAGTTTGTGCGCTTAATTCGAATCAGGTTGCACAATTTTTCTATCATGTCAGGGTTTTTGAGAAATTAGTAATAAGAAACTACAAACAATTTAATTTAATTATATATAGAGTTTAGAGTTGTGGGTGGGCTGGACTTTTAACCAAAGCACTCAGTCAGCGAGGACCATTGTGCTATACCCAAGGACAGAACCAGTAGAAGAGAGTAGAGAGACAGGAAAGTTATATGAGGATAGATGGGAAGAAGAAAGGTCTAGGGTCTCTCAACATCGAACTTCTTTGTTTCACTGATGAACCTTAGAAGCTCAGGAAGAGGCAGAGTATGGACATTATTCATACTCAAGACCTTAATCTTATTCTCGCGAACGCCGGACATCTAATGCTCCGTAGTGTCGTCGTCCTCAAGACACGATTAGCAAATTGGATCGGTGATGATGCCCATGTTGGTCATATGCTGACCACATATATTGCTCCCTATGATGACACCCACTAGTAATCTCAGGTCCTTTCTTCTTAGTTTGAGAAGAAATTCCGCTGATTTCCTGTTAGGTTGTCTCACGAAGCACTTTGCGGTTCTGCAGGAGTCAAGTTCGGACCATCTTTCTCTATGGATAGAAACCACGAAATCGTTCCGGACCCCATGGTGTAATTGCAGTGCCTTCATTACAGTGTACTGGAACCCATAGAAGGCATAACTTGTTGTGTTTTGCAACACTATTTAGATTTGCCTTACACTCGCTGACCAATTTTGAAGAGCTGCCATGGTTAGCAAGGGCCCTCAGTGCAGCTTGACTATCACTGCAGATACCTATGCACTTCCCATGCCACCTCTTCTCAATTATCCAGCTCACTTCGTCTAGGATAGCGAAAACCTCCGTTAGGAAGACTGACGCCATCTGTCCAGTGGAAAAAGAGTACTTGGTCTCATCGTCCAAGTACCAACCGGATCCAGTACCGTTTAAGGTTTTTGATCCGTCGGTAAAGAAGACATGACGAAGACCCCGGAGTACGACCTCTGGACTTAACCATTGATCACGTTTCGGGAACCTGACTTCATATCTTCTTCCAAAGCGGATGCAAGACACATGATTGTCCACGGGCATCAAGAACCGTGGGCACTGTACTGATGCCCTACAACCGCCTCGACATGCCAGTCTCCATTTAACCGGAGTTTGTAGGCCGCTCTCATCGCTTCTTTACGAATTTGAAGATCCAGAGAAAGCAAGTCAAGCAAAGCATTGAGGGCATCATCAGATGTAGTACACATTGTACTAGTGATACCCTGGCACACACTTCTCTGAAGCCTGGTCAGAGAGGATATTGTGGACTTAACCAAAGCTCGTCTCCACCATACTACAGACACATACGTGACAATAGGTCTTACAAGAGCAATGTATACCTAGTATACCAGAGTTGGTTAATTATATATAAATAGTCGCTGATTTATTCGTTGTAATGTTAAAAAAATCTAATTAATTTTAAGCGTATTTATCCCATTTTTATACCAGCGCCAACACCAAACATTGCAAGTATCTTGAAGATGCAAATGAGTAATGACTAACTAATGAGAAAACTAAAAGGATAAAAGTTGTAAAATATTAAAAAATTCACAAAGTAAATAAACGCGAATCTGCGATAATGTACCAAAGTCGGCTTATAAATACTTTCGAAAGTGCTTTTCAAAAGGTTTTCTCGCTATTTTAATCATATAAAATTCAACATTACAAAAATTAGCTCAAACTAGAATAGCATTTAAAGTAGCAACTAGTTAAAACTTCAGTTTTAGTTAAAGAATTACAACGAGAGCTCGTTAAGGTGTTACAAGGACTAAATGCTCACTAGAAATTCTTCAGTGATGGAAGCGAATTACGGGAAATAAATGAAGCCGCTGAAATGCTGACCAATTTTTTTCTGTGTAATTTTTTGATAGAATCAGTGCATAGAAGTTAACAGAGTTGCCAAGTCAGGAATGTTCAAATAGCTCTGCAAAAATTTCTAAAAAAAAAATTGTGTATCAACGAACACAAGGCAGAAGTGAAACTTCTTGTGAACTAAACGAAACACAAGCAAATGAAATTTTTCAATCGCTAAATTTTTTACTTCATTGGCTTGTGTTTTTTAATTTCCTTTGCTTGTTTCGTTTAGTTCACAAGAAATTTCATTTCTGCCTTGTGTTCGTTAATACACAACCAATTTTTTTTTTTTTGGGATTAATGCTAGAACAAAAATTGCAACTCTGTACCGGTAATGTCGATGACAATTGTAGCGAACTCTTTTTGTGTGCGACATCTTCACGTAATTCCTTGGACATTTGCGCCATCTGTATGTGAAATGTATAATTGTGATAAACTTTTAGATGGCGACGATACACATTGTTCTTTCTGCCATAGGCGTATGTGTGTGTGTGTGTAATTAATATGTTATATTGAATTAAAACTATTTATGAATCGTTTATTATTATATAGTTTGCTCGTGAATTCAGTTACGGAATATTGATATTTAGCCCCTCCTGCACATTGCTCGACAAAATTATGTCGCATTGCAAACTTACGCGCTACGTCACATCCGGTTGGTTTTACTCTAGGACAAGAGAAAAGAAGTTTCACTTAAAAAAAGTAGAATGATGTCAAAGTTTATGTATTTAACCCTTAAAAACCCACTGATAACTGCAGTGACCAACCATTTTCGCGTCTGTCCGGCCACTATTTTGCTTTCTCCATTTAAAATAAAAATCTGATCTTACTGTCTAAAGTTTTCTTTATCGATTTTTGAGCCACTAACTGAATTTTTTTTTTTTTTTCAAATATTTGTTTGATAAATATATTGCGAATGCATTTTAATTAATTCTCCAGATAATCTCCAAAGGTTATTACAGAGATCAACCATGTAAATCGAAATTACTAAACCTTAAACTAATTTATCTGAAAACATGCAGAACACGTCAAACGTTGTTCGGAATCACAAATACTGGGTGCCTAAAGGTTAACTCATTAAATCCTGGGGCTAGAAGGGCTGTTCGAATATGGTGCGACTAATATTCTTCTTCGTAACACAATACAAATGTTCGATGGAGACTTTTCTTGTTAATCCAGTCGAAAGAAGCTTTGATTTTTAGCATGTTGCATTGCCTTGCTGAAATAGTGCATTCCGGGTATTAGTGTCACCAAACAATGTCAAAAACGATTTTTTCTATTCACCTTTCCAAAGTTCGAATGCCATGCTGCCATGCACCATCACCCACACTAAAATGCTGCCACCCCTATGCTTTAAAATCGGCACTACACACTCCATTTCATACTCTTTGTCTACACTTCTCCTTATGTAGGTGTAACCAGGTTATCAACGACAGGGCTGCCAACTTTACTTTTATTTTAAAAATCTATTTGGAAGAGTCTTGTTTTTTTCAAAATTTGTTTCTTGTATATTCTAAGCCGCAAGTACTTTTAATGAATACTCTCTACCACTAGCGGATCCAGACATTTCCTGTACATGTTGGAACTTGATTTTAAACCCTTTTATTTGTATTTGCATATTTTTTTTTTCGACAATGCTGATTTTAGCTCCTGCTTTACATCCCTGGAGTGGCCAATTTTTTTTATCATGTCATGTCACTTTTCTTGGTTTAGCACAGAATTATTTCTATTTGGTAAAAAAAAAATTGAATATTCCGAGATTCGATGAATGCTAAAAGTTACAAAAGCTACAGAGTAATCAAAATCATAGCTTATTAAAAAAGAAAAATTATTATAGAAAAGTGCTGTTCCAATAACTTTTTGCTTCAGTTAAAAATAATTTGACCATTACAAATTCACTAAAATTTAATTCCTATAAATGATTTAGAGATAAAAACTAAAGGCTTTTAAAATGTAACCTATCAATATTCTAATACAACATTAATATTGATAAGTAAACATAAATAAAAGTATGAATGTGTGGGTGCGTCTGTGTGGGCCTATGTGCGTTTTTGCATACTTAAGGTGACCACATTTTCTTTAAAAAATAATACGGATTTTGCGACATCATTGCTACTGGACGGCTGCTGTTATTGGAAGATAAGGGCGCAAACAATACTCATCGGCTGTGAGTAACCGTTTTTACCCATGGTCTTCGAATTGTAATACGGATTTTCTGGTCTAACCTAATAAATATAAAGCCTCTGTGTGTCTGGATCGGAAGAGAGAAATAGAAGTCAAGCTACCTAGTAGGCTGCGTGAAAACCAAAAAAGGATGGCAGAGCGCGAAACTAATCAACTTGGTAAGAGCTTGATGGAGCTTAAGACCACTGCTGGGAACCGCATGCCGCGGTTTTATGACATCATTGATGCCCTATGTCTCTCTAGGGATTAAAGAAAATGCATGGGAAGAAAGCATTGAAGCTTTAATATTTTATAATAAGTCGAAATTGAAGATCTTTTTTTAAATTTGGATTTTTTCTACATTTAGATATTACACCGTGCGACAAAAATCAACTTTTGCCTTAAGACAGAGAGACAACCATATGTTCGAAATATGTAATCGTATTAGTTCTGAGCTGGCTGTGGGTTCAATTGCCAGAGCTTCAAAGCTTACAAAAATTGTATTGTTAAAAAATCAAATAAAAAAAAAAGAATGTAGTTCACAGGTCCTTGAAAATCTATTATTTGGAAATTCTTTTTTTATTTCTCCTTCTACTTCTCTTGGAGCTTAGTCATCATTAAATTTGAAGCTTCTGAGTGATGATCTGGGGTTTGACTATAGACATGCGTTGAATATTCGCATCTTTATGCTTCGGGAAATTTTCGAGCTTCTCCACACTGTTTTTTTTTTTTTTGTCGTTCGTTGGAAGGTAGAAATCTTCATAGATACCGCAGAATTCCTGTTCTACGGTTATGTCGCATTCCTACCGGTCTCTTTCTACTCTCCCCGCGGGACTACCCGTAGGTATTACTTGGCGGGGGTGGATCTAGCAGTTCAGTTCTCAATCTGTTCCTGCTGTTCTGTTCTCGTTCTTTCTCTTTCAGTGGCGCGTAGCTTGATCATAATCCCACAGTGGCTGTAGTTCGCTCAAACGCAGCTGTGGCTTTGTTGAGTCTGTATTTAATATTCTGAATTCGGTACTGTTTCATAAAATTCAGTTCAATTGGTCAGCTTTTGTATATATGTACATTTATATCGTATTACAGTTAAAAGCCCAATTGGATTAAGTTCGCAATATGAACACAAATTTGCATTAAAATATTCTTCATTCTCTCTATTTTGCTGTTGTTTTTGTTGTTTCATACCTACACATTTTATCAACTATTTATATAGAAATGCAGATATATGTTCGTTTGTATGTATGTATGTCGCATTTTTATATGTTTGTAGAAGAAGACTACACAGCAAATTAAATTGAATAAATTATTTACATAACAAAATGGCACATAAACAAATGAGTGAATTAAATATCCTTGCTGAATTGTATATGTGTTTGTATAGGTATGTATATATGTATAACTGAGTTTGTATTTCAGTTTGTATGGTAGAAATCAAACGATGAATGAATAATAGAAATAAATGGAAATAGCATAAAATTTTAGTTGATGATTTCATTCTGAAAGCATTAGATACTACATTCATATATTCATACATTTGAATATTTATGAGTAGCTGCAGTAGTGTATGTATGTATTTATTTATGTATTTGCACTGCTGCAATACCATCAAATACATTAGCAGTGACAACATGTTAGTAGCTACCCAGAAACATTAAAACTTTGGATTATCAATATTGACATTATGAGAAAGTAAATACATAATAGAATTCTAGTTGATTTAGGTCGAATTTCTTAGAGTTTCACATTCTTCTCTATAGAAATATTTTGCACTTATGGAGACAGTGGTTTGTCTATCCCACTCGTGTCTGCACACTAGCGTAAATATAAAATCAGTTTAATTGGTTGATTAAATAAGTGTTCGAAACAAAGTAAAATATGAAGATTATAATTGAAACATGGAAAGGCATGTATATCAGCTTGTAAGATTAGGCACTCGATTCACAGTATTTTTGTTTTTTAACGGTTGCACCAGTGTAGATATTGTAACGGAGCGTTCTTTCTCTTGGCCTGGGTAGAACTCAGCGGGTTCCAGAGGTTCTTTTTGTTACAATTATTTATTTTTGTGCAGGAGACCTAGTTGAACACAAAGACACCAATTATTATCTTTTTACAATTCATTTAATAATTCAGAAAATAATCTTAAAATCACTTAATCTAACACTTTTGATGATAATACACTTTTTAGAGAACCAAGAGGGCGCGCTGGTGTAGCGCCGCTGCTATGCTGAAGATAATTCGATGCTTAGAGAACCAAGAGGGCGCGATAGTGTAGCGCCGTTGCTATGATGAAGTAACAGAATGCGTGGGGAACCAAGAGACGCGCTAGTGTAGTGCCGCTGCTGATTTAAAGAAATACAACGCTTGTGTGTACTCCGCTGCATTTGGTGTACCCGATGATTTGGCTTCGGTTCGTTGTCTCCCTCCTAGGGACCAAGTCGGCTTACATCCACGCGTGGAAGTAAGACCTGGGGTTTTATTGCGTACGAGACCAAGTCGGCTTATCACTATGAAGGTGGCTAAAAACACGCCAATCATAGATATAAGACCTGGCGTTTTCTGTCCTACGGGACCAAGTCGGCTTACTGCTATGGAGGTCGATCTAAACACGTCAATCATAGAAGTGAGGCTTGACGTTTACTATCCCGTAGACCAGGTCGGCCCGCACATGAAGGTCGATACAAACACGTCAAACATGTACGAGGCCCGGAGCTTCCTGACAACGTTCGTATCTGGGTCACTAGGGCTTGTCCGTCAGTGGAGGGGAATCCGCCCTACTGGGTTTTTTCTTGTCCTATAGTTGTTGGTACATCAAATAACTCACCTGCACACTTTGTCTGCTATCACTGGTTCACTGGCTGCTATCCACAATCTGACTGTACTGCTGTTGTGCACGCTCTTTCATAGCCAGTTCTTCCTCTTTTTTGTAGTACTGGAAAATGACGCGCTATTTGTATCTTTTCTGCGATTGGTCGTTCTCGATCGTATGATATTATTTTCCATCGGATTTTGAATTGCCATCACAGCAGGTTGTCTACCATCATACGATGATCCCGTTACTTGTGTATGCGCTGCTGGCAGCATGAATTGTAGTTTATTTTTTTGTTGTTGTTTATTCTTTGGCCCAAGTGACTTTTGCCTTTTTTTTCTCTTATTCATGCTGGTGTACAGTGGTGGTGTCGATGTATAGTGGTGGTGTTGATGTACAGTTGCGGTGTTGGTACTGGTGCATAGGCCTCAGTTGTATTTCCTGTCTAGGTTACATTTCACACATACGTTAATTGCGTGAGTCTCAACTTGAAAACTGCTGAGATATTTCCCCATCGTTTTATATATATTTAAAAATGCCTAAACCCACAATTGTGGTCGGTGGTCGTGTCGTCGCCAAAATAATCGTCTTCATAAGAACATGTTATTTTTATAATTTAACAGTTGTAGTCGTGTAGCTGCCGTCGCCAATGTGTATGGTGCATAACTCTTTATCATTTCTCTCTCCCTCTCTTCCCCGCCTTTTCCCCCTCTTTATTCCTCTTCTGTTTTACTATACTACCGGCCCTTCTCACCCTCGTTTCCTTATTTGTATCTCTTTCGCTTTCTCTTCACCTTTTTGTTCTACGCAAGCTTTTTGTTCCTTTTTCGTTATATCCCGTATCACTCTCTTTTTTCATACTCCTCTCTCCCATCTATCCTCCCCTTTTCTTTTACTTATCTAAATTTCCTCTATTTTTCGTTCTCCTGTCCTTTCCTTTCTTATTTCATATTTTTTCTCTCTTCTTTACTGCCTCTTTTATTTTTCTTTCTCTAACTAACTCTAACTCTTTCTCTACTAACTAACTAACTTTTTTTCCCATCACTTCTTGATTTATGTCGCTTAACCCTCTAGTTCATAAATTTTTGTCTGATTTAAAAGAAATTGGGATTGATAAATTTTGATGTAAAAAACATAAATCTGATCTCAAAAACCTAAAAAATTTATTGCTCGTGGTTTTATGAAGCCGGAAAGGTTGAATGCCTAAAAGTATTTGTTGTTTACAAAACTTTTCATCAATTTGTTTTGAGTAATTAAAAATTTTGTATAAAAATTTCAAAGTCCTAACTACTCACATGGGAAGTATTTCATTTCTTTTTTAATTTTTTTCACTTTTCTCTCAAATTCAATCAAAATAATTAATTTTCTTGTTTTTCATAAATTTTTGACTTTGACTGTCGCTAACTTCTGTACTACGCATCATAACTTATAACTGATGCATTTTTTCAAAAGCTTAAGGAATTCCATAAGCGAAATGATAAAATGTAGCAAGAAAAAACTATTAAAGTGGTAATTACATCCGTTTTGATGAAGGCTGTCTAGACAGACGCTTGGGAACTTGAGGGTTAAAATTTCATTGGCACTTCCCCCTTTCTCTCCTTTTCATTTTGCCCTCTTGCCCTTCCTTCTTTTTTCTTTTTAAGCCTCCTTTTCTTATTCGTATTCTATCTTTTCCTATGTCTTCCGACTTTCTTTCTCCCCCATTTCGCTATATCTTCCCCATGCCCATCTTTTTCCATATTCTTTTTTTTATTTCCGCTTTTATCTGTTTTGTTCTCCCTTTCCCTCTCTCTCTTTTTTAGTCTGCCTTTCTGTCTATCATTTTATCTCTTCATTTCTTTCCCCTCTTTTTCTGTGAAGAGTCGGCTAAATAGTTTGTTCTTATTATGCAACATGTAAAAAATTAAATATTTTATTAAATATTTAGAAAGAAAATAACGTTTAACATATCTGCCAGTCATTTCCCATGCTCCTCTCCAAAGTTTAAGCAAAGTAAAGAACAGAATTAGCAAAGTTCCCACAAACATGCGGTAATGAAAAGTTCTGAAATTTTTAAAGTTTAATTTTTTTTTTTTGAATTTCAACTTTAAACTTTGCGCACATACACTCAAAGAAAAAAGTTCTATTAATTAGTTCAAATTAAATCAGTAATGCATTTATACATAAACAAGAATTGCTTATTAATTCTATACTTAATAGTAATTCTACAGAATTTAATAGTAGGTATTTACACCTACCATTGATATAAAAGTTCGTACATTGACTAATTTTAAAAGAGAAAAATTTTGGGTTTATATATCTAAATAATAGATGAAAATTTTCTCTGTGTTTTTTTTTTTTTTTGTTTCGAAATAATATATGTAAGCACATAAATATATGTCTGCAACACGCACACACTTATACACCTTGAAAACGCGAACACAAACACACCAAGTTATTAAAAATTAGTATGTTTATCCTAGATAAGAGCGCGATGATTCTGTTGTTAAATTTTTCATACGCTTTTTTCTCTTTCTTTTAACTTGAATGGTTATATATGCAAGTATGTGTACATATATGTACATGTTTCTGCCTGCATCCGAATATAAGTAAATATATATATATATCTGTATATATATATTCCAATCTTGCTTAATGTACTTTGTACGCAAATGATATAATCACACATACTTATATTCACCCACACACATGCAGCTAAACTTATACACAGCTGATTCGTTATTTCCGCTTTAAAAATATCAAAAGCATTTTTCATTGTTGAGTTTTTGCATCTACACACTCACAACAAGAGTTAACAAAACGGAAATTACTCAAAGCGAGATTATGTTGTGCTAATGCTTTTGACGTGTGTTAATTTTTGAAATACATACACACTCACAAAATGACATACATACACATATATATATACTTTTGATTATATATAAGCACACACACACATCCACATTAGTATGCAATTAAGAACAACTTGTTCATTTGCTGCTACTGCTGCTCCTGTTTGTTTTGAAAATCGTTTCTTTCACACGAGTATCACAACATTTATACATACTTAGTATCAGTGTACAGTTGTGGACAAAATTAAGAGAACATTTTCATTTGGAGATAAAACATCCACAATTTAGTTGGGATGTAAATTATTTCTTTTCTTTTTCATTTCATTTCTTTTGAGATAGCCAGCGCCATTTGGAGGAGTATAATCTCTAAAATTTCGGAAATTTTGTAATATAAATGGATTTATCCTGCAACACAGATATTTATGTATGTTATTTCTTAGAAAGAAGGGCATTGGCTGGATTGCATATTCATATTTCTTAGTGAAGAGTTAGAAGCATCTGGTAAGCATTTGCCAAAGCAACAAGTGGCAAAGTTAAAACCTTACCTTCATTCTGGGAGAGATTATGAAACCTTTTTATGTGGACTGGTGACAGACTGCAGCAGTAGTGATTACTGTAGTTAAAAAGTAATGTCACACTCAGTTCATCGAGACACAATCCTCTAAAAGATTTAGACTTAGAAGTGCCTTGAATCCGGATTCATCTGTCATGTCAGGATTTTTAAAAAATCTTGAGAAGTTAAAAGCAAGAATCGTAATCATTGTAAGCGGATTTTACTAATTTTTTTTTGTGATTTTAATTTGGTGACTTTAATAACACTGTTCTACAAATGGAAACTTTTGAAAACGAGCAGTGAACTTAGGGTAATGGGAGGTCGCTGAGTCCGAATCCGTGGTCCGTTTTGCTCTGCTACGTCACAATTTTATTTTTATTGGCATCAAAATTTTTAAAATTGGAAAAAACAGAAAAATTAAAAATGCAGTTCATATTTTTTTCATCAAAACACCCATTTTTACAAAAAAAAAATTTTAGACTTTTTTTATTTTTTAACTTTAAAATTTAAAAAAAAAATTTTTTTTTTTTAATTAATTAATTTTTTCGTAATTTTTTTCATCCTCGTTATCATCGTTCACTTTTATCTCGTTGTTAGCTTAACCCTGTAATGCCTAGTGGTGCCATATGACACCTTGTCGCTGAGCCGTTCCTGAGCCAGGTTCAAAAAAAATTGTTTTCTCAAATTACTTTGGTATCTATATAAAATAGACAGAGCGAAACGGACCACGGATTCGGACTCAGCGACCCCCCATTACCCTAAGTATACTTGTACCGTCTCTGGTCATTTTTGGCTGTTGAACAGTGTAATAATTGTATGATTTTTATTTTTTCGGTCTAGTATAAAATTCATTGTTTTTTTATGTTTTTGCTCAACCGAAAAAATCAATTTATGATTCTTATTTTTTATTCAAAGAATAAAAAAAAATATGAGTCTATGTTTTTTGCTCAGGAATAAAAGTTTTCCTTCGCGATATGTTTTGTTTGCTCAAGAATAAAAATTAATAAGAGTGAGTTTAATTTTTTTTCTATAACAAGAACGTCGCTTTGCTTTGGTATCGTGAGGACGGAGACAAAAAATTGTCTGTTAAGTTTTTGTTTACGAATGAAATAACAAGAAGAACAATTAATGAAGATCGAGTCGATATAACCATTAGATATTTTATATAGGGCAGAGGGTCCCAAGATAAACATTGTATTGAGAAAGTGCTCTAGAACTCAAACTGAATAAGATAGCTTAAAGTGATATATACCGTATGAAAGTACATTAGGTTGGATATCTTTTTATTTTGCACTTAAAAATTTTTTTAAGTATATTTCAAAATTGTAAAAAATTTTAATTTTCAAAAAAGTGGCCCCAGGATGGACATCACTTAAAAATTCACAAAAAAAATCTGAAAAATCGAAAATAAATTTAAATGTAAAGATTTTAAAGTCAATTCTCTATTTTTTTGTTATATTTATTCGGAGAAATAGCATACAAAAATTTTAGGCAGAATCATCTGAGTCACAGTTCGATCATGTGTTCGGCGTTGCAATATTTAATTCAACACCAATGAAAAAATATACATCTCCTTCCACCTTCCTTCCTGCCACCAAAATGTACATCTTTGGAAACACTACGCCATTTTTTCAGCATCAGTAAAAGTTTTTACACAAGCACAGTATCGATCGAATTGTTTTAGAATATTATTATATGATAAATAAATAGGATGATAGTCAACTTTTCTGTTCGAAATCACAAATTTAGTTAACTTCACTGATTCAACTAAAAAATGTTAAAAAACTTTTCGAAAAAAAATTCCCGCCGTGTTTATATCAGAAAAATAGGCAGATCTTTTCTCTTCGAGTATGCATAAAAAACTGCGTCTATACAAACGACAACAATACCATAAAGCAGGAGGTGCTGTCACCTTATGAAAAAATTGTATACTTAATATTCATCTTGGGGCCTTGTCTATCTTGGGGCCCTCTACCCTAATAAATAGGGGAATGTGGGCAATGTCGAACCACACTTTGATTTTGACTGATAACTCTCCCTAAAATTTTAATTTTTCAAAATTTGAGAAATGGAGGTTTAACTAGAATTTGTTGTAAAGTTTTAAGCATCATACCTACCAAAATATTCGATTTTGTCATTTTGAAAAATCGTAGGGAATGTCGAAGCACTTCGTAAATTGAGAAAATTCGAACAAATATTGATGTAAAACGTTTATTTATGACTTCGTTATGAAAAAACATAAGATTTGAATGAAAAATATAGAGAAAAAATCGATGTTATTTATTCGGAGTCGCAGTTTTTGCATGTGAAATAGCCACCAGTCATGTGTACACATCGCAAATGAGCAGCTCGATTGCACTTGTTGCAATGAATCGTGTTGTTTCGGTTCTGCTTCTTAGCCAATTTTTTGCCGCAAATGATGCAGGAATCATGATCTACTTCTCCATCAGAAGTTTTTGGCTCTTGCTGCTTCTTCTTTGGTGTTATTGAAGCCTGAATTTTTTGTTTTTTTTTTGCTAGATTGGCCTTTGCATCCTCTTCTGTATTTGCGCTTCGGCCTTTTTGCACTTGTTAACAGCTTTTTGTTGCAAATCGCTTACCACTTCAGGCGATGTTAAAATGCTTGTTTGCATCGGCTTGAGACTCCGATTTGACTTTTT
The DNA here is from genome assembly GCA_963691655.1 of Toxonevra muliebris. Taxonomy (NCBI): domain Eukaryota; kingdom Metazoa; phylum Arthropoda; class Insecta; order Diptera; family Pallopteridae; genus Toxonevra; species Toxonevra muliebris. The sequence goes on from OY829326.1 coordinate 122,161,860, forward strand.
GGCCGGTGTATCTTGCTTTGCTGGACCAACAGCTTTTAACGCATCATGTAGAGAAGCAAATGATGTACCAGATGTGCTGGCCACTTTAGATGTTGAAGCTTCAGATGTTAAATTTCTTCAAATAGCGCATTATTCTGGATCGGGATAAGCCACGACCATTGGCAACAGTTCGTGACGATTTCTTGTTGATTTTAATCTCCTTTATGGCCGCTAAATATTCTCGGAGATCATCTGATCGATCATGCTTTACAACGTAACGCGGCATATTGACGTTAAATTACTAAAAAAATTCAAAAAAAAGTTTTAAAAACTACCTATAACTAATTTTTTGTCGATAATTTACTATTTAATTAAGAGGTTCGATACTCCCCACAAAAAGTAGTTCGACATTCCCCAGAAGCTGTGTTCTACAAAATAGCCGCCCATGACTCGCAGAACCAAATTTCATGCAGAAAAACTTTTTTGACTGTAAATAATATTCACACACAATGATTTGAAAAATATTTACCTGCTTGGTTTTATGCAAAAATGTTGAAAAAGCAATGTAATTTTTAAAACACAAAAACACTTTTGGAATCTCAAAAATCATTTGATTATCGCAGACAGTACAAAATACGTCTCATCTGTTCGACTGCTAATGACAAAAATGTGACGAAACTGAAATAACAGGATGGCAAAAGTTTCGTATAGATCGAATGTCACATAATGCAGATAAAACTAATGGTTCGACATTCCCCATGGTTCGAAATTCCCCACATTCCCCTATCAATTTGTTTTTAAAAATAAGATTCTGATAACAAATTCCTTCGATTTTCGTTGCCCAAAATTCGATTTTTAGAAAAGTCGTTCAGACGGCATTTGATTTTTCATCTGTCAACTTCTATTTCTTTTTTTTTTTTGAGATCATTTACTTTTCTCACACTTTTTACAAGGAACTAATGTCATCATGTTTGGCAGATACCAAAAAAAAGTACTAAATATTGTAATAGATGAAATATTTTAGTAGCATTCTTTCAATTCTCTCAGAAACACAGAGTTGCATAGCGAAAAGTCATAGCCAAAAAACGTTTTTCGTTGAAAATCGGCTGAAAATCTGATTTTCATTTGACAATTGCTTTATGACGAAAATTCAATTTTCAATGGATTTTCAGCCAAAATCGATTTTGAGCACCAAAATCAAATTTTCAGCCGCCATGTGAACATACTATAAGGTCATTTAAAACCAAAATAAGTGCGGAAAATTTATCACCATTTTTGAGTAAACAATTATTAATTTTTATATCAGAGCCAAAAAATCAGATAGTGATTTTCATCTTGAATAAAAAAATCAAATCCTAAATTAATTTTTTCGGTTGAGCAAAAACATAAAAATCAAAAAAAATATTTCCACCAGATCGAAAAATTAAAAATTTATAATTAATTCATTTGAATTTTTAGTGGTAAAAAGTCAATCAAAATCGGCATTATTCTTGTGCCTATTTATAAACCCAACTTTTTTAAATAGTCCACTGATCAATATAATATAAAAAAAGCTTAATAACGCTTGCAAATTTTTGCCTACAACTGTATATTCATACATACATATGTTTATATGCAAACTTTTTTCATTAGAATTGTGATTGCTTCATATTTATAATAAACTTGTTAATGTTAATATAATTTGGTTGTCTTTCTAATTATGTAACACCTAATATATTTGAAATGTGAAGCGGGGAAAAGGGAAGGAAATAAAATTTATAATTATTTCGTTGCATTTATAATGAATTATAAAATTTCATTAGCTCTTCAAATTCATATTGGTTGACAAGAAAATCTCACTCGCAATCATTTAGATGCGGTTAAAAAATTTTATTAATGACATACACGCAACTATGTATATTAAAATTTACAATTTCTGATGTGGTAAGTCGGTGAGATTACAATTTCAAATAACTACACATAATTAATTTATAAACATCAGCAAAATACAAGAATAGTTGATTAAAATTTAAGTGAATAATTCAATACTCATGAACAAATTCAGACTAACATTAGTTACATTGAAGATTTATAACTGTTGGTATAACTGAGATTACAATTATATCATGAGCGATATGGTAGATTACAATAGGTTCCTATTCAGGACTAGATCAAGTCGTTTGTTCAGCAGAACGTGAAGGTTAAATAGTAGCTGCCCCGTCAAAACTTTGTAAAATGCCCAAGGCAAATTTTTTTTTTTAAAATATGAAAGTTAAAACTGTTTAAAATCTACTGAAATATGAGATAATATGAACACAAGTCTTAATCAGTGAGACTAAACATGAGATAATGTGAACACAATTCTTAATCACTGAGACTAATCATTTGGTAGATAAATGATTGACGGGGCAATAACTTGTAACTTCAGCAACAGATAACGACAATGATAACACTGTGCTCGAATGTAAAAAAAAAAAAAATTGTAGCAGACGGGAGACATATCGTTTCTAACTAATTCGGGGTCAAGGAATTCAGTGGTGGTAACCGTTTTTTTCCCCTATTAGCAGCCTTTCATACAAATTCTTTTTTTTTGAAGTTTTGGTTTGGGGGTATACTACGAAGTTTCATGTTCCTCTTCTTATTGCGGTGGAAATTGGTATCGCGAGTTTTTTTGGCATGAAAAAACTGAAGAGTCTGATATTCATTTGCAGAAAAAAATTATTTTAGACTTAGCTCCCATACAAAAAACCGTCAAAAATCCCCAAAAAGCGGAAAATTTGTATGGGAGGTACCCTTATTTTATATCGAAATAAATTAAATTTTTGCACACATAATTTTTTTCGTTAACAAATTAGTTTCTGAAAGTTTCAGAGCAATCGGCCAAAAAATAAGCATCCAGTTCTCATAAAAGCTGAAAGTTTGAAACATTTTTGAAATTTGGTTTTATGTTTCCTAAAACTAAGTTTACAGTTTTTTGTTATTCAGTGACCTATAGTAAAATTTAATGGGCAACATATTTCTTGAACATATTAACACTCTATCAACCCTCGTAATGGGTCAAAAAAATTACTTTTTTCGATAAGGGCAAAAATGACCCGTACTGATGGGCGCTAAAGGATTAATATGTTTGGGGGGAAATATTCTAGGGGAAATTCTACTACAAATTTCCGACCATACAAGCTTTGATGCAAAACTAATAATTTGTCTTATGGTTTATTTTACTTAATCTGTTAGAAATACGCATACAAAAAAAATTTGAGATGAACTTTTAAAACGCAGAGACCCGTATAATTTTTTTCCCGAGTTCTATCAGAATCCACTTGTAGAACCTGTTGTTTCTGAAAAAAAAAAATATTTTTGTCAGATAGTGTAACTTTCGTGTAGTAACGTTTGATCACTAATGATGAGAACTGGACAAATATTCCACTTTTTGGGGATTTTTGACAGTTTTTTGTATGGAAGCTATGTCAAAAATTATTTTTTTCTGCAAATAAATATCAGATTCAGGTTTTTCATGCCAAAAAACACCTTGATACAGATTTTCGCCGCAATAAGAAGAGGAACATGAAACTTCGTAGTATACTCCCAAGCCAAAACTTAAAAGAAAAACGGTTATCACCACTGAGTTCCTTGACCCCAAATTAGTTAGAAACGCTATGTTTTCCGTCTGCTACATTTTATGACTAGCACAGTGTAATTAGAGACTTTGACTTAAAACAGAAGTAGTTGCAAATTCTCCCAATTCTACCCCCAGGTAATGGCAATTACTCAAAGGCAATCGAAATGGCCAAACAAGTCTTCCTCAAAACCAAATTCTTAAAATTTTTTCTAATCAGAACTAGCGCAAGAACCATTAGTTCTTAATACTCAGAAGTAGTTGGTAAGTCATTGCAGTATTCAAATCGTGCGAAAGTCATAAATAAGTACCAAACCGGAGTCTCGTATATCGAAACCTAGTCGTGCTAAATAGAACAAAAAAATGTCAACAGCTCTTAAAAATTATTTCAGTCTCTAATATTTTTTTTTTTGTTTTAAGAAAATAAAGAGACAACGAAACGGAAAGGAAGCGGAAAAGAAACGGAAGTTCCCTTCTATTTGTTTTCGAAATGGGAACGAAAAAGAAGGAGAGGAATATGGATGAACATTTCTATTTCAATCAAGTTTAAATGGTAAGATTAATAATGTAACCAGATTATTTGAAAAATGAAGAAAAGAAATGGAAAGGAAATTGAAAGGAAAGAAATGAAAAAGAAACGGAGAGGAAACGGCTAGACACTGGAAAGGAAACGGAAAGGAAACAGAAAGGAAAATGAAACGTAAAGGAATGTAAATAGAAATAAAATGGGTAAATAAACGAAAAGGAACAGAAAGACGTGGAAAACAAACTGAAATAAAAGAGGAAGAAGGCGGAGGAAAACAGAAAAGGAAGCAAAAAAGAAATACAAAATGAACGGAAAAGAAACGAAAAGGAAAGCAAAAAAGAAATACAAAATGAACGGAAAAGAAACGAAAAGTAAAGGGAAAAAAACTGAAATAAAACGGGAAGAATATAATATATAAATAAAATGTAGCCGCTATCCAGGTTATTCAAATAATTCTTTAAGGACCGGAAGAGTCAGAAATCAAACTTCACTGTGTACCCAAATCAGCTGTTCATAAACACAAAACCTTAAACTCGAGTTTATACGCCAATGTGAACATACTATTAAAATGCTATTAAGATGTTACATGAGTCTACTTAACTGGTTATTGCCCGGTACGTGAAATCGTGTACGGATTTCGTTGAAATTTAAAATGTATTTGATTTTTTATCCCAATTAAGATACTTTTCAATTTTAATAAGAATAGAATACGTGGCTCTCGAGTTTCGAGATTTTAAGCTCTATTACCACTAGGCTGATATTGATGATATCAAATGTTATCTTATAGTCCTGTCATTATAAAGATTTACATCATAAAAATTCTGAACTGAGATTTTTTTCTTCATTTTGCTGATAAAATTGGAAAATGATAATTTTTTTTATTTCTAACTATAACAGGATTATGAGAAGTAATGTCTTGAACTAAAAGATAAAACATTTATAACATATAGTGAAACCATTTTTTTTATTAGGCCTGCAAATAATAAAAGTAGTGAAAACCAATAGGCAACTATACTATATTGTTATTTTTGTATCCAAAACATTATTCGTTGTCAATGAAAATGGCAAAGGATGTTGAACGTTATGTTCTCTTCAAAACTCTTTTTGATTTTTCTTCCTGGCTTATTTGGTTTTCGAGTAATTCAATTTTTCCCATAGGCTCCGCACCCAAAAATTCAAATAAACAAAGATGCGCGCGCATCCACAGTACATCCAAAGTACTAAATTTGCAATTTCTTAAATATTGAATATCTCGAAAACTATGACATACACGAAAAAATTACTTAATATCTTTTTTTTGGCAAATCACTTAAGCTTTTTTTTTTGTGCTCGATAATTTTTTGATATCTCCAACGGTTAACCAGTTATTAGTACAAAAAGTTTTTTTTCACCAAAGAGGGGTTTTTTGGGGGGAGTCGCTCTGCAACCCCAGAACTGATTTTTGTGGTTTTTTCCATCTATCATTTCCCCACTAACAATTACTGAAAAAAAAAATCGCAGTTAAGAATTTTTATGAACTTTTGGTGCATTTTTTACTCTACCGACTGGGCTATTAATTAAATTATTATTATTTTTTTTGTTTTGGTTTTTGTTTCCATCAAAATTTACTTAAAATATAGAAGTTTTCATATGTGATCACATGTAACAACTTGTTTTATCAAAATTTTTTCCAAAGGAAATTAAAATTACTTTCAAATTTTTTTCTCAAAAAAGATTATTTAACAATATAAATCCATCAGACAAGTCATAGGTCACATATATGAAGCTATGTGCTTGAGCAAAGCGCTGGTAATGAACTTACCGGCTGGGCAATAAGGAGTTAATTATCACAGTCACACGATTGTCTGCAGATTTGAACTTAGCGTGAGAATTTTTGTGGGCTGGTTATAGATTTGCGGCTAATCGATTGCTAGTAGTAAAAATTTTTTTTTTAACTAATGCGCACGCTTTATCTGTGTCTTATACTTATATAGAGTTTATATAGTATATATTCAATATTCCAAGATCTCTACTGCGACTTCAGTTACAGTTATTTAATGTTTAACATATTTAATAGATACATAGATATCTATAAAGTTACACTTATGCACCTATGAACAATAAAGTCACATACGGAAGCAATTCGCACCTAAAACAATAACGTATTCAAAAATGTGATAAGAAAACGCCATTAAGAATAATTTCACTACATATAAACACATTAATATAAGTATGTATTTATGTATATGTGTGTGTTTTCCATATATGTACATATGAATGAGTTTTGTATGCCCCACAAACAAATAAGTGAAAACAAAAAACGAACTGACAAAGTGTGGCAGAATTAAGCACTTAAAAAATGGTAGAGAATAAAATTGTACGAGTACTTACTTTATGACCACGACGACACATTTGGTTTGTTAGCGATTGCTTAGAGTGAATTTGCATACGTATAGAGTTGCAAATGTAAGTACTTAGTATGTATATGTATGTGTCTAGTAGTAATATTATTGCATAAATGTGCCTACAAGTAGGTAGGAATACAATAAATGAGATATGAACACAATTCCGCGCAGGACTCTTTCCAAAGGAGATAAAAAAGGTGACAGTAATGGAAGAATGGAAACATGAAAGACTAATAAAAACGCCTAGGCCAAGTATTGTTAAGTGACTTGGAAAGAAAACACACAAAATGAGATTATGCGGAAATTGTAACCAGGTACCTACCATATGTATTTTACAATAATAACTCACAAAGGGAGGTTTTTAAAATGTTTTGAGTTCCCATCCAAAGGTTCTTTTTTTAGAAGAAGATCGTTCTAAATGTATTGACTACATAGCAGCATAAACCTAGTGCAGTAACATAGGTGTACAAGAGCATAGAAAATTCATACCATTTCTATGTAAAAAAAGAAGCTAAGTTCACATCACTGACGAGTCCATTAGGACAAGATGACAAGGTTCGGACGAATCTATATAGAAACGGTTTTGAACTTATTGAAATGTAATCAATCACACCAAGAAGGCAAGTAGCTGAAAATGAAGGAAAGTTGACAGCGCCCATGAAATCAAGATATGATCAATATTGAAACATCATTCAATTAAGACGAACGAGACTACAAAAATTAGATGAGTTGAAAATTAAATTATAGTTTGTTTCGAATTAACATATAAAGGTATTTTCTTCATCTATGTCACAGAAAATACTGAAAGGCTTTAGTTCTGTTCTTTAAATCTGATTCTAAATTATAGGATAAATGTCAGATCAATAGCGAGAACAAAAACTAAATCAAAACCCAGATCACAGCTCAGACCCAACTTAAAAACAGCCTCCAACTTAGACACAAATAAAGATTAAATTCAGTTCAATAAAAAAACCAAAAATCAAACCAAAATTCAAACCAAACTCATATCAATAACTAGGCCACAATTCGTATAAAATTTATACCAAAAATTAAACCAAAATACAGACTAAAATTAAGACTAAACTTAGAATAAAGCTAAAAACAAAAAAAAGACTAAAATAAGACTTAAATTCAAACAAAAAATCAGATCAAAATTTAACTAAGAACCAAATCGGAAACCAGACTAGAAACCCAGACTCAGACCAAAGCTTAGACCGAATAGAGACTTAATTCAAGTCGAAAATCATAGCAAAAAGAAAACAAGTTCAAGCCCAAAAAACTCAGACCGAAATCCAAACAAAACTCAAACCAAGAATCAGGAAAACAACTTCACCATAATTAGACCTAATTTAGACCAAAAACTAGACCAAAAATTCAGACCAAAATCAAATCTAAAGACTAACGAAAACTAAGACTAAAAAGACACGAATATCAGATAAATATTGAAAGCAAAAATCAAACCACAAATCAGACCAAAGTTCATAGAAAAAATCAGAGCAAAAACAGCCCGAAATTCAAACCAAAAATCAGATTAAAATCAAACCAAAACTCAGACATAATTTGGACTAATACTAACAACATAAAGTGACCAAATATAGATAAAAATTCAGTCCAAAAGTCAAATTAAAAATAAAACCACATATTAGGGAAAAAATTAAAACCAAACCTTAAAATAAAACTATAAATCTGGTCAAAAATAGTTTAAAAAAAGTTAAAAAACGTTAGAAATCTCTAAACTAACCCTGAAATTTCGGATTTATTTAAAACATAATATATATATAGTAAACAGTTAAGCTGTAGAAGAATTGAAAAGGTTATAAACATTAAACTTTTTGAAAGAGACTGCAGCCTCCATAACCCCCTTCGCAAACCGCAGCTGCCAGCTGGTAACTGCCTGCCTTAAATAAATTATCACCATCAACATTTTATTTTTCACTCAAGCAAAGAAATAATATTATATAAAATATTCGCACAAATCTCACGCTTTTCTTTTAAATTAGTGTCAAATGTAAACTTTCAATTTCCATTTGTGGTATTTACACTCTAGAATTCTACATTTTTACTTTAGTGACTTTCAACATTTTATACACGAAACATAAATTTACTAACAAAAGCACACAAAAAAAAAAAAAAAAAAAAAAAAACAAATTTGAATTTATGTTGTCACGCAACAGTGGCAGCAACAAACCGTAGTAACAAAAAGCTAAGATAATTTACAAAATTTATAAGAAAGCAAGAAGACACCCATGCCACCACACCCCATGTCGCCACCGAAACTACGCACAAATTTCATTGTTGCGAAAAAGTATCGCGTACATAATTTTCATTTATTTGCTTTGTCATTTGTTTGTATTTGTATTGCAAACAGTTGGTTCCTTTATCTTTTTACTTAGATTTCTTTCATTCCAACATTTATTCACGTATCTGTTTATTCATTTATAAAATCAGCAACACTTGCAACTTCCTTAGTTGAGAAAAGTCGAGTATTTGCGCTTCAAGGCATTCATTTCTGCTCCTATTTATAATAGCAAACAAAGAGTGTTACCTAAAAGCGTAAATGTGTTACACCAATATGTATGCGTGATTGTGCTTTTATATTGAGAGCGGGAAGTGGAAGGGGTATTGCAAAATATTTAATATTTTGTAATAACTTTTCTGACATACTGACATTAAAAAAAAATTTAACTTTATCATGATCTTTTGTAAAGGAATTCGCTGGGGTTTGTACATATTGTACAGGATTGGAGTACAATAAATCAAATATAGCGGGTAGCAGGGGTTAATGACCCCCGTAAGAGAAGACGGTTTTTGTCTAATGTATTTAAATTCAGAAAAGCTCATGTATTCAATAGAAAATCAGTTTCACAAACACTTTATTAGTCAGAAATTACAGCTACTTCATTACTGACGAGTCAAGTTGATGTCATTATCTTCTCTGAACTACCGTTGATCCCAGTGGGGTATTCTTCTTTTGAATATTGGCGGTATTTTCTTTTCACATTCTCTCTACGCTTGAGGCATTTATAACACTAAAAAGAAGGAGCCTCGGAAGAAGAGCCTGGAAGTGCAACAGAAAGTCAAACCCATTTTAGACTAAATAACGAATCAAACTTCAGGCTAAAACTCAGAACAAAAATCAAACCAGAATCTAACTGAATTCAGACTTAAAACTAGACTAAAACTAAGACTAAGAATAAGTCCAATATTCAGCCCAAAACTCAAACCAGTATTCCAAATAAACTCAGACCAAATTCACACCAGAGTATAGACCAAATTCAGATTAGAAATCAAACCAATTCAGACAATAATTCAGAGAAAAATTCAGACCAAATTTCAACTAAATATAGATCAATATATTATAACTTAGAACAAAATTTAGTCGAAAATCAAACCAAACTACAGAACCAAAACTCAGGTCGAAATTCGAAAAAAAAATCAGACCTTAATTCAGACCAAATTCATACTAAAAACAAACAAACTCAATAAAAAATTCAAACCAAATATGGATCAAAATTTTAACCAAAACTTAGCACAAAATTTAAAAGAAAAATCAAACCAAACTCCAATGGAAATTCAGACCAAATTCAGACAAAAAAGCAAACTGAAATTTACAGAAAATTGCAGAGTAAAATTTAGACCAAAACTTAGTACAAAATTTAGAAGAAAAATCAAATTTAAGTTAAACTGAAATTTAGACTAAAAATCAAACCGAAATTCAGACAAAATTGCAAAGTAAAATTCAAACCGAAAACACAAGACCAAAATTCTTAACAATTCAAACCAAAAATCAAATCAAAATTTAGACCAAAATTCTAAAAAAAAGTCAGAGTAAAATTCAGATCAAAACTCAAACAAGAAACTTGATCAAACTTTGATCTAAAACTCGAACCAAAATTTAAACTAAAGATCAGACCAAATTCTGATAAAAAATCACCTAAGGTCATACCAAAATTCAAGACCAATAATCAGAGTACACTCTGGCTAAGTTTCAGACAAAAATCAAACGAAATTCCAACCAAAAATCAAGCCAAATTCAGGCTCAAGCTAAAAACAAAAAAAAATTAATGAAAATAAAAACCTTAAAAGTATGCAATACTTTACATCATATATGATCATATTTATTTCATTCAAGCGATGGCATTACTGACCAACTCAATGTATGTTCTTCATAAAAGTCACATAGTTTAGGCATTTCTCCATTAACTTCATCAAAAGTTCTAAAGTTTAATTTACCGACATAAAATCAAATAAATATTTCCAACACATATTTACTAATCAATCACACACTGAAACTCCAAACAAATATCAATAACTTTTTTTTTATAAATTTCATCAAATACCCACAATAAATAATTCGCTAAATTTAACAAACTGTCAAGGGAATTAATTGAATTGGTTATCGCAGTGTTGTGTGGTGCAACTTCAAGGGGACAAAAACAAAAAACAAACCGAAACAAAAAAACCAAAACCAAAAACTTCATTAAAGTCATAGGAATAGAAATGTTTTGCAAATCGAAGTAGTTGCCGCCAAATAAATAGGAAAATAAACATAAATTTCATTTGTGAACCACGAAACCGCAATCAATTTATGTCCTAACACAAATATTTATTAATGGACTTTAATTTAGATTTTTCTAGTTTTGTGAATTTAATTAAAATTTTAACTAATCTCTGTTTTGAACATACATAAATTTTTGGTTAAGTAATTAAGTTTGATAGTTAAAGATAAAAGAGAGAGAGTGAAAGAGGAAGGGAGAGGGGGTGGGAGGGGCTGGAGAAGAAAGTATGGGGAGAAGAATGATGACGCTTGACACATGACAAATGAATAGAATTTTTGAAAAATTAAACAACGTAGACTAAATAAGGTAATTTTTGCATCAATGTTGGTTAAAATCTTCCAGCTAAACGAAAAACCCTAAGATAGGAGAGAAAAGCTAAGTTAGGGGAGAAAATTTAATCCTTATTTTATAGAATATTTGGAAGCTGAATTAGAAGATAACGCGCATTTTATTAATTTTCTGTTGAAGGTGCAGAGACTTCATTAACGTTTCAAATATCGACATGAGTCGATACCAACGTATCGGTATTTACTGAAAGAAGTTATATGATACTCAACAGCTTTACATGGCTTATGATTGTGAAAATGAAACAGAAATGGTCTTATAGAAAAGCAGAGCTATTATAAATTCTCCCTTTTTAATTGGGAAACACCAAAATAGGCCTTAGCTGGCCGCAGTGATTAGGGAAGATATCACCAACCTCCTGTTGTAATCTAAGCTAACCTATTTGGGGTTTAAATTACTCTAAGTATATTTTAGAAGGCCAAAAATTTACAATATTCACTGATAATAAGCCGCTAACATATGCTTTTATTAAAAAAAAAAAAACTGGAAAACTCTACCGCGCCTACTTCGCCAATTCGTTTACATCGGTCAGAAGATTAACGACATTCTTTTGGTTTCTGGCAAGAATAATATCATAATTTGGCTACTGCGGTTATGGGGGCGTATAAGTAACTTTAACCCCCATCAGTTCATTCTCAAAAAGGTTTTGAATTTCTGGTGCAGATGTTAAAATCTACTACAACTCACCGAACTTAAGAATAAAATCGTATTTTACTACGAAGTTTTCTCGACCAAGAGTTCAACAAAATTCACAATATTGCGACAATGTAGTCGACAAAGTCGACTACAAAACTAATGAGTGATCAATTTTTTTGGCCAGATATGCAGAAAGACATCGCTGCTCGGTCTAAGTTCGTAGTAACTTCTCGGCATACGAAAAGTACAATTGAATTTCATTCTACAAGTTGCAGAGATTTAAGTATTACTTATTGGAAAGGCTATGACTTTTAGATCAATGAACAGTTTTTATTATATATGTAGCAAAAATTAATTTTTTCGAGGTTTGCACGTGTCGTAGGTCTAGTCAAGTAGAAAAAACTGCATTCTCAGAATTTTAAATTTACCCTCATAAACTGTACTTACTTAGGGTCGAAAAACAAATTTTTTATAGGTTAAAGTATATACTTGCCCGTAACTTTATTTTTATTTATCCAATGAGTAAGTTTTTATATGTTATTCAAAAAAGGACATTTAGCTGCTTACAACGATATATAAATTGATAATATATTTTATATATTTTAACGCTAGGTTCCAAAAATACGAATGGGGAATGGCCATCGGCTGTCACTGGTGCTTGTGATCAAGTGGCCATTATTAGCTCCAAATTTTCGATTGTTCTATTCTGTAACCAGACTCGATAATTTTGCTTATTTACGTACTGCTCAATTGAGTACTTTTTCTCATCTGAGAAGACTATAGTTGGCAACATTTGACATTACCACAGAATCCGTTGCTAAGATCTTTCGGCATATTTGGTAACCAAGATTTGGAGTTCTAGTATTGTCAATAAAGTTACTCATTCAACTCCATATCACTTCGCATAGACCAAATCGAACGTCGATAAGAAAATGTCACATAAATATGCGTTGGCCCAACGCCGTTGGATAGAAGTTTTGCCATCAACCCTACTAAATCTGCCATTAGTAACACTGTTTCTATTTTTAAATAATATTTAAGCTTTTAAAACTCAGTCCAAGGACGAAAATATCGAGCCAAACAAAAGCTCTTAACTTCAACTCATTGAGGATGGGACGGCCGCAATTTCAAAGCTTATTTAAGTGGCTCCGTTAACTATGAAAACAAACTTAAAAAAACTTTCGAAATCTGTAGTAAAAAAATTTAAAATTCAAAACGTTATGCTTACACTCAAAAAAAAGTACAATGTAAAATTAATATTTTTTGTAATGTTATTTTTAATGTAAAAACAAAAATGTTAGTTTTACGGCAAAAACTGATTGACATGTTTTGTGTTGAATTTACATTAAAACTATCATATTGATAATAAACCGTTTTAAATGGTCATGTCAAATTATAATGTTAAAATTACATTAAAAATGTTCTTATTACTTAATACATTATTCATGTAAAATTGATATTATCCTGTGCAAATTTAACATTCTAAATGTAAATAGGCTGGTATGGTATTAAAAATTAAGACTGGCAATAGTTTTTGCATAAGTATAACATACAAAATTTTAACTGGTAACACTTTTTAATTATGAAATAGTTTTTCGAGTGCTTGTGGTTGCGGTGGCGCACAATAAAATAAAAGATTTAAAAAAATTAAATAAAAATAAAACATTAATATAAAATAAAACTGTTTAAAAAGTATTAGAAGTGAATTAAATAAAGAAAGTGCAAATAATGAACTTCTTTTATTAATAGGAATTTATTTCTCCGCGGCCATTTCATTCTGCATTGTTGAGAATATTATTCGTTAAATACGCCAAACTTAATTTTTAGAAGCGGATTCCACACCTACCGCTTGTAGCGTAATTTAAAAATCGTTTTTATCAATGGAATTATTCGCGTTTGTATGTGTATTATATTATTAATTATTATTACTAAAATAAAAATATATAAAAAATAAAAAAAATTTCTTTATTATGTTTTATTTACCATTTTAAATTGTCAATTTTACATTAAGTGAATATCAAATTTACATTTTGTAATATCAGTTGTATATTTTTGTCAATTCAACATTATTGTCATATCAATTTTACATTATTTTGCTTTATTGTTACATTTTAACATATCCTTTTGACATTTTAAATATCAATATTACATTAAAAAAAATGTATTTGTTTTTACAATTTGTCATATTCTTTTGACATTTTAAATATCAATATTACATTAAAAAAATGTATTTGTTTTTACATTTTTAATGCCAAAATTACATTCTTTTCTCATCACTTATACATTTTTCACGTTTAATTCAGTAATGTTAAAATTACATTTCGTAATGTCAATTTTGATATTTTTTCATGTTGGCTGAATATTGTAAGCAAAAAATGTTATTTTTACAGCTGTTTCATGTACTTTTTTTTTTAGTGTACTTATTCATAAAAAAAATGATTTTTCGACTAAAAATTTTTTTCTTAAATTATTTTCGGAATTAAATCATCAAGAAAAACCTCAAGAAATCCTCAACTTCAAAATGTGTCACTTGGTGTTTTAAAATTTAGCGTGTAAATATGCAAAATGGCGGCTTGAACGCGAAAAGTTGCTTCAAAACTTTCAGTAATTTTTTACGTAAGACAGGTGAACTTTAGAAAACAATTTTAAAGAACAAAAACTTCTTAAAACTCATCAAAGAATAAGTTATATTTTTTTTTTTTTGTATTTTCGAACGACTTTACTCATTTTTAAAAATTATGAAATTTTAAAAAATATCAACACTTTTTCAAAAAATTTTAAAAATAATTATAGCATATTTTATGATTCATTTTATGAAGTTTTTGTTCTATACATTTTTTTTCTAAAGCCCACAATTTTCAAATAAAAGTGGCTGTAATTTGAAACATTGTTTTGCAGTTGTTTTCATTTATTTTCATTTTATTTTAACTGCAGATTTCGAAAGTTCATAAAATTTTGCATAAAAATTGATATGGCTCACATTTTTTTAAGTTCGTTTTCACAGTTAAATAAGCTTTAAAATTGCGGCGGTCCCGTCCTTAATGGGTTAATAACCTCGAAAATAGGTAAATGCAAGATATATCAATAACACTAGTAAAACCCGAAGTTAATCTTTGTCTGAAAGAGAACGAGTTGAATTTTGTCATACAATGTTATTAATAAAAATGTCGAAATGGTTTTTGAATCCAGACAACAATCAAAGCCCTCAACTTTCACACAATCAGTGATATGTTTTAAGTAATTTCTCCATAAATATTATTATGATTTGTTCTTCTAAGATCAATTTGTTACAACATAAACACAAAGTAGTAACAATTTATATAATTTAAAACCATTTAAGTAATTAAAATTAAAACCATAAAGGCTTCCAGCTTTTATCCAAAAGAATCAAATGCTTTCACTAAATCAACAACAAAAATATACATTTAATAAAAATATAAAAATATAATTATTTTTTTTTAAATTTTCAAACATTTTACTCATTCCATGACATACATACACCCTTCACTCTACTTCTCGTTTGTCAGTGGTAAACTTAAATGTGTATACAACAATCGCATCAATCGGTAATCATTGGAAATCATATGTATTTACATCATCAAAATACAATAAAAAAATATTGTTAAAAATCTTAAATGTCTGATAAAAATAAATGTTCAAATGCACAATTTTTTGTTTAAAATTTACAAATGCAATAAAAATTTATGAATAGCTTTTAAATGGTTGAAAAAATACGAAAACATATTATTTAATAAAAAAATACACAAAATGAAAATAAATTATATAAATGCATATGTTATTTTAAATAATTTGTTTAATAAATTTATTACAATTACATATTTATGTGTTTACATTTCATATGAAATTCAGTATAAATATGTGGTTTATTTTATTATAAATGCAGTAGGCTCTTAATTATCCACAGGGCAATTGAGAAAAATAAAATATTTGAATACAAAAAAGGAAAAAAGCACAACCATGCATAAACTTTGTGTAAAATAATATGGTAAAACTTTTAAAATTAATGAATTTTACAGAGCAAGAAATTAGACTTCTAAACAAAAATGTGTTAGTTGGTTCAGGGCACCTTTTCTAAACCATATTTTTTATAGAAATCAGTTAAATACTGTAGTTACCATATAATCAGAAAAATTATTAGTTAAAATTAAGTCATTCGTAATGCCAAGCTTAAAGACTAAACTACTTGCATTATTACAAATTTTTAATTTAAAAAGTTTTATTTAACTCCTACACACCGATAGAACTAAAAATTGCAATAAACCCAAAACTTTCCACGTAACAAATTTCACTTTTGCTTATGTGTAATTTAAGTTTTCATCAAAATTTGTATACTATGAGTGTATAAATTTTTGAATAAATATGCAAATGCAGCAACTAAATTTGAAAACTCTCTACTCTCATATATTTTAAAAAATAATTAGAAATTATGGAAATGTGAAAATGTTGTCTCTCAAAATAGAGGTATCTACATATTTACTCAAGTGTGTTTATGTTTGCATATGCACACGTGAATATGTATAGAAGAACAAGTGGATACAAGCAACTGCATATATGTATGTATGTGTATGTGTAAATTTTAATATGTATTGGTATATGGTATTTATGTTTGGCTGCTTTTCAAAAGAAAATGATAAATAAGTCATACATATATTAAGTACAATATGGAAGTTATAGGTGTGAAAGTGAGCAGCTTTACTTGATTTCTAAATTGTTATATTTGTATTCAGAAGTTAGAGGGCATACCTCGAATCTTTTTGAAAAGAGACTGGCGTACTAAAGCGAATTACATTTCTATTTGAAAACATATTCTAATGGAAACAATTCAGTTTCCAATTGCCCGATAAAATCAAAAATCTTTGCATTACGAGTAGGTTAGGTTAGGTTCAATTCGGTTATGTTAGGTTAGGTTAGGTTAGGACAGCGGTTAGTCCTTCTACTAAAACCAAAGAAGCCGCCAGATGAACCGGAACCTACCGCCCGTTATGCATGCTGGATACACTGGGCATAGTTCTCGAACGCATCATAGGGGACAGGCTCCAGGAGTGGCTTGAAAAGCCAGGAGGGCTATCAGCACGACAGTTTGGATTCAGAAGAGGACGGTCCACGGTCGACGCAATACAAACGGTGATGAATATTGCACGCGAGGCCACCAGCGGCAACCAATGGAGAAACGGCAAGAAAAAGTACTGCGCCGTAGTAACGTATAGTGGACATCAAAAATGCCTTCAATTCGGCGAACTGGCCTCAGATTATGAGTGCACTGAGAGGATTCGAAGTACCGGAGTACCTGTTGTAAATAATCGCAAACTACTTCGACAACAGAATTTTAATTTACGATACTGATGACGGCGTGAAACAGTATCGTGTCAAAGGAGGCGTTCCGCAGGGCTCCGTTCTCGGCCCAACGCTATGGAACGCAATGTATGACGGCATCCTCAAATTGGATCTCCCGGTGGATAAAACAATCATAGGATATGCAGACGACATCGCTATAGTGGCAGTAGCCAAACACTTAGACTCGCTACAGGCTATATGTAACGATGTCATCTCAAGGGTGAGAAGATGGCTGTTTAACTCGAAGCTGGAATTGGCGGAGCAGAAGACAAAAATCGTGATATTGAGTACCAGAAGAGCACGTGAAGAGCTGGTCATCACGGTTGGTGATCATAACATCACCTCGTGTCCACACATTAAGTACTTAGGAGTACTTATAGATTCTAGAATGACGTTCAAGAATCACCTGAAAGCTGCTAGTGGAAAAGCAGCACGAATAAACAGCGCATTAACACGCATCATGCCGAATATAGGAGGCCCGCGTGAGGGCAGGCGCCGGCTGCTTTCAACGGTTACTACGTCAGTAATCTTGTATGCAGCACCTATCTGGGCGGACAGCAAGAAAACATACCAGAAGGATATCCGTGCGATATATAGGCTCAGTGCCCTGAGGGTTGCTAGCGCGTATCGCACAGTATCGGACGATGCTATTTGTGTCATAGCAAGTAAGGTGCCCATAGATTTACAGGCACAAGAGATGAAGCGGTTATATGGCCGTGACAAAAAACCAACCGAAGCCATAAGAAGAGAAGAAAGACAGCGTACCATCATGGAATGGCAGCGAAGATGGGAGTCATCCGAGAAGGGTCGATGGACCTGCAATCTCATTACGGATATAGAAGAGTGGATATCACGCAGACATGGTGAACTGAATTACCACATTACGCAGCTGCTTAGTGGCCATGGGTTCTTCAAGCAGTACTTGCATAGAATCAACACCGGAGAAGAAGACCCGTTTTGCCCAAGATGCCCAGAGGAACGGGAGAACGCGCAGCATATACTTTTTAAATGCCCGCGTTTTAACAAAAACAGAGATGAGTTGGAGAAAGCCTTTGGAGAACCCCCTACAGAAAGGAATCTGACGACACAGATGTGTAACACGGAAAAATGGAATGCAGCATGCAAGGTAGCTGTAGATATGATGACCACTCTGTATGAAGCAGAACGTGCGCGCAAAGTCGAGCGCACGGCAAACACTACAAATACGGGGCCAGATATCGTCAACCGACTATAAAACCGAACAGAATTGGACAGAAACCAATACTGACGATTGAGCACTAAGCTCATTACGGCCTTCCGACATAATACCTAACGGTGGTTCCGGGAGGAATATCCGTACGGACGAGAGGTGGTTTTAGAGTGAGAATATCACGCACTGACTGGGTGGCTTTTTATGCTTTCCTCCTCGTTAAAAAAAAAAAAAAAGGTTAGGTTAGGTTAGGTTAGGTTGGGTTAGGTTAGGTTAGGTTAGGTTAGGTTAGGTTAGGTTAGGTTAGGTTAGGTTAGGTTAGGTTAGGTTAGGTTAGGTTAGGTTAGGTTAGGTTAGGTTAGGTTAGGTTAGGTTAGGTTAGGTTAGGTTAGGTTAGGTTAGGTTAGGTTAGGTTAGGTTAGGTTAGGTTGGGTTGGGTTGGGTTGGGTTAGGTTAGGTTGTAGGGCTGTTCAAAAATGAGCACAGTGAGACCTACTGGTCAATTTTGATACGCTGGGGCTAATAGTTGCCTTCCGATCCCTCCTAGTTGAACCATTTCGTGGTTTCTATGTGGCGTAGTAAGTCCAGTGAGTCTTTCATGAAAAAATTCTCCCAGAGTTCTTTGTCTGCGCGCTGCTAGAGCTGGGTAATTACATATTCATTTCTGCAGCTTCTGCAGTAGTCGTTGTAGGATAGGCCTAGTCTACGGGCATGGTTACTAATGAGGCTGTGTCCAGTGATAATAGAAATTACCCTGCTTATGTGGACTCGGACCAAGTTTGTGAGTGCTTTTAGGCGTTTCTTTTTTGGCGTAGGCTATAACTGTCTAGCAATGAAGCATGTAGGTTCTATCCTCCATCTGCTTGCTACAACATTGGAATAGTGATGGCAAAGGGCATACCAACGTTGCCAGAGACACGTAAATTGCTGAGAGTTTTGCCAAGTCTGGCCACATTGTCAGCCTTACAGTTTCTCTCAATGTCGCTATGCTCAGGCACCCATATCAGGCGCAGGTTGAATACCGTGGCTATCTCGTTCAGAGACGATCTGCATTG
The DNA here is from genome assembly GCA_963691655.1 of Toxonevra muliebris. Lineage (NCBI taxonomy): Eukaryota > Metazoa > Arthropoda > Insecta > Diptera > Pallopteridae > Toxonevra > Toxonevra muliebris. Next base: position 122,181,483 of record OY829326.1, read on the forward strand.
AAGGGCAACTAAGGAGTTGTTAGCGGGGCATTGGAAGGATTTTATCGCCGCCTGGATATCAGTGAAAATGCAGATATCACTACAGGTTATCGCATTACATGTTATCAGGTTAGCGGCTTCAGTGATCGCCAGCAGTTCGGCTTGGAAGACGCTGCAGTGATCAGGGAAACGAAAATGCGTTGAGATGTTCAGACGTTCAGAGTGGATTCCACCCCCAAACCTACCATCCTCAGCTTCAGGGCGTATCACATTACCCGCACTAAACTCTTGGCGAGTTGGAATAAGTGTGCTAAAGCTGTTACCAAAGGATAGTGAGGAGAGAGTGAGATCGACTGATATCCGGTTTCACCTAGAATCTTTCCGTGAATCACCGCCGATATTTACGCTGAGGTATTTCCGAACAGATCTGTCGGAAGCAGATCGAGGATAGTGCATAGCGCCTTTGATGGTGTTGTCCTCAAGGTTCCTGTAATTAACATTGAATCTAGTTGCTGTACTTTGTCTATTTTCTTGTTAAAAAAAGAGCTGCCCACCAAAATACTACGCCATAAATTGGATATATATGCAATCCGCATTTCTTGGCTATAGCTGACTTGCACGCATAGAGCGCATAGTGCCTTTACATACCATCTGTGAAGAATTGAGCCTTTTCAAATCTTGGCGATGCAAGAAAAATAATAAGTCACAGCCGATAGGTTATTAATTCAAACGTTTTTATTTATTATGTGGACTGTATATCAAATGAACAAAAAGAACATGTGTAGCGTATGTGTTGAGTTAGACTGTCCTCCTGGGTTCTTCAAAAATAGCAATCATGCGATGTACTGTCGCTGACAAACGGTAATTAATATGTGGGTGTGTCACAAACCAACAAACGATAATGATAAGTGATTAGAAGAGTGAAGAGTAAGGCGATGACGACGAAGAAGTGATAAAAAAAGATCAAATTATTACGATGGCGTGAGTAACTGTAACTGCGACTATGCTGTTGCTATGCAGTGCAAAATTTATTTGTAGCTGCAATTAACCCTGAAGAGGCTGGGATTTTAACACCATCTCTAACGTGTTGGCATGCCAAGATATTTAGCTTGCTCCGAATCGATAAGTGATCTGCCATTCAGAATTGGTGGATCGAAAATTGGCATAGAGTGCTTTCGAGTAAAAAGAACGAGTTCTCTCTTAGATGCAGTAAACGATAAGCCACGGTCAGAACAACCGGAGGAAAGTAATTTCAGTGCTCGTGGCAGTAAATCTGCAAGCGTACAAATGAATTTTCCCTAAGCTATACATCAATATATATTGACAATATATTTTTAAAGGCAAAATAGCTTTATGTGCAAAATTTTATCGGTCTATAACAGTTTTTTCTAGTTTTGGCCACCGGTTGTATGGTGATGTTATACTGTGCGGCTCGCTATTACGCGCTCAAGGCCGAAGCGACTATAAATAATTATGTATATCTTGAAAACTTCTGGACGGTCCACTCTGAAATTATGAGGCATTCTAGGTACTACGACAAATATTTTAGTAATCGAAAAGACGATTTAGACGACCTCAATTGTCTAGTGGATAGTGCACTAGACTTTCATTCAGAAGGTTGCGGGTTCGATTCCCGTCTATGGTTAATTCCCATAAACTTCTTATATTCACTATCGATATAAAGTGGATGAGAATTATAAGAACGTGTACAAGTACACACCTTGGTTGGTAATGGCAAAACCACCAAGCTGATAAAAAATTGCCACACAGCCGTTCGGAATCGGCGTTAAACTGTAGGTCCTACCATCGCCACTGTGGTCTAGTGGCAGAGTGCCTGACTCTTATCTCTGGAGACCTGAGTTCGATTCTCGGCTTGGGTATGTTTCTTATCTATCTTTCTTTCTCTCTGCCTTTTTTTCTTTCTTGGGGCTTTGGTACAATAGATCTTATAGGTCACAGTGCCTGACTTTCGAGTCGTCCTCTTTCAAATAATAATAATAATAAAGACGATTTAAAACAGTCCCCTTTTTTGTAAATGCAATTTGTTTATAATATATGTTCAAAAATACCGAAAAAATGCATTGAGCACCTGAAATTGTTTTATTTTTCCTCTTCGATTTTGTGCCCGTACAAAATTTGCTATTGTCTCTACGTTTACAACCAATGAGCTCTACTTCTTCTTTTTCTTTTAAATAGTTGATATTTTTTCATTGCAAGAGGGTTTTTTGTATCCATGCATATCAGAAACGTATTTAACAAAAAGCTCTTTATGGTATGGAACTTTATCTGTTCTCTTTTTGTCTATAAGAAATTTTATTTCCCATATTAAATATCCTTGTTGGCTTAATTTTTTGATACATTCCTGATACATATTTGTTCATATATATGTAGGTAAATTTACTTTTCCTTTGCATATTTGTGTGCATTTAAATATGCATGCGCATGTGTGTGTGTGAGTGTGTGTATGTTTATATTTACATATTGTAACTATTTAAGCAGGAAAAAAAATGTCAAAAGCAAATGAATTTACTTATACATCCAGACTCCTTTCATGTGTGTATGTTTGTATACATTCTTGTGCATATACTCTTGACTTCGTATATGTAAATTCATGTTTGTATTTCTTTGAAAATCCAATTATTTTAATCCGAAAACGAAAAAATATTTATCTCCCAAGTACTTTATTTTTTAATATTATTATTATGCATAGTAGATATGCATTTACTTGGGAAGGTAAAATATGCTAATCCACATTTGTCAAATACATTAGTAATTACAATATAATCTACCAAAGCGATTTTTCGAATTTTTAGAGATTAAAATTTTAGTTCTTCTGAAACAGTAACTTAAAATGTGCAACATATGTGCATAGGTATCAAGGTATCTATCAAAAAATATAATTTAACAGCTTTCAATTGACCTAATCGTCATTTGAAGAACAAAATCTCTAGTCCTGGTTTTAATTTAAAACATTCTAGAATCTAGAAAGATTACAAGAACCAATCAAAATTACTATATTCTTTTAAATGAGTCAACGTTATGGGATAAAAAATCGTGAATGCTGGACATAATGCGTTAGTAGTCTGAAAAAAATCTCTTATTACCAGTAGTGGTATGGAGCATTTCAGCCCTGATGAAAGACTCTCAATAAAATCGTCAAACAAGCTAAAAACTTGGATGTTTCCTAATTCAAATCAAAATAAATTCCCAAATTTTTATATAGACACGAATTGGAAGAAGCAACCGTTCAGAAAAATTTCATCGGTCAGGCTGTAAAGTATTTCAAAGAATATTCTCAGAGAATCTGAATTTTCACATCGCTTGCCGAATCCATGCAGCGTATTCCGATTGATCCAGAAAGATGGGTTCAGCTTCCAATTTCCCTCCACCAAACAATCAAAGTGCTAAGTAAGACTTTTGAAAACGAGCTATTAGAAAATTATTATTTATGTCACAAAATATTTTTCCATTAATTTATTTTTTTTAAGTTTCTCAGGTCTAAATGTTCCATATACTTCACGATGCCTTCGGAGCTTATAATGACTTGTATAAAAACCACTTCCGCTATCGCTGCCCTAATAATGCCAAACATCAAAAACTCATTTTAAGTGGCTGTAAAATACAACATACCAATGATGACAGACCTAAGCCTCCCTTCGCGGAAGAGAACGAAACGCTGTCAAATTGTCAATTCGGGTTTCGGAAAGCTCGATCTACTGTAAGTGCCATTAAAATGGAGGTAAACATTGCAGCGGATACTATAGAAGGTATGAGTTGGAAAGGAGGAGCGAAAAACTATTGTGCAGTGGTTGTTTGGTTTGTTGGAGTGGGTGTCTAGAGACACACTTAGGCCTAGTGTTGATTCGATACCCACATAGTATCGATACTTTAACTTATTACTTGTATCGAATAAAAGTATCGATGCTACCGAAAATATCGGAAAAAAGTATCGAATATGTACTTGTATCGAATACTCGTTTAAACAGACAAATTACACGTTTTTTTAAGTGGCTGTCGAGGAGAACACTCAGACCAGAACGGCCCATTGTGTTACCACATGGTTGAGCTTACAGTTTACACTACTCAACACGAGTTTTTAGGCTATACATCATGGTTTTGAGATATTTCCATTGGAAACATATGAATCATATAGAAATTACGTTAAGTTATGTATATGATATTAGCAAGAAAAGAAGGAAAACTAATCAACAGATTAAAGCTTGTTAAAAATATTTTATTTTAATAAAAAAGTTTCAATAAACATTGTGTTCTACATGCATGACCGGCGATATTTTCTAGAACTGCAATACTGTACTGCAATATTTTCATACATTGGAATATTGCAATTGGGACTGAAATATTTTGAATATGGATATTGAATAATTCTGGAGTAACATTTTTAAATATATTATTGATTGCTGTACAATATTGTAAAACGATCCACAATTTTAAATATTGTATAGCAATATTTCAGTTCTTTAAATAAATTTTTTTCAAAAGTATCGAGTTCTCATTCATTTTATATCGATAGTGAATATAAGGTTATGAGAATTAAGTACCAAGTGAAGGCGGTAGTTGACTCCTCACTATCGATGTTTTTTGTCTCCCGATCACATTTGAGAACGACAATTTGACGAACAATAATTAACAATAAAAAAAAAAAAACTTTAAATCACTTTAATCGGATCCCGAAAGATGCTATGAAGGCTGCTTCCGAAGATTCGAAAGCTTATTACCTTTAAAACTCATTCGGCTGCGCAACTGTTTATTATACATATAAATATGTGTACTAAGGCTTTAGCAAATTAAAGGAGCGATATACACATACATAGTTATGTATATTAAATCTCAAATTTCAGGTTCAGTATGTAGATGTCTTACTTTTGAAACGCTTGATTATGGGTCAAAGGATCTGGTTTTTAGGCTGATTTCATCATCGTCTTTTTTTGGTGTGTTTTTTGGTCCAAACTTAGTTGCAATCCGATAGTTTCAATCCAATACTTATAACAAATTGTTCAGACTGGTTTGTGGTCTGAATTCTAGTCTGGTTTTAGCCTGGCCCAGGGATTTTGGTTCAGACTTCATTGGTCTCAAAACGATCCTGTAATTTAGAACAATCCTCCCCCAACCCAAGTCATAGATTCGCCTCTGTTTAGTTTCCGGTTTGTGTTGCTTTTCCACACACGTGTTTTTAATCTAAAAAAAACGAGATCGAATTAAATTTCGCTCGCTCGTTTATGAAGAACTCAAACTATAGGCAATATTCTTACAAAAGTAGCGCTTTAAATGCACAACAAACTAGAAGCGCATTGAATTTTCCCTTTATTTTATCGTATATGTGCACACTTTAGTGTCTGTATTTGATTTTTCTTTCAGACGACAAATATGTGCGATATGCTTCTTTCCAAATCTAACCATTTTCATTCCATTGACTGAGCTCCTAATATTAAGCTATAAATATTTTTTTTTCTTTATTTTTTTTTGATTTGTTTTAGAAATCCAATCGCATTTTTTACATTTTACTCAAACATTTCTAGCTCGCTCAGTTGGTTTTTTTTTTCTTTTCGTTTCGTTTCTAGTTTAAGTTTAGTTTTTAGTTTAGTTGCTGGTTTTATTTTTTTTTTTTTTTTTTTCTCATTTTTATTTACAACTTTTGTATTTATTGGAATTTTTACTCAACGTAGTAAAAAATACTTTTTCTACTTGTTTTGTAATAAAGATAAAATGCACTTTTCAAACATTTTCCACAAATTGCTTATATTTGCTTTAGCTTTTTCTTCATTTTGCTTTTTTGGAAAGGAAAACTGTGTGAGAAAAATAAAAACAAAAACAAAAAATAAAGAAAAATAAAAATTGTTTGTGTGTTTTTTCCTCTCTCGCTCTTGTTTGATTGTTATTTTTGCAGTTGTGTTATTGCACATGTTCATACATATACACACATACTTGTGTTTGTATGGGTGCATGTGTGTGTTTTTGTTTCATATCATATTAGTGGTTTTAGGTTTATTGAGTTTTACGGGTTTTTGCTTCTACAACTTCAATTGTGAGTGAGTGTGTGTGTGTGTGTGTGAAGGCTTGTGAGGATAAAGCCATAAAATTCTATATACCTAAATATTTTTTGTGCCATGCCGCCGCAAATAAATATTTTAGTCCATTTAGCAAATGCTCGTAATATTCGTATGAGTTTCTGCTATTACTTATTAAAAAAGAAAAGATATATTCTACTTTTGTATATTGTGCTCTATTTGATATAAACAGCTCAAGTTATGTATAAACTGAAGTTATTTGTACCTAGTACATAAGATTTAAGACCTTTAGAATTGTATTTCTAGTGCATTCTTAGAAGCATTTTGTTTTGCAGGATGTGAGACAATTGAACCATAGAATTCAATTTCGGTGATTGTTGTTTGCTGTTAGTGTTGGCTTTATTGCTGGCATAGGTTGAATTAAATATAATTCATTCTGATATGAATAAGTATGCCTACAGTTAATTCTTAGACTTTTAAATTTAATTTAAATATTTTTGACATATTTCTAGCAAGTAAAGTAGCAAACGTAGTTTGGAACCCCAAAATATTATACATTCTTTTTCGAAACAGAGTTTCCGATAGCGCAAAAAACAGGATTGGCAAACTGTGCCTACACAAACATAAATCCCGACTGCTCTCCTCGGCATATGAGTTTAATATATTTGTTTTGATTCTATTGGATCGCAAAAACCTAAAAATAGAAGCAATAAGCCAAGAGTTTCGGGTACTGTGCAGCATGGCGGCATCGCTAAATCTAACAAGCTCTAGTCCGACCCACTAGACTATGAATGTGCCGATAAAGAGACGCACACACCTTTGCTGTTCTTTTTAAAAGTGCTTTCAACGAAGCTTCGCCAGCCACCTCTGCTATGCGCGTGCTGGCTGTAGTTGGCTAAGTGCAGCAAGTCTCCTTTTACCTGGCCTTCCCAACTGAGATTCGGTCGTCCTCTTATTCGCGTTCTACCACCATATAGAACACCTTCTTAGCCGCAGAGTTTGCTTCCATTCGCTCAAAATGGCCTCTTATACGATACACGTCGTCCACGCACACTGAACCATAGATCTTTCTGAGCATCTTCCTCTCGAACGCTCCCAACAGCCTCTAATCGTTGGTGGTCAATGTCCACGTCTCAGTGTCATACATTAGGACGAGGAGGAAGAAGTACTTGAAGAGCGTTATTTTCGTGCGTCGAGAAAGGGTTCTGCTTCTCAATATCCTATTGAGCCCGTAGTAATACCTGTTGGCAAGAATTATTCTTCGTTTGATCTCAAGGCTGACAGTATTGTTGGTGTTGATGCTGGATCCAAGATAAACGAAATCCTTGACGACTTGGAATTTGTAATTGTCAACAGTGACATTTTGTCCAAGACGCCGTGACTCTTTCTTTGTTGACATACCTTATGTTTGTTTTGTCCTCGTTCACCACTAGACCAACTCGCCGAGTCTCCCTTTCTAAGTTGGAGAATGCTGCACTGACTGCTGGCGCGTTGGTACCAGTGATGTTAATATCATCAGCGAATACCAGCAGTATGACAATCTTGTAAAAGACAGTGCCAGAGATGTCGATGCTAGCAGCTCAAATCATTTTCTCCAGCAAAAGGTTGAAGAAGTCGCACGGTAGAGAATCACCTTGTCTGCAACCTCTTTTGGTATCAAATGGCGCGGAGAGGTCAGTCCAATTTTCACTGCGCTGGTGGAGTCGGTCAGTGTCATTTTGCTACGACGAATGAGCTTTACAGAGATACCAAAACCCGACATTGCGGCGTACAAGTGATCTCTAATTGTGCTGTCAAAGGTGGCTTTATAATCGATGAATGGATGGTGTGTGTCGATTTGTTTCTCTCGGGTGTTTTCCAGGATTTCGCGTAGTGTGAATATCTGGTCAATATTACCAGATCTGAAGCCATGCTGGCGATGGGCTTCAGTCTTTCACACAACACGCTCGATAAAACCTGCTATGTGATGTTAAGAAGGCTTATCCCACGGTAGTTGAAGTTGATCGTAGAATCACCTTTCTTGTGGATTGGGCAGAGCACGCTGGGGTTCCAATCCCTGGGCATGCTTTCATCCAACCATTCTGCATAAAAGCTCGTGCAGTCGTTTTGTAAGCTCTTCGCCTCCGGTTTTGAACAACTCGGCAAGCAGGCCATCTGCACCCGCAGCTTTATTGCTTTTCAGCCGAGTGATGGCTGTTAAGACCTCGTCATGACCGGGCGGCTGTACAACAACGCCGCCAGTGATTGGGGTTTCCGGAGCAGCTTCCCAAATGGCGAGATTGTTGCCGTCATGCCGTCGTCACTATTAAGCAGCTGCTGTTCTCTCCATAACCTCATAATATCCTGGACATCTGTCACTAGATTTCCAGCTTCGTCCTTGCAGGCAGAGCAGCCGGTCTTCAAACCGTTAGCCAGGAGTCTTATTTTTTCGAAGAATTTTCGAACCTCATTCCTGTCTCCAAGCATCTCGATATCGTCACACTCACGTCTTTCTGCCTCTCGTTTCTGGCGCCTGAAAAGACGTTTCTTTATACACTATAATTTTTCATTTGCCCGGTGTAAAATATAACACGATTGTTTTTGAAGGCCGAGAGCATCAGAACTGAATACAATTTACAAAATTTTGGGCCTTTCTATAAAGATACCCTAGGTTTTGGACGAAATGCTCGACACATTTAGGAAACCCGCTGACCCCATAGCAGTGGATCATCTCCGCATACGCTCCTCCTATTCATATTCTATTCACGCCGGAAATGGCGGATTGACTACAATTAACATTAAAACAGTGTAAATATGTGTGTCAGTAACTAGCATAACTAATTGACAGTTAACGGATCCACCACTTCCTGACCTGACTTCCATCGAAAACTACATTGTCAAAAGCTTTCTCAATAGACGTGTTTCGAAGACCCTACAGGATGAGCAACTGTGGCGTGAGTGTTTCAGAAACGCAAAGCTGTAAGTTTATGATCAGTGCAACTGTTGGCATTTAGACGCATTTTTCCATAATATTTGTTTTCTACTCACTCAGGCCAACACGCTGCCATTTATTCATAAGCATTTGGTGGTACCTAAAAGCTGGCTGGTAGTTGTTGTCCTTTTCTGTTTCTGCGGTTGTTATAAAGATAATTATATATTCTAAGTAATCAAATTTCGTGAATTAGTATGGCAGCTACGGTTTAGTAAATTACGGCCGATAATTTGAAAAAATTAAAACGGCTCGAAGTTGAATGTAGGCCGCTGGTCACAAGTTTCTGGTTCATAGTAATGTTTGCAAAAAATTTGGCAACTTATGTATCAGAAAATAACTTTCATCATCCATTGCTGCAGTCTGTAAGTAAGCGCTAAACTGGTAGTGAAGAACTTTTTCAATACTAGTAGTAGCTACACCGCACCTTCTTTCCGAGCAACCGACAGAATACCAGCCCGGAAAACTGTCTCTAATGAAGGAATATCATACCTATTAACATTCTCACGCGTCGAATTCCATCAATTTTTTCCTACTTTACACTCAGGCAATAAACTGATCGCTGGGCTTAATTTTTCCCTTCTTGAGGTTGTTTTTTGAAAACTTTCATTAATCTGATGAATTCTACACCGCTTTATTATTCTAGGAATATACAGAGATTCTTACCTCAGATATTTTTTAGTGTATCTAGCGGTGTAAGGAAATATTCTCTATTACTTCAAAAGCTTGCCAATTTTCAGTACCATGCTAGCCCATCAATACAAAATGCAGTGTAAATTTTTTGTACAAATAGAAATGCTACTGTAAAGATCCCGTCACCAAAATGTTAAAGTATTTTACTTAAAATTCAAAAGTTTTTGTCTTTGATGTACAAGGCACATAAAGCATTTAATTTGCTCAACTTTCGCTTTTTAGTAAAAAGAAGAAAACTCAAGTGCATTAATCAAAATTCAGTGCAAAATAACTTTAAGTTTCTTATTTTCTTTTACTTATGTTAGTACAATTTTTTTTTTTTTTTTTGTAATAAAAGACATCATTAATTTCAACACCATAAGAAGATGATGTCTTGCTCTACTCCTAAAGTCAGCAACAGCAGCTTCCTGTAGTCGTCATCGTTGCCGTTGCCTTTATCGCATATTCTTCTGAAGGCTTATGAGATTCCATACAGTTGTATATATGAATGAAGTGGCAATATTTTCTTATTATAGTTTGCAATTTTTTGTACAACTATATGACGACTACAACGACAACAACTGCACTTAATTATTCCCTTTTAATGCATCTATAAGCAGCTTTGAGCTTCTGGAATATTGTTGTTTCAAATGCAAAGATTGCAGTACAGTTTTTCTTGAAAGAAGTATGTAGTTAGTTATATGTTGTTGATATTTGTTTTGAATTCAAATTGTATTCGTTTTTCTTAATCTTTACTATATATATTCTCTGAAGATATTTGTTTATTGCACACACATAGTTAGTCATATTTGACAATTCCAGTCCAACATCTTAAAAAGAATATCTCCTTAATTGGAAATTTTTCCGAAGAAAAACTCTGAGTAGTTTTATACTATACGAAAAACCTAAAAAAAGTTCGCTAAGTTGGTGATATTTTTCTAGTTTTTCAAAAACCGAAAGTTAATTATAGATTTGTTTGTATTAATATTAAAATATTTCAATTAAAGTTTTTAGGGAGATTAGTAAGAATGGAGGCAAGAAATAGTAAAATTAATAAAATAAGATCAGCACAAATCCCCCCGCCAACCCAGCAAGATATTCGAATTATAGTGGATTTTGCTGTCAGCTCAAGCCAGTGAATATTTTCCGCGAATGTTTAATTTCATATAGAATGAATACAATTCCTTGTGGTTGCTTTCAAGTGGTTTCAAAGATTCCCAATAGGACGTTTTTTTGTGGAGTACGACTTTCGTGAAGGCCGTCCGAAATCTTCTACCGACAAATGTGGCCCTGATGAAAGCTAAAATTGACGAAGTTCCAAGATTGATCTATGAACTGTAAGCTTATTTACTAGGGTTTAACGTCATGGTTGTGTCACTAATATAAGAAAATCATCTGGGCCACACGAAGAAACCTACTCAAGGGGTTCAAAATCCCGTACGGTCAAAAAGAAGTAACTTTTTTTTTTTTAAAAATGGAGGCTCTAGCCCCTTTGGAAAAATCGTAAAAAGTGACGAAGCTTAGTTCCATAAGAATGACCCAGAAATTAAACTGCACTCCATGGTATCGAGACCACAAGATGTAATTCCATCCGATTAAAAAATGATTTTGGGGAATGTTTTGAAAGGTGGAAATTATATAGAGAAAATAAAAAAAGTAAGAATTAACAATTTTTTCACAATACTGCGTTAGAGGAAATTTTGCGTTGCAGTTAAACTCGGTAATGCTAATGATCATCACAGCTTTAATGAAATTGTATTTATCCTCAGTTATATACCACCTTTAATATTTTCATTCACCATGTTATTAATAAATACAAATTAGTGAGATCGAAAAAATCTTAACATATATAAAATTCAATAATTTTTAAACGGTTGATCTTAGAGTTTTGATTTTTTTTATTTGATTGATAATATTTGGCAAATTACAGAAAAATATAAGTTTTTTTATACTTCTAACCACTATTTATGAACTCGTGGACCTTTTTTGATAAGCCTCCCTTTAGAGATTTGATAGTTGTTTCAGACACCTTTTTGGAACAGTTTGCCTATCTATTTTAAAAATCATCGATATTTTGGGACAATTTGGAGGATTGGCCTCTCTTGGTACAAAAACTATGTTATTACCAGAGCTTTCTTGCCGTAGTGACATGATGCCAAATCGGGCCAAAAATATGTGGACACATTGTGCACTCTTATGAAAGGAAGAAGTATTTTTTTCAAACATTTTTTGATGTATATTTCGGTATTTATAGAGCCCAATGTAACAAATGACTTTCTTCTTTTGCCACAACTGCATATAGCTTGCCATACCAGGCATTTTTTAGGAAATTTTGTCTGCTTTTTGATTCCAAATTGTTCTTCGACATTTCCTCGAGCATCAGCAACATAAAAATTTTGACCCGGAAGCTGCGTCCATTATACAAGATGAATATTTATGCAGGAAATTTGATTTTAATTTCCGAGTCCTACTTTTGGCGTCTAAATTTTTTGCAGCATTCCTGTCTGGAACTTCTTGGACTTTGTATGTTTTCAAACCTGCATTGGCTTTAACTTTTCGCACCAAATAGTCAGAGCACTGGGCTAACCGGGGGCAGCTTTTCTACCAGATGTGTTTGGAGATCTTTTCAATATGCTTTCTATTTTGTTGGCATTCCCAATATCATGTGGTCCTGGTTTTCTTCCTATCGATGGTAAAATTCTCCTGAAACTGTTTAATAACATTGGAAACAGTTTGACGGCAGACCTTCAATTCTTTGGCCAATTTTTTGTAGGACCAATTTGGATTTTTTTGAAAAGTTTTTATTAATTTTAACACGTACTGCTTTTTCATCACTCATTTTGATCAAACTCACAATAAATCAACATGTTTGTCATCAAAACTGACAACTGACATATCTTTCAAAGATAACTAGATCAAAGAAATTTTTAAATTTTACACCTAAAATAAATTATTAGGTAAAAAGTGTGTTAAGATTTTTTCAATCTCACTCCTTATATTGCAAACTCGCTCAGCTCTCACCAAGCACCTTGTGTACTAGGAGACTATAATTTCATTCCTTTCAGTTTAAAAACTGTAACGCAACATTCTTCCACAGGCCGGGGTAGAGCTTAGCGGGCTCCAATGGTTCGTTGGTTATAGAAATTTTGTATTTTGCCGGAGAACCCTCACTTTCTTTTATTGAGACACATTTCTTTTCAATTCAAGATTTTTTAATTCACTTTTTAATTCTTATAATGTTTGTAATAATAACAATAATATATACTCATAAACTATCCTCTCGCGTTTGAGCTTGCTGTTTGTTGTCGACGATGGATGATACGCCTGGTAGGGCGAACTTGCTGTGCGTGGACGACGATGGATGATACGCCTGGTAGGGCGAACTTGCTGTGCGTGGACGACGATGGATGATACGCCTGATAAGGCGAACTTGCTGTGCGTGGACGACGTTGGATGATACGCCTGATAGGGTAACTGTCCTGTTATTTTCTCTACGCTGCCTCAAGCTTCCGACAGTCCGTCTGGGGTCATATGGTAGGGAATATACCATACAAGTGGCACCACACGGTCTGGTTGAGGCGTTTAGCACTGTATTGTGGTGGTTAAGCCAACAATACAATACCAAATAATTGGTTGCTTATCCCTATTCTTATAATTTTACCTATTTGTCTTCTACTCACCCGTACTATGATCCCACGATGTAGTCGCCGTGCCGGTCTGCGTAAACTCTCCCCGATTTGCCTTGTGCAGCTCCTTTTATACCCCGTCTGCTTTTTCTTCCCTAAATTCCAGCCGACGCTGTCGCTACTGAAATTTGCAGTGTCGCTGTCTTGTTTTCATTGGCTGGCTCGATCGCGTGTTATTGCTTAATTCAAATTTTTGAATTATCATCGCAGTAGGCCGTCTACATCGTACGATGATCCCGTTATTTTTGTGTGCGCTGCTGGCAGCATAAAGCATAATGTTTGTTAATTTGTGTATGCTGTGATATTCTTCGTGGTTGTCCCAGTGGGGAAAACACTTTGTCGTCCCCTGCCCAGTGGGAACAGTGCTACTTTGTGCGGGACAATTTGGTTGGCACAAAATTGTGCCATCACAAAACAGACACTGAAAAATTTCTATGTGACCCACTGTATTCACTCAATCTCTTCCAAGTTAATAATATTATTAATGGTAATGGAAGAATTTTAGATTAGCAAATTTTTGAATAATGACCTAAAATTTGAACTTTCTAAATTTAACTTTCCGCAAACTAAGGAATTTGTCCATCCTAAGGTACTCATATTTAATTTTTATAAATCTGCAAACGATATTATTGATTCGCCCATCCATTTTTTTGACTTCCGCTAAGTAAACTATTCCGCTAAGTAAACTAGCCTTGACTAACTACCTTAACTCGATAGACAGAACTACAGATATTAAATCAAAAAAAAATTTTACGTAGTTTCAACTTGCCTTGGTAAAATCGACGTCTTCTAAATCTTAAAAACTTAAAAAATAAATCTTATAATAAATTTAAGAAAACAAATCAAGCAATTGATAGAGAAATCTGTGTACTATGCAGAAAGAATTTTAATTCTTTATCTGATTTTTTATACAACTCAGATTTTAACTAACTATACCTTCGATATAAACCGATCTTTCTTCAGAATTGGCTCAGTTAAGGATTTGAGCATTTACGTCGACTCAAAGTTATCTTTCAACGCTCATTGAGAGTATATGATTTCAATGCTTTGATTTCTAAAGAGAAACCCGAATGAGGTTTCGGATCCTCAGACTCTGAAAACGGTTTTTGTGAGTCTCGTAAGATTGATCTTTGAATAACTCAGTGTTATATGGAATCCTATCTATGAAAAAGAAGTAATTCGTATCGAAAAAGTCCAAAAAGTCCGATTTACGAAATTCGTTCTTCGACGCATGTTTTTCTCAGAGAATATGCTACCCTATGATCTTCGTTGGGAACTTTTAGGTATGTAATGCCTAGAAACAAGACGCCAATCTCAAAGCACCTTATTCATCAAAGACATTATTGATAATAAAATTTACTTTTCAGACTTGCTTACTCTCATTCCTCTTTACGTTCCATCTAGATCTTTAAGGGTTAAATGTTCATTTTTTGTTCTTTTTCATAAATCGAATTATAGGCGTACAGACTCAATTTTTGCAATGCCATACTTAGTAGCATAGATTTTAGTTCAAATAGAGTATTATTTTTAAGACCATTAAATGAATATTTGTATATGAAATAAGTTAGGATATTGATCTGTGAGGGTTAAGCCCAGTAGATTGAATAAATAAAAATAAATTAAATTTTTTTTCAATAATTTTAACCAACTTTTGTTAATTCCTCCGTTTATATTGTTTGTGAAACACATTTTTCTGACAGTGGTTTTAACTTGGGGTTCCAAAAAATGAAATTCTAATGCGCAATCCTATATTCATCTTTTTTTTTTAAGGTTAGTAAAGCTAATGATCTTTTTTAATGGAAATTTTTGTACTGGGACAAAGTTAAAAAAATTTTAAAATTAAAAAAAAAAAAAAATAGAAAACATTGTTGGATCATGGTAAATTTGGACTTATTGGAAGGACAATAAAATGCAAAATTTTTTTACAATATTATTTAAAGTTTCGGTCCCACCAGATGGCGCTTTAGAATCGATTAAATATACGATAAGAATACTAAATGTAGGTAGATAATGATGGAGGAGAGGGACAATTATTAACAAAACTATGTTGATATGACTAACATTTTGATTTTGAAATTGAAAGATCTAACATTGCATTCTATTTTATAAAATTGTTTTAACGATTTAAACTCAGCAGTAGGACGAAAATTTCTAACCAAGAAAAATCATTAAATGGGTATACACACTTCCTCTTTTATAATCCGAAGTCAAACCTCATGGCAAAAATCGCAAATTTAATTTAATCATATAGAGTAATCAGCTGTTAATTTAATCATTTTCTATTAAATATATCGGATTTTCACTAAGAGTATGAAAAAGACTTTAAAAAAAAAAGTCTCTGTTTAAATATTTCTTTGAAATATTGTACAAAAGAATCCCTTATTGCCAATCAACTATATAATTTCCCCTATGATGTCCGTATCCTTCATTTCAAAATTTTCTAGTATCTTTTATATTCACATATGTCCTTCCCTCAATTCACTATTTAACTGGCAGACAATATATTGATATGGCACACACACACACACACACTTGTGAAAATGAAAAAGTTTTCACCTTTCATTTTATGTTTTGATAATATCATCTTCTTTTTTCTTTTTTTTTTTGTTGCCTTTGCTTAGTAACATATGTGTGTACATATATTTGATAGTATGATAGTTGAAAAGTATCACTCAGTGTGAATATATATTGTTAACTATTGCACTTGATGTTCTCTGGGATTTTTTTTTTTGCAATTTTTTGCAATTTTTATTTTTTTATTTCTACTAATAAAACATTTGTAACTTAACTTTGGAAAAGTCATGCCACCCCAGGGACACTTGCAATTGTCACAATAGCATAAATAAAAGTGTACTCATATATACATATGTATACTTGAACATACTTATACCTACATATATATAATAATGGTCTATGTACATTCATATGTATGTATGTATGCATGTGTGTTTGTAGTTACTTTCAAAACAAA
Organism: Toxonevra muliebris; assembly: GCA_963691655.1. Classification (NCBI taxonomy): domain Eukaryota; kingdom Metazoa; phylum Arthropoda; class Insecta; order Diptera; family Pallopteridae; genus Toxonevra; species Toxonevra muliebris. The sequence goes on from OY829326.1 coordinate 122,197,785, forward strand.
CTTTAACTTCATATTCCTGTTGTAAATTGTTTAACCTACTTTAGTTACGTGTGCATATAAGTTCATAAGTGCATTATAATACAGTAGTATGTAAACACATACACCTACACACATACTTGAGTGTATGCATGTATGTAAGTATGTATGCAACAATGTGAATATAAAGTATTTTTCCGTGTATGTGTTTATTTGTGGCAAATATGCAATTGTTTAATCGTTAAATTTTGCTTTAATTTCTTAATAATACAGTTCGGCAAGTTGACACAGTTGACGCCTCACAAAATCAAATGGCAAATGTGTGACTGCATAAGGGTAATCCGGATTTTGTTATTCCGAGCTTTTACTCAGATTTTCTCTATCACGAACGGGATTACCGATATAAAGGCGCGAGCATCCTAACTTTAGTTAGTGCATGCGGGATTAATATACATACAAAAATTGCATATTTCATTGCTTTACCCCACCTCTGCCACCGCCCTTTTTAGGTGTTATATAAAGTGATTACTTTATAGTTATGTGACTATCCTGCGTAAACAGTTGTGATACCTACCAGAATAACTGTGTAGGTTTCAATGTTCCCCATCGAAAAGTAGTTGGGTTTACTGAAGATCAAAACAACTTAAGTCCAATTTTTTTAACTCTTTCGGTACCGTAGAAAAACTAGAGGAGATAACGCAAACCGAATCCGTATTCATATTGTCTGGCCCTCATTTCTTGTTATAATTTTTGATCAAAACTGGCATTTTGTGCCCTCTAAAGGTTTGAACTTTCATGGGTCACCGGTGACCCAGTAACTGTCAATGGGAATGTTTTACGAACTTTTTTTGTACTTTTTTATTAGATATTTTTTAAAAATAGACAAAGTAACTTAATATTAGTTTTTCACTTAACCCTTTTTGACCGTAAAAAAACTAAAAGCAATAGAGCAAAACCGAGTCCAGATTCGCATTCTTCGGTCCCCATTTCTTTATAAAAAAGTTCTTAAAAAGTTTCCATTGAAGATTTTAGGGTTACCGGTGACTAGGGTAGTCAGACGTACTGATTTGATCAGTACATGTCTTGATTATTTTTTGAAATCTCGAAATCAGTACGAAACTGTACTGATTTTCACTGATTGAATGTACTGATTTCGCAGTTCAAAAATCTGGCTACCCTACCGGTGATCCATATCAAAACTTGTATTTCCAAAAAAGTAAACAAAAATTTAAAAATATGGGAAATCATATTTAAGTAAATAAAATATTAGCTTTCACCTGACTGAAAAACCAAGTAAACAGACATTCTTTTTGAAGTGAAACTTCTTTTCTATTGTCCTAGAGTAAAACCGTAAGTTTGCAATGCGACATAATTTTGTCAAGCAATGTGCATGAGGGGCTAAATATCAATATTCCGTAACTGAATTCACGAGCAAACTATATAATAAACGATTCATAACGCCTATGGCAGAAAAACAATGTGTAGCGTCGCCATCTAAAAATTTATGACAGTTATACATTTCACATACAGATGGCGCAAATGTGCAAGGAATTACATGAAGATGTCGCTCACAAAAATAGTTCGTCTACAATTGTCATCGAAATACAAGCAAATAACAAGAAAATGAAATAAAAAAACACAAGCCAATGAAGTAAAAAATTTAGCGATTGAAAAATTTAATTTGCTTGTTATTTGCTTATCTTTCGTTTAGTCCACAAGAAGTTTCACTTCTGCCTTGTGTTCGTTAATTTGGGTAATCCAAACAAAACACACAAAATAATTTTTTGAAGGTAACTTTGAAAATCAACGGGGTAAGCCTAAAATAACTGAACCCTCTAAAATTCGGAAAAAAATTCTCTTATTTTTTTAAGTGCTGAAGTCTCTTACTAAAGATATATGAAAATTTTTTCTTTCAAAAATTTCCTAATGGATCTAGTACTAGGCCAAAATGATTTACTTACACTATAGGTACTTACAGCAGATTAAATTATCTAAGCATTCGATTTTGATAAAAACTTTTCCCTGGAAACTAAATGTTTCAGGCTTCAAATTCATGGATCATTTACTAACTATTCCTTTTTCTTTCTTTATTCGATCATTTCAGGAACAGATAAAAGTTGGAATCAAATCAAAAATTTTTAAGAAATACCATTGAATACCCGAAACTTGACCTATGAATATGAATTGGAGCAAAGTCGAAGGGCTTGCATAAGACAAAACTGAATACCGATAATTAGTTGTGACACTTTGTTGCTCCATGGAACCTAAGGAGTTTATATATGTAGAAGGTGTTTGGAGATAAACTAGGCCTGTGATGCGATGTGGGTAATTCGCGTTTCTCCATATTTTCAACAAGGAATCCCTTTTCTCACGATAGTTTGATTCTTTCTCAATACTTTCAACCTAAATGGAGAAAATTAAAAAAAAAAAAATAATGGAATTTCATCATTATCATCAGATTTAGATCTATTGTAGTTTTCTTGTTTAAAATTCCTTTCTAATTTTCAATGAATTTAATTTCTTTGAAAAATGTAAGTTCTAAATAATTTCGGAGCAGATTTCCTTGAGTCTCAGTCATATTACATATTATCGTTAAGGGTAAGATAACAACTCTCTATGAATATTAAGAGTCCTGAATCTGTTTCCATAAAGAAAAATTTTTCCTTAGACAGCAAATGTGTAAGAACTCAACTACCATAATATGGTATGTTCTCTTAGATGATATTATCTATCATGTTTTCTTTGATCAGGAATTGGTTCACTTTTTTTGTCTCCATTTATTTGAACGGCAGACCGAACCACGCCAGGAAGTACGCAGACTCTGCTATGGCTCTAAATCTGAACCTTTAAGGCTGCTGTATTTTCGTTTCTGTTAACACTAAACAGGGGTTTAATGTAAAAAAGGGCTGTTCAAAATCTTAGTAAATAAGGAGTGAGATTGAAAAAATCTTAACACACGTTTTACCTAATAATTTTTTTTGGGTGTAAAATTTCTTTGATCTAGTTATCTTTGAAAAATATGTCAGTTGTTATTTTTGATGGCAAATCAAACATGTTGATTTATTGTGAGTTTGATCAAAATGAGTGATGAAAAAGAAGTACGTCTCAAAATTATTAAAAATTTTCAAAAAAATCCAAATTGGTCCTACAAAAAATTGGCCAAAGAATTGAAGGTCTGCCATCAAACTGTTTGAATTTGACCATCGATAGGAAACCTGGTTCGGGAAGAAAACAAAGACCACATGATATTGGGAAAGCCAAGAAAATAGAAAGCCAATTGATTCTCTAAAAGATCTCCAAACACATCTGGTAGAAAAGCTGGCCCCGGTTAGCCCAGTGCTCTGACTATTTGGTGCGAAAAGTTAAAGCCAATGCAGGTTTGAAAACATACAAAGTCTAAAAAATTCCAGACAGGAATGCTGCAAAAATGTAGACGCCAAAAGTAGGGCTCGGAAATTAAAATCGAATTTCATGCAAAAATATTCATGTTGTAGAATGGACGACGATACGTATGTACTGGCAGATTTTACGCAGCTTCCGGGTCAAAATTTTTATGTTGCTGATGCTCGAGGAAATGTCGAAGAACAATTTAGAATCCAAAAGCAGACAAAATTTCCTGAAAAATTCCTGGTATGCAGCTGCGGCAAAAGAAGCAAATCATTTGTTGCAGTGGGCTCTATAAATACCGAAATATACATCAAAGAATGTTTAAAAAAAAGACTTCTTCCTTTCATAAGAGAGCACAATGTGTCCACATATTTTTGGCCCGATTTGGCATCATGTCACTACGGCAAGAAAGCTCTGGAGTGGTACCAAAGTAATAACATAGTTTTTGTACCAAGAGAAGCCAATCCTCCAAATTGTCCGGAGCTAAGACCAGTGGAGAGATATTGGGCTCTTGTGAAAAGAAACTTAAAGAGCACAAAAAAGGTGTCCCAAAATATCAAAGATTTTAAAAGGAGATGGGCAAACTGTTCCAAAAAGGTGTCTGAAACAACTATCAAATCTCTAATGGAAGACTTACCAAAAAAGGTCCACGAGTTCAAAAAGAGTGGTTAAAACTATAAAAGTTATATTTTTCTGTAATTTGTAAAATATTATCAATTAAATAAAAAAAAATCAAAACTAAAAGATCAACCGTTTAAAAATTATTGAATTTTATATACGTTAAGATTTTTTCGATCTCACTCCTTACTAATAAACACAAGACCATCTTTTCTACTTTGTTCGTACAGCTAAAAATAGTGGAATATTTTATTAAATGAAAATAGTTTAAAAAAGTTGCCAGAAAATTATTTTCTATCCCAATAATATCTGTATCCATTCCATATTTTAAATAATGACATTGATCCCATATTGCAATGGATAATACTGTACGAAATAAATTGTATTCCGAGCAAATTTTAGTGCATATTTTTAGGCTAATATTTAAATTAATAATTAATTATTGCCAGCAATAACTTAAACAAAACTTGAAAATTGTCAACGAAAATTGTTTGAATTGCTCATAGCCCGAGGAAGATATTGTTTTGTTGAATGGAAAATATCAGTCCAGTAAGGTAATAAGTCTCCTCCTTCTCATACAAATGAAATCTTCAATCAACCGAAAAATATGCAAAATGAATTGCGTAATTTCACCACTTAAACAAATTAATAATTTACTTATAAATGTTGAGAGTAAACTTTTGATGCACATATGTAAATATTGATCATTGATTCTCAGTTTACATAAGTTTAATCAAACATGAATATATATGTACCTGATTAAAGCAAACGCACAATATATTTATTCAATTTAAAATCCAAAATTATTTACGGTATATTGACAACAACAACAACAAAGTAGTTCATTGCCATGGGAAAAAAGCCAAAAATAGCAAAATGAATTGAAAAATAAAGTTAACAAAATGCAGCCAAATGTATTGAAATGAAAAACTGAAAAATAAAATGAAAACCTAGCAAATGTTCATTCACAATTAGAAAAAGATGAACACACCATTGCAAATTACGAGCAGAAGGTAGGCGGCTATAAATTGGAATCCATAGTAAGGATATCATAACGTACTAAATGAAAATGTTAAATTCAACTCAAAAAGAATTGGAATGTAGGTCAAACACATTCGGCAAAAAAAAAAAAAAAAAAACAGAAAAAAGAAGAAATTTACTGAATGTGAGTCAGGCAGCAAATAAGTATAACAGCAGCAGCAACAGAACAACAACATGTTGGTAAGTATGAAACTTTGAATGTATTACGTTTTCATTTACAGCACTAGGAACAGCAACATGAAGCAAAATGAGAAACCACACACACACACTGTTTCTGCTGTTGTAGTTGTTAAATACCAACAACTACAAGAGCAACACTGCTACTACACTCGCACATACTTACACAGAGAGAAAGATACACACAATTACTTGGTTATAAAAATTTATGCCATTTTCTTTTCGCATATTTTGCACATAACCCAAAAACATTATGAAAAGTTATGCCAAAAAAAAAAAAACATAAAAATGAAAACAACTAGAAAGAAATCAAGCACAAAAAATTGTAGCTAAATATAATTTAATTTTAGCTGCTTTTGTTTTTTTTTTTTTGTTAAATAAAGCTACCTTCGGGGTAGTAAATTCATTCTTATGAAGTAAGTTTTTTAAGGCGTCATTGCACTGGCAAAATAAAAAAAAATGTTTGCAGCCAAATTGTTTAAATATTGTATTAAAATAAATTATTTAATGTAGAGTTCTTTACAATATCGCTGTGACTTTGAAAAGAAATACACGTAATTTAACACGCCAGAAATGAACTTTATCGAAATTTTTATGGTTAATCCATTGTATTTTACCATCACTTCAAAATCTCGAGATATGCCAAAATAAAATCAAAAAAAGCCGAATTTCCCATATTCTTAATGCGTTACCAACGATTAAAATGCATGAGAATTTGTCAGTAGATGGAGTTTAGGTGATATTACGTAACGCAATTTTCGACCAATTTTGACCCCTCTCCCCCCTGGTCGTATTTCTATTTTGCCTTTTTAATGCATTATGCAATCCTTACTACCGCTTTTAGAATATTCAAATATTCCTGGCTAATGTTTTTTATATTACTAACACTAGTTTACGCGAAAAATGTACAAGAGCGCACATATTTAATATTGCTTTTGGCCACTGTGATGTAATCTCTTTCTGCCCAGTTTTGTCTTCTATTATGATGATCCCTCGCACATCTCGAGATCTCTCACAAAGCAACAGTGAAAACTATTCTAATAATATGAAAACATTAACAAAAAAATCTAGAAAATGGATTGCAAGCAATAAAACTCAATCAACCGCTCATAATCTTATCATTTTTCAGTCGATTTTCTTCTATCTAAAAAAATCTTAACCATGATTTTCAAATTCAGCGGGATAAAATTCAATTTATAAACTATTTTAAAGTATAAAATCGATGAACCACCGCCCCTCCCTCCCATGCAAGGCCTAAATGTGGAAACTTTATTCTAATTTTAGAGATTAATTGCCAATGGATGGAAAAAAGTCAAAATAAAATCTATTTAACGATATTTTTTATTTCCATCGGTTTTTTTTCTACAAAGCCAAATATAAAAATAAATTTGAAATCTTAGTTACACTATGCGATCAAATCCAATTTGTTTTCTTCGACATGGGGTTTGACTACGGATTCAAAAAGAGAAGGTGATACTAAGCACTCCTGCATTCATAGTTTTTCTAGGTCAGTAACTCTTTTTGATTTAAAGTTTCGTCCTGAATCAGTTTGAAAAGTTTAAAAATTAATAAAAAATAGAAAAAATTATCGGATCCTTGTAAAATTAAACTTGCTTGAACCCCATTTTTTTTTCCTAAAACGTGACGTGATGGGAAGTTTTTGACCTCAGATTCGTGTTCAACTTGAAAAGTTCTTTCGCAGTTTAGGAGGCAATCTTAAAATATAATTATTTTTTAACGCATTATTGGTCAGAGCACCACGAAAGATCTCAACCTCATTCCTTATCATTGATAATGGCTCAAATTCCCAATGATGATCATTTGAAAAAAAATTAGCCTCTACTATTTTTGGTAATTTTTTTGAGGTTGGGTACATCATCACTAGTGGGAAGTCAATGAGTTAATGAAATTATGTCCTTCACGATAAAAAAATGCATTTGAATGCACATTGAATGATATTTATTTCAAAAAATTTAATTTGATTATTCTGTGAATTTTTTGTCACTTTTGGGCATTTTTTTGAGGTTAAGATTAAAAAAATCGGAAAATTTTTCCTAAAATTTTGATTTTATAGAGTCCATCAAATGTATCATCGATTTAATTTATTGTATTTAAAAATCAGTTTAATAAAAATTATTGATGAATATTTTCTTCGAATGAAACCCCCCAAAAAAATTTCTGTCTACGGCCCTGCTCCCATGTAACAACACTTCGTAACAAATTGTAGGACCCCCTCCCCCCTCGCGCGTTAAATAATATGTGAACGGCCCCTTAACGCCAAATTTTTTAAATTAACTAATTACTTAACTAAAATTTTAGTGATGACTAAATAGTTATTACTTAATTTAATCATGATTAAATAGTTAGTTATAATCTCCACTAAATAAATTAGTTATTAGTCATTCAATCGTTAGTTGTAGTCATATGTTATGACTGATTTTAAGCTGAAATTTTCTGAAGTAGTTTTACATGTCGTCAGCTGTATGTCAAAACCACCGAATGTGCAGAACATTCGCTATAAATATTATTATTATTATTATTATTTGAAGGAAGGACGACTCGAAAGTCAGGCACTGCGACCTATAAGATCTTTTGTACCAAAGCCCCAAGAAAGAAAGAAAGAAAGGAAGTGAGAAAGAAAGATAGATAAGAAACATACCCAAGCCGAGAATCGAACTCGGGTCTCCAGAAACAAGAGTCTGGCACTCTTCCACTAGACCACAGTGGCGATGGTAGGACCTACAGTTTAACGCCGATTCCGAACGGCTATGTGGCAATTTTTTATCAGCTCGGTGGTCTTGCCATTACCAACCAAGGTGTGTACTTGTATACATTCTTATAATTCTCATCCACTTCATATCGATAGTGAATATAAGAAGTTTATGAGAATTAACCACCAGACCAAGACGGGAATCGAACCCGCAACCTTCTGGATGAAAGTCTAGTGCACTATCCACTAGACTATCGAGGTCGTCTTCGCTATAAATAAATAATTCGAAAATTTCGCTAAAAGGAAGCATTTGTGGTTATGAAAACAGAAATGGAATTTGGCATTTCTCACTCAAATTTCCTTGAGTCTCATTCTTGTTATATATTATCTTCAAGGGTAAGATAGCAACTCTCTCTGAATAATGAGAACCTAAATTTATTTTTATAAGGAAAAACTTTTCCTTAGACAACAATGAAAAATTCGATAATTTCGCTATAGGCAAAACATTTGCGATTATAAAAATGAGAATGTAATTTTGCATTTAAAGTGTCAAAACCTACCAATTATTTCACTGGCACTTCTTAATGAAAACAAATCAAATCATATTCAATTAGTTATGATTACAAGTGAATTTTTGTAATCAACCAGTCTACGATTCATGACTAAATGACTAACAAAATTTAAATGATTGTTTTTTTTAGTCATTACTTTTCACTCACTAATCATACAGAATTTATTTGCTGTCTACTTAAATACCGTGTGCTCTGAATCGTACATGAACATTATCTTATGAAAAAGCTCACAGCATTTACTCAAAGTAACAGGGATTTATATCTAAACAATATAACACTGTACAACAAAATGAGACTTTATCTGAGTTGTGGCGTAATTTTTCTGATCTCGAATGTGCAAAAAAATTTTTCGGGTCAGGTCGAAAAAAAAATTATTTTGGGTGATATTAAAATTATTTGCGATAATTTGAATTATTGAAAAAAAAAATATTTGTAGTTGTTTGTTGGAGTTGAAAAAGGTATTAGGAAGTAGGGAATTTATTATATTTTACATTTATGCAATTTGAATATATCATATTTTTTTACTTTTCCATTTATCGGGTCTATAAGCTTTTATTTTCTCACCTCGAACAAAAATAACGACTCCAATTCGATTTTCGACTTCATTTCCGAGTTTTATACATTAAAATCAACCAATCCTTATATTTTTTAATACTGAACAAAATTTGCCCACTAGAGGGTTAAACTAACTCACGCAAATAGCAAGATCTATGTGTCTATGTTTTATACCTTATTAGTAAATAAAAATGAGGAAGCATTGTAATACATTTGAACCTGTTAAAAGTTAGTTCAGGATTTTCAGCTAGTCCGTAGTCCAAAAGTTGATTCCGTATTGGGTCGCAAGTGTGATGACCGAAATCGTATATATCCAAATGTAATTAACATACCTGAAAAAGAAAAAGAATAATGTTTATTTTTTTTTTTTTTTTTGACTTCGAAACAAGCAAATATTTCATATCAAATTTTTTATTAGATAGTTTTTTATACAAAATTTACGTTTTCATACGAATTTATTCATATAATTTTCTTTTTAGAAATATTCCAGATAAAGGGTTTTTCTATTTCATATAATATTCATAGCATTATCCTTTAATGGTTTTTATATATTTTGAATGATTTTTTAGAAAAGTTAGATAATGCAAACTTTAAGTCTCTGTCAATCGTGCCTAAAACCAGCTACAAATAAACCCCACATTTTTATTGCACGGTAATAGCAGTGTTTCTTACAAGATACCTTCAATAAATGAGTGTATAGTGAAGCAGCTCAGAATGGGAGATGTAGACTTTGCATTAACGGAGCGGAAACAATTAAAAAGTTGCTGGTGAAATGTGAAAGAATTGCCGGTCCCCAATAGAGACATTTAGGCCATTCAAGAAATTCCAAAATTCAAGAAAGCTTGGCCTAATTATTTTCGAATATTTTTTCATTCTCTGGATTCATTTTCGGAATTTTAGTATTAAAAGTCTCTAAATGAGATCGTTTTTATATGCTTCAGAGTGCAACTAGATGAGAGGAACAGAACAGAACAAAATCCAGCTAGGAAGACATATTGGGATTTAAAAATTTTGTCCCTGACTCCTGTTTACTTTCAGCTTACGTTACTTTTTAAGCTCAAAAGTTTGATTTTAAATATCACGGCAAATCAAGCAAAAGGGTTTAAACATCATTTAAGTATCTGAGTTGATCTACGATTTTGAATTCCAAAGATCTTTTTCTTTTGGATACATATGTTTTTAACGATCTACGAAACAATTAAAAAAACAATGATATAAACTCTGTCCGTTCGTATCGCTGAGGCTACAAGTCTTTTAAACTTAAAATTCTTGCGCTAGGAAGAGAGAAACGAGAAGAATGGAAATAGATAACAGATAGTGTTGGAAAGGGTACCAAACTACAGAAGAAATAGAAAAGAGATAGAATAGATGGCTTAGACACATAGCGTTATTTTCCAAAATTGTGGGGCCCAAATTATGTTACAGTTTCACTTAGAAGTATTAGCTACTATCTTTCTGATATTTTGCATACACAGAGTTTCTTTTTTTTTTATTTTTCTCTATATATTCAGCTTAATCCAGTAATACCTAGCGGTGCCACATGGCACCTTCTCACTGAGCCATTGCAGGTTCAAAAATAATTTTTTCTCAAGTTACTTTCTTGATCTATCTACTTTGGTTCCCGCTCGTCCTTAATGGGTCAAACTGGTGTGCCATCATGCGGTTTTTACTTCTCTAATCAATTTGATATTCTATTTCCACATGAGGTTTTAAAACCTAAAGATTCGTGTTTTGTTTACCGCAGCACGCTTAAATTTGTGACAACAACTGTCTCTATTTTTATGCCCAGTACATAGTAAAAACTCAACTATATTTTTAGAAAAATAATTTACTGTGAATATATCTGTGGTCACGTTTTAAAGCAGCTTAAGCCAAGATAGCTTAAACCTAAACTTTTTTTATTCTTTTTATTTTTCTATTTGTTTGAACCCCCTGATTATATTGAAACTGGCTGACCCGGCAGATGTTGTTCTGCTCTTTCTGCGAAGAAACGCAAAATTTGAAGTTTATTTGAATGAAGAAGAATGAGGTACTTGATGTTTGAAATTGAACATTGGTAATGGCAATTCAAGTTTTGCATTCAATTTGGTAAAAATCCATGATTTATAAATGAGGCATTGAAAAATTGTCATTTTTAAAAGTATTTTACTTCTAGAGCTGTAGATTGATAACAGAGAATCATGGTAAATGCAAATCTCAAATCAAAATTTTGATAATTAAATTTTGAAAATGGCTGTTAGCCCAGTTGATGCTTACAATTTTAGAAATATTTCAAAAGACTCAATATTCATATCAAACCCCATTCTTGAAATTATATTTAATCTTAAAAATTATTTAAAAATTTAAACCAATTCGCTATTTATTTAAATATATAGAATTTGTTACAGCTCCATCTATCGGATTTTAGCATAGCTGGGCAGGTGCTTGATATATTTCATAAAGTTGTAGAAAAGGGAATGGGAAAAGTAGTAATGAAAGTAGAAGTAAAAATGTGTTATAGTGAAAGGAAATAGTATTAGAAATTGTTTTAAAAAACTGGTAGCAGTGATAGTAAAAAAAAATACCAGAAATAGTAGAAAAATAGTAAAAAAAATTGTGAAGAAGAAGTAGTAAAGTAGTAGTAGAAATAATAGTAAAAAACACTGAAAAGTAGTAGAAAATAATAGTAAAAAAATAGTAGAAAATAAGAAAAAATTGTGGAAAAAATGTAGTAAAATAGTAGTAGAAAAATACATATGAGGATTGTATGAAAGATGCCACGCCCACTTTTCAAAAAGCTTTTTTGAACAGCTATTTTTCATCCTCTCGTCGAAGCAAATATATTCTGTGAATATGACTGCAATCGGTCAAGTCGTTCGGAAGTAACGCCATTACAAACATACACATACAACTCTGCGATTATATACCACCTTGATCAAAAAGTTCCCGGAATTTATTCAGAAAATTAAAAATACAAGTTTATTCATCTAAATCTATATTGTCCCCTTCAAAGTAATCCCCATCGACTGCAACACAATTATGCCAGTGCTTGATCCAATCCTCGAAACATTTTTTATATTCGGTTCTCGGTATGTCCATCAGTGTTTCCTGCGATTTTTCCATTACTTCCTCTCGGCTGCTGAAACGCGTTCCCCGTAATGTTTTTTTAACTCGATTGAACAGAAAAAAGTCCCAGGGAGCCAAGACAGGTGAATTCGGTAGCTGTTGGATGGTATTTGTTGCAATTTTCGTCAAAAAATTACGAATAATGATGGCACTATGCGACGGTACGTTATCATGGTGCAAAACTCCACGAGTTTTCAGTCTACAATTCTGGTCTCTTTCGGCGAATTGCTTCACGCAAACGCCTCATAACGGCCAAATAATACTCTTTGTTTACTGTGTGGCCTTCTGGCAAAAATTCATGATGCACTACACCGTTGTAATCCATCAAAACCGTGAGCATTGCCTTATTTTTTGACTGAAAACGACGTGGTTTTTTTGGTCTCGGCTCATTTGGTGAACGCCATTCACTTACCTGATGTTTGAATTGCATACCGTACTCATAAACCCACGTCTCGTCTCCAGTAATGATACTTTTGATGAATGTGGGATCGGATTCAGCCTCGCAAATTATATCTTTTGCGTCGTCAACACGGTTCTTTTTTGCATGAAATTGAGGTCTTTTGGGACCAACTTTGCTGCTACACGACGGAAACCCAAATCATTAATCATAATGTCATGGACGGATCCATAGGCAATGTTCAAGTCCTCCGCTATCTCTCTGATGGTTAATTTGCGGTTATTGACCAAAATTTCTTTTACTTTATCAAAGTTTTCGTCGGTTTTCGATGTCGAAAGTCTGCCACTGCGTTCATCACCTTCGATTAACTCACGACCACTTTTGAACCGCTCGTACCACTGGTAAACGACCGTTTCTTTAGAGAATCGTTGCCGAAACACTTTTCCAACATTTCCAATGTCCGCTCACCAATAAATCCGTTTTTTACCCAAAATTTAATACAATACAATTTAATAGAATTTTAAAAAATCGACAACACACACAGAGATAAATGTATTCTTGGCTACGTAACTTTTGCAAATGTCAAGCAATGATGCTAAGAGTTAGAGGGAGTATCACAAACAGATGTACCAACTTAACAAAAAAACAGAACTCAAATCGGAACGATGGGAGCGCCACACGGTGATTATTCCGGGAACTTTTTGATCAAGGTGGTATATAAAGATTATATTTAAAAAAAAAAAACCATACATAATATAACATTTTAATTATTTTACTATTTTTCTATAAAACTTTTACTAACTTGTGCAATTTTAGATAAATTAGAGGCTGTTTCTAGAATACAATTTTAGACATAAGCTACTGTAATATGTTGGCACAGATATGTAAACATTTTGAAAAATCAACTTTGGATTGAAATTTCGCTCATGGCGCATAAAATTTAATATTGACACAATGATAAATTCAAAAAACTAGAAAGGAAACAAAAAAATAAATAATTTAAAGTTTCCAAAAGGCTTAGTTTTGTCTTTCCCCAACATCAATTATAAATGTTTCGATTTTACTGAGTGTTTTTTGGAGAGTTTCAAACTTAGTTGCATAAGTCCGTTTTAAATTTTCATGTAATTTAACATTTTATTATTTCATTTGAATGAAAACTTAAAACTCTGAAAGTTTTGAAAAGAAAGAAGAAAGAGAAAAAACAAAAACTCACGAAAATAAAAATAAGTAAAATTCACTTTCGTTGCAAAAATGTAAAAATCTAATAAATAACATTCGTATTCTCGAATTCGCATTCGCAGTCATGGAGCGGCACGACTTGCTCAAGTTGCAAAACATAATTCATTAGAAACTGTTTTGAAAGTGTTGCTACGGGTGACCTCTTTCAGCTTCCACGCTCAACGCTCAGCCATCAAGCAGCACCACTAGCACCACCCTCACTAACTTTAACTCACCGACACCAGCAAGATACAGACAGACAGGCAGAGAAAGTTTTTGAAGCAACATCGTTAACAGCTTAATTAGCAAAATTGAATTATTACAAAGTTCGTGTGCGTTTTTGAATTTTCGTTACTAACCGTTACTATAACTACGACTACTGTAACTAGTTACGTTATATAGTTTTAAAATGTTAAAATGTTTGTTGCGAATGGAAGCAAAATGTGTTGATGAAACGAGGCAAGGCAGACATTCGAGTAATTTAGAATTCATCATGAAGAAAAAATAAATTTGTTAATAAAATTTATTACACTATTTGTAATTTGTAACAGTATAATGAAAAAAAAAGTACATAGCGAAAAATCTTAAGCCCAGAAAAAAAAACTATTTGAAGAAAAACTATTCCACAAATTAATCTTGAAAACCAATTTCCCTTGTAATGGGTTTACATATACCATATCCATATGCAGACACATTCACATGCACACACACACTCTCACGCTCTAAAATAATGTAACCAACTGCAATTCAAAAAAAAAAAAAAACAAAAAAAAAGTTTGAAGAAGTAAATCCGTTAAAATAAAGCATTGCCATCTCTCTTGCCCAACATGCCATGGGCCACAAAAACCAACTTCAATTTGTTATGGTATGCAGTTGTTGTTGATGTTGCTGTTGTTCGAGTTGTTGTTGCTTTGTCAAGAGCGGTTTCAGCAACAAAAATCCTTTTATGCACTTGTTTAGGCTTACTCTTTCATGTTTATGTATATGTAAGTGCGAACAAGCGAAAATGTATGCAAACTGAGCAAAATATCAACCCAGCGGGGAATGATATGAATCAGAAATAGCTTTCGATGCGCATCTTTTTGCAGCACTGAATCATATCACTTTCATAAGGCAAAACATTAACTTTACTTTCACATTGCATTTATTCATTTATTCTGAACTATTATTGAATCCAGAGATTCCCAGATCGCTCCTCATTTAGTTAGAAATTTTTCTATGGAAAAAAACTAGTCAAGAAATCAATATCTCAATAAATCACACTCGCTGTAACTCTGCAATGGTGTACCACATTTAATTTAATATTGAAACAAAATGTTACTATGAGATGTATGGAATAGTTTGAGTGTGACTCATAGACTCAAAAATAGAAAACATATCATGTCTACCACAGGACGAATAAAAGTAGTAAAAAGATCTATACATCGATATTCTTTTGTGTTTCTTGAGAAAAAGTTCATAGAAATCACAATTTTCTTGCCGAGTTTGCTTGAAGGGCTAAGATTGAGCAAATTAATGCTTCTATCAAAATTACTATCTCTCGTTTCTTACTGATTTTAAATTGTCTTTGTTAAGCTCAGATTCTCCAAGAATCTCAACATTTTGGGTAAATTCAAGTTGCAAAATTTATTGGTGTCCAGGCTTCGCTAAAAGAAAGAAACTTCTGCAGCGTAGTGATATCTTCAGGTTGAGTTCTGTTCATGATACTCCTGTACCTGTGCTTCAAAAGTTTGGTATAGAAACTTGATTTTCTTCTTAAATACTCTCCTTAATCTGTATACCTCAATGTTTTCTTTGTCTTTTCTTTCTTAATTCCTGCCCGATTTCATTCTAAATGACCGCACCTTCTTTTGCTACTTTTCTCGGTATCTCCCTGACAGGCGTCGTGTCCCATAAGTCAGTATGACATATATTTTTACGAATATGGATGCCAATGATTCGTGCCATTTAATTTAACAAGTTCTTTGCCCGTTCACCTGTGCACATCAGAATGTTTTCTTAAAAAACACTCTGCACTAGTTTCAAAGTTTTGTTGGGAACTTAGCTATCCAAGAGGTATTGAGATATTTGCCGTATATTTTTACTTAGAATAGGTAGGCGATACATGGTTGCGTTAGGTTGTTGAGACTGTGCATAAAAGAACACACTGAAACCTATTGGTCCATTGTGATACCCTTGGGGCGATAATTAAACCATTTTGTGCTTGCAATGAAGCTTGATAAGTCTCTAATGCCAGAGGATGACAGTGCTGTGGGTCTTCCATAGAAGGGTGCTCCTAGAGTTCTATGTCTGCGTGCTGCTTAAGCAGGGCAGTAGCATACAAATTGGAAGATGGTTTCTTCTTCCTCTTCATTCCTACAGCTTCTGCAGAAGTCATTATAGGGAACAGGGCCGTAGCCAGAAATTTTTTTCGGGTGGGAGGGGGTTTCATTCGAAGAAAATATTCATAAATAATTTTTATCAAACTGATTTTTAAATACAATAAATTTAATCGATGATACATTTGATGGACCCTATAAAATTAAAATTTTACGAAAAATTTTCCGATTTTTTTAATCTTAACCTCAAAAAAATGGCCAAAAGTGACAAAAAATTCACAGAATAATCAAATTAAATTTTTTAAAATAAATACTATTCAATGTGCCTTATAATGCATTTTTTTTTCGTGAGGGACATAATTTCATTAAATCATTGACTTCCCACTACTGATGATGCACCCAACCTCAAAAAAATTACCAAAAATAGTAGAGGCTAATTTTTTTCAAATGATCATCATTGGGAATTTGAGCCATTATCAATGATAAGGAACTCGGATGAGGTTGGCTTATATTCCCTAAATTCGTGAAGTCACAGCATTGAAAGAGATAATTCTAGTCGTGGTGCTCTGAGCAATAAGATTGCCTCCTAAAACTGCATGGGCTTTGCTAATAAGATGGAGTTTTTGCGAAAGAACTTTTCAAGTTGAACACGAATCTGAGGTCAAAAACTTCCCATCACGTCACGTTTTAGGAAAAAATGGGGTTCAAGTAAATCTTATCCGATAATTTTTTCTATTTTTATTAATTTTTAAACTTTTCAAACTGATTCAGAACGAAACTTTAAATCAAAAACAGTTACTGACCTAGAAAAACTACAAATGCAGGAGTGCTCAGTATCACCTTCTCTTTTTAAATCCGTAGTCAAACCTCATGTCGAAGAAAACAAATCGGATTTGATCGCATAGTGTAACTAAGATTTCAAATTTATTTTTTATATTTGACTTTTTAGAAAAAAAAAACCGATGGAAGTAAAAAATATCGTTAAATAGATTATATTTTGACTTTTTTTCCATCCATTGGCAATTAATCTCAAAAATTAGAATAAAGTTTGCACATTTCGGGGGGGCCGGGGGGGGCAGAACCCCCAAAATCTCCCCCTAAATACGGCCTTGATAGGGAAGACCTAGTCTACGAGCGTGGCTGCCAATGAGGCAGTGCCCGGTTAGAACGGAAACTACCTTAATTATGTGGACACGGTCCAGATTAATGAGCGCTTTAGTGCGACTATGGTAAGGCATCGGCTAAAATTGTGCAACCACAGCTCCATTTCGGTTAATCTGAAATAAAAAAGAACGGTATTTTAAAATTGAAACTTTTACCTTGCCAGTACGGAAGCGTTTTTATTTATAAAAAGTTAAAAAAAAGTTTCACGTATTTAAAAAAAACCCACCGCTTTTTTTTAAAGGCTTCAAAAAATTTTCAAAGATTATTTTTAGTAGAAAAAACGCTTCCTTACTAACTCAGATTTATCGAGTTTTAAAATGCCGTTTTTTATTTCTGCCGTTTCTTTTTTATTTTGTTAGATCCCCACTTTGACGACTTCTGCCGGAAGAACAAAGCGCAAAAACCAGCACTAGCACTTCGGTTTTTTATTATTCGCAAAAGTATTTATCTCAAAACTTATTTCTTAAGCTTGTTTTCAATAGCAAAAACTAGCTTTCGAAACATTCAAAATCGCACTTTAACTCCCTCATTATTGCACACATCACTTCGATTTCTCGCCATTGGGATATGACAAATACGACATGGGTGTATGTGTTAACCATTTTTTTTTTTCATTTTTTTTCCTACTAAGCATCATTTTGAACAAACTAAAAACTTGTTCGAATAAATTTTTCAAGTGGATTTTGAATTGAATTTATGCGCAAGTTGTTCAGTATTATGTAACTTTATATGTACTTTGAAGTATAGCTTTCGCGCTATTTCTCTCTCTCTCTCTCTCTCCAACTAGGTACTTATGATTCAATAACCCTTTGCTGAAGTAGTTACAAATTAATTACATACTATTTGCTCTATAAAATTGACAAGTTGACAGCCATTTTTACGAAAGTTCTTGGTAATTAAATCATAAATGTTTTCAAAAATGTAGGAAGTATTTACAATCACTGCGCTAAGGAGCTATGAGTTATTAACGTCAGAGCGCGATAAATTTTTCAATTGTTCTGGTTGTGAAGGGAGAACAGATTTCGAGTTACGAGGGAAATATATCTCGGAGTGTGATTTGAGAGTTTAAGATATTTCAGGTGTTCTTATAACCCCCTAATAAAATCCTATAACATGTTATTGACGTAGACATATTCAATGAGTGCAAAATTACATAGGATCTGTTGATGTGGACTTACTGCATATGGATTCTACTCGCAATTTCTAACTTTGGAAATTTCGAATGATTAAACAAAATTCTGATATATTTTTACGACTTTTTTCTTACTTATTTCTATAATAATAAAAATTATCTAAAATCTGTTGATGAAATTCTTTTGAAAGTACTAGAAACATGACCATCTAAAATGAACAAATTAAACTTGATATTATTCATATGTTTTTTGTTACATGTACATAAATTTATTAACAGTTTCTTGTTTTAGTATAACTCTATGCATGCTATATTTATAACTACATATCAAGGCCGTATTTAGGGGGAGGTTTTGGGGGTTCTGACCCCCCTCCTCCCCCCGAAATGTGGAAACTTTCTTCTATTTTTGAACAGTTTTTAAATATTTTTTACTTTCATCGGCTTAATTTCTAAAAAGTTAAATATAAAAAAATAAACTTGAAATCTTAGTTACACTATGCGACCAGATCCGATTTGTTTTCTTTGACATGAGGTTTGACTTTGGATACAAAAAGAGAAGGTGATGCTGAGCAATTTTTTTTTTTCTAGGTCAGTAACTGTTTTTGATTTACAGTTTCGGGTTTAGGGCTCATTTGGAAGGGCATGATTCAGCCTATAATTTCTGCATTTGTAGCTTTGTAGCACGCCAGTGTTCAGCTCTCCAATTTTTAAGAATGGCCAAAAATTGTATTTTAGGGTTTTAAATCCCATTTTTTCTAAAACCCGGCGTGTTGGGAAATTTTTGACCTCAGATTCGTGTTCAGTATAAAAAATTCATTCACAAACACTAGCAAAACCCATGTAGGGCAGTAGTAGTGGATCAGCTCCAAAGTTTTAGGAAACAATCTTAAAATGTAATTAACCCATTATTGCTCAGAGCACCCCGACTCGGAAGACCTCTTTCAATGCAGTAACTGCACGAATTTTGGGAATATAAGCCAACCTCATCCGGATTCCTTATCATGGCCCGAATTCCCACTGATAATCATTTGAAAAAAATGAAAAAAATCCTGGCTACGGCTCTGCTACATATGTATGTATATACAAACATACATATGCATTTTAGTTTACGATTAAGACAATAAATACTAATGAATACTTTAACCAAATTTACCAAAGCTCTTAATACAATATTCTCATCAACAAAAAATTGTTCACATTTAAGTAACTTAATTCAATTGATAAAATCATTTCACTTCAATTTAATACAAAGAACAAAAATCAGATCGATAAATAAATCAAATAAACGACAAATCATTCTGTCAACTAAATGCATACATACATACATTCATAGTTAGGAAAAGTAAAATTTAGACGAACAAAATAATATTAAAGAATAGTTTAAGACTAATTAAATTGAATGAGAAATGAATAGGGAAATCAACAAAAAGAAATAAAAGTATAGAAATGAATTGAAAGAGAATCAAATAAGATTGACGTGAATTTGTACATATTTACTTAGAATGATATTAAATTTAATTAAGACCGAAAACTATATTCGTCTTAAGCTCTAAAAATTGAAGAGTAAAATAAAATCCAAAATTACAAAAAAAATTTTGGACAGTGATGTAACTTTTCTGAATTGATTTTTCATGAATTTAACGTTTTGAATTTAATTTTTGTTTTTTTGCTTCAATTGGCATCATTAATCGGATATACCTATTCAGGAAAATTTCCTTAAAATTTTTAATTTTGCCTTAATTTAAAGTTATGGGCAAGACGTAGTCCCATTTTTCTGAACTGAAACCTTAATGGAGACTTTCCCGTTATCTTAAGGTTTGGAGATAATCGCAGCAAATAGCGTTAGTTCACCGACAAAATGTGGTTTGGCTGAAAGAAGAAGTCTACCGAGCAGTCCTTCATTTAAAATTCTTCGAGATTAGTAAAGTTAAAGCATCTTTTTCATTTGAAATCTTCGTTCAGTTTGTAAATTTAGACTTGTTCAAAAAATAATAAAAAGGGTAATTTTTACCAATATTGAACAAAATTTTTCGACCATCAGATGGCGTGTTAGAAAGTGATTAAATTTACAAAAAGAATAAAAATGGAATACACTGAAGGGAAAAGGGCCTAGAGGAAATGCGATTTTATTATTAAAAATTCTGTAATAATTTGTCTTGATTAGGGTTTTTTTTTTCAATTTTTAAAACTGAAATAGAATACAGAATGAGCAAACTTTGTTTATCGAACACTGTTTCGATTTTAATTTCACTCGAAAGTGAAATTCGGAACATGGTTGATAAATTTCCATAAAATTAGGTTTAAACATTACATATTTTGTATTTGAGAGAAATTTGTTGCTTATGAAATTCTGAAAGTTTTTTAACTTTTCATCATAAACTTTTGACCATAAAACGAGATTTTGGGGGTGTATGGGAAATTTCCGCTATACCATTTTTCTTAGCATAGGTTAGGTTAGGTTGGAGTGGCAGCTTTCTGCTTGAAAGCACACTTAAGCACAAATTAGGCTCATTGTGATACCACAGTACGGCGCGACTCCCCCATTTACGGAGTGGAGAACCATGAGGATTCCATAATGAATCTGGCTATGTCCTTAATATTTATGGATGACAGACTAGTGAAGAAAGGTGAACCCAGGAGTTTTAGTCTCCTCCTGGCCAGGGATGGGCATTCGCACATGAAATGAAGGACTGTTTCTTCCTCCTCCTCAGAGCCGCAGCCCCGACAGAAGTCATTGAATGGCAGTCCAAGTCTTGCAGCATGTCTTCCCATTATGCAGTGTCCCATGAGCACCGAAGTCGTAATGCAGATGGAGTTTCTGCTAAGGTTGAGTAGCTGTCTAGTACGTTTATTGTCCATAGTGGTCCATGTTAGCCTGGTAATACCACAGGTATGCTCCGCTACCCAGGATCTTTTTGCTTCCTCAAGGTAGTTTTGCTTAATGGCTAATTTAATAGACGTAAGAGGGACACCAATGGTGCAGGTAGGTGATATATCTGTAAGTTGCGAGCCCTGTTTTGCTAACTCGTCGGCATTGCAGTTACCTGAAATATTCATATGTCCAGGCACCCAATATAGGTGGACCTGAGAGTGACTCGACAAAATGTTGAGTGAAGATCGGCAGTCGAGAACAAGCTTTGATGTAGTGAAAACACCGGCAAGGGACTTGATTGCTGTTTGGCTGTCCGTGTAGATGCAGATATTCTTATCGAATGAATCGTTGCGAATAAGCCACTTGGACGCTTGATAGATAGCCATTACTTCCGCCTGAAAGACGCTGCAATGGTCAGGAAGTCGGAAAGAGAGTCTGAGATCTAGCTTACTAGAGAAGATGCCACAGCCGACTCTTTCCTCCGATTTGGATCCATCTGTATAGATGTCAATTAAATTGTCAGTGACCACCTCGTCATTAACCCATTCCTCTCTACTGGGGATATGGGTGAAGAACGTGTGGTTTAAATTAGGGGTAGAGCAAATGTAGTCTACGTTAGTTGGTACGGACGTATCGTGGATTAAAATCTTGGCATGGCCCAGGTTTGACCGGGTCCAGCGAGTTAGGGCACTGAGTCTGACAGCAGAGCCCTGCAAGAGCGAAAAGTCTATTTTTATTGTACAGTGCGATTTGACTCCGCCTTTTGATTCAATAATTGTTTTTAGCATATAAAGTTGAGGCGATAAGTTGAACAAACCTTAATCAGTCTCTACCAATAGACATGCCTTACCTTGAAGAGGTTGAGCTCCAAAATTGGCAATTTCACGTTTTCATGTATTTTAACTATGTTAGGGTAGGTTAGATTAAAGTGACGTACTTAGAAAGTCTGAAGGTCCAAGGAGTACAAAAAATGATATACTCGAATTTTACGCTCTTTACATTTTAAACCCCTCCATTCCTCTTCATAAATCTTTTTAGAAGTGCTTTTAGTCTGTCTTCATAGGAACGTAGCCGATGGTTCTGAAGAGAAGGTTGTGGATGGTCTCAAATTCCTTTTCCTTTATTTATTTATTTTTAATATGTAAATTAATTTGTGCACAGACCTAAGGGGAAGGAGTGTGAAGCCCTTACTCCCTTATTTTGCACTTATCCTGCTCTATCTTCTTCTTTTATGGCACAACAGCCCATGGAGGACATAGGCCGAGTTTTTCGCGCCCATTCATGTTCTGCAAGTTTTTTTTTTTTTTGTACACGAAATGGAATGCACCCAAATTTTTTAATGCAGCATCTGAATGACAAAATGAAAAGCTTTTCCCAAGCAATTTTTACTCGTAAAAATTTACCATTGTCCGCTAAAAAGTTTTTTTGTGTTTTCCTTAGACTTTGTTTACCGTGCCGGGTATCGAGCCCAGCCACGTTTTACAGCAGTCCAACATACTAATTACTAGGCCACGGCCACCACATCAAGTTCTGTTTACCTCTACCCAAATCTTGCGAGACAAAACAGATAGCAACACAAGCTTATATGAGGATTTTGCATAAAATCAGTTCTTAACCCTCAACTAGTAGACGTAGAAAAGTTTGACACTAGATTAGATTGTTGAGGAGGTGGGCCAGACGATCCCAGATCAGTACGGCTAACTTGAGCCTATTGTATTGTCCCCCTAGGAATTAATGCATTTTAAAGTTCTCCTATTAATTTGTTTTCCCTGAGGAAATTTGTTAACTTTTTGGAAGAACTATCGGCTATGTCTTGCGGTTGTATAATAGACTTTCCTAAGTAACGAAGTCGAGTCCTGATTAGATCTTCTCAGTAACATAGGATATGTTCTGCTGTTTATTCCCCTTCACAACATATTCGACACGTATCGTCCTGTACTAAACCTAAGGTTGATAAGTGTTTGTTGACCCTACAAAGCCCTGTGTAGAAGCCTCTGGCAATTTGTATTTATTTTCTACCTAGATTAAGCAATTGCTTAGTTTTATTATGAGAGACCTTTGACATGAATGATTTTGCTTGTCTGTTACCAGGGGTTTCTCTCCAGTATTGTAGCGAATTATTATCCACCTAATTTTTTCAACTGAGTTTAACTGAACTTAATGGTGAGCCGCAGAATGGTTGTGTAGTTTGACACTAACTTTGATGTGGAGTCTGTCGGATTCTCTTGATTATTGTGATTTATTTTCAACATAAATACATGCATGTTAACTGTTGCTCCTGAAGAGTCTGACACACCCCACGTAACCAGTTGACAGTTTTAAGAGCTACTTCTGTTAAATTTGTCAAACGAAAAAAGCAATTTATTAACACCAAACAAAACTCTTGAATAAATTAGATATAAAAATGTTTGTGTCCACAAATTTATTGTCACACAGCGAAAATATCACAATTTTTTAACGCTCGCTAGAGTATTTTTTTTCTGAATCAAATATGAACGCAAATTTGAAAATTCAAAATTGAGCCTAAATGGTCCATTTATCATATCGAATAATGAATTGAATGAAAATCCTCTCAAAAATTAAATTTGAAGAAGAATTTCAATATGAATTTGTGCTCTAATCAATTTAAAAATTGGTACAGTGGACCACAACTGCTGCAGCTATAAAATCTCTAAAAATTCGCTCATTCTGTTTATAAATTTTTTAAAAGTTGTTTTTTTTTTTTTTGCATTCAATTAAATTTACACAATTTTAACAAATTTACCAAAAAACGAGAATAAAAAAAAAACTTTTTTACAAATAAAACCAAAATAAAAATTTCCAAAAGAAAAATTAATAAAAACTGAAAGAGTAGCAGCTCCTCGTTTTAAATTTGATCATGTTTTGCGGGTATTTTCTGATTTGTTGCTTTTGGCAATAATTGAAAAAGTTTAATGGATTTTGTAGAATTTATTCAAATCAACGAGTTGTAGCTTTTTTATTTCATTCTATGTAAAATAGAAATTCTGCAAAGTTTGCTTAAATTTTTTTTTTATTTTATTAGTTTTTTTTTTGTTTTGACTTGTTAGGTTTTCGTTAAAAGTTAAAATTTTATTGTTTTAAATTTCATTTCATTGTTTTGTTTTTTTTTTTTTTTGTGCTTCAATGAATATTTAGATTATTTTAAATGTAGCAGAAATAATTTCATAACTTATATGTAGTTACTTTAAAATTATCTACTCATGAGGTAGAAAAAAAAAAATTGTTTATTGGTATATTTTCTATATCGAGAAACATTTCAAATAAATAAAAAACAAAATTTAAATTACAAATTTTTTTATTTTTTGTAATAATTTATTTGAACACATAATTCTCAATATTTTCAAAAGCAATGCACATATATTAATTAGAATTTTTTTTTTTTTAGTATCATTTTATACCAAATTGTAAATGTTAATGGGTTTAAAAAGTGTCTCTACTCTATGAAAATTTATGTATATACTACAAACTGCAATTGTAACACTTCTTCGTATTAGACTACTACAACTTTTAGGCATATTTTCTTTGGAATTTTTTATTGTTATCCAAAGTTCATAGGCGAAGCTTGCATCTGCAAGCAAATTTCTGCAAGTTGTTTCCGGAAAAACTTTTTGAAAGTAAGTTTCTGATAACTTATTTTCGGTTCCTCGTTCATAGCGATTTACTCTCAAAAAGATTTTTTGAAAGAATTTGCAGCATTTTTCTTGCAGTACACTGTGACGGCACAATTTTGGGCCAACCAACTTGTACCGCACAACGTAGCACTGTTCCCACTGGGGGGACAACACAGCGTTTTCCCCACTAGGACAACCACGAAGAATAAGTCACGTGCACCGAAAGGAACGAACAACAAAACTATTGTTCATGCTGCCAGCAGCGCACACACTAGAAAAGGCATTATCATGCCATGTAGACAAACAAGTAAAAAGTAGGAGAAGACGAGATAGCCTACTGCGACGATATTTTAAAATTTGAAATTAAAATAACACGCGATCGAACCAGCCAATGGGAACAAAACAGCGAGGCAGCGACACTTCAAATTCTAGTAGCGACAGCGTCGATTGGAATTTGAGGAAGAAGGAGCAGAATGGGTTTGAAAACAGGTGCGCAAGGCAACTCGGGAGCATTATTTCACAGACCGGCAAGGCTACCACATCGCGGGATTACGCATTCGGGTGAGTAGAAGACATGCAATGGGAATAGGGATAAGTATCGAAGTATTTGGTATTGTATAGCTGGCTTAACCCCACCATACAATACTTAAATCAGACCATATGACCCCAGACGGCCGGTTAGTAACTTACAATAGTAGCATAACATTTCTTAGGAACAAATAACTGGGTGTTTAGTAGTGCATTGTTGGCCTAACCACCACAATACAGTGCTCGACACTGTAATCAGACCGTGTGGTGCCACTTGGATGGTATAATCCCTACCATATGACCCCAGACGGACTGTTGGGAGCTTAAAGCAGCGTAGAAAATAGCAAGACAGGTACGGATGCTTTACTCCACCCGCGTTCCGTAGCCGCTACGCCGCTATTACACGGTACTTTCATTACCCGTTACATACATCAGGCGTATCATCCATTGAAATCAACGCTCAGCACGCTCGCCCTAGCAGGCGTATCAGCAATTGAAACCAACGCTCGCTCTACCAGGCGCATCTGAGACATCGAAGACAACGCTCTGTACGCTCCGCTCGCTCGCCCCATCAGGCGTATCTGACACATCGAAAACAACGCTGCGCACGTTCGCTCTACCAGGCGCATCTCAGACATCGAAGACAACGCTCTGTATGTTCCGCACGCTTGTCCTGCCAGGCGCATCTCAGACAACGCTCGACCTACCAGGTGCATATCAGACATCGCTCGCCCAAAAGACCAGTAGAACACGAGAGAATAGTGCAACCAATTTGTGTGTGAATGTTATTATTATAAAAATTGTAAAAAAAACTAAAACCTTAAGTGAATTAAAGAATACATTGAATTTTAAAAACAGAATGTGTCTCAATAATAAAAAGTGAGGGTTCCCTGCAATCAGCAAATTTCTATAACCAACGGACCACTGGAGCCCGCGAAGCTCTACCCCGGCCATTGGAAGGACGTTGCGTTACAAAACCTGTAAACTACACCATAATGATGAGTAATGTCTTCTTTTTTTGGTAGGAGGTTCATACTTCTGAGTGTGTATATCATAAATACATAAAATATTTGTGTACAACATATCGTCGCCTGAGTATTGATTTGGCGTATAGGCAAAGGAATACTTATAGACATACGCCAAATCAATTCTCAGGCGACGATATGTATCTACATATAAAAGCATATATGCATACATCATATACACGAACATGCTATAAAACTATTAGCCAAATAATTTCACGTAAACTTCTTACTTGATTCCTTTTTTGTTATACATTTTTTATTCATAAATGTTCGTTTCTCGAATATAATTTGAAAATTAATTCCAATCTATGTTCACCTTTTAATGATGATAAATTTTTATTCTTTATATTGTATGCAGCTTCATTACTTTTTCACATCTTTAAAATCTTTCGCTTCTTAGATGCGGATTCGTAGGTCTACTGCACTTGGAGCCCCTCGGTGTATGCTACATTTCCTATGCTTTTGAAATTTTGAATGACATGGCTTCATACTTTTCTCTAGAATAATTTATATGCAATTGTAAAGGTAATGCCATGTTTTACATATAAGATGCATACATATGCAAATGCATATAACTTATCAACGATATATCGCCGGGAAATCTGTGCTAAAAATGAAAAACAGCCTAACTCGACTTAAGACAGACAAATTTTTATCGCAAATTTTTGGTTTTAAATGTTAAACTGGTGCAAAGTTTTAAGTAATTTTTAGAGTTATATATCGTTTTAGGAATGGTCTTTATTTGAGCATAGTGTCTTTTGAAATAGTGCTATAGTTAATATATAAATAATAATAGTTAATTTATAGTTAACTCGACTGACAAAAAATAAACTTAAGCTTTTATTCCTTTTTACTACAGAAATATAGTAGTCAACTAAGCCCCCGCTTCTTTCTACAATTGACGTCTGCCATTCGGTCATCACTGAAGCTCACAGCCCCTGCAAAATAGTTGATATGATTCTAAAAATAGCTCTTTATATGTCATCCAATATATTTTAAATAAACTTCAGATATGTAAATTCAACATGCCACATTAGAACATCGATTTTGTTGTGAGAGAATAAAGTTTTGCAGATTTAATTTTACTTCGACGATCGTTATTTTGGTGAATAACGGTTACAGTCGACATATGTTTTTAAATCCATACTGATCTTGGTCAAAATTTACTGACTCTATTTACTTTTGACTCATATGAAATTTGCAATATATGGCAGTGGATATTTGGATTGGATAATTGGTGATATTTTTTTTTTAATTTTGTGAACAGATGAGTAGAAAAAAGTGTTGTTGAGGAGCTCATCAGGTTTCAGATAAAATATCCAAAGAACAAAATATGTTGATCACTATTTTGCTCTAAAAATCTTAGGTTCATCAGTACAAAAATTAGTAGTTAGGACCTCAGTTCTTATAGAATATTATTCCCATCCTTTGAATCACATGAGACAAGGATTTAGTAGTAAGTAGATAAAAAGGTTACAGTCATGTGAAGATAATTCACTACGAAAACGATCCTCAAAGTGCAAATAAAACGGAAAAAAATAGTTTTCTCATAACAAAACCGATGTCCTGAAGATGACAGCTCAATCCGGAGAGCTGAACTTGTATGGAAGCATATAGAATAATAAATAGAAAGTTGTTTTCAAAATTGGGTTGAATTGTCAACAGTTTTGAAGAATCTGAAAGCACCAGTGATGAAAGAAGGACAGACGAGTCCTTTAGGGAGAAGCGGAGGCCTTCTTGACTAATATTCTGACGATTCAATTTTTGAAAAAAAAATTTTCGAAATAAATAATTTTTTTTTTGCTTCAGATAATGCTTATAAAATACGACGGAAAGTCTATACTCTCACGGTACAGCCAACGAGGAAATCTGGTTGGAAAAGACTATGGACTTATCGAAAGGCGAGAATCGAGACCGAGACGAGAATCACTCAAGAATCGCTGTTAAACTATACTCAAGTGCGAGATGTCGCGGAAAGTAATAACATTTAAACTATGTATTCTCGAGCAGTTGAACAGTTTTACTTTATTTTATTGGAAATGCTAGTCGAACACATGAAATTCTTGTATGTGTCTGTAAGACGCAATCCAGTCAAAAAAATTATGAATTCGCCCTAACTTCTCAGTCTCGCAGATATTCCGTTTAAGGCATAACTAAAGAATAGAGCTCTAAAAGAATCCATTCAATTTAATTGCAAAATCTTGAAGTTTCAGTTAATAAACAACAGTTCATGATTGCAGTTATTGGATAAGATATTTGACTTCCGTATAAAAAAATTCAGTTAGAAGTCTTTTTTGGAGTTGCCAATTGGTTATTTATTTAGAAAAGTCTTTTGGAGTCAAGGGAATGCAATCTTTTTTTGAAATCATGTAAATCTTATGACTTCAAACTCATGACTGCTTTAAAGTCACTTAAAGTCACTTGGAGTTATTTGAAGTCACTTGAATGCACTTGAAGTCATTTGAAATCACTTGGAGCTGACTGGAATTTGAAGTCAACTGGAGACACTTGAAGTCTATTGGAGGCATTTGGTGCTTTGAAGTCATTTGTGGCTTTGAAGTCATTTGGAATCAGTTGAGATTTGAAGTCAATTGAAGTCATTTGGAGTCAATTAGCGACTTGAAGGCAATTGGAGTCATTTGAAATCACTTGGAGTCAATTCGAATTAGAAGTCAACTGGAGCCACTTAAAGTCTTTTGAAGGCATTTAGAGTTTTGAAGTCATTTGGAGTCAATTGAGATTTGAAGTCAGTTGGAGTCATTTGAAGTCAATTAGCGACTTGAAAGCAAGTAGAGTCACTTGAAGTCACTTGGAGTCAATTGGAATTTGAAGTCACTAGAAGTCTTTTGGAGTCACTAGAAGTCTTTTGAAGTCACAAGAAGTCTTTTGAAGTCACTAGAAGTCTTTTGGCGTCAATTGAGTATTTGAAGTCCATTGAAGTCAATTGAGATTTGAAGTCAGTTGGAGTCATTTGAGTCAATTAGCGACTTAAAAGCAATTGGAGTCACTTGAAGTCACTTGGAGTTAAAGTGTTTGCTTTTATGATCCATAACCTCTTTTACAAAGGCATTATGTATCATAAAAGCTAACAGCTTGGTGTAACTACTGTTCCCGGGTACTATGACTGAAAAATCGGATTGGCGGATTACAACCATTCCAGCAGATGTAACGAGCCAGATAAGAAGGAAACGATCAAACATAAACTCAGAAATTGCCGAGCTTTAGCCCATATATGGCTTAAGTAAAGTCGAGATTTTACTCCCTACTCACGGAGAACCTGGACCTCAGAATCTGCTGGCTGGAATTTTCTGAACAAAACAAAAAAAGAAATGTAAGAAAGCGTGGGAGTGATCGGTTCAGTCCAGACAAATATAGAATAAATTAATTTATTAAGTTCGAAACAAAAATGTTTATTTAAAAGAGAACGAATGGTAATCCTAGGTTTGTGGTTAATCTACATTGTCAGACCTAAAAAAATCTGGTCAGTGGATTCATTGACTAGAATTGATAGATTGATAGAATCATTGGTTTTCTCAGCGGTTCAGGATATGCGTATTAAATTAAATAAATACTTTTTACCTAGAATGAATCATAGATTAATCTTAATAGAATTGACGGCATCCCATCATAAAAATGTACAAATATTTTCCAGCGAGTGTGCAAACATAAGATTTGATTTAAATTTCTGCATGGAAAAATTCTAACATTTTCAAGCGTGTTGTTTTGGTATTTTTAAGCAGTGCGCATCAAAACACTTCAACATTTCAAGTTGTCTCCTGGTGACAAATTTTGCTCTTCTTTATTTTTATTTCATTTTTATTACTTCATAAGCGCGACTCATGCAGTGGGCGGAATTTCACTTATGTCTGTATATATATATATATATATGTGTGTGTGTGTGTGTGTGTGTGTGCATCACTCGTGGTGATACTGGAAGCTAACCATAAATAGCTTCACTTCACCACTCACTAAAGAACCAAGCACTATCACAAATTTATACTCATTGTGCTTAAAAATATCTATGTGTGTGTAAATATGGTTGTGCTCTCTCAAAAAAAAAATATTAAAAATAAAGAGAAGAGCTTTTTGAGGAAGCAAAACAAAACAAAGCAAACAAATGTTTATAAGTGCAGGTGTGGGTTTGTGCTTGTGTTGGTGTATATGCATATGTGTGCTTATGAATTGTCAACAATGTACACAATTTCATTTGAGCACTTCATTTCAAATGTAGAAGAAAAATATAAAAATATAAAAAAAAAAAAATTTGAAAAATTTTTGATGAAAATGTCAGCACACACAAACAGAAACAAACACCAAATATTCATATGTGCAGCACAATCAAGCTGTCTTATGCACACCCACACACACTCACCTCTACTTGCAATTATGCACAACGTGGTAAAGTGTGTTTCACTTGAGAAATGCCCAACAGCTGGGAAATTGTGTTTTTATGTCAAGAATATAATTTTTCAACCTTTGATAAGAAATTCAACGTATGTGTGTGTACAAGGAATGTTGTTGTCCTCACTTGTGCACACACATCCATACATAATTAAATTGTTGTAAA
This sequence comes from Toxonevra muliebris, assembly GCA_963691655.1. Classification (NCBI taxonomy): domain Eukaryota; kingdom Metazoa; phylum Arthropoda; class Insecta; order Diptera; family Pallopteridae; genus Toxonevra; species Toxonevra muliebris. Next base: position 122,228,779 of record OY829326.1, read on the forward strand.
ATTCAAGAAATTGCATAAGATAAAATTAATTTTATGTTTAACTATGTACTCTGAAAACTGCTCTTAAATAAATTTATGTATGTAGACCTACACGTCTGCATAACAAATTGTTTTCATTAAAATTGTAAAGCATTTTATACCCAGATGTTGCTGTCAATGCGTTGCTACCCCATGAGACTCATAAAACGAATTCATGGCATAAAAGCGTAAAATTATAGTCAAATTGAAAATCTCAGTTGTCAAATTTTTTTATAGCGCATTGGTTTTAAATGCATTTACTTATTTTTGTTCTGGTTCTTAATTACCAAGCCAAATCTCTTGAGTTGCTACCATCACTATGATTAAGTATTGGTATAACTACATCAATCTTAAATTGATAAAGTTGGAAAGTTTTACCAAAAAACCAAAATATGTGGGGCATATGGCAAAAGTGAAACTTTGCAGAATATGTAGGTGTAGAAAATTCAATATTTTATTTAAATTTTTAAAGCAGCGCTGAAGAAATCTGGATTAGAATAAGTTTGCGAAATAAGCAAAATATTTATTTATAGAAAGTTTGTAGGGTTCACAATTTGTTCCTCTTCTCTTCTCCTTTTTCTCTACTCAAAAGACTCTCTAGTCCAAAAGACTGAGTGTGACGGAAGTTCTATTTCCTTTCAGTTCACCTCTAAGTCTAATCTAATTTATACATGAATAGCTATAGCATGAGCTAGTATATTGTGATTTCATGGAATATTAACGAAATGGCGGCTGTATAAGTAGAATTTTCCGTAGAATATTTTCTTTGAACATATTAACACTTTGGCGCCCCCCATTGTGGGTCTTTTTTGCCCTTTTACAAAAAAGTATACTTTTTTGACCTATTACGAAGGTTGGAAGGGAGTTAATATGTTCAAGAAATATGTTGCCCATCAAATTTTACTATAGGTCTTTGAGAAACAAAAATCAGTAAACTTGTACTGTATTGTATTAGAGAGGGTTATGTATTTGTACCGCGACCTATAAGATCTATTGTATGCCCCTCTTTCTCTATCTAATCTGATTTGCCAAGAGTACCTCATCCAGTCCAGTCTCCCTCAAGAATTTGAGTATTGCGCCCGGATTTATGGATGCTAGTTCTGTACTGGGCACTTCGTACATACCCAGATATTTCATTCTTTTGTGGATCAGTGCTTCACACTGAGCTAAAATATGTTCTGATGATTCATCCTCCTCATTACAAAACCTACATATTGAGCTTTCCGCAACTCCTATTATACAAAAGTGTTCTCTGAGCCCACAGTGCCCAGTCAGAATACCAGCTAATATACGCAGACTGTTTTTGTTGAGACCAATGCAGAATGCGTATCTATTCTTGTTATAGTAACCTAGAAGCATTTTGGATTGCCTCAGTCCTGGAAGATTATTAAAGAGTGCTTGCCTCTTGTTCTTCTCTTCCTGCCTGAGTATTTCTCTGATTACGCTATCTCCTATTCCACAGAAGGGTTCAGGTCCCACGAAAGTGGTCGCTGCTCCCTTTCTAGCAATCTCGTCTATCTGCTCATTCTCTATTCCTAAGTGTCCAGGGACCCAACATAGAGCGACTTTGTTCTGTAAACTTAGTTTTAGTAAAAATAAACCCAAATTCCAAAAAGTGAACAAACGTGTCTTTTAATAGTTTTTTCTGTCAAAAACGTAACTTTTTCTAAAAGGGCAAAAAAGACCCAAATGGTGGGCGCCAAAGGATTAATATGTTCGAAGAAGATATTCTACGGAAAATTCTACTATAAATTGCTGAATATACAACAAACAAGCTTTGATGCAAAGCTAACAAGTTGTCCTATGGTTTATTATACTTAATCTGTTAGAAATGGGCAAACTTTAGGCCCGCGTAAAAAAAAATATGACGTATACTTTTAAAACACTAAGACACGTATAATTTTTTTCTTGAGTTCTATCAGAATCCACTTTCAGAACCTTGTTTTTTGTGTGTTGAACTATGTTATAAGTTCGTGATTTAAGAACAGATTTTTAAAACAATATATTTTAAGTTTTTTCGCTAATTTTTGTGTAATAAAAAAGGTTCTCATAAACGGATCTAGAAGATCATATTTATGGTGTAGCTATAGGTGTTTTAATTAATCTGTATAAAAAACACTATTTTTAAAGAAAAACTCATTTAAACGGAACTCAAAAAATACACAAAACAGACATTTATTTTTAAAGTTGTTCCAGAATGACGCTTTTAAAAATAAAATTTCGTTTTAATTGCATTTAAATTTTTTCAAGCTTATGCAAATATTTTTAATAATTTTTCATTTTGATTAAGCACACTATAATGTATGCATGTATAATGTAAATGTGTATATATTCACTTACACATGTGCGTTGAACATTAATCACCTGTTTCAACTTCTTTGCGAAATTTATTGCAAACGTTCATTTCTTGCTAATACAAGAAAATTTACAAATAACTAAAAACCAAAAACTTACTTCGAAATTTAAAATATATATAACACGAATACCAGTTCTTGCCCGACAATTTTTAAGTGAAACTTCTTTAGCGAGGGTAAATCGAAAATTTTGCCACACAAATTGCGTTGTTGTTGCACTAATACGAAGCTAATAAGAAACGAAGTTATAAAGTTATTAGTATTTATCGAACGACGTCATATGGGGATCGGCTGAATACAATCATGCGGAGTGTCATCGTCTTCCCGTAGTTTTATCTCATGCGCTTTAGTGATAGAGCTTGATTCCATATAGCTGCTTTCCTCTTAGGTATTATATACGTGTACTACGTCGTGTTTGTGCCGATAAGTGTAGAGAGTATAAAGAGAAAAAAAGCTTCAAAAAATAGAAAGAGGATGAGTGCAAAATAGAGAGAACCACAGAATTTGTTATAAATATTTTCTAATAATTTTCAAATAAACAATAAAGTTTCATTTCTACTGTGAGTGCCTGCAGACACATCGCCCATATCTCACTTGTAGGTGTGTATAGGATGCCCATTAACTTTTTGGTATTTTTTTTGTTTTTTTGCGAGGAGGAAGCATCAAAAGTCTACAACTCGTCAGTGTGGGACTTAAACCTAATACACAACCTCCTCGATGCCCGAGGGTGCTCCAACTAGATATTTTTGCTAACTATTTCGTCTAAATGGCGTCAGCTAGCCTAGGCTAGAAAACCGTTTGTTTTGTCTGTTCGAAGGCAAATCCCTTTATTAATCAGTTCGTTATTATTTAGATCCGCCTGTTTCTGCCACTCAACAAACTAGGCAATTTGGGTCATCTACTATACAATACTTGTGGGGATAGCTTCTGAAGCATCCATGGCCACTAAGTATTTGTGTGGCATTATAGTTCAGTTGCCGTTTATTGTCACCCCATCTTTTCAAATCAGAAATCAAGGCATATGCTCACCTACCCTTTGGAGACTGATCCCAATTTTCTGCCATTCTTCCATCGCCAGCGACCGACACTCTTGCCACTTTTCTCTGGTAGTTTTGATGCGCTCGCGTATAACCGTTAAAGTTCAGTTGCTTTGGAGATTACTTGCATATTGTAAGTGAGCACGCAGTCATAGGAAATTGGGCGATATGCCCCAGCCTACCCTTAGTATGCATCGCTTATGTATCGATACAATTTTGCGCTTTCGTGAAGGTGGTTTTCCTGCCAATATGGGCGCAGCTTATAGCGTAATCGAGTCCGCTACTGAGGATATGAGCCTCCGATTTCATTTCTGTGGACCGCCAACATTTGGTAGTATTCTCGTTAGTGCCCCCATGACGGCTACAGCCTTTTAACATGTGCGGCGCTCACTGAATGTAATTTTCCTATCGAAGACCGCTCTGAGGTACCTTAAGTAGTTATGCGATTTTACCGCGTGTCCACCGACCGCTACAGTCATGTACTGTACTTTGTGTGTTTTACTAAGTAGAAGCGCTTCCGTTTTCTGCGCAGCCAGTTGTAATTGATTAATGCCAAGCCATCTGTTAACCACCGCTATGGCATCGCTACATATTTACTCTTTCTCGAATTTTGGTCTAAAGTTGGCTGGAATATGGATCTAATTTTTGGTCTGAATATCGGTATGATTTTTGATCTGAGTTTGATTTGCTTTTGACCTTAGTTTTGGTGTGAGTTTTGACATATTTTTGGTTTGAATGTCAACTTAAATATTGACCTTATTTTTGGTCTGAACTTTGGTCTAAAATTTAATTTAATTTTGCATACGTTTTTTTTTTTAAATTTTGGTCAGCTATTGTTTAAGATAAATGTATAGAAACCTGCTTAGTTATATTTTTATAGTAAAGTTTCCTATTTTCTTTATATGGTTTAAGCGTTTTAAAAACAAAATAAATGCCTTTACTATTCTTTTTGTTAATTTTCATAAACTCCTCCACTACTTTTTTTGTTTGCCAAGTAAACTCCCACAATCTTAATTTATGAAGTGCAGTTTGGAAGCCAGCAGGTTGGAATTTTGCCCGATTTGGGTTTGTAGTTTGGCCATCTTCTGATCTTACCTTCGATCTAAATCTAAGTATCATTTTTGGACTAAATTTGGCCTGCCTTTAGTTTGCATTTAAATAACAGATTGATTTTTGGTCTGAATAGTATTTTGAAATTTGGTCCGAATTTTAGTTTACTTTTGTTCTGAACTTAAGTCTGAACTGGGTCTGGATTTTTGTGTAATTTTTTATCTGAGATTCGTTCTCAATTTGATCTATTTCCGGTCTTAATGTCGGAATGAATTTTTATCTGAATTTTCGTTTGACATTTTGTTTTAAATTTTCTATTGACTTCTGGTCTGAATTTTGGCTTGAAATTTGATCTGATTTGTGGTCTGCTTTTGGGTGTAAGTATTAATTTGAATTTTTTCTGACTTAAGATGAGATTTCAGTAAAGTGAGAGTTTAAATAATTTTATTATTTCTAACCTTGCTTATTTATTGTTTAAAACTTACGCTTAACATAATATCAGCCTCTTTGAAACCAAATCCTATATCCGCCACTACTAATGATTGCGATAATTATCGCAAAGAGCTGGATTTATCCCTAAAACTCCCTGCTCTTTTTGGGTCCCTTTCACAGAGTGAAACAAAGAAACACTTCTGAATAGTTAAAAATTTAGACCTGCTTAAGTTTCTCATTCTCATGTTAAATTTTCTAAGATATTAAATTCGAGTTATTTTATTAGTTCTGCATGTGCCACGCCCAGTAGCTGCATACTACTTACTTTCAATCTGTTGAGTGAGTACTCTTAAGTCCTTACACCTTTGAATATTTTCACAATTTTCTTTTTTTGCCTAGTGTAAGTAGCTTGGTAGATATGACGTTTCAAATTATTGATTGTCATGCCTACTTATTGCATATAGGGTTGAAATCGCTGTTTGGTAGGAGCTAATGTTTATGTCATTAAATAGATATAGGTCCAGTGATTTGAACTGAAAGAAATAAATCAGTCGCTAAGTCAGCACAACCGAATATACAAACCTATATATTTATAGCTATTCTCATCGTGTTGAAAGCATTGCCAACTGTGATTTATCTATTAATATCTATGTGTATATGGGTGTATTTTAGAACATGTATGTTTGTATCTGTGTATGATATTTTGGTTTCTTATACATAAATATTACAAAATGCTAATTTGTTACAATTTATCAGTGAAAGTATACGAAGAACACCATAAAATATCATAGATACCTTTATAAATACTTATGTACATACAGTGAACGACAAAGAAAAGTTTACGCTTAATGTTTGAATGCTAGCAGCTAACAGAATATATTGAAAGGTCTAATTTATTGCCAAAAAAGATGGTTTGGAATGAGTCAAAAAAGTTACAATATCAAAAAACCTTGCTATGAACTTAAATGCTATAACAGAAGCAGGTAAGAAAGCAAATTTGCTTGATATTTTGTGAATATAATCAAATCATCGGTTCCAAGGCATGGAAGTTACAATAACAAATACAATTTCAAGCAAAAATGGTTCAATACTACAGAGCAAGAAAAAAACCCTTTAAAACACTGAAGAAGTACAAACAAACAAACACCTTACAATGCAAGCAAGAATACCTGGAAGCAAAAAGTAAATATAAAATGGTGTGTGAAATCAGGAAACAAGAGTAAAATATAGATCTGGAAACAAAAAATTTACAGAACGCATGATGCTAGAGATTGGTGGAAATTGGCAAGAGAGATCAGAGGACAATGTTTTCAAGTAGGGTCTGAAATTTCAGCGCCTGAATTCAAAGAATATTTCAAAACACTATTAAATCCTCCTCAAATTGCGAAAAATATTCAGTAGGCACCCATGTGACACTGTGATGAACAGCTAGATATCAGAAATAAAGGCTATCAGAAACTTAGGCTATATCAGAAATAAAAGCAGAATTGAAGGCTACAAGATTGAACAAAACGCCAGGAGTGGACAGAGTCACATATTGAGTTTCTTTAAAATGCGATCAAGGATTTTTTTAATAGAAATAACAAACACATAAAATGCTATTTTACAAACTGGCATAGTGGATGAAATCTTTGTTAATAGCGTAATTTTTCCAATCTTTAAAAAGGGTAACCCAAATCTACCAAATAATTACAGAGGAATCACATTTATGAATTGTACAGCAAAAGTCCTAATGGGTGTTTTAAAAAAAAGTTTGTCAAACTGGGTAGAAGAGCTTAAGGTCTTAAATGAGTATCAGGCAGGATTCAGAGGACATTATTCGGCAATGGATAGTAGTTATAATCTGGTATCTATTGTGCATCTCAAATTTACGGAAAAGCAGAAGGTTTACATTGACATTGACAGCTATTCTATCACGAAGAGCGCCAAAAATACTATAAAAATTGATCTGTCAAATAATTTTCATAATTTTACAAAAGTGTTTTACTATAGCTGAAAATGTCGAATTTCGTGCCAACAAAACAACATTTGCGGGAAGTTTTAATTTGCTTCTTCCATTTAAAGAAAAACGCAACTGAAGCACATCGTTTACTCACTGAAAATTATCCTGACTGTGCTATAGACGTTAGAATGTGTCAGGTGTGGTATGCCCGTTTCAAAAGTGGTTATTTTGATGTTGAAGATAGGGAACGTTCTGGAGGCCCAAAAAATTTCGAAGATGAAGAATTGAAGGCATTACTCGAAGAAGATTCATGTCAAACGCAACAAGAACTTGCAGAATCTTAAAGAACTGATCAGTCAACCATTTCTAAACGATTAAAAGCATTGGGAATGATTTAAAAGCAAGAAAATTGGGTGTCGTACGAATTGAAGCCGGGAGACGTCGAACAATGATTTTTCACATGTGAACTGCTGATTGAACGACAAAAAAGAAAGGGTTTTCTGCATCTTATTGTGACTGGCGATGAAAAGTGAATACGTTATGATAACCCAAAGCGTAAAAAATCATGGGGACCGCCCGGACATGCATCAACATCAACGGCAAAGCTTGGATCCAACCTCTTGCTGTGTATTTGGTGGGATATGAAAGGTGTCGTGTATTATGAGCTGTTGAAACCGAATGAAACGATCACTGGCGACCGCTACCGACTGCAACTGATGCGTTTGAGCCGAGCATTAAAGGATAAGACGCCCGAATATGAGAATAGACACGACGAAGTTATTCTTCAGCACGACACGGCTCGGCCGCATGTTGCAAGGCAAGTAAAAACATACTTGGAAACGCTGAAATGGGAAGTGCTACCCCACCCGCCGTATTCTCCAGACATTGCTCCTTCTGATTACCACTTGTTCCGATCGATGACACATGTCCTGGCTGAACAGCACTTCCGTTCTTTCGAAGAACTCAAAAAATGAGTCGATTCGTGGTTAGCCTCAAAAGATGAGGAGTTCTTTCGACGCGGAATCCGTATGCTACCAGAAAGATGGGAAAAGGTTGTGGCTAACGATGGAAAATACTTTAAAGAATAAATTTATAATCACTTTTTCACAATAAATGTCCAAATTACGAAAAAATACGAGTTTATACATTCATACTCCCAATACATGGCCAAATTTTTTGCATAAAAGGAAAGTTTCGTTGACTTTTAAGTGGAAACTTTTTCAGGCTGTAGTCAGATCGATACAAGCATATAGTGCGCAGGTGTGGGGTCTCACACAATTACAAACTGTAGATACTGTAATTGCAACGATATTTTTTAAAAACAGTTCTTAAACTGCCGGATTTTATAACGAACTATGTATTGGCCCTAGAAACGGCTGCAGAATAAAGCCACTTATATACCTTTAGCTTGCATATGCACTATATTTATAAAACTATTTACTCATATGGGAAGGATAGGCTCCCATACAAACTTATAAAACAAATTTTGAGAGGAAATATCTTCTGGCGTAAAGAAATTAATCAGTTGGGAGCAGAATTTCAAATATTCTTTAACGATGCAGGTATGACAGCAAACGAATGGCTGCTGCGATGTGTGCAATTGGTAACAAGGCTTAAGAACAAAGTGTGTGATGAATTCAAACTGAAAGCAGTATCGAGTGCTAACCGTTTCTACAGATATTTGAACCTAGAAGTAAGATCTACATATATTTGTGAGAATCTACAGCAAGAACAAATAACAGCAATATTTAAAGCGCGCTGTGACATTTTCCCACTGAGAGCAACAATGAAATGTCATTGCCGAAATATCACTACTTTATTTCTGGAAAAAATTCTTATCTTGAGTGTACTGTACGGTCATTGTGGCTATACTGTGATATCATGAATGGGTCGCTTAGATCCTCAATCTTAAATGGTAGGAACTGAGGGTATATAGACAGATAAAGATTAGATTTTCTATCATCACTTTGCAGAAAGAGCTGTAGGCAGCAGATGGGACTATAAACAAGTAAGCTTGTGGTTACTTAGTGTCTGCCACGCTTTCTGTCAAACCAAAATTAGCATATTTGACATTGAAGTGTTGAGAGATGAACACATGAGCTCGTTGACCTCAGGTTTATCAATGAATTAACATCACTTTCGAGCGTTTACAATAGATTTATAATAAATTTCAATTATTTACCTTTCGAAACATTTTTAATTTGTCAAAATTCTTTGAACTAGTTGCAGGTTCTTATTGTCAAGTGGGAATATTTTTCTGCCATTGACTGTATGTATGTGTTTATGTTACTCTAGAGATATACCTACGATATTGTATATATAAATTTATATACCTGAATATCTTTGTAATATTTCATCTGCCCACAATTAGCTTCTCCACCCAACCCCTCTCTCTCTCTCTCTTCCCCTTCTTTTCGCTTCCCTCTTCTTGTCATCTTGTTGTCATAGTTGTCCGTCATCTTTGGAGATTTACGCTATCATTAGTAAACATAGATTATTTGGTATCATTAGTGAGAAATTATGAAGGTAACATTTTTAGAATATTATATTTCTTTATGTATGTAGGAGTATGAATTAAGTTTGTTGTTTGCCAAACAAAGACACGTTTAAAATAATGAATTAACATAATAAGTCAAACGCTTTCTCTCTTTTTTTTTGGTTCTATTCATTCACTATTTTTGTTTAGTATTCTATGCAAATTTAATAACTGCCAGCATATTAGAGAGTATAGAAAACTTTAATATTTGTCATTGAGTTCAGAGAGTTGTGCTTGTGTGTATGTATATGGAAGGAGCGTCAAAGCATTTAAACATGTGTGCTACTTTCTTCATTGCTATATTTTGTTTTTTTGTTTGTTTGGGTGATATTATTTTATGTATGGGAATGATAATATACACACATATACACACACATACATCCGCTGTGCATGCATTTATGTGTGTGTCATTGTGTCACGATAAACTCTCACATCCGTAACGATATCTTTTCCTTTTTTTCTGGTTTGGTTTAGTGTGGTTTGGAAAGCTTTAAGCTGAACTTCCGTTTTGACATTTGCTTTGACATCCGTTTTTATGGGCACATAAAATTTCGTGTTTTTTCAGTTTATTGGTAAATTTGTAGCAAGTAGTATGTATTTATGTATAGATGCGTGCGTGTGACACACATACATTGATACACTGTAAAAGTTTGTTTAGGATAATGATACTCAAATGCAAATTTGTAACATTATTTCGAGTATATAATGTATTTATATATACATACATGTGAATATGAATAGCTGTGTCATTTTTAGGATAGAAATTTTGAATGTTAGTTATTCATTATTATTTTGAATACGAGTCTATTTTGTGAAAATAATTATTTATTTTTATCATATTTATTTTTGCTGCATAATTTAACTTATTCTTATTCTTGAGGCATACTGATTAGAGTTTTTTGAGTTTTAATAAAATTGATAATTTAACTGCCTACGTATTCTTAAATTTAGAAAATGATATCCAGCAGAACGAGTTTGTTTTCATTTAAAAATTACTAAAATTAAATTTGTCAATTGGAATGTAGAGGAGGGCGGGCTGAGCATATTCCTCCACAAAATCGTAGTCACAATTTACACTGATGAATGATGGGAAACTTGAGCAACCTAACTCAAAACAGAATATTTCAGGTTTAATGAGGGATAGAGAGGAAAAGAGACCTTAGACCTCATATAACATAACTCACTTTAAAATATATGGGACGTTTCATGTCAACCGACCCAGAGCTCTACCCAAAATTGTGAGCAATGAAAATAAACATGCTATAAAATATTCGTAAGCTATTAATCTTTCAAATTAAACGTGACAGAATTCAAAATTCAAAATGGCGTCTTTAATATTCCACTTAAAAAAATTTTGTATTCGCGAATAAGCGAATATAGTTATTAAAAATATACTGCGTGACGAATCTGAAGCCTGATTTCAAAAGTGCAAAATCGCAGATCCAATACTGCGGACGAATTTTTTAAAATTTCTTTGGATTCGCTTGAAACTTATTACTCGAAGGTTTTCGAGGTCGCTGATCACAAATCTGAAGTCGAATTTCAAAAAAATGTTTAAAAAAATTCAAAAATTCAAAATGGCGGACGAATTTTTTAAAATTTCTTTGGATTCGCTTGAAACTTATTACTCGAAGGTTTTCGAGATCGCTGATCACTAATCTGAAGTCGGATTTCAAAAATTCAAAATGGCGGAACCAATATGGCGGACGAATTTTTTAAAATTTCTTTGGATTCGCTTAAAACTTATTACTCGAAGGTTTTCGAGGTCGCTGATCACAAATCTGAAGTCGAATTTCAAAAAAATGTTTAAAAAAATTCAAAAATTCAAAATGGCGGACGAATTTTTTAAAATTTCTTTGGATTCGCTTAAAACTTATTACTCCAGGGTTTTTGAGGTCGTTGATTACGAATCTGAAGTCGGATTTCAAAAATTCAAAATCGCGGATCCAATATGACAGACTAATTTTTTTAAATTCATTGGATTCGCTTGAAACTTATTACTCGAAGGTTTTCGGGGTCGCTGATTTCGAATCTGAAGCCGGATTTAAAAAATTGAAAATGGCAAATCCAATATGGCAGACGAATTTTTTTAAATTCATTGGATTCGCTTGAAACTTGTCAACTGAAGGTTTTTGAGGTCGCTGATAACAAATCTGAAGTCCGATTTCCAAAATTATAAATGGCTGAACCAATATGGCGGACAAATTCTAAAAAAATCGTTGGATTTTTATGAAACTTGGTACCTGGAGGTTTTTGTAGCCGCTGATCATAAATCTATAGTCAGATTTCCAAAATTCGAACAAATGAATCCAATATAACTGTAACTACTATTACTATTATGGCACAACAGCCCCTGAAGGGCCAAGGCCGTGTTTTTCGCAATAGAGCTGTTAAATTTACTTAAAATTTTAAGATTTCGATTGAAATGGATACTTTTGGCTTTTTAATTGATTTTGATTATGTTTCAGGCTTTGCATTAAAAGTTTTTGAATAGTCATTAATTTGAAAATTTAGGGTTGTGTCACTTTTGTTGTTAGGGTGCGATATGTAAAAATGTAGGTACATATATAAAAATAAAGTGCTTTTGTTATTCTTTAAGAAACTTTTAAGAGACATTTTCTTCATTTCTTCCCCCCCCCGTACCCGCTACTATTTTTGACTTCACTTCAAGGCATAGAGACAGTGCTGCTCACATAAGTTCACAGCTACTGTAAATACCCAATGACCTGAATGTTTACCACATATAGCATAAAGTAAGCCATAGCTTCCACCAAAACTGGTCACCACGAGTAAATACATACGTTTCTGCTTATAGATTACTGGACGCCCAGAATTATTTTGGAAAAAATTCCGACCCAAACCGCGATAGTTACAGACAAAATACACTCAACTGATCCAACGAAAGCCAGCACGTCTTTTATAGAAGAGGATTTTGCATCGTTAACTGAGAGAAATGATTTCCCGGAAATTCCTTTTCTGAGCCGAGCCATAGCTGAACATTCACAAAGAATGTGAGTTGGCGCCTCGTCATCTTCCATACATAGACGACACTCTCTCTCACTGGAAAGTCCTATCTTATTAAAATGATTTCTGAGCAAATAACGCCTAGACATGTATCATAATAATAGGCAAAGGTTCGATTAGGTCCGAAAAGATGGTTTGTCGTCCCTGTTATTCATAATCGTAAGCGGAGCGCTTTCTTTTGTCTGAAAACTTGGAATTAGACTCCAATAAATGAAATATCGTGGCCATTTTTTCTTAATCCATTCCTCAGGAATAGACTTTAAGGAAGCCCAGCCGAACCCACAAATAGAAAGAAGTTGAAACTTCTGCAGTTAAATTATTCTATTCAGAGCCAGCAAAACACAGAGTGCCGAATTCTCCAAAATCGGCACCCGAGAAAATTTGACTGCTGTTGAGTTGAGCGCAGCAAAAATTCAGTAAATTTTGTTTTGGTAAAGATATTTTAACGCGGTGGCTTGTGAAAGGGAAAGGTTTCGCTTTTGAACAAAATTACATACCACCGAATTGGACGAAAAACTACCATGTCAATAGAACTTCCATACGCAAAAAGTTTATATAAATATATTCAATTTTTAAGGCAACTTTATTAACTTTGAAATTTGAAAACTTAATTTCGAGTACTAAATTTTTATACAAAAAAAAAAGGAAATACTTACAGCACAATTTAATTTTGTTTTATGAAAAAAAAAAAAATCACGCCCCACTTGAATCTTGAACTAGGCAATGCAGAGGTAATAGAGAGAGAGAGAGTGAGTGAAGCACGCAGGGCCATGAACAAATGTGCATAACGAACCGCAAATGTAACTACATTTTTATTGCATGCACTAGTCACAGACAGAATTTCATACGCTACATTTAACAAGAATTGTAAGTATGTACTATATATAGTAGAGAGCTTGAAATTTTTATTTCATTTGTATTGTGCTGCATACTTTTTAGCGCAATCACTTATACAGCAGAGCACTTTCATGAACTTCATATACATCAGCCAAACATTTTTCATGTTTTTTTTTTTTTTTGTTGTTATTTTGTTGTTTTTCAATACAATTGGAGTATCTTACATTTGACTGTTGCTTTTCTTTTTTCTGTTGCTCATGGACATAGTCTCAGTATAAAGTGTTGGAAATTTGATAATTTTTTTTTTTATTATTTTTAACACACCCATGCATAAGAAAAAAATTTTTATTTTTTAAGTTATTTTCTTATGAATTTTAAATTCATTGACTCTTTTTTTTTCACTCTCTCTCTCTCTCTCTCTCTCTCTTTATGTATAAAGAAGTCACAGAATTCAAATAAAATAAATCACATCTTCTTCTAACTCCTCTACTATACATATTTAGTATGTGAAACCTCAGCAGATTCTGAGTTGTTGTCAAACACAGAAGTTCAACTCATTTGTGTATGTAACTTATAATGGAAATATTTGTGCACATATACAAGCATATGTAGATATGCTTACACATATGCACGCTTTTATCGGATGAATGGAAACTTTAGTGTTTTTTTTTGTAATTTAATTCCGTTTAACCGCAAAACACACACGGGCGTTTTCAAAAGCGCGACGTGTGTGTTTACGACGTTTTATGATCTCAAAGGAAATCGTGTGGCTTTGTATTGTTAACGGTTTTAAATTGAATTTACCACAAGCAAAAGAAAACATTTTAGGTCAGTAGAAAAGAAAAGAGTATTCCTTAGCCCGAATTTTTTTTATTTTTTTATTTTAAACACAAAAATTTAACATTCTTTTTTGTGTAACGATCCTATTCGACAATATGTAGAGTATTGCCATATGGCAACACAGAAATAATTCGGATTAAAATCGTGGTTGGTGGAGCTTAGTGGTTAAAGTCCTGGACCGCTATGTAAGGTGCTCAAGTTTAATGCTCGGCACAGTCAAAAATCAAAATTAGAAAATACAAATTTTTACACATCACTACATCCTGGAGTATAATTTGGCTAAGAAAAGTTGTACACTTCGCTATTCGGATTCAGTTTGGTCTAGGTTCTCTGTGAGCTGCTGTGCCATAAAAATAAAATAATTCCTAAAAATTAGGGATAGGAAATATCGGTTCTGGAGCTTGTCGACAAATTATCAAATACTCAAGCGCAATTGCTTTTAAATCTTTATAGGTAGACCAATTTAGCCAATTTAGATAATTCTATAATGACACTCTCCTGAAAAATAATATCTTCCTCGAAATTATCGTTCAAATAGACAATCGCTTTGAAGGCAAATTAACTTTTTTTAATTTTTCGGCTTAACCCTTTCGTTGATTTTGTACAATATATTGGACAATCGCTTTTATCCCACTCATTCAACAGAGGACAAACTTTGACAGCAATAATAGTAATAGTTTTTAAATTACTTAACCTACTATTAAGAACTTTTATGTTTTTGGATTACCGATCATTAGAGCTTATGATATTTTTGAAGAGCTTTTTTCTTTGAAGTCAAGTCAAAAATGCAATGGGCAAAAATGTATCATCAAAACTGATTGCATTATTTTAATAAAAAAATTATTAATTCTTTGCTAAGTGAAAATATTATTTTCCAAGTATGTTCATAAAAGATAAAAGAATATAAAAATCCAAAAATTGAAGAAAAGGATTTTTGCCTATAGCTGCAGAAGTATAATTGTTCAACCTTTAATAGAGGTCAAACAAGGATATGTAGAGGCTTGAAACTTGTTTATGTTAGTTGTAGAAGTCTTAAGTAATCAATGAATTTCACTCAGAAAAAAATCAATCGATCCCAATTAAAAAAAAGAGCTGAAAGGGTTAAGTCGGAATGCAAAAGGCTAGCACCTAAAAGATACGTCGACACTGTCTCTCTAAGTTTCATTGAATGTGAAACTTAGTGTTGCATCGAGTGACACAAAAAATGTTAGAAAAAAAAAACAAAAGTACAAATTTTAAATTTTTTTGTCAATATTGATATTTAACGTTAATAACAAACGTTGTCGATACATTCCGTTATTACTCCTTAACTATAATTATCGACAAGTATCTAATTGTATTAGGTCTCATCCCTTATTACTTGCTACATAAATAATATCCCCAAAAATGCTGGTCTCCAGTTCAAGTTCTTCTAAGTCATTCGTGGCTTTAAAATTCAATGCTAAGTGAAAGAATTTGAAATTTGATTAAACTGAGGTATATCCAAAGCTTGGTAAATTTAACCCAGATATACCCAGTGTGCTATATGTAGGTCACTTTGGAAATGTTTGATTTTGATTTAATGAGAATATATTCAATCAAAATAAAAACTGTTTGAAGTGTACTAGATATAGACCATTGGGAATTTGAATTGTAATGTGATTAACCCAGATATAATCACATTACAATTCAAATTCAAGAGAATTTGTAATTGCTATTTTTAATTTTTAATCCCTTAGTACTGGAATTAAGTTGTAAGGTTAAGTTCGAGTGGCAGCCTTCTGCAAGAAAGAACTATGAGCCTCATTGTGATACCCCTCAGCGACTCCCCCATTTACGGAGTGCAGAACCAGGAGGATTCTATAATGAATTTGGTTATATCTAAATATTTATAGGAGATAGCTAGAACAAACTAGGGAAGAAAGATGAGTCCAGGAGTTTTAGTCTCCTCCTGGCCAAGGATAGGCATTAGCACATGAAATAGAGGACTATTTCTTTCTCCTCCTCGGAGCCGCAGCCCCGACAGATGTCATCGAATGCTAGTCCTAGTCTGACAGAATGTTTACTCATTATAAAGTGTCCTGTGAGCACTGAAGTCGTAATGCTGTTGGAGTTTCTGCTAAGGTTGAGTAGCTGTCTAGTCTGTCTATTGTCCATAGTGGTCCATGTTAGCCTGGCAATACCACAAGTATGCTCTAGGTACCCAATACATATAGGTGAACCTGCGAGTGACACGACAAAAATGAAGATCGGAAGTCAAGAACAAGCTTTGATGTAGTGAAAACAACAGCAAGAGACTTGATTTATGCGCAACATTTTCGAACGGTAATTTAGGATCGCTGATCACGACTGTGTACTCAGTTTTTCTCCATCACATCTAGTTCCCCCACAATATGGACCTGAAGTCGGAAAAATGGGGTCTTCAGGGGCTAGTAAGAAATTCTTTTCTTTCAACAGATACGAATTTGATGTCTGAAGCAAAGTTGCTAAGCTTGAAAAGATAAACAATAAACGTAAACGTACACAGTTTTCCTCTATCTTCTACTTTTCCTCTTGAAAATGGCGTTTTAAACCCCCTTTTTAGATAAATGGTCGATAAAACAAAAACCGTTGAGAAAGCTATTATATTGTCTTTAGAGAAAATGTTTCTTGTTAAAAATTATAGGGGGTCTCAGAACATCAGAATAATGAATTTTTCCAGAATAATGCAAAAACCGAATTTTTCTGCATTGGCATCGAGCCACTTAGTCTTTTTAGATAGTAGTTACCACACCAAATTTGAACAAGATCGATTACAAACTCACCGAGTTCGAGAAGGTGTAATTTTGACATTTTGATCAAACACGGACAGAAATCATAAAATTTAAGTTTTGAAATCGAAAATCAAAGTTTACTAAGTCATGGGTATTTCGAGTTACTCGATGTTATTTTGGATAGATAAACCAGTCTCAGTCCACTTTAGCACCTCGAAGTTGTCAAAGAAAAGCCCCTGAGCTTTGTTGTAACCCAAAAAAGAAACAATTTTTAGAAAAAAAAGTCAAATCTATTTTTGGCTTTGAAAAAAAAACCGGTCAGATTTTTCAAATTTTTGTTTTTCTTTTTTCAAAATATTGAATAAAAATCTGTCGAGAAAGCATTGGACAAAATTTTCAACAACCTATATAACCTATTTGCAATAGGTGAGTAGTTACATTGATCCGAAACAGGAGCTGTTTGACCAAAATATCGGAATTCTACCCCCTCCAACTCGGCAAGCTTTTGTTCGATCTCGTTCAAAATAACTGTTGAAAACAATTTCAACATCATGAAACAGTCACGCATATTTTCCATAAAAGTTTTTATTTGATTCAGAAAGATTTTTTAACCGAAGCATAGGTTTGACTGAGCGAAACAATCGGTTTTCAAGCCGAACGAGACCGTGAACCGCTGAACCGAATTCTGACGCTGATCCCTGATTTAAAACGCAATGATAGCAAAATTTTTATATCGCTTAAATGAATATTTAAAGAAAAGAGTGCAAGAAAAAATAACTCGAATATGAGTATGTACTTACCTGCTTTACAAAGTTACATTTTCATAAAAGTTTTGTAGACTTGTACTTAAAACCTGATAAGTTACGAAAATTAGCCAGAAAATTTCTGATATACACATTTGTATATTAAGTGGACATGAAATTTTAATTAAAACTTATCTCAACATATGAAACATTCGAATTAGATAAATGCTCGTATATCAAATTCAAATTGTTTTAAACAAACGAGCAGTTGTTGGTTTTGAAGTGCACAGAAGTATTAGTATCTACTAGCAACTACCACTTGTAAAATAATAATATAAAAATAAACAATCTTTATTTTAGTAGGAATATAACTAAAAATTTATACGCAGATATACTATTATTATTATTACTAGGTACGAGTACCACAAACATATACTTTGCTTGCAGACGAGAATGAGAACATTTTCTATGGCATATACATATATAGTACGTTGAAATACATATCTATCTAAAGTGTACTTAAAAAGTAGTAGTACTCTTGCCACACACACACACACACACACACACACAAAATACACAAAAAGAAGGACTAAGAGAAAAAAGAATTTTATATGTAGTTTTGTAGAATTGTTTGTTTATTTGTTGGTTTGTTTGAGTTGTTTTCAGAAATGTAGCAATTTAAATAGAATTTTAAATATTTTCAAATGGAAATTTTGAGTATTTTACTCATGAAAATTTTAAACAATTTTGTGGTTGGAAATTTTTGTAAAATTATAATATTAATTTCTGTAAAATTATAATATTCAATTTAGTTCTACTTATACAATATAAATTTTGTAATTTTCTCGTAACAGATTAAAAATTGAATGTACTAAAATTTTATTTATTATAATCTAACAAAATTGTAAAATGCTTGGATATCTCCTTCTGTATCTATTATTGATGATTAATCATTTATGCATGTAGCATTAATGAGAAATCGAGATATATAAATAACTTCTTCCTTATACAACAAAAATAATCATTTCCAATTCACTACTCTTTTCTTCTTAATGTCAGCTCCTATTAATAACTTAACGCAATTGTACCAAAAATATCAACACGCCCACATGATAACTTTATTAGCCATGATGGAAAATCGATGCGATGGTAGCTGCCAAGAGCGCAGCAATCAAAACTTTATTAAGCTGCCAGAACTAGTTATATTTTACCTTTTCTGAGAGATATTTATATCTTAAAATTGAACTCTCCTCCTGCTCCAAGCTGCTCTCATCAAGACAAGTTAACTTTGTTTTCTACTTTGGGAAATGATGCCAAATGAATTCATCCCAGTGGGTAATTGTTTTAATCCTGAGTTAGTTTCAAAAATTTTCAAATCATTTGGGATTACTTTCAGAACAATTCAGGTATTACTTTGGAATATTCTGAAATCAATTTTAATTACTCTGAAAGTATTTTGGAATACTTAGAAATTATTTTGGAATAATCTGAAATTATTTTGGAATACTCAAAATTATTTTGGAATGCTTTGAAATTATTTTGGAATGCTTGGAAATTATTTTGGAATACTCTGAAATTCTTTTAGAATACTCTGAAATCAAATTGTAATGTTCAGAAGCGAATTTGGTTTATTTAGAATATTTTTAAATTAGTTTCAGATTTAGTAGTTCATTTGTAAAGTTTTTAAATCAATTTGAAATATTCTTAAATTTGTTTCGAATTTGGTAGTTCACTTGGAAAGATTTTAAAATCAATTTGAAACATTTTAAAACACATTTGGTATTTGACTTGAAAAATTTTGAAAAATTACTTTAGAATATTCTGAAGCGAAAGATTGGAAGATTTTGAAATTTCGAATATTTTTAAACAAGTTTGGTATTCCGTTTGGGAAGATTCTGAAATCAATACGGAATACTTCATATATTCTGAAGCGAAAATAATAGTTTGCTTTGAAGATGTCAAAATCAATTTAGAATATTGTGAAACAATGTTGATACATTTGGAATGTTTCGAAATCAGTTTTGAATATTTTGAAAGGAAGTTGGTAGTTCAATTGAAAAATTGAGAAATCAGTTTGGAATATTCTTAATCAAATTTGGTAGTTCACTTGGAAAGATTTTAAAATCAATTTGCACCATTTTAAAACACATTTGGTATTTGACTTGAAAAATTAAGAAAAATTACTTTAGAATATTCTGAAGCGAAAGATTGCAAGATTTTGAATTTTCGAATATTTTGAAACAAATTTGGTATTTCGTTTGGGAAGATTCTGAAATCAATTCGGAATACTTCATATATACGATTTAAAACCAATAATCCGACAAAAATTTGGTATTTGGAAGATTTTGAAATCAGTCCGTCATATACTGAAGTGAATTTAAATTACTTAAAATATTTTGAAATCAGTTCTGAATATTTTGAATAGGATTTTGAATTAAATTTAGAATATTTTGAACCGAATTCAAAAATTTCACTGGGGAGATTTTCAAATTAATTTAGATTATTCTGAAGCGAATAATAGTCCGCTTGGGAGATTTTAAAAGCAATTTGGAATATTCTGAAGTGAATTTGGTATTTCACTTGAGAAATTTTAAAATCAATTTAGAATATTCTAAAAAAATTTTTTTGTGGTTTACTGGAACATTTTAAAAACAGATTGGAATATTTTGAATAGAATTTTGTATTGCTACACATGGGAAGATTTTGAAAACAATGTAAGATGGTCTAAATCAAATTTGGATGTTCTCTGAGAATTTTTTTTAAACAAATTTGAAAAATATTCAAGCGATTTCGGGATCGCTTAGGAGATTTTGAAATCAATTCGAAATATTTCACTTCGGAGATTTTAAAACCAATTTGGAATAATCTACCATTTGTATTTGCCTTGGAAGATTGTAAAATCAGCCTTGAATATTTTGAAGTGAATTTAAATCACTTGGAATATTTTGAATTCGTTTAAGAATTACGCAGTTCATTTGGAAAATTTTCAAACCAATTTGGAATGGAAAAGAAAATTTAGTATTCCAATTGAAAGACTGTAAATCAATTTGAAATACATATTCTGAAATCAATTTAGAAAATTCTGATACATTTGGAATGTTTTGAAATCAGTTTTGAATATTTTGGAAGGAATTTGATAGTTCAATTGAAAAATTGTGAAATCTGTTTGGAATATTCTAAATCAAATTTGATATTTCACTTTGGAAGATTTTGAAATTCATTTGAAGTATTCTGAAGCCAAATTCATTTGAGAAATTTTAAAATAAATTTTAAAATATTGATTTTTAGTTGTTCACTTAGATCATTTTGTAATTATATTGAAATATTTTGAATCTAGTTACGTATTACATTTGAAAAGATTTTGAAATAAATTTTAAAAGCTCTAAATTTGAAAGAATTTTTTTTAAACCAATTTGGATGATTTTAAAAACAACTTGTTGCAGAGAATTCCATAGTTCATTTGAAGGATTTTGAAAATAATTCCGGCTATCCTGAAACGTATTTGGTTTTCCTGTTGGAAGATTAGGAAATCAATTCTAAAATGAATTTTGTAGTACATTTGGAATTTTTTAAGATTAAACTTAAATATTCTGAAACAATCTTTGAATATTCTGAAATGCATTTGGTTTCCCACTGGGTTGAAGTTCTCTTATGTAAGTGTCTGCTTGTAACGCTTATGTTCCACATTTTTCTTTATTTTCGCTGCCAAAAGCAGCCGACGATATAAAGAAAAAATTCCAAACAGAAACAGAAAAAATGAAACATTTTCAAAATTGTGTTTCGTTTGCCTGCGGGCCATCAAGTTTTATTGGATTTATTTGACTTGCTGTTGGATTGTAGCTTTCAATCCGCATAAATGATTTTATTATTATTATTATTCTTTTTTAATATGTATGTATGTATGTATGTTGTATTTATTATATAGTTGTTGTTATTGTTGTTTTTATGTTTGTATTAGTTTGTATTTATATATTTCGGTTTTTTTTTTTTGCCGTTATTATATTATTGCATTTACAGGTTTAATGTTATTTTTATTGTGAATTATTATATTATTATTAAATTCCGCACCATTTGTTTTTATTACCTTCTGCTTTTTTTCTGTTTCTGTTTTTGTTTGTGCCTCACTGATTAAATTTTATAGATTATATAGCATACTTTTCATTTAGAAATATGTTATTTAATATTAGAATATATTTGTGCTTCAATAACAATTTGGATTCTGTTGAAATTATGTGTACCGATAAAAATCAGTGAGAAATAATGAAAAATATTTGTAAAATCATTTAATTAATTTTATAAATAATGTTTGATTAGTTTTTATTAGTACATACGAAATTATGTGTAGGTGCCAAATAGAAGAAGTTCGTTTAGTATTGAATCCAGGATTTCTTTTTTTTTTTAGACTGTGCAGCTCATGCTCATACTGTGATATAAATCCTTATAGCTGGTAGTTTTTTTTTGACTCACCTGTAAATACAAAAAATTTCAACGTTACTAATTGGTTTTTTCTTTTTTATTATTAATAACTAATGAAATGTTAGTAGGATTTTGTTATTTTTGATCGATAAAATGTGATAAAATGTAAATGAAATATCTGAACTCGAGTTTCAAGAATAAAAATCATCACACCTTTGGTAGTAGGGAAGGACTTTGGGGTTAAAACACTTCCCTTACCGATGGGAATGCTAGACATTTTGATCCGTTAGAGGTCGAAAAAAATTAAACCACCCTTTTAGGAAATCTCTAGATCCGCTAGTGAATGTTGATAGTATAGAAAATAATAAACTATGAATATAAATTGGCATAATAGTTTGGCATTCGTTTTCATTTTGCAACTCGATCTTA
Source organism: Toxonevra muliebris (assembly GCA_963691655.1). NCBI lineage: Eukaryota > Metazoa > Arthropoda > Insecta > Diptera > Pallopteridae > Toxonevra > Toxonevra muliebris. The sequence continues at coordinate 122,251,169 of OY829326.1, forward strand.
TTTAAAATTCACATATGATGTATAGTTAAATAAAAAACTATTTTAAAATTTTGTAGTTCTTCTATCTGTGCATCTAAGTATTTTTTATGTTATAAATGCAATTTATTTTTATTTTTTTTTTTTTGAAGTATACATACATACTCCATATTATTTAAATGCAAATATATAACAAAGACTTTTGTTTACATTTTGCTTTTATTTTATTTCACACATTTTTTGTTTGTTCTCGTGGGCAAATGTCATAGAGACCAAAAAAATAAAAACAAAGAAAAAACTTTCACTAACACTTTTTGTCGGAAATTATTTTATGATTTATAAATTTCATGATACGGATGCGGAAACTGCTTGCTGCTACAAAAAAAAAAAAATATTTTAGAAATAAGAGGAAGCGATTTTTTGTTTTTTTTTTTTAAATAAAAACTTTACTTAGATGTAATAATTGTATGTATGTATTTATATATATGAATGTACAAATGAATAACTATGTATGTAGGTATATATAAATATGTATGGGTTAGTGTTATAAGCACTTAGGGGATTTGTGTGCAGGTTGGGCCGTATTTTGATTTTTCCTTCATAACTTTTCACTAGAAGGCGATATCGAAGAGTTTGATATACCGTTGAATAGCTTATGGTATAAGTAACAAAAAATTGTTAAAGTAACACAACGACTGGGTTGCTCAAAAATAAAAAAACAAGATTTTTTGAAGGGGAAAAAATTAGACCAAAATATTTTTTGAGTGCAAGTTGGACCGCTCCTAAAAATCGCTAAAAACAAAAGCAAAATATTAAGTTAAAACAGAAGAATTTGAAAATTTTTATCGTTTTACTAGTGAGCTTATTTTTCTTTTCTTTGCAGTAGCTTCTTTTGCTGCCTTCGATGCATTTCGCTTTTTTTTTTTTTTTTTTGATTGAGGCGATATTTTCAGGCGAATCTATGCTGCGCATTTTCGCTTACTATTCGATTTTTTCCTGAGTATTTGTGTTTATTAGATCTATTGTGCCCCGCCTATGACTTATAGCAACTCTTTTAGTCCTATCTCTGTTAAAGGGGGTGGGCCACTGTGACAGGTCAATTCACCTTAACTCAAAGTTTATATATTAAAAAATATGTGTACAAAATTTCAAGTCAAAAATTCAAATGTAACCTGAGTTATAGCTATTTTAGTGATAGTAAGTAGACCGAAGTAGATGGACTGAAAACTTTAAACGCGCTTTTCTCGAAGCGACTATTTTTGAACTGGTCACGTCAATAACTCGATTAAATATTAACCGATTTTCAATTTTTATTCGTTTTGTTCGTCTTTGCAGTGGCTATTCGTTGAGCATAGCCGATTTTCAAAATTTTGATTTTTACTATTTTTTAAGCTCTTTTGAAATCAAAATCTTGAAAAATCGACGCAACCATGGAGGCGGAAATTTTTTTCGGGCTCCACGGCAACGCCCATATCTTCAAAACTATTCAATATTTTTAAATAAAAATTTATGGAAATATTGTTAGAAGTGCACTTAATAAAATGAATGTAAAACGACCCCCATATTCCTTTATTTAACAGAGAAAACAAAGAAAAAAATACCCGAAAATCACTAATTTTTCCAGACGTCACAGTGGCCTTCTCCCTTAAGAATTTTAGTATTAGATCTACTTCTAGAGATTTCAACATTTCATCTGGTATTAGATAGTCACCCTGATGTTTCTTCCTTTTTAGCATGAATAAGTATCCCTTGCAAAACCTATATATATCGCTAGACAGTATTTTCATTGTTGTTTGGTGGTAGTTTAACGTACAATGCCCTGTTAGGATTCCTGTTATGATTCTAAGATAGTTCTTTGTTAGCTTTATACAGTCCCTTGTAGTGTTTTCGACTGTCCTAGGCCAGGTTGAGTGTCCCATTATAATTTCCTTAACTTTTCTTCTTCCTCCCTGATTACTGCGGAAAGGGATCCTTTTTCCATTCCACAGAATGGTTCTGGACCGATAAAAGAGGCTTCGGCCCCCCTCCCCCTCTTTTCGCTAGCTCATCTGCTATTTCATTACGTTTTATTTCTGTGTGACCGAAGAATTCAGACTCGGTTTTGTGGTCCAATCGTATTTAGTTTATCAAGACATTCCTACACCAGTTTGGAGTTCACCTGGTGTGATTTCAATGCCTTGATAGCCGCTTGACTGACGGTCAGGACAGGTTCCGGTAATTCCACTTGAGATTGAAGTAGGCAGATCTATCAATGGCGTGTATTTCCGCCTGATAGATGCTAGCGTACCTTCCCATGGGCTCCGAGTATTTTATCTTCGGGCCATAAATCCCTACTCCTGTACCTTCATCAGTAAGTGACCCGTTTGTACAGCAGGTCATCATTTTTTGGTGTATCTTATAGGTTTCATATACCACCGTAATCAAAAAGTTCCCGGAATAACCACCGTGTGGCGCTCTTATCGTTCCGATTTGAGTTCTTTTTTTGCAGAACAGATGTTGGTACATCTGTTGTTGATATTCTCTTTAAATTTTAGCATCATAGCTTGACATTTGCAAAAGTTACGTAGTCAAGAGTACATCTATCTCTGTGTGTGTTGGCGATTTTTTACAATTTTAGAAATTGATTTAAATTTGCAACAACGAACTTGTATTAAATTTTGCGAAAAAAAAACGGATTTAATGGTGCGCGAACGTTAGAAATGTTTGAAAAGTGTTTCGGCAACGATTCTCTAAAGAAAACGGTTGTTTACCAGTGGCACGAGCTGTTCAAAAGTAGTCGTGAGTCAATCGAAGTTGATGAACGCAGTGGCTGACCATCGACATCGAAAACCGACGAAAACATTGATAAAAAAAAAGAAATTTTGGTCAATAATCGCAAATTAACCATCAGAGAGATAGCGGAGGACTTGAACATTGCCTATGGATCCGTCCAAGACATTTTGATTAATGATTTTGGTTTCCGTCGTGTAGCAGCAAAGTTGGTGCCAAAAGACCTAAATTTCATGCAAAAAAGAACCGTGTTGACGACGCAAAAGATATGATTTGCGAGGCTGAATCCGATCCCACATTCATCAAAAGTATCATTACTGGAGACGAGACGTGGGTTTATGAGTACGGTACGCAATCCAGACATCAGGCAAGTTCACCAAATGAGCCGAGACCAAAAAAACCACGGTTTTGATGGATTACAACGGTGTAGTGCATCATGAATTTTTGCCAGAAAGCCAGACAGTAAACAAAGAGGGTTATTTGGGCGTTATGAGACGTTTGCGTGAAACAATTCGCCGAAAGAGACCAGAATTGTGGACAGAAAACTCGTGGAAAAATGCAACAAATACCATCCAACAGCCACCGAATTCACCTGATTTGGCTCTCTGTGACTTTTTTCTGTTCAATTGAGTTAAAAAAAAACATTACGGGGAGCGCGTTTCAGCAGCCGAGAGGAACTAATGGAAAAATCTCAGGAAGCACTGATGGACATACCGAAAATCGAATATAAAAAATGTTTCGTGGATTGTATCAAGCGCTGGCATAAGTGTGTTGCAGTCGATGTGGATTGCTTTGAAGGGGACAATATAGATTTAGATGAATAAATTTGTATTTTTAATTTTCTGAATAAATTCCGGGAACTTTTTAATCAAGATGGTATACCTTCCCAAATCTTTTTATTGCTCAGTTCAATTCTAAGCCTTTTGATAAAACTGAGCTTCGGTATCATGTTATCTCGTGATAATGAGATATCAGGAAATTGCTTCCTAAGAATATCAAATTTCTTCTGGCTTAGGTAACATCCTGAATCGACGTTTTAACCAGACACCCTAAAAATTGCTCTCTTTGGCTGCGTAAGAGAATTGAAAATGTAGCTGAGGTTGTTGCTTCTTAAGGTGAGACTTCTTCATGTACAGCAACTTCCTGTTGATCAGTTTACACAGTATACCTCTGCTTTTCTTCAATGTATTAGCTTTCAACGACATCGGCTTCAATATTTTCGCCGCTTACAAAGGCCAGAACCAATAGCTCTTAAGCCAGCCTTAATGCAGGAATCTATGAAACACTTACATAAATATGGTCTCAAAATGGTTCCACATGGGGAGAAAAAATTATCGGCACAAAAGTAGCGATTTCGACATACCGAAAGAATAAAAATTATTCACTGACTATTCCAATTGAACAGTTAGACTTAGACTGAGACTAACTTAAGGTAGAAAATGAGACAGTGCTGCCACAACATTTAGCTGAGATGCTCACAGCGGTCCAACCTGCACACAAATCCCCTACATTACAACAATGCTCATGTATTTCCCATGTATGTATGTATATGTGTGTCGTTCTGTACGTTGTCTGCACAAGCAGTTTACTTACTTTAAACAAATTTTTGTAGCAAAATGTATGTAAATATGTATGCAACTATATGGCACATTCAAAGTACAAGTTTGAAAACAAAATTTGTTGGTCACGCAAGGACGATAAAATGAAAATTGGTTTACGAGAATGAAACAAACGAGTATTAAATGAAAGCAAAAGGGTTTCCTCTCTTCATGAGATATATATATGAACATAGTATAAAACACGCATGGGCGTAGTTTTTATGAGAAGAAGATAGTAAGAAGTTCACTTTATTAAGCTTCGGGCAATGTAGAATATTTAAAATTCCCTTTGCTTAGTTTTAACTACTTCCTTGAAATTTTTTTTTTCTATTTTTTTTTTTTTTTTTTTTTTTTTGAATGTGTGTGTATTAAGACATCAACTCTACATGGGTTTTAATTTTTTGGCAATAATTTATTGCTCTAAAATTATACAAACAAACAAACATAGAAACTAATATATGTGTGCCTGTATTTACATAATTATCTACGTATACTAAATGAATGAAAATTAAATTTAATATATTTTCCTTAATTTGTTTTCTTATGCAGATATGTTTGCATTACATTTCCATTTTCATTAGCATTTATAAATAATAAATTCGATTTGTAATCATACTCATATTTAAGCTTCAGTATCAAAATTAAAATTTAATTTTGCAAATATTGCTGTTTCTGCTGCCCCTGATGTTGTTTATTTGACCCCACCACTTTAAGTTTTTGGCATCAATTGCTGACTGTAAACAATTTTAATTATGCATTCACAATAACAACAAATATTACATAAAAATAAAGGCTTAAATTAACAATTTTATAGTTTATTTACATTTTCATCATAAAATGCACATGCAGCAGTTTTTTTTTTTTTACAATTGGGCCTTTTTGTGCTAACTCAATTAAGTTAGTGATATACAAATTTAGTTTTCGAAATTTATTCCATATTGAATATTTAACAAAAAATTTCAATTTATCTACTACATCCATGCAATAAAAGTGAATTGTGTTATTATTATGGAGAGACACCATGTGTTTACTAAATTACTAGCAATTCTCTTTGTGTGCGGATTGCTCTTGTTAGCATAAAATTAAATTTTGCTTCTCATAATTATTGGTTTATTTTCTAAAAATTTAACAAAATGCTTGTTTATGCATATTATTTGCATCACTTATCACCAATTTATTATTTTATAGTTTTTTTTTTTTAGAGTAGTTTCTTTATCTAGGTATAATTTATTCAAACTAGCAGCTTTCAAATTCTGTTTAAAGTTGAAATCAATTTATAAAAAAAATATATACAGGGTGACAGTTGTAAAGTGACGCAAGTTTAATACTCTGCAGCAAGCTTTGCCATTTACCGTTACTTTAATTTAAAAAGCAAATTCATTCATCATTGGCTTTGCTTTCACTTGAATTTTTGTTATTACATTTTGAAATTTCCATAAAAATGGACAAGGAAAATATTCGTCGTGAAATTATGAAATTTCATTTGGCAAATTATAGTAGCCGTCAAATTGCAAAGGCTTTAAATTTGTCAAGTCGTACGGTAGACCGAGCTATTATTCGATATAATGAAATTGAGGGTTTTGGAGATAGAGACCGGGGAAAATTTTCAACAGTTGCCACTACTGGTTTAACAGAAAAAATTCGTAAACGAATCAAGCGAAATCCAAGGCGCTCAATGAGAAAAATCGCTAAGGAAGTGGGAGTAAACCGTGAAACAGTGTGAATCATTGCAAAATCAAAGCTTAATCTTAAGCCGTACAAGCTCCGAAAAGCTCAAGATCTGACACAAAAAAAGAAAGATTTGCGACTGCAAAGATGCAAGGCGTTGCTACGCTCCTCCGTGTTAAAAAATGTTGAAAATATCTTGTTTACAGATGAAAAAATTTTCACGGTTGAACAACATTTCAATGCGCAAAATGACCGAATGTGGCTAACATCATCATCGCAACAAAATAGGACTGTTGGCCGAGTTCAAAAGCCAGCTTCTGTTATGGTATGGGCTGGAGTTTCCGCTTATGCCAGAACCCCTCTAATATTCGCTGAAGAGGGTGTTAAAATTGACCAGGTTGTTTATCGGAGCATTTTAAATGAACATGTTCTTCCCTGGGCCCAAGATACATTTGAAAATGAAAACTGGACTTTCCAGCAAGATTCTGCACCGTCCCACATGGCAAAAACGCCCACATGGGTAAAAGACAATTTTTCTTGATTCATAACATCTCAAGAATGGCCACCATACTCCCCAGACTTGAATCCAATGGACTACTCTATTTGGAGTATTTTAGAGAGTAAGGCTTGTGCATCTCAACACCACAGTCTGGAGTCGCTGACAAATACATTAGAGAAAGCCTGGACTGAAATTGATCAGGAAATCCTGCGGCCAACAGTCCTACGATTTCCGGATCGATTGAAGGCATGTGTGCAGGCTAAAGAAGGTTATATTGAATGAGGTGGGGTTCAAATGAATGCTTATATATTCAGCAATGTTAACACTTAATTGTACTTAATGGAAGTACGTCCTTTTGAAAATAACTGCTGAAATGTGTGCGTCACTTTACGATTGTCACCCTGTATATTATAATTCTTGCTATCGCTTACTCATCTCATTTCCAAGAACTACACTTACGGTAAAAAAAAAACGCCGTTAATCCCGTTATATTGCGGTACTTTTTAATATTTTTTTATAATTACTAATAAGTTTCTTGTCTAACAAGTAAAATTTTTTGTCAAATATTGCATTTATATTTTATCTGTTGGCGTTGAAAAATCGATATTAAAAGAAACAATGGTTTTGACCGAAAAACAAAAAATTGATATAATTGCATTCAAGCAGCAAAATATGACAAATGTGGATATATAACATTAAGTTAATTGTGATGAGTCTGCCGTACGACGATTTTGGAAACAGAGAGTTTGTCGCGTCGCTCTGGAAGTAGCCGTCCAAGAAAGACCACCGAACGAGATGACAGATATATAGTAAAAATAGCCCTGCGCGATCGATTCAAAACAGCTCCCGAAATTGCTGCGGAGTTAAAAGTAAGCCAAAATATGGGAATTAACACCTCAACTGTACAGCGTCGCTTGAGAGAAAATGATTTGATTGCCCGCAGACCTGCGTAAAAACCGCTCCTCACATCCAAAATGCGTTCCTCACACTTAAACTGGTGTAAAGAGAGAAAGAAGTGGGTGCATAACGATTGGGCACAAGTCATTTTTTCTGATGAGAGCAAAATAAATCTTATCAATTCAGATTCGGGATATATGGTGCGTCGCAGAAAAAACGAGAGGTTTAGTCACGAATGCATTCAAAACACTGTGAAGCATTCTGCATATGTTAGGGTATGGGGGGCAATAACAAGCTGCGGGTTTGGAGAGATTCTACTTCTAGATGGTTATGTTAACTACGCAGCTTATATCGATATCATAAAAAACGACGTTTTGCCTAGTATCGAACAACTAAGTGAACACGCAACAAAAGCCATATTTCAGGACGATTCTGCGCCTTGTCATCGTTCGAAATCGGTAAATATCCCATTTATAATAATGTTTTGTTTAAATTTTTTTTTGGTAAATTTACAATAATGGACTTTTTATTTTTTCACAGTTAAAGGAATATAAGGAGTTTTTGGGAATTGAATCAATTTCGTGGCCGGGCAACAGCCCCGATCTCAATCCCATTGAGAACGTTTGGGCCATTTTAAAAAGAAAAGTGTGCCAGCAGAAACCAACCTAGCATTCAAAAGTTGAAGGAAGTAATTGAACACACTTGGTACAATGATATTTCAATAGATTTAATTCGAAAACTCTATGAGAGCATGCCTTCTCGAGTGGAAAGCGTCATCAAGGTAAGAGGAAGCCCTAGGCGTTATTAAAATCAATTTTACGATCTTATTTTTAAAAAGTATTTAAGAAATGAAAAATATATATATATAACTAAAAAAAAGTCACTTAAATTTTATATTTTTTTATAAAAACTATTTATAACTTCATATAAATAAATATTACCTTTGTTTTTTATTGAAAATAATACCATGAAAATACGAAAGAAACAAGAGTCGCCAAAGAAATTAGAAGATTTTTCAGTGTTATCAATAAGAAATCTTGACGATTTGGTTGGGAAACTTTCAAGAATAATTAGCTCGTGATTGAAATACTTTTTAATTCGAAAAAAAAACTGTCAGATACGAGTTAAGAAAGTGAAAAGGTTTTCCATGGCTAAAATTAATTTTCAAATTTAGCTATTTTGCTAGACAAGAAGTAGTATTAAACTTACATTTATTCGAGGTGTTTCTCTGACTCCAATCGGGACACAAATTGGAAAGCCCTCTCACAAAAGAGGAAAAATATAATTTGAATGATATACATAGAAGCATGCAAAGTGTAATAGTTTCATACAAACTCCGACAACCCATAATTATCTGATCTAACCCAAACTATACAGTCTCAAATTTAACACAAGAAATACATTTAGCTATAAAGATTTCCAAGAGAATTTTTAAATAAATTTCCATCAGAATATTTTATCTGTGATCCAACAATTTCTCATATATTTTAGTTTAGCTTAAATTATTTCAACACTAAGTTGTTTAAGTCTCAATTTTACCTCATTTATATACTATTACTATTTCCATTTTAAAAAGAAAATCTTTTGCTTCTGCACTTTTGCATAATACAAAATTCATGTGCTTGTGCAATACATGCAAACGTAGAGAGCACACATACATACACTGGCTGTCACAAAAATTGCATCACTTGCTATACTGCTGCAATTTCGGTAATATTTCCTAACTTAGCCCAAATTTCCCTTCCGTTGTAAAGGAGATTCCCTTGTTTATGTTTTAAGAATGTATTTAAGCGGAATGTACCATTTTTTATTTTTGAAAAATTGCCAAACACAACTGCAAAGTATAAACAATTGTCGCACCACCAAAAAGTCGAAATTTTTGTTCTTAGGTATCAAGGAGTGCCATAAAGTTGAAAACTTGAAGAAATCTGATGCCTACATTCGACTGCTGTTGGGCTGATTCAGAAAAATGGCAATTTGTACCCGCTTGAAAGGACAAAAGGATCAAAAAGACTATGGAACACAAATACGAAAGAAAATTGCATGACCTGAAGGAGGACCATAAATTATCGATTCAAAAGTGCAGTCACAATAAGGACTGAGCTAAAGAGCTATTACAACGTGAATATAAATGTGGAAACCTTACGCAGAAGCAAACGAAAGTTCGGTCTGCATGGGAGACGATCAGCCAAAAGGTCGTTGACGAAATGGATGGAAACAAATCGCCTTGCATGGACTAAAAACTACAGCAATTGAACTCTGGCGGACTCGAAAAAAGTTATATGATCGGGCAAATTAAACTCAATTTTTTATGCGCATTTAATCTTCGGTATATAGATCAATACAAGGATAACTATGAAGTGAAAATAGTCAAATTCCCACAAAGTCTTATGCTTGAATGGATTTTTCCTACTATATCTGGGGTCCCTTATGCTATATTAAAAGGGCTGGGAACGCATAAAAATTTTATGTAGCAATTGCTGTAAGCCAATTGTGGTGCGCTTTCGTTCATTAATGACGTTATTTTTCCGGACGACTTCTGCGGCCTATCATCGCGACAAATTGGCAAGGTTTAGTTAGCCTAATGTTTGATAACTTTAGAAATAGTAAAAAAGTTAGATTATTGATTCTTATTTGTTAGCAGATTCAAAATGTTGTTAATGATGTTAGAATTTACTGGCTGGAATGATCAGGTAGCTCACGCGGTTTAAGTCCGATGTCATATAATGAAACGGAAAGTTGGTCAAAACATGCCAAAGAATAAAAAACCTCTTCTTGGAGTTCTGAAAAAAGTTTAGTATTAAAAAAATAACGAATGATATCTTTAAAGTGCTTGTCGACTCTATGCCATTCAAGATAACGGCCATAAGAAAGGCTAAGAGATGGGCACCATCAAACTAAACAGTTTTGCTTGTGACTCTATTATGAAACAAATTAATCTTAGTTTACACCTTCAAAAAATTACAAATATTTTTATTTTTACATATTTTTAATCAATACCCTCAAAAACGTGAAATTTCTTCCATATTTTTGTTTTAATTAAAAAGTAATAAAATTTGTGTGTATGTATGATGTTTCTTTAGCAATTTTGTTCATTTTGTTCCCGAAAATAAAAAAAATTACATTCACTAAAACGTAATCAGGTTTAGGTCCCATTTGAAACGATTTTCTTGAAATTGGTGGGTGGTGCGGTTTTTGTGACTGCCAGTGTATATGCACATACACTCTCACACCCATTGATGAAATATATATGTACATATTTCTCGTGAAATTGAAAATAGCTCAAAATAAAGTTAAATCAATTTGAGGAATTTGTAAAATTTGTGGAAGTGAATCACTACAAAAGTTTTGCTTATGTTGAGTCAAAAAATGCACAAAGAGAAAATAGTCTCAGAGTAAAGTCTAGAAAAAAAAGAGGGAAATGTGCTGAATTCATTTACATAAATTTTTTTTTCGAGAGAAAACTAAAACAAGTAAGTCGTAGAAAGTCAAAGAAGCCGTATTTTTTTTTTACTAAAATAAGTACCTTCCTATATTTATATATGAAAATGCTTATATTTAAGGATTTAAAAAAATTTCTTCAAAATATTGACTATTAGCAATAAATTGAATATGAAGGAGAAAGGCTATTTCCATTTAAAAATATGTTAAGTGCCATTGTCAATAAATGGATGGAGCGAGGCTTACTCTGTAAGCTACTGGTTGGTGTATCTCATGCCATTTTTAATATATGTATTTCAATAAATTGCAGCATTGTAAACACAAACACACATCACATTATTGAAAACTTATTATGCTAACGTAATGGGGAAAATGGAAAATGATGGAAAATGGAAAATGTATTTAAAAGAAAGAAAGAGAGAAAAAAAAAAAGAAGTAAATTGATATATGTACCTAAAAAAACAAAAGACCTTTTCTCGGCATTTTCTTCTCTATTTTTGCTTTCTGCTGTGGATAATGTGGCAGCAATGGCAATGTGCTTCTTAAATTATACTCCCAAAATAGTAATTTGACCCGAGAATATGTTTGCTAATGCAAGCATTTTAAGAATAGCATACTCCACCTCTACCCAAGTATAGTAAAGAGGGTGCTTAGGAAAGGTTGAAGCTCATTAAAGTATTCGCTTTGATATTGGCTTTAACTTTAAATTTTTTCGTTTTAAATTCCCAACAAATTTAAATTATATACTCACCCTGTATGCGAACAGCTTCTTTTTTTTACTATAACAGGGAAAATCTTATGCTTTGTGGTCGTTCTTATTTGTAGGAAAATTGCTAAATGAGGCAGAAATGCAAAATATTCAAGTCATTCTTTTGTGAATCTAAAGCAAAAAAAAAAAAAAAAATGTTGAAAAAGAAAATATTTTAAATATTCTTGAGATTTTAGGAAATGTATTTTTAAAAGGCGATAAGGGAGTGAAATGATTTTAAGGTATATTTTATTTTTTTCCGTATTTTTCTTCTAGATTTTGTTTTGTTTCTTGATTGACGAAAATGATTTCAGGTCATTGAGAAAAGTTTTCAATCAATGTAGGGACAATAAATTTCTTTTCTTTCTAAACGATGAATATCGTTCATTAAACCACATTTCATTAAACTGATGTACGATTTCATCAATTTGAGTCTGTAGGAATAAGAACCCATTATAATCCTCCTCAATAGTGCATTCCCTACCGAATTAATAGGCTTCCGATTTGTCTTAGAACTTTCCAAATTAAACTAAAGGATGCTCACATAATTTCTGTACTAATATAGATAGAAAAATTTTCTGGAGATCTAAGATGAAGGATGATAGAAAGGAGCATTCCAAAAGTTTATAGACTTATTTATTTTTAAGATTATTCTTACGTATTGTCGTCAAGCTGGCACAGTAGCTTACTTGACTAATCTGGCCCGCAAACAAACACAGAATTTTGAATTATTTCCGTAGTTCTAATAAAAAATCCTGACGACAGGGCTTGAAACTTAGGATAAAAGCAAAAACAGGAAATAGAGATAAATGTGGAAGAAAAACAACATCAGAATGCTCTTAACCCGTATGTGAACTCCAAAATCTGGCCAGACATACCTCTGCAGTGGCTTTTTTTCATGAACTCGTATATTTTATGTTTTCGTATTGAGCTTAAATTGCACAATACTCTTATATATGGGGCGTTCTACGCCAAGTCAGCAGCACTTCACACCACTTGTCTCCGATAAGCTTCAAATTTGGAGGGTCGATAGAGAAACAAGAATAATAAAAAAATGCAAAATTTCAGTTGTTTTTATACATTTTTTTTTGTTTTGATTTTTTCAAAACTGAGACAAGGAATTTTTTTTAAAAATTTCACACTTATGTATCATTGGATTGTCTGTGATGTTTGTCAAGTGATTAGCGTGAAATCACTGTCCACGTGCGACTTTTTCGTCTCACCATAGACACATAAAAGCCCCAAACGTAATTTTGGCTATATGACTCTCAAATAAAATATACATAATATAATGAAAACAACATTATTTAATTATTTAACACTGTACTCTTCATTTAAAAGTTAATTAAAAATTACACTGTGCAACAAGATTTTGCAAATTTTTTAATCCCTAGATTTTGACAACGGTTTCCAAAATTGGATTGAAAAATATAACATACGTGTCTCAGCGTTTCTATGGGAGTGTACTTTTTTTCATACAACCTACTATTAAATAGTTTTCGTGTTATGACCAAGTTGTCGTGTTATGCCACATACTAATAAGTGAACATTTGATCCTCAAAACGCCGGATTTCGTTTTCAGTATATTAGGACGAATTGTACAGAAAAGTATAGGAAATATTTCATCTTAAGTAACTGACCCTCCATCTACCCCCCTAACCCAAACATTTCTCCATAATGACGAAAAATCTTATTTTTCAAACTTTTTTCATCACAACTCACAAACTTTCCATATCAGAAAATTGCTTTCTGTAACCTTTTTGAGTTTTTGAAATAATAAGTAATTACTGAAAGCAGAGTCCAACAATTGTCAAATTTGCATTAGCCCTATTCACGATTTGGTGCTAATGGTTTTTGTTTTGCTGCATATCGCATATATGTGATGAAAAAAGTTTGAAAAACGGGATTTCGTAGTTCCAGAACCATTCTGCGGAATAAGAAAAGGAACTTTCGCTTTATTGGTTAGAAAATAGGAAGAAAAACAAAGGGAACTATACTGGGAAAACAGCCAGGTTTAGAACATTCAAAGGCACTTATGGAGACATATAACCTAAAGAGCTTTAAAGAATGTATTAATTTGTCTAAGAGTTTAAGTTTAGTTTAAGAATCATTACAAGAATTCAACAAGTCATTGTAGATTAAACTATCATCTTAAAAAACTGGGATTCTGTCATGCGAAGTATGTATTAGAACAGTGTTTTGCATTTATAAATATCCATATCCATAAAAGGAATCTGGGGAACATCAAATACCAGATGCTAATTTAAACTCCATAAAAATGGGATTAATACAAAAACTTCTATCTGAGGCTGGATTTATAGAAAACTGTAGAAATGGTTCCTGAGATACCCCACAATTAACCCTTTAGCTCCCAAATTTTTGATTGATAAAAAAAAATTTATTTATACACGCATGGAATCCGAATGCCGAAGTGAAAAGCTTTTCATAGGTATTTTGCATCCCTTGCAGGTTTCCCATTGCCAGCCAAGAGGTGGTGACGTGTAGAAAAATCATAGACTGATTTAAAAACAAAAAAAAAACTGATGGGGGGCTTAGTTTTATGAAGTGGGAAAGGTTAAATGCCTAAAATTATTTGTTGTTGAATGAGCTTTTTATCAATTTGTTTTAAGTAGTTTAGTGTTTTATATAAAAAGTTATATGACGGAAAGTATTTTATTATTTTTTTTTTTATTTTTTTCACTTTTATCTCAAATACAATCAAAATATTTAATTTGTTTACTCTGTCCGATTCTCTTTCTTATTGTTATTGATGACATCCTGCACAAATCCATAGAGGACAAGAGAAGAGGCATCTACTGGAACTTTAGCGAACATATTGAAGATCTCGCTTATGCGGATGATATTTGCTTATTATCTGTGAAACACTCCGACATGCAAGCAAAACTCAACGATCTGTGTGCCGAGTCTGGTAATGTTGGCCTGAAAATCAACATCGACAAAACGAAATCGCTGAAAATGAACACCAAAAAAAACCAAAACTTTATGCTGCATGACAAAGAAATTGAACAAGTCAATGATTTTATCTACCTAGGCAGTATAAAAGCCGCGTGGGCACAGCTTCGCCAAATCTGGAACTCGACACAGATATCCTTCAAAACAAAAAAGAGACTATTTGAATCCAACGTTACCCCAGCACTGCTCTACGGATGTGAGACATGGCTTATAACCAAAAACCTAACCAGAAAAATCCAAAGCTTTGTTAACAAATGCCTCCGACGTATTTTAAAGGTGTAGTGGCCAAATGTCTTCAGCAATTATAATCTATATAAAAAATGCAACCTGGAATCAATGGCTAACTATATCAAGCTACGAAAATGGAGGTGGATAGGCCACACTTTGCGAAAGGATGCTACGGAAGTCTGCCGAACAAGCTCTTGATTGGAACCCCCAAGGAAGCCGCAGGAGGAGTCGTCCTAAGACCACGTGGAGAAGAACCCTGCAAAAAGAAATTGATGAATGCGGAAAATCGTGGAACAAATTAAAGATGCTAGCAAAAAACAGGACCAGATGGAAATGCTTTATTGAGGCCCTATGCTCCAGAGGAAGATACAGGAATTGATGATGATGATGATTTTTCACAAATTTTCGACTTTGTCGCTAACTTCTTGTAATACACATCATAATTCATAACTGATGCATTTTTTTTTAAAGCTTCGGAAGTTTCCTAAACGATATGATAAAATTTAGCAACAGAAAACTGTTATGGTGGCAATTCCATTCCTTTTGCTGAAGCCCGTCTAGAGGTGGGCTTGGGAACTAGAGGGTTAAGATTTAGGTTACATGGGTTATGCCATGCCCTCTGTTCCACTTTCACCCTTTTTTCAGTGGCATAACATTGTGAACCAGCAACCAACATCCTTGTACCAAATCTAAGTACTTTTCTGATTGCAGAGACACCGAAAAATACATTCGAGTAGAATTCTTTGAGCTAACGAAAAGGAGTTTGTAAACTATCCGTGAGTTTTTAAAAAGTTTCTCAAAATTTTGTAACTCCTTTAAAGGCAATTGCAAGAAAGTAGAAAATCAAGCTATTGCTTTTGCCAAGAATTTGCTTTTATGAATGATGAGAACGCGGTAGCAGAAGCAAGCTACCAACTTCAAATGTCACACAGAAATGAAATATCTGCAGAGCAGCAATAGCACTACAAGCGAAACAACGTCAAGAAGCATACAAAACCAGAGAAAGAATCTAACAATTTACGAAGCAAAAATACAAAATTGAGCAACAAAAACAGGCAAGTCGAAGAGAAAAAAGCAATAAATGCAATTGCGCTTGTATACATTAAAATGTAAGCACCGAGTGTTTTTACAAAAGCAAGCAGGCCGGCAGGAGGCAGGCAACACATTACTTTCTTTCATTCCGTTCAGCTAAGGAGCCAACCTAACAGGATATTATCAAACTGTAAAAACATCCTGTACAAAGGATGTGTGTGTGCAAAAGTGGAAAAGATTCTGCTTATTTTTTTTTACTTTTTTGTTTCTTGTTTCTAAATTTTTTGCCTTGTTTTAAAAATTTATTTGTTTGAGCACGCCATATAAAATCCTCTATATTCCTGTATAGTCTTCTTCTTTGGCGTTTTTCTTTTGATTTTTTTATTATTATTTTTTTTTTTTATATTTTTTTTTTATTATTATGTTGTTTCCAACCTAACCACCATTTTGACTTCACTTAATGGCTTCAAAGTTTTTGACCTCATTTTACCATAAGCGAACGACTCGAAGTCACAACCTCAAGGCTAAACGAGTTGCTCAGCTTTGTACATCTGCTCTTGCTGTTGTTGCCCCGTAGTTGCATGATGTCCTTTCTCCAACTCACTGAATTTTATACGAAGTAGATATCCCAGAATTTTTCAGCTTCAGAAACTATGAGGCGGTGAAGGTGAACTTTTTTTTCGCTTTTTTTTTTCTTTTGGAAAGCATGATTTTAGTGATAAACAAAACTTTAATCTAATTGGAAATGGAAGAGGAAGAGGAAAAGGCGGCAACCTATGAGCACGTGAGAGTAAAGAGAGGCACGACTGTGCACTAACCAGCAAAGCGAAAGAAGAAAAAAAACCAGCAAGTAAGAATAATTTGCTGAATGTCCTTAAATGGCAATTACTAAATAGCCAAGCAAAATGATTGACCTACATAATGTTTTTGGGCTTATGCAAGTAAAAACATCGTATGCCAATTACTTACAATCTGCATCCAAACAACGGATACGGAAATCTTGCAGTCTATAGTAGATCCGGATTCATAATTGCGTTTATTCGATATCATCAAGCAAATGATATTGGTAAGTAAATAAAATTATTAGTAACACAATTTTTTTTTATATATCCTGTGCCGCTGTAAAATCAAAGTAAAATATGCAAATAAATGGTAATGTAAAAAAAAAAAATAAATGAAAAAAAAAAACAAGAAAACATAAATAAAGTAAATACAAATACACAACAAAGAAAGTCAAATCTCACGAGATGTTGAAAAATTTATTTGCAAATATTCAATAAAAATTTATGTATCAATAGAAAGAAAAGTAGAGAGGATATAGAGAATGAAGTGTATGTCTGTGTTTTGCTCCCACTCTTTCTCTCTCTCCCGCTGTATACCCAGTAAACACTGATATAAGACTTTAGAATATTTGTGGTCGTTACGTTAAGGACCAAGCCTAGTTTTCAGAAAGTTAATTCAGATAGCAAAAGTCAAATATTTAGGCTGGCTATGAACTTTTTTTTTTTTTTTTTTGTTGGAACAGTATTCAAGAATATAGCACTCAGACAAGTTTTACGTCCATTGTACTATATCTTGTGTTCCCTTTTCCTATTCTTTAAATCTACCAGATTTATTAATAAATCTTAGCAGATCCTGCGGTGTTAGAGAGCTCAGGTGTTAGTCTCCCAACACTCCAGTACCAAATATGCCTACTCTTATCTGGCAGAAAGCGGGGCAGACACTAAGAAAGTGGTCCGCCGTCTCTTCACATTCTTCCTCCGAACCACAGGAAGCACAGAAGGCACTAGCTCCCAGACCAATCATATGCAAATGTTTGGCCCAAGAGAAATGACCTGTATATAATCCCACTAGCTGCCTGCAGCTCTTTAGACGCTTCAAGATAACAGGCAACATGGTCTTTGTCTGTCTAAAGCCCCTCAGGTCCTCCCATTTACGATTGTGGGTACTACTTAGATAGCAAACTCGCATGGTTGGTTAAGGTAGCCGACCCACAGCAGACCCACTGCGAGTCACAATTAGCGCTATAGCGCTGTTTTGAAACCACTTTCACCGAACAAGAATTAAAACTGGACTCTTACTAAACCCACTCCGTGGAGTTTAGGTTACCTAGCATATTCTTTGGACTGACTGCCGGGCAATCACAGGTTGTCGATTAAATACTTTCTCAAGAACTATATCGTGTCTTCGCCAAGGCTGGGCATTCACAAAGACAGTGGAAAATTGTTTCTTTTTCTTCCAAGTTTCCACAACGTCTGTAGTAGGTCTAAAAAGGGATGCGCAGTTTATCTGCGTTAACGGCAGCCTACACCAGTGGCCGGTGTAGGCTGCCGTTAACCTAGCAGCTAAAAACTCGCAAGACCTACCCTCACTATATGAGGGCCATGTCGCACACGAAGTAATACAGGATGTTAGTGACTTACTCCTCCGATTAGCCAGTTGTAAACAGTGCAGGTACATGCCTCTCGTGGACTAGAACCGGTACCGCTAAATATTCGTCAAGAGAGGCCCCTGAGCGTACGAATACATCTGCTTTCTCATTCCCTTCAATGTTCCTATTACCGGGAACCTAGATGAGAGGGATGTCAGCATAATAATTTAGCTCGCTCAGTACCTCCCTGCACTCCTTAACTGGCTTTGATTTTATGGTGGTAGATTGAAGCGATTTTATTGCTGCTTGGCTGTCGATAAAAATAGCAACCTTACACCTATCTGTGATATGACGCTTTATTAGTCGACAAGTCTCTCCAATAGCCAGAACTTCAGCCAGAAAAACCAAAGCATCATTAGGTAAATGTAAGGATTGGTTTATTTCCACATGCGGTGAGTGCAGCCCTGCCGGCCATTTTTGAACCATCTGTAAAAATGGGAATGTCGTATTCTATTAAAAAAATTGTGGAACTTAATATATCCTGACCAAAGTTGCGCCAAGGTGCACCTAGTCTTTCTCGGCACCTAGTCTTTCTCTTCAATGTCCGTCACTGTGGCAGTCAAGCCAAAATGGTTTTGCCAACAGCTCATTATGGTTTTTGACCTTCAGCATCCTCGTGCAGATGATCTTCGTTTGTCATCAGCCAGTGATAGTGCGCAGGACTGCATTTTGTGATTCTTGTAGTCTGCGCCATTGAGTGTTGCTGATGGCAGAAGTACATACCAGGGCAGCATAATTGAGCACCGATCTACCAATGGCCTTGTACGTGATCAGCAGGGTTTCTTTGTCCTTACCCCATGAACTGCCAGCAAGTGCCTTCCGCACGTTGTTGCGTCTAATGATATTGTTACACATGGTTGTTGCGTGAGTGGCAAAGGTGTGGAAGCAGTTGGATGTGACTCCTAAAATTTTAGTGTATCTTGTTGTTGGAATTGTTCGGCCATCGACACGTAGGTTCAGCATTCGTCTAACCTCCTTAGTCCATGGGGTGAACTGTAGATTTTTCAGCGGAGAGCTTCAGGTTACGACTATCGAAGAAATCTGCTAACTCGTTCAGGTAGTTCTTGATGTTGTTGGTGAGATCGGCAATGCTGGAGCCCGTGGCGAGGATGGTGCAATCATCTGTAAAGGTAACGATTGTGAGGTTGACTGGTAGTGTCGGCATCTTGGACATGTAAAAGTTGAGTAACAAAGGAGACAGGACCCCGCCCTGCGGAACGCCTTGTATCATGCGCCTTTGTTTTGATGTTGCGTTCCGAAATTCAACATATGCATGTCTGCCGCTCATGTAATTTGCGAGCCATCCCTTAGTGGTGTTGGGCAACAAGGTTGACTGTGTCGAACGCTTTAGCCAGGTCTAGTGCCACCAAAATGGTCTTATCGCATGGTTTTCTTTGTTCATTATTCGAGTGATTTGCGCCTGGATCATGTTTAGCGCCGTCGTGGTACTGTGTTGCTTACGGAAACCATGTTGGTGGGCTGCAAGTGGAAGGCTATCGACTAGTATAGGCAGCACGAGTACTTCGGGTGTCTTCGCAACGGGTGACAGAAGCGAAATGGGCCTGTAGGCCTTGCTTTGGTACGGAGGTTTTCCTGGTTTGGGGAGCGGAATGATGCAACCATTTTCCGATTGATTGAAAGGTTGAGAATCTTGGTTAGAAACTTCAATCCATATACGCCCAGGTTTTTTAGCATGCTCATGGAAATCCTGTCCGGACCAAGCACTTTTGACGCTTTGGCGTTTCTAATGGCATTGCCAATCTCGCCACGTTCGCTATCTGTTTTCAGGGCATGGATCCTCCTGATCGTCGCTCTCTTGGTCTTTCCAGTTGTTGCAGGGTGTTCGATGAACTGCCGGCAAAACAAACTTGCACACGTCTTTGCGTCCCACACGGAAGGTGATTCGAAAGAAATAGCGGTGCGGTCTTTCCGTCTTCCAGGATGAGAGAGAGACTTAATTGTTGATATTTATAGAGTCAGATCCTTAGGCGATTAGGAGACAACATAATTAGGGGAGTACTCAGGTAATCAGAGATAAACAAGAACTAATCTTCAACGACTGAGGCAGTCAAAAAAAAAGGGCGAAACTATATCAATGTTGAAATTGCTTTCTAGTGGTACAATTTTAATTATATCAACCGTGCACTAATATCTTCAGATCGTTTTTTAGCTTCAGATGCCTTCAAATCGTAAATGGGAGTATTATAAAGAGAAATTATTTAAAACACTATTTTTTTAACAGTAATCTATGTATTTATTAATATCAAAGGTGTGTAAGCCTAGAAAATAACAATTCAATATCAAGTTCTTAGTAAAATGAAATCAAGTGTGAATGCTTATTGGGTTGGTTATTGATACAGAAAATCTTTGAATGTACGTGTAGTTGTGGGTGTGTTTGGATTCTGTAGAATCGCGCTGTTTGATGTCAATTGTCGCATTAGCGTCAGCTGGGATTTTTTTTTACTATATTGCTACCTTCGTGTTTTTTCATTTCTTACCTTAATCAACAACAACCACAGCTTCTCCCCTCTCGTATCTTCTACCCACCGCCCTCACACACATACTTTATACTTTGAAATCTTTTAAAAATGCAAATACTTTATTGAACTGTTTGCTGGCATTAATAAAAAGGCGCAAAATACTTGTACATATGCAAACAGGTATATGCACAAGAAAAACACCGAGAAAAAGCAAGTGAGTGAGTAGGTGAGCGAATGAGCGAAAGAGAAAGAAGACAAGCAAATATTTCAAGTGAAAAAGTGTGAAAAGTTTGATTTATTATTTATGCTATGTTTGTATTTGTGTATGTATGTATATGTAGTACGTGTAAGTGTATGTATTTTACTTGAACACTGAACACAGCTCGCTCTCTTCCATTCGTCTAATGTTGACTTATTTTGTTCCAAAGTCAACAGCAAGAAATCAACTTTTTATTTATGTACATAAGTACCTGTGTGTATTTTCTAGATACTTGTACACCTGTGTATCCACTACTACATACATACTCGTACACACATTTGTATTTGCATTGAAACTTGAATTTGATTTTGAAAAATTACTTTTACTCCTAGACACCATTTGTTGTTTGTGTATGTATATTTGTATGTATACATAGCACGGATGTATCTACCTACCTAGAAGTATACCTACTATTCAATACTAAATGTCCTTTAGAAAAGTTTATACAAGCAAATATTTTTAATATATTTTTAAGCAAGAAGTTGTTCTGAAATTCGATTAATTCGATTTGTCAGCAGCATGACTTTTTTATTTTATTTATTTTTAGAATGAAATGATTTATGTAGGAGTTCAGATAAAACTTTAACAAATGGGAAAAACAAACTCTGACACTATGTGACAATGAAACAACCACTTCAGCTTAGAATCAAAAATAATATCAAAGCAATAAAGTGAAGCAGGAGCAGAATTTATTTAAAAAAATGTTAAAATTCAGACAGAAATCATGGTTAAAGTTTGCGGCTCAAAAACCGAGCCTTTGTGCGCTTCTAGGCAGTTATTTCTTTAAACCTCAAATGTAGGCAAACATTGACATCACCGCTATTTAGGAAATGTGATAGGCGTGGCAGGTTTGCTGCCAAAGTGCACTCTGTAATAACGAATAAAGCTGTTGTAATGGAAAATAGGAACATGTAGTTAGCTTTGTGATTACGTCTCATGATTTTCGTTTAGAAGGAAAGCGAAATCAAACATGATTTCTATGAGCTCCTCAACAAAACTTATGAGCTCTGCCCGCCACGATATTAAAATAAAGCCAGGCAACTTTAATGCAACTTTCTTTGGTCCGACGTTCAGAAAATTCAGTTTCTTCTGAAAAGAGTATTAGAATAATAGGCGACCTTGAGGCGACTTGGCTGTCCCCTGATCAACGAACACGCAAATTGATCATATTGTAACCGACGGAAGATATTCTTCCAGTATATTTCGAGGTATGTCTGGCTCATGGCGCTAGTATCTCCTCGAACTACTGCTTTGATACAGCCAATGTTCTCAAACGCATTAGTGCAGTAAAATACGGACGGATCTTTACACCGAAAAGGCTAGACCTTGGAAAGTATTAAGGTTAAAAGGCAGTCGAAACTTTTGCAAAAACATCCCCCATAACTTGACGATACATGCGTTCAATAAGAAACACATCTCCCGTTCCTTATTGTACTACGCGCCGCTGAAAAACGAGAAGAAAAAAAGGAAGGCAGGAACAGATCGAAAATTGAACTGCTAGATCCAGCCCCGCGAAGTTAGATATATGAGTAGTCTCACGGTGAGAGTGGAAGAAGAAGAAGGAGGTGTTGTAGTCCGTAGAAATCGGATATAATCATAGAAAAAGGGTTCTACGGTATCTACGAATTGGGTTGCCAAAGAAATGTTATGTTATCACAGTTGATAAAGAAACCAGTAGTATGACCAAGTGTCGCCATGCCCGAAGCAATCATTGATTTTCGGCACTCTAACCTTTCGCCCAATCCCTTACCCTCTATTACCACTCGCGAGTGACTCTGATGCAATGTTTCAAAGGGAATATTGTTTGCTTATTCTGAGGAAGTATGTAAGACACAGTAACGAACCTTTCTGGTTCCTTTTATTTTGCTGGGATATACTCACTTAGTAACCAGTGTGCGTAAGTAACAAAAATCGCAATAGTTCAGTTTTAAATTTATAATGTGCAATGTTTATTTATAGTATTCACTTTTTCACTATTTATTATTGTTGAATATAAGGGGTGAACCAGAAAAATTTTAGAACTTTTACGGAGACATTAAAAACCAACCAACAGTCCGATTTCACTTAAATAAAGTTCAGATCTATTAAACTATAATTCACAAAAATTGATTCAAATATTATTAGCATGTTTAACATTTTTCTTAACGTTCTTAGTTAGAGACTGAACAGTACGTTAGGTGATTATTGCATAGGCTTGATTCCTTCGATTTCGAAATTCTACATAATTTTTGCAAACTTTCTTTGTTTTTCTTAGGGTTTGCTTCATTTTTCAATAGCCCAAAGTTCCTGGCAATTGGGAAGATTTGCCTCTTTTGGGACCACTGTGACATTATTTTCCTTATACCATTCCATAGTTGACTTGTGGCTAGGTCTGGCCAAAACAAAACGGTTCTTTTATGCTGTCCCATAAATAGTAGAAGATGTTTTTGCAGGCATTCTTCTATATAAATTCTGGAGTTAATTGTTCCTGTCGAATGAACGCCTTGCTCCGTAGACCGCAGGTACAAATAGCTTGCCAAAGCATGAAGCGTTTTGAAAACTTGGAATATTTTTCTTCAGAGTATTTTCTGGATGTTGCATCCCTATTCTTTGTTGTGAAATAGGCATTCCCAGGCAACTGGTTGAAGTCCGCCTTACAGTAGGTCTCATCAACGATAATCACGCAATCGAATTTGTTTAAGTAATTGTCATACAGCTTTAAGGGCACGAGTCTTCGCTATTTTTTCCTTTGCTTCCGACCGGTCTATTACTTTCTGCTGTGTTTACGTCCTTAACCCTTGTATTCGCTTATATCGCATTACAGTTGATTGCGATGTACCAGCTGTAGCTGCAACATCTCGAGTCGACCTCGTGGGATTAGCTCGATGTGTACTAACAACCTTTTTCAGCACTTCTGGGTTATATGGACCCTTTTTTCTGCCTGACCCTTCGGTTCTGCAGATTGAGTATCCCGCGTTGTAGTTGTTTATGACGTTATAAACCGTCACTAATCTCGCTGTGCTTTCTCTTGCAATGCTTAGTCTAGACTTGGTCTTATCAGTCAAGTAAATGTTCAGTATTAAATTGCGGCGCTGTTCTTGTTGGCTCGTAATGTTGACTGGAGTAGATCCAAGATAAAAATGACTTACATTAGTCATGGAATACTTTCACTTGAAGATAACTTGGGTAGTAATGATTCCTTTAGGAATTAAATTCCATCCCCATTCCAATTACAAGAAATTGTAATTGGTACTTCAATGTTTTCAATTCCTTAGTAATGGAATTGATAAAACTTTCAATTCCATTACAAGGAATAGTAATCGGTAATTAAAATTTTAAATTCCTAGGTAATGGAATTGAAAAAATTTTCGATTCCCATTACAAAGAATTGTATTTTGTAATTAAAAATATATCAATTCCTTAAAGGAATCGACAATGTAATTGAATAGAAAGGAATTTGATATTTAAGTGCAATCAATTACTTACTTGGAATTAAATTCCAATTTAGTTGGAATGATTCCTCGAAAGTATTTGATTCCCTTTTAGTTCAATTCCAAAAAAGCAAAAGAAAAAAAAAAAGAATTTCGGAAAACGTTGTAAAATGCTTCTATTAAGCCGTTACGAACGAATCCATATAAAATGCGGGTCACATTTTTCATAACGTCTTATTAGAGGCATTTTACAATATTTTTTATATATATATATTTTTTTTTTGGAATTGAACTAAAAGGGAATCAATTACTTTTGAGGAATCATTCCAACTAAATTGGAATTTAATTCCAAGAAAGTAATTGATTACATTTAAGTAATAAATTCTTTTTTCTTCAATTACATTTTCAATTCCTTTATGGAATTGATATATTTTTAATCACAAAATACAATTTCCTTGGAAAATACTTCCAAGTCCATTACTTAGGAATTTAAAAATTTTAATTACTGATTACAATTCCTTATAATGGAATTGAAACTTTTAGCAATTCCATTACCAAGGAATTGAAAACATTAAAGTACAAATTACAATTCCTTGTAATTAGAATGGGGATTGCAATGTAATTGAATTTACCCAGGTCTGCGTATAATAGATACGTAAAAATTTTAAAATTTTTCTGGTTAACCCCTTACTTCGTTTGCTTATTTTCGTGCGTGTTACTTCGTATGTTATACGTTGATACTCGTCGCACTTTGCAGCCTCTTTGGTGCTCGTTCCTCTTAGTTTACACTTATTTTATATAATCTAACGATAGTGGGCAATAAAAACTTTCTCATCGGATAAATAAAAATAAAGTTATGGGCAAGTATATGTTTCAAACTTTCAAAAATGGTTCTTTCGGCCCTAAGTCTAGATTTTGAGGGTCAATTCAAAATTCTGAGTATGCAGAATGGCAAAAAGTACATAGAACGGTAGTTCCTTTCAATAATACTATTCAGTGAAAATAACTGTCTTTGTAATTCTCATTTTCTTCACAATATTTTCACTTATATAGACTGTTGAAATTAGGGAATTATCACAAAGATCACAAATGAGGAACCGTAGCTGGTTCCGAAACGATCGTCTGATCGGCTAGTTCTATGAATTTTTTGATATTCTTCTATCATCATTGTTCATTCAAAGCCTAATAATTTTAATAAATGGTTTTTAAATATTTGATAACCCTGACTCTTATCTGAACACTTTATTTGTCTTTTTCGACTCTTATAATCTTTCTTTTTAACACTTTTAACATTCTTTTTTGATTCTTTTTCCCTTCTATTTTACTGTTTTCACACTCTTTCTCTAATCTTTTTACCCTCTCTCATGACTTTATCCTCACTTTGGTTTTGATTCTTTATGTCTTCACTTTGGAATCTTTTTTGGTTCTATTTAACATATTTTTTGACTTTTGTGTCAGGTTTTTCTGATTTCGAAAACTCTTAAATAGTAATACTAAAAGAATATTTGAACTCATTTTTACAGCTGATAAAGAACGATCACATTCATGGGAAAAAATTTTCTTTTCGCATTCTTTCATGAGCGTTTTATAAACTCATTGTGAGTGTAAAACCTTCTAAATAAGAATTATAAAATATTATTTTCGGATTCAAATTGTTTGCTGGATTTACACTGTATAACAATTTGCTGTCGGAATATAACAAATGATTCTTTATGATTCTAATCTGGCAATAATGGAATAGATTTGAAACGGCTGAACTCAATAAGCGCTGAGTTTTTCTCTGTTCAAGTGACCTTCGGTGTGTTAAGTTTACACTCAATGTGGAGTAAACATGACTCTATGCAGCAGCTGCAGGTCAATGGGGTAAAGTCAAACTAAGAGCCGTTTTCTCAATGTCCGGTTAATCACTAATCAGAACTAACTACTACTATTCGATAATGTTTATTCTACCAATTTATTTTTTATGATAAAATGACCCCTCTACCTTCCAAAAGTGACAATTTTTTTTATCGGAATTGTTTGGTTATTATTTATTTATTACATCGTCAGAAGGCGGATTATTCTGCTGATATTAAAAGCAAACAAAACCGGATTATTTTCTAACCCAAACTCTTTCTTAATAATAAGTATTAATATAACAATATTTCAATTTTTACCTTTTCTAAAAATGTTCGAAATCAATTAAAATTTTACATATTCCTATCGTAAAAAGTTTATATGATTTCTGGAATATTTCTACCTTGGATACTAAGTAAAACTGAAATTTCTTTTGTGTAACTTTCAGGAAATATAAACTATTCGTACTATAATTTCAACATTTTAGTATCATAATCATCATCATGAACATCATCGTAATTGCCGTCATCAGTAAATCTTGTCTCATTAACTGCAAAACTTTTAGCAAAGTTTTTCGTTGTCGTTTTTGTTTTACAAACTCAATATAAAACAAATTTTTTCGTTTTATTTTATTTTTCTACCAACTACTAAAATGAAAGTATGACTACTTTAGTCTACATTTATATTTGTCTACTTATTGAATGGCAATATGTTGCAGCTACTTTATTTCGCTTAGATTTCATTTAAAGTCAAGTAAAAATACGAAGAAGTAGTAAATAATCATTTTGTGCTTCTTAACTGAAAGTGAAATAACTTCAGAAAACGAGTTTTGTTGAGTAGACTATATTCTCTTCCCTTGCAGTATTTTTATTTGAAAGAATTTACAATACATTTTATTGTCAACTTATTGGTTACGCTCCGCACTGCCTGATAGATAATAAAGTGTGTTTCCAGCAACCAAATCCAAATAAAATAGAAAAAAACAATCGAAAAAGTTAATAAAAATTGTACAAAATTTTGGAGCATGCAACCAACCGAACAGAAGTTGAAGTAAATTTTTGTCTGTGTGTTTTTTTTTTTTTTTTTGTATAAAGAGTTGAAAATTTTCTCAGCGGAAATTCTCATGTTTCTGGTTTGTCAATTTTTTTTTTTTTTTTTTTCGTTTCTGTTGTTTTCTTTAAGTTTTTCGAAGCTGAGGGAGAGTTCAGGAAAAAAGAAGGAAGTGGTTTGTGCCGTTGTTGCTGGCTGCGTTGCTGTGAAAAGTACTTTTCGCAAATTACAAAAGTTTTCGCATTGATAGTTTTGGCAGGATATGTCGTCTCGCATTTTGTTGAGTACTTTTTCTTACTTATTCCTTCTCTTTGTTTTTTTTTTTTTGTTTTTTTTGCTGAGTCTGTGTTTGTTTTTTGTTGGCATTTAGTTCTTTTTATAGCCAGTTTCCTTTTGTTTGTTTTTTCCATTTTACTTTTGATAGTTTGACACAATATTTGAGGTTTACTTTTGGCAATATTTTATGATTTTGTGATAATGATATCATTGTAAAATAGACATGTACATACATAAAAATAACAGCAACAGATTCGTTAATCAATTTTACACCGTCTGGATTTTTTTTTTTAGAAATTTTATTATATATTTTTAAGAGACTTCTTAGAGCTGAATTATTTTTTTATAAATTGTTTTTTATTTTTATCGGGAATTTCTTATGGTTCATGATCTACGCTTTTCTATGAAGGTTAGTATTTCCCTGAAGCGAAAATTTCGGTCTAGGTCCTCCATGATTAAGGCTTCCTTTATATCCTTCGTTATTCAAAACCTCTTCAGTACACGTTTACTTGGGGCTGAAGGAAAATTTATAGTGGAGTGAATTGATAGAAATTAAAATTACACCCCGAAAGTATGCTGCCTTGTTTTTAGAATAAACTGATTAAGAAAGGTGCATTTTTTATATTAAAAATGGGACCCCAAAAGTATACCACACATTTATTATTTTGTCTGTAAATATAGTGTTGGTTATGTTAAGCTTTCGTACCGATAGGTGGAGAGTGGTGAATTGCACCCCGAAAGTATGCTGTTTTATTATTAGTAAAAATGGATTAAGAAAGGAATATTTTTAGTATTAAAAATAGGACCCGGAAAGTATACCGCACTTTTATTATTATGTATGTTATGTTTTTGTGCCGAGGATAAACTAGACTAGCAAATTTGTCCAGTAGCTGAATAGTTCCTCGTGAGGAAGACTAGGCTGGTGAAGCTTTAGTTGGAAAATCGCTAGCTAAAATAAAAGATTGCCGAGAAACCCGCTAAAGGCTAAAAAAAGAAGAACTACAAAATAAGGAGACAAAAATGACGGTGATTTGAACTAAGACGACTTTTTCTGTATGAAATCATTTTGAGTACATAATGATGTTTTTACATAACCAACACCTACAAACGCGGCTCTCACGAGTTTGTTTTATTTTTGCCTTGACAGGCCCTTGTCAGAGGCAGGATAAAGCTAGATAAAACTTTTGTTTTGGAAAATATTTTGTAAGTAGTAATTTGGGCCCCGACGGCCCCTCCTAACAAATTTTAAAATGAAATTAATTTTAACTACAGATAAAAAAGTGTTTCGTGCATAGTTTTGTCTCCTCTGTTAATGGTCTTATACCCGAGGTTTTAGATCCCCATAGCGCCGAGGATGGGTGTCTGTGGTTCAAATATTAAAAAAAAATTCTTAACATTTTCATACCATTACATAACTTTTTCTCATGTTAAAATAGAAAAATCGAGAATGCATATCTTTCAATTGCAAATATTTGTATCCAGTGGTGGCTCTAGAATTTGGGTTTGGCGGGACTGATTTTACTAATTTAAAAGATAAATATCAGACTCACTATCGACCAAAACCCAGACCTAGACCAAAAACTAGTGCAAAAATTTTATCCAATACAGGTCAAAAATTAAAAGATAACTGGAACAAGACTGAGACCAATATTCAAACTTAAATCGGATTGAAATTTAGAAGGAAATTTCGACCAAATTTCAAACTAAAATTCAAATACTTTTTTTCAGATCGAAGTTCAAACAAAGAAAAGAAGCAAATTCAGATCAAAAATTTAGATCAAAATAATACCTAATTTAGATCAAAATCTTGATTATGACTTTTCTGATGGATTTGTATTATTAAGTGATCTTAATTTCGTTTGAGAAAAAATTTTGATGAAACAATTTGATACACCTCTATTTTTTGGGTCATTTTTGGTCGAAACAAAAACCCGAAAAAAAATTAAATTAAGATAACAGTTGATTTGGATAGTAATTTAAACGAATTTTTAAAATATATATTTATATCACTCTTAGCATCGATATCACTATTAATATCGGCCTGGTGCTGAGTTTACGATCTCACAACTTCATAACCAAGCACTTCATTTTTATGAAAAATTAAATGAGTTCTTTAAGCCTATTATACATTACTTAAAATGTTTATCTTAATTTGACCAGAAAACCAATTCGTACATGCTTTCGGGTACCGGTTAAAAAAATGTTCAGACCACGAATCGAAATCCGAAATCAAATACAGGTTTAAACTCAGATTAAAAACCAAAATTCAGGCTGAATCAAATCCAAAATCAGTTTTAAAATTCATTTCAAAATTAAAAAAAAAATTAGATCAAAACTCAGACCAATAGTTAGACAAAACTTTAGGCCAAAGGACACCAAATACCGAACGAAAGTAACCCAAAATTCAGACCTAAAACTAGTGGGAATATCTGATAAACATTAACATAAACAAAAACTAGACTAAAATTCAGACCAAATTTTAAAACAAAATTCAGACCGATTTCGGACCGAAATTCAAACCAAAATAGTATCAAAATCAAGCCAATTCAGACGAAAATATAAACCGCAACTCCAAATACAATTTAAAAGCAAACCAAAATTTAGACCACAAACGCTGAAAAGCAAATACAAATTTAGACCAAACATGGATTAAAACTCAAACCAAATTCAGATTAAAATTCAAACTAAAATAAAACAAAATTCTGATTTACAATCAAACCAGAATTCAGATAAAAAACTGGCAGAAACGGAAAAGTTAATCCAATATCAGACTAAAATTCAGTACAAAATTCAATCCAAAGACTAGACAAAGACTATCAAGCTTTCTAAAAGTAAGTCATTTACAAGCTGGCGTTGAAATTGTAGATTGAATGAAGTCTAAATGTATTTAATAACCAGTTGCACTGTAACGTGCATCCTATTGGAACACCCAGCATGGCGGCTAATAAAAATTGATTCAAATATCCGACCTCATTTTAATATTTATATTAAAATAAAATATAATATAAAATAAAATTTAAATCCTAAAGTTTTTCATTTGTTGAAAGTACATACTTTTCACTGCTGGTGGCTTTTTTTGGAAAAATCGAAATATTTTTGATTTCTCAAAAAGGACTGTTTACTATAAGATTGTCGGGTTCTGGGGGGGCTTTATAGAGTGACTTTATTGATGTCAACTCGTTTTTTAGGAGATTACAACAATCCTTGATTAATCCTAAATTTGTTCTCAAAGAAAATAGAGCCTAAGTGTCAGGAAAATGTCAATATGAGTGTCCTCTAAAAACTTTCTCAGATTAATTGTAGCGCACTCAGCATTGGCAAAGATTTCAACCTGGAAAGAATGGACCATAAACCTGTTGGAAGTGAAACGTTGTCGTGAATTTCTAGGCCCGCGCCTTGATGAAAGAAATTGGCAACCTTTGAGTTAGTTATTGAGTTTTCTCAACACTTCAATTCTATAAGACCAGAAACTGTAAGCAAGTTCAATGGTTTTGATATAGAATGAGAGGTTAATCCGGAATCTAAGTTAACCTAAGACAATCTAGAGACTAAGTAGTTTAATCTTGGTTTGCACGTCGGCATCGGTTGTTTTTAATGAAGTATAAGAAAAACCATAGTTTTAAATAAATAATGACCTACTGAAAGAAGAAATATAGGAAAACTCAATTCTGAAGTAAGCTATTGAATTATAAAAATAAGCTATATTCGATTTTAATGAGAATACCACAAATTTATTGAACATCCATTGCGTAATATAAATTATGACTCTTAATTATAACTAAAGAATAAAAATCATGCATATTTATGGGTAATTGCGTTAATGTTTATTATTATTTCGATTGCTACTTATTTTTCACAAAAAAAAAGAAAAAACCAAAAATACATACATACACCACACAACTTCATAAATGCTGACATAAATAATTTTTTAATTAGATCAATTAATTTTGTTAGCCAAATCATTAAATTGAAAATAGAACGTAAATATGATACACCCATATAAATGCTTCCATTTTAATTGATAGCTGAAAATGACAATTGAAACAACAGTTTGAAAATTAATTAAAATTTCCCTCAACAAAAGGTTGGCAAGGTAGTAATACCGTGTCACTGAAGTGATGGTTAGTTTTATTTGACGTGTACTTATGACATAATTGCTATTGTTGAATCATTACGTATCAAGCAAAAACGAAATCACTCAGATCAAATGTCATTTCAATGTGAGCATACGAAGTGAATTCATAAGCGAGAAGGCAGCCACCCTCTGGGAATGAAAATATGGGCTAAAAATTAAACAATACAATGAAAAATAAATATAAATGCTTTTCGTTTTTGGAAAAATTTTATGGTTGCTCATACACAATAGTTTGTTTTGTACGATATTTGATAAAATTACAATTGTCTATCGATTCACACTTTACCGTTACGGCACAACACAACTAACACCGTACCAACATCAAAGCCAGTCTAATTTGTTGCCGATAATACTGACCCGCAAGAAACGGCAAGAATTCTACAGCTGCCAGAACTACCAAGATGCCACGCCGTGGTGGGGACACTTATTTACAGGCTGACACCGATCTTCGACGAGCCTGGTAACCTTTTTAGTCACACCCAAAAGGGTAACGAGTTTGAATAGAATTGATTGTGCCAATTCGTTGCCCTTTCGATTATATTGTGTCATGCCGGCTAAGAAGCATGAATCAGAAGTATGAGTGATGATAATGATGATGATATGTTGTCAATTGATTTCACTGCCAGTGTATGCATTCTCTCATAATCGCTTAGAGGCGGCAGATGTTAATAATGTTAAAATCCAGACACATTTGTTAAAAATTACTGAGAAAATGAAAAAAAAAGCAAAAGAAAAATAAATGAGAAACAAAAGTTTTCTAAAGAAAAAACAAAAAATAAAAAAAGTAAGTGAAGAAAAAAGCTGCTGCTGTTTACAACATTTGATTACACTTACAAACAAACAAAACACACACAAACACAATTTGCTATTGAAAATGTTGAATACCCTTACATTTTTATAATACAAGTGTACGAGTACTGTCAAAAACAACAACAACAACAGAAGCAGCAACAAATTGTACCTGTATAGAAAAATGCAAGAAAATATATACTTTATTTTTATATACATATTTATACAGTATAAAATAAAAAAAAAAAACAAAAAAACAAATGATGCTGACATGAATGCCACCGAAAAAATGTGTATTTTGCCCTTAGTGTCAGTTTAAGCTCATTAAATGAAAATTTCAACAAACTTTTGTCACTTTTAAGCAAAAAAAAAAGAAAAAGCAAAAACTTTATTTTATACTTCTTTCTTTTTTTATGATTTTGTTATTGTATTTTTTTTATTTTTTTTTTTTTTTTGCTTAGAACTTTTCTCATCGTCATCTGTTGAAAACAAAAATATATAAATAAAAATAAAATGAAAACACAAAATCTGATAAGAGTGTAAGTTTTAACAAGACACACACACACGCACACTAGTAAACATACCCAGTTGAACTTTGGATGATCGTAGGAGTAATAATTGAGTGTTCCAAAGCGAGCAATCGATTACTCCCTATTGCTTCAGAGCTCTTGTATTTTGTACTCCTTCTTTACATTGCATGTCCTAGGGCATGAAGTATTCGTTTTAGCCTCCAAAAGGAGTAATAAAGGAGGACACGATTACGCGCATGACTTCACTTGCATCTCATAGAAAACAAAACTCCGAAATAGTTCCTCACAAAATTCATGACGCCATAGACAAGTTGTTCAAACCGCCAGTAAAGCACTTGTGTGTGCCAAGGTTCAAATTCCACATTTTTTTTTATTTCTTTAATTGTTTTGGTTCATAATTTTTTTTTATTATTGTGTTGCCTTCTTCCAGGCTCGAACCTGTGGCTGAAAAATTGCCAACGCGAATATTAAACGCCGCGCTTATCAACTGAGCCACAAAAGCAAATTTTGTGTCGTTGAATTTTGTTTCTTTTACTCTTGCAATGATTCTAGTACTAGTTACTGATTTGTAACTCTTTGATGCACAGGATTTTAAAGAAAATAAAAACACCAGTTGCACAGAATTTTTTTTTGGTTTATACCATTATCAGCAGAATGAGAAACTGTAAATAAAATATTAAACTGTGTGACTGTAAGTAATTTCAACTTTTCGAGGTGGGTTAAAATATATCACACTATGCATAAAAAAATATGCAAAAAGTGGGGCAGTTATTACCCTACCTACCGTAAAGGGTTAACTGGGCAAGAGAGAGTAAGATGTACAAATTTGAACTACTCAATCAGACTGTCTTTCTTTATCATTATTTCTAAAAATAGACCATATAAAATTATGAAATTGTGTTAGTGAAATTCAAAAATTTTGTTATTGTATTGGAGTTTGCTCGTTTATCCCTCCTTTTGAAGTAATGAAATCATTAATCGTTTGAGGAGTACTCACTGTTTGTGCAACTGGGTACATACATGTGCACATATGTTTGTATTTGTTTACAGTTTTTCTTTGTTTTTATTTATTTATCATTTCTTTTTTTTTTGGGGAAACATCCTTGTTCTATTTACGCACAGTTTAAGCTTTAAAATTTTTACCCTGGTGTGTTTTTAAATGATGCTAATATTAGGTATTAAGTAAAAGTTTATTGCTTTACAAATCCTTAAAGACACACCGTTGTACATTAGGGAGGCTCTATTTGAGGACTTTTTCAAAATACAAAATCAAAAAGTCCTGAAAAGTAGCGAAATCTAAAAATTTTAACTGATCTCTATGGAAAACGCAAAAAGTTTCAGTACTGCAAGTTTCACCATTTCTGTCTTAAGGTGTGTTTAGACAATACAACATGTGAGACAACATATGAAACAACATGTGTGCCAACATGTCTGTACAACAGCTTGATCGTGTAAACTGCAGAAACAACCGCTTGTCCAAAACAAGTTTTAAGGTTTTAAAAAATTTTTGATTTTTCATCGCACCACGTTGTCACACATGTTGTATCGTGGGAACGCCCTTTTATACATTTCGGTTTTCTCTCCAACATTTTGCTGTATGTTCATCAATGAACTTCTGGCATTAACATTGAATTTTATCTACACGTTTGTGATTGACATCACTATTTGTCATTTATACACCTGCCCAAATGTTGCTCTTGGGGATTAAAAGAAAACGCATGTTATTAATAAAACACTTAATAATGAACTCAAATCAATCGCTCATGCAAATAAATTTGAATTTAACGTGCGAAAGGCAAAGTTGTTTCATAATCGAGCATCTCAATTCCAAAAAAAAAAACTCCTAGTTATGAGTGAAGAGAAAAAACTTCGAGCACATCAGGCGAAAATATACGCCATAGACAGGTGTATTTACTTCAACCTCAAGCGGAACTATCGGAATCAGAATATTGCGATTCTAACTGACAGCCAAGCGGCTATCAAGGCACTCGAATCCTATCAGGTAAACTCTAAACTGGTTAACAAACTTAATACGCTGGCTTGCAGAACAAAATGTGGATACTTTGGGTTCGAGGCCATTTAAGGATATAAGGCAGATGAGCTAGCAAAAAAGGGGGCAGAAACCCTATTTGTAGGACCCGGACCCATTTGTGGAATAGGAAAAAGGTCTTTAAGGATTATAGCGCTCATAGGAATACTATACAATGGTAATACTATAATCCTCGAATGGGGCATAATAGTTCTTTAAGACGCCGTCCACATTCCCAAACATAATAATAATGGATGAAGTGGAAATTGCGAAATCCGCTACTCTTGATGTTCTAGGCTTTCGACGGAATAATCACATTTTTGGCATAGCGAAAGATGGCTGCTTCTTCTACGGCTTTCTAAAGGAATGGTTTTCACATAATTTTCACCCCCTGTGCCCCTCCCAACATGGAATTTAATTTGCATCTGTGGGTGAAATCTTCACAAATGGCATTAAATTCAGTTTAACTCATTTTATACAGAAGCCTTTTGGGTGCCAGCCTAAAGTTTCTTTATAAATTCTCCAGAGAATTTCCATAGTGTATGCCCTAAATATCAGCATCCCCTGTTTCGGAGTTCAATAATGCCTACTACTACTACTTTTCACAAATGAAATGGAGTCAGACGTATGCAGTAGAACTATGGACCATTGAGTCTATTTGTTGAACTTTCCCTATTATTTATAGCAATTTCAGGAGTTTATCGCTCTAGAATATCAAATTTTTTCGATCTAGACATTTTCTTGTCTCGATATCTTCAACAGCCATCTTTAGAATGGCCTTTCCACTTTGAGCTGTATGTGAATGTGAAGAAACCGCAAATTACTCCCTACAACTTTTTTTTATTTAAAGGGACCCTGTACTTTCTCGGCCCACAATTTTAGCAACTTTTATAGGACTGACAGATTAATGAAAATGTACTTCGTGACTCCATGACAGATTAATGAAAATGTACTTTTTTGACACATATTAAAAGATTTCAAGTTTTAAGATTCTCGCGTATCTTGTCAACCACGAAAAACACAAAAAATTCCATCAAAAAAATTGAACGTAGTGCCATACATAGTAATTTTGCTTTGGCTTACGAATTATAAGAGGTTGTCAACAACCAATTTTAATTTATAAGAGGTTAAACAGACCTTGTATTGAAAAAAATACGAATTAGCGAGGGGACCAAAATGTATGGAATTTTTACGAATTAAAGCGATTTTTTCAAGGGACCAACAGTTTGTTACGAATTATTGAGATTTCGAATTAACGGGGTACAAATTATCGCGATTCTACTGTACAAGAAAAAATTGTTTAATATTTAAAAAACAAAGTTGTATAACTAAAGGGAGGTTACTCTGTAGTTCGATTCGAAAGGCAGTTCTTTTCGAATGCCAAATTCGGTTCGAAAAGGCACAAAATGAAATCTGAACATCGAACAAATATTATTCGAAAATGTTTGCTAGAATACCAATCGTTCGAATTCGTGTAAATTTTCTTTCGAATCGAACTACAGAGTAACCCCCCAGGGTTTTTTTTGCAGCCTGAGGGAGGACGTTTTGAAAATTGTCATTAACTGCCATATACGATTGCGGATCACTGGAACGTCTGGAAAAGAACAGCGCATACTACAATTATTTTATTTAACCAGCAGTTCACAAAAAGGGGGACCGCCAAAACTGGTTTCCTCAAAAATTTGACTTTTTTCGTAAAAACAACGTTGCAAATTGACTGAACTAATTTTTTCTAGTATATTCTGCGGTCATTGTTGACTAGAAGAACATACTGTGTCGGACAAAACTAAAGCACGAACTTTTCCTTGTCAACATTTAGCTCAATAAAATTTAAAAATATGCAAGTATGCACATATTTTTTTTTTGTTGTTTTATAAATTTAGTATATATATGCATTTGTTGAAATAAAATTACATTCAAAAGTGGGTAACGTTTTTCTTTTCTTTTTACTAACATTGCGCAATATGCCTTAACCTGCCGCAACAAAACTAAAGCACATAATCTTTTTTGCTTTCAATTATAATCAATTGTTAAAAATAAACAACAACAACCATCTTTAAACTAGAAACCCGTTTTTTTGGAAAAAAAGCAGGTTTTAAAAATAACTGGAAGCGTGTATAATAAGTTGTTGGTTATCATTCACCGCACCATACGCATTTCAAAATTTCGCTTCCCAAAATTGCTGGAAATAAATATTCTGCACAATTTAGAGGAAATATTCTAAGTGGATTTAATAAAGCAGAATTAGTGACATGCATTGTACAAAAATTTTGTATTCGCCATTACGTTAATTCCTGAGCTATAAGCCATTTTTGCGCTTCCCATTTTTAAATACTACACCCAGAGAAATACTTACTTGGTTCGAAGAAAAACGGCTATAAAATTGAGGAAAAGTGGGAATGATTTGGCGCCATAGAAACGGTTTCCTCGTTTAGATATATAAAATTTCTTTGAGTTGAGGAAATATTTTTCAAATATGAGAAATTGTATATAATTTAGGTAAAATTTTCCTCAGTTTGAGAAATAATTTTCCATAGATTAAAGTCAATTTACTTTTTGGAAAAGAAATCCTCAATTTATGGAATATTTTCTACAATGTTGTTTTAATTAAAAGGCATAGAAATCATGTTTTTTTACTTGTATTCATTTATTATTTTATTTTTAATAAGAATTAAGGTTTACATTCATACGTATTTTTACATACACTACAGGCATCGTCGCCTTGAAATGATCAAAAGATCATTATGGCCACCAAAAAATTATAAATTGAAATGAAGAAAAAACTTACTTCAAATTGAACACCATGGTTGCATGAAAGGGGTACATTTTTCTTCATTTTGAGGAAAATTTACATAAACCAGAGAAATTTTCGTGGATTTAAATTGAGGAAACTTTTTCTTTGTTCAGAGATGGGTATTTTTCTGGGTGTAGATTCGGAGGTGGCAGACCGCGGGGCACAACCAAACGTGAGGATCAGGCCATCATTTGGTTTATAAAAAAATATCCTTTTATATCTTGGAAATAAAATGCGTTTAAACATTTCACACAGGTTTATCCAACAACGTGGAAGGTGGCTTAGCAAACCTACCAAAGTGTAAAACAACCATTTTTTCTCGAAAGAATCGACAGGCAAGGCTCTAATTTGTAGCTGCTCACTTTAGCTGTGCTACTGCCAAATGAAAGACCTGAAAGGTTGCGAAGGATTAAAGCTAGTGTGGAGACCAAATGGGCAACGATGAAATCCGCGTTATTTGAAAAGCACCGTATAATACGGGGGATGCAACGTAGTGCTCTGGTGATATTTTTTAGCCATGTAATCGGTTCAATCCATAAAATAGGAGGTATAATGAACCGTCTGATGTGCAAAGATATTCCAAAGTTACATTATACTGAGGAAGATCTGCAGTTAAAGCAAGTCTACCAGCACGATGATGATCCCAGCACGGTGTGTAAAACAGTGGTTTGTTGCCAAAAAGATCGGGATTTTATAATGGTCCACCCATTCACTCAATCTCAACCCCAAAAAATTTATAGGAAATTATAGATCGTAAAATTCAGCGCATAATGGATAAAAACAAGGATTCCATTTTCTACCAATCGGAGATTGCATGGAATAACATTTCTGTGGACGTTTTGAGCAATTTTATTGAGTTCATGCCACGTAAATATGCAACAGCTCTGAAAAATAATGGATACGCTACAACATAGGGGAGATTAATTAATTAATTAATATATTCCATATGTGCTTTAGTTTTTAGTAGCGCCAGTTTTATGCATTTTGTTACTTTTGAGTTAATATTTTTATTTTATGTGTTAAATAATATTGTATTTGTTATATTTTATTATAAAGAGTGTATATTCTTACTACATTCATAAAAAAATTTCAGTCCAAGCGTGTTTTACAATATTACTGAACAAAATGCAAACAAGGAAGAATCCGTGCTTTAGTTTTGTCCGACACTGTACATATTTGAATTTTAGATCCGTTAAATTTTTGTTAGATATCGTGCAAGGCAATGGCAAAAAAGGCATTTAAAGTTTTGACTTTGGCGCCATAATTGTAAGTACTCCGAGTTTCTCTCTGAAAGTTTCACAAAATACTTTTGAAGTATAATACTTTCGAAAAGGTCACTTTAAAATTTTTTTTTTTCCAAAAGTGCATGGCCCCCTTACTTCAAAATTTCAATTATAACGAACCAATACCCATAATTTTCGATAATACTGAACCACGAATTGAAATTCAAAATAGAAATTTAAAAAAATTATTGGATTTTCATACAAATTGGTATTAAAGGGTTTTAGAAGTCGCTGATTACGAATCTGAAATCAGATTTTCCCAATTCGAAATAGCAGATCCAATATGACGGATGATTTTGTAAATCCATCAGATTTGCTTGAATCTCGTTACTCAGGACCACTAATTAGATTCTTAATCAGCGACAACGAAAACTCCTGAGTACGAGTTTCAAGTAAATTCGTTCAATTTCTAAAAATTCAGCAACCAAATTTTTCATTTCAAATTTTTGACCTGGCTGACACAATTAAGAAAAAACAAATTCAAGATTTCAAGCCAATTTACTCATTCTGAGTGTCAGTAATTTGGCTGTGTGTGTGTCACTGGTTAGTTTTGGTTTATACAAACTTGGCTTATAATGAACCATTTTTGCTGCTGTCTTTAAGTTTTCTTCAAGTGATTATAATCTGATAACTTTGTAATTACCATTAAATTTGTAATAACATTCTTATTATTGTAATTGAAATTGCTCATAAATACCGAAAAATATTATTGACAGCATCAAACTTATATTAGCTGTATATGTATTTGATTTTCACCCCCACTCCTCACTCTTCACTTACTGTTGATATCAACTGCAATCTCGACAACATCATAATTTCTAAGTTTACTTAATTTCACATTCAATTGAATTGATTTTACATATACTGTAAGCTGTGAGAAAGTAAGAAGGTATAAGATATTATTGTTATTCCCTTGATATTTTTCACTTTTCGCCCTCTCCAACTGCACAAAGTGCTTGCCAATTGATGGGGAAAATTGCTAAATCGCTTATTTATTATTATGTGTATATTGATATTGACAAATGTCAATTTAATGAAATACAAAAAAATATACATATTTGCAATTTACAATATCAATTGTAAAATTATTGCTAACAGCAATTCAATTTTGTATATATGTAAATAAATAAATCCAAAATATTAGTTAATACATATACAATAAGTGGATACCTAAGTAACATAATCAGCTTAATGTCAAAATTTAATAAACAAAAAACAACAACAAAAACAAAACGAAAAAAAAAATGATTTTTAATCTCATTGAAATTGAAGGATTAGGTAGTGCTTAAACAAATACAATGGCACAAATAAAACAACAAAAATCGCATATGTGTAAGTGTGTATGACTAAAAGTATGCTTTGTTTTTGTTGCCCTTGCCTACGTGCGTATTTTCCACCTCTGAGCAAAGGAGAGAAATCGATAAAATCATTTATCACATACCAGAAATCCCTTCATAAATTTTACTTCTTAAAGTGTTAAAACCCAAAATGTTAAGCACAAATAAAATACAAAATGTTAACAAACAGCAATAGCAAAACAACAACACTCGTGCTTGTATTTTTGACTACAACCTTAAAATTATTCACTGTTATAATATTTATACATATAAACATACCTACATACGAATAAGTATAAAAGGGAAGGAAAAAACACATTAAAGACTTTATGAACCAATGTGAATAAAGGACTGAACGAATGCGAATGTTATCCTTGTTGATATGAAATAAAAACAGTAAGAAATTGTTTACCTATATACAAGGGACTATGTATTGTATATACATTGATATATATTTGATATTGCTGTTTACCTGCTGGTAATTGAAAGGAATGTTTTATTATATCCAATCTGAAGTTGAAGTATTTATGTATGTATGTATTATTTCATTTTTTGAAATATGGATGACCTAGTAGCCAGTCGCCATTGTATTTATGCATATATTTTTTAATTAAAGCAAGACTTCAACGATACTGATTAAATCTTAATTTTAAGGGTAATTAATGTACAAAATTACAAGGCTATATCGAATTGAATATTTATGCATGTATGCGTAGTTACAAAAGCAATAACAATTTGTTATTATTAAAGTTTCTCTCAATCAAACAATTCTTATATAAAGTACCTACTTACTTTTAATACATAAATTAATTAGTATGATGTAATGACAGACAAAATAAATTGTAACTAACGTGTAACGATAGAAATTGATTGAACAAAATAACTCAAATCTAATATAAAATTTTCTATTTGGCATACGTTTCCAGTTTTTTTTTTGGATTATGATGCATAGTTTTGGGGTAGGATTATCCAGTAGCGAATTTAGAATGTGGATGGCTAATTTTGAGAAATTCTAGGAGGCCACTAGGTACATAGCTGCGGGTACCAGCACCAAAATGATACAATAGTAAAGAAAGGTAAAATATTTTGGGATATATATAAGTATCCCAAAGAATAATATTTAGAAAAACAGACTTATTCCATTTTTTTTTTCACAATGCATCTGAAATATGTTTTCAAGCATTTGAGAACTCAGATATTTCAATCTGCATTAGAGTTCAGAAAAAAATTTTAAGTATATAAGTATAGTGAGAAAAAGAACTCCCAAAGGCATAAAATTTTGTGATGACGAAAGGTCAGAACAATATCACAACAAATTCAGACTAAAATCAAGCCAGCAATCAAACTAAACTGAAATGTAAAACAGACTAAGGCTCAGACTAAAACAAGACCAAGATTGAAGACAAAAATAAAACCGAAATCAGAGATAAAAAAAAAACCAAACATCAGACCAAAATCAATAACAAAACTCCGACTGAAATTCAAACTAAAAATTAGACCAACAATGAAACCAAACAAACCAGAACTCAGACTAGAAATTCAAACGTAAACCATACCAAAACTTACACTTAAATTTAAACCAAGTGCAGTGTAAAATTTGGACCAAAATTCAAACCAAATCTCAAACAAAAAAGAAATCCAACTGAGACCCAAAATTAAACTAAAAATTCAGACCAGAAATTAAACTAAACGGAAACCAGTTCAAAACCGGAATAAAAACCAATTCAAAACCAGAATAAAAATCACTTAAAAAATCTGATCAAAACTCACACAATAATTTAGATCAAATATTGAAACACAAAACAAACGAGCCAAATTTGGCAATAAATTATGTCCGCACAAATAACACCGAAGTGCCGCATAAAGCGTTGAAAAACGGAAGCCTGCCCCAGCGTATTCTGGGAGATCACCGCATGGGCAGGATAAAATAAAACGCGCAACAACAATAAAGACACACACAGTTAAAACAAAACGTGCTGCTCTAAATGTGCTACAACATCGAAAGATGTGTACTAACAACAGCGATGCCAACTTGCGGGGAATTCCCCGATTTGTGCGGGGAATTTTACTTAGTATGGGGAATCGGGGAATGAGCTGTTTTTTGCGGGGAATTTAAAACCGTCCAGCTTTTAGTTGATAAATTCTGTGGAATACTTTTTGTCAAATTTTATGTAATGTAAATTGTTTAACTTTTGCAATACTTCATATTTTCGGTCTTATAATCTTCATCTCTACTTAAGTGAGCCCTGCACTTTCTTGGTATGGAGAAATAGAATTTTAAAAAAGTGTGTAATTTGAAAGTATTATATTTCAAAAGTATTTTGTAAAACTTTTAGAGAGAAACTTGAAGTACTTTCGTAGATATAGACTATTATATTGGCGAGTGTCAATCAGGCCAAAACAGTCGCGCAGCGCTTCAGCATCACTTTCGGCCGTTCAGAAAGGCTCAGCTATGCCCTCATCCAACACCTCCTGATTAATAACTCCGGACTGCTATTGCATCGGTCACCGATCTGTGGGTTATGCAGATGCGCCTCTCAGTCGTATTTCCAATGTTATTAAACAGTTTCAGGAGAATTTTACCATCCATAGGAAACTGGTGCGGGAAGAAAACAAAGACCACATGATATTGGGAATAATAATTGTGCCAAGAAAATAGAAAGCTTATTGAAAAGATCTCCAAACACATTTGGTAGAAAAGCTACCCGGTTAGCCCAGTGCTCTGACTATTTGGTGCGAAAAGTTAAAGCCAATGCAGGTTTGAAAACATACAAAGTCCAAAAAGTTCCAGACAGGAATGCTGTAAAAAATTTACACGCCAAAAGTAGGGCTCAGAAATTAAAATCGAATTTCATATAAAAATATTCATGTTGTATAATGGACGACGAAACGTGTGTGCTGGAAGATTTTACGCAGCTTCCAGGTCAAAATTTTTAGGTTGCTGATGCTCGAGGAAATGTCGAAGAACAATTTAGAATCCAAAAGCAGACAAAATTTCCTAAAAAATTCTGGTATGGCAAGCTATATGCAGTTGCGGCAAAAAAGCAAGTCATTTGTTACAGTGGACTCTATAAATACGGAAATATACATCAAAGAATGTTTGGAAAAAGGACTTCTTCCTTTCATAAGAGAGCACAATGCGTCCACATATTTTTGGCCCGATTTGGCATCATGTGACTATGGCAAGAAAGCTCTGGAGTGGTACCAAAGTAATCACATAGTTTTTGTACCAAGAGAGGCCAATATCAATCCTCCAAATTGTCCGGAGCTAAGACCAGTGGAGAGATATTGCGCTCTTGTGAAAAGAAACTTAAAAAGCACAAAAAAGGTGTCCCAAAATATCGAAGATTTTAAAAGGAGATGGGCAAACTGTTCCAAAAAGGTGTCTGAAACAACTATCAGATCTCTAATGGAAGGCTTACCAAAAAAGGTCCACGAGTTCATAAGTAGTGGTTAGAACTATAAAAGTTATATTTTTCTGTTATTTATATATATGAATAAAAGGAAGTAAAATAACGAAGAAAACTTTAGAAAGGGGTACAAAGTTACATAGATAAAATTGTAGATTTTTCTAGCCGACTTAAGGGAAAAGGGTACGAACGCATATACAATTGTGCAAAGTGTGGGGAAAATCAACCAACGGAAAAGTGTATTAAAAATAAATAAAAGGTGGTATATTGGGTAATTAAATAGAAAAATTTTCAAGACTTAGGACAAATCATACATCCGATCAATAGATGTAACCATAGTATGTGAGAAGTCCCTAATCAAGACTCTTGCTGAGTTTTACAAAAGGAAAAACTGCAACGAAAGTTATACTGCGAAAATCTACCACGGCTTGACCACTC
Source organism: Toxonevra muliebris (assembly GCA_963691655.1). NCBI lineage: Eukaryota > Metazoa > Arthropoda > Insecta > Diptera > Pallopteridae > Toxonevra > Toxonevra muliebris. The sequence goes on from OY829326.1 coordinate 122,295,485, forward strand.
AAAATAACTCATGAGAACATACAACTTAAAGTGCTTTATCGAATGATTGTGACTTATTTGCCTTGAAGTCTCAAATTGATTGCTGTAATTTTTACTTCAAAAAGACTGGTGACATAATTTTTTAAAGTCAAAAGTCTTAAATTCTAGATTTAAAAATGAGGCATCAAAATTGGCATTTTTAAAACTATTTAATTTGCAGAAGAATATCAAAGACAAAGAAAGTTCTAGAAGTTATAACTAATTCCAAAAACTATTTAAATATATGGATCCATTTGCTATTTATTATAAAAATAGAATTTATTATAGAATTTACTACAGCGCCACCTATCGGATTTTGACATAGCTAGGCAGGTTCTTGAGATATTTCATAAATTAGTGGAAGTAATAGTAAGAAATAATAATAATAAAAAATAGAAGTAGAAAAACAGTGAAAAAGTAGTAGAAAATAACAATAAATTGTAGAAAAATGTAGTAAAAAAGTACTAAAAAGTATAAGTAGTAGTCGCCTATAAGAAGAAAATGTTGGAAAAATAAATTAAAATAGTAGTAGAAAATAGAAGTAGAGCATGATGCAGCACCCACTAATTGAACAAACTGAGAGAATTTTTTAAATCCGGTATTCGTCGCCTGAGAATTGATTTGGCGTATAGGTATATGAATTTGTACACACATACGCCAAATCAATTCTCCGGCGACGTATTGACAAATAATACTTCCATACTAAGATATCCCGTAATGAAAATTCAGGGTATATGGAAGGTGTCACACCCTCTTTGTCAACCCACCCATATTTTTGTTGTAGCATGGCATTGTTAATTCACGTTCTTGTACCAAATTTCTGTACTTGTTATAAATGATTTTTTAGATATACCCACAAAAATATTAAGATTAATTTTATTATGGTTCAGTTGAATTATAGAAACAATATTTCAGGACGGTCTATATTCATATCAAAGACCTGCTGGGCAGGGTCTTAAGGTATTTCATAAAGTAGTAGAAATAATAGTAGAAAAAGGAATGGAAAAAGTAGTAGAAAATAGCAGCAAAAAAATATAAGAAAATAGTAGTAGAAAAGGTAGTAGGAAAAAGAATAGAAAATAGTGTTACAAATTGTTGTAAAGAAGTAGTAAAAAGGTAGCAGAAAAAGTAGTAGAAAAATAGTTTAACATAGTAGTACAAAAATAGTAAAAATGGAGTAGAAAGAGTGGTAGAATAATAGTAAAAAATTGTAGTAGAAAAAACTGTTAAAAGTAGTAAAAAATTGTAGTGAAAAATAGTAGAAAGTAGTAGTAGAAAATAAGAAAAAAGTAAAAAAGTAGTCGAAAAAAGTACTAAACTAGTAGTAGAAAATATTGTTTGAAAAAGTAGTAGAAAATAAGAAAAATTTGCAGAAAAAAGGAATTTTAAAAGTAAAAAATAGTAGTAGAATTAGTAGTAGAAATTTTATTTCGCCCATTATGGTTCTCTATATCCGAACTCGCCTAAACTACCAACTAATTTATTCATTAACTTTACAATCTCTATTAAGACATACTATTTAAACATAATATTTCATCGTAAGTTTTAAGCTTTAAATTTTTCTTCACATGAATGATGCTCTTTAAAATTCATTTAACACATACATACATATGTTTATATGTATGTAGTATTTATAAAATAAACTATTTTATTAGCATGGTGCTAAATCCCAAGTCAATTATCCTAAAAAAAAAAGGTCAGCATCACAAAATAAGCACATGTGCAAATAATATGTGTGTCGAGATTTGTTACTTTACTACATACTGGGAATGTATCCAATAAACAATGTCTGCTAAAAGTTTGTTTATGGGTGTGTGAGTGTGGCATATCACCGGGACTAAGTATTGTATATATTTAAGTTTAAATATACATTTAAGGTCTTCCTGTCACAAACATAGAATTTACAAATATTTAAAAGTTTTTTTACGATTTCTTAAATTTATTTCAGTTATATACATTCATAGATTTATGCTGTATAAATTAACTTATTGCTATATTCCTAAGAGAATATTTTCTATTTTAAGAGCTTACTCACTTCCTTTTACTTGTATTCATATAAATACTTATGTAATTTTAATAAGACGAAATTTTACGAAACTCATTTCTACACACACGTTTATCACAATTCAGAATATTTCAATGGGAATATACAGAATGCACAGAATTGAATTTTTTCTGTTATACTTTTTTATTTTAAAAATTTTACAGTAGTTCTACTATCTGTGCCATACGGATTGCCTGCTTCTCTTTCATCCTGGCTCCCCTTTTGCCTGAGTTTTGTCACAATATGCAACTTCAATTCTACCATCCATGCATGATATTAATATCATCCTTAAATCTAACAATGAAATGCATATCTACTAGTACAATGAAATTTCATTCCTTTCCTTCTTTCGGGTAGCACTTTACGTACTCGAGATATGCTACAATACAATAAAAACATATAATACACACATACACACATTCCTCGATTTATATGATACTTAATTTAAAAAGTTATAAGTTCACCATGAACTTAAGATTTTATTTTAGTTAAGCCTATTCTTTTGTTTATTTTTACACAAACGTTGCGCCTCATTTTACACTGTTTTGTTTTATACGATCTATTTGGCGACTTGGAATTCAAGGCATGAGTGTTTATGAATACAAACGTTGCAAATTTCACCCGAATGTTACTTTCTCTCTCTCAGTTATTGTTGCTACTTGTTGTTGTTGTTATTATGTTTGAGCACTAGTATAACATGATGTTTTTTTTTTGTAGTTTGTGTTACTGTTGCTTTTATCCTTTTGTCATGCTTTCCTTGGTCTTTTGTTAAAATTTTATCTTTCCCAATGGCCAACGCATAATATCTGCAAGGCAACAACAGCAGCATCCATCCATTGATTTTAAAGCTTGTATTTATTTGTGTGCAGTTGTGTGTTTCTTGCGATTAGTAAAATATTTATGATCATTAGACTGTGACTGGTCATTCGATATCAATAGCTGTTATTCCTTAGATAATTGCGTGTACGAATATTTGAAGAATGGATTAATTTAATGTGTGCCAAGAATATCGAAAATATTTTTATGGCATTTTTTTATAAGCATAGAGGAACTATACAATAATATATTTGACTTGATGGGGTTTTTCATATTTTGTAGATAGAAAACGTGTATAGGAAAAAAAAGGAAACTAAAATCCTTGCATAAGTGTTATTTTTTTTTAACAGTGAAATAACAAATGCATTCCAAATTTTGGATTGTCTCAAGAATTCAAGTAGCTGTTTTCCAATGATTCCGATTTAAGCGATTTTTATCCATTTATGAATTTAAAAGCGATTTTTTCGAGCATTCTATAAAAAAAAATATTCTCATTTCGAATGCTTTTTCCGGAAGATTTGAGTATTTTCTAGTATGTTTAAAAAAAAAAAATTATTTGTTTTTCGAATGGTTTTTTGCGATCCGATTTTTCATTGGTTAGAATTTGGCGAAAAAATTGCTACGGAAAAATTTGGACCTAGGTGGTTTTGACCTTCAATGACTTCAACTGTTATATTGAATATTTTTTCAAAAGAATGTGCATTATTTTTTCTAGAATTGATCCAGTACAAAGGGATTGTAAAAAAAAAAAAAAAAGTTTAAATACTTTTCGATGGGGAACATTTTTTACCAGAGCCTAATGATGGGTTTCGCGTTCGTTTACCCGGTATAGTCATATAAAAGGCTGAGTAAGGGGGGTTGGGGGGATGGTGTTACTATCGGAGTAAAATTTTTGCTTTCCTTCCATGATAAACAAATTTCTGTTAGTTATGAAACAAGGTAAAATAAAAAAAAAAATTATGTTGGTTCCGCTGGTTTCGGCGCCCATACCGAGGATCCCAGACTTGATAGCAAAAATCTGAGTACAGGGTCCGAATTACCCTTACTTACCGTTTCCATTCCATATGGTAAGCTTCATGCCCAAAAAGTGCTGTTGCGCATTTGACTTCGGGTATCTCCAATCCCAAAGCACTCCAATTGATTTCAAAAGACTCCATTTTACTTCTTTAAGTGACTCTAAGTGACTCCAAATGACTTCAAATCCCAATTGACTCCAAGTGACTTCAAAGCAACTATAATTTTGAAGTCATAAGATTTGCATTCCCATGAATTCAACAAAAATATTGCATTCCCAGACTCCAAAAGAGACTTTTCTTATGTGAAAGGATACAATTGGGATTCGTTCATTAAAAAAAAATCAAACTATCGAGTAGCACATAAATCAGCAGCGGTTTTATTTAAGTATGTAGTCTTAAATATTTTTATTAAAAAATAACAAAATGGCAGACTTCTAAAAAAATTCAAAAATCTCACCTTTTTTTTTTTTTGTTGAAAATCGGAATAAAAAATAGAAAATAATGATTATAAATAAACAATTCTACTACCTGCGAGAAGCATTGGTGTTTAGAATAACGTACTAAGGTTTCAGCTTAATCGGTTTTATAGAATTTCTTCAAACGCCTGGCCCAATCCAAAAAACGTTGTTTCGAAAAAAAACGCTTTTAAAGTTTTGCTAACATATACAGTTTAACCAACAGGCGCTCTCGACTATGTGCTAAAACTTATTTAATGTAATATAATAGATTGAGTTTTGGTCTGAAATTTTTACAGTATACTCTTAATATGTATATTGTACTTTCAAAATACAAAAAAAAATAAAATTGATTTTTTGAAACTCGAACACCAAACTACATCCTTAAAAGAAGATCAAGGGAAATTGTTAACCTTCTTTTAACCAGCCAAAAAGGCACCGCGCCACATAATGGTCTAAGACGAAGTTACTGCCAATGGTAGATACCCTTTGATATTTTGGAATCTGGAGGCAATGTAATATGAACTGTGTATCGGGCATCAGTTTAAAATATCAATAAAATTTCACTGCCAGACCGTCTACATTCCAATAAAACTTAGAACCGCTTCAGAATTGAGAATCAGAAAATTCTAAAAAACAATATTCTCCGGTATATTTTGCATGATTTTACGCTTTAACGGCATTTTAGATTCTAATTACATTCGTTTTTGGGATTTTATGAATAAATTTAACTATTTCGGTCAAAAAAGACCCATTGGCAGAAAGAATATGACTTTGCATTGTTCAGCAAAAACTTTCCTTACACCTTTTCCTATAATAGATTCTCAGAGTTAAACATTGAGAAATGCACGGTTATATCCCAAAAAGACGGAAAGCGTCAATTCATGAGCACCACAAACCGACCAGATTCAACTGGCTTTACCGAGCGCCCAACCAAGACTTTTGGCAAAATCCTATATAGGGTTTTTATTGTTAGGTCAAGTATTTTTCAGCTATTATACTTAGTCGTTTCGCTGGATCCGAAATTGTGTTGCACAGTGCCACACATTCCGTTGGATTTAGAAAATAAGAAACAAATATGAAAAACTCAATTATTTTGAAATAAAATGTATTGAAAAATGATACACTAGTATTTAAAAATATTATTTTAAACCTACAGGAAATAAGTTAGTAAAAGACAATTTACAATAGCTCCCTCTGGAAATCATAGGAGGAATGAAATGAAAGACGTGGAGTAAACTGAATTAAATTTGCTATACCTTAAGTTCGGCTAAACTGATTTTGAAATATATTTTAAACCAAAAACGCAAAATTTCTGACGTAATTAATCGGGGATGACTGTTTAAGTACATATGCGTATATGTGCAATAAATTACCATTATTGCTATGTACCTATTATTTTAAATTTTCAGGCTAACATTTTAAAACTACCTGCATAAGACAGCTTAGAGATGGGACGCAATTTTTGGCGTTTACAAAACTGCAGCTCTTTTTAATCAGAAAACAAACTCCTGATTCGTGGTTTTGTGGCTTACCTTGAAACAGCATTTTATTTTGAAAAATCTTGCCTATGCACTAGAGGGTTAATAAATTCATAGCATAACTCTACATTTCATCTACACTTCAAACAGTAACAAAGTATATTTTCCAACTAATTGTAAGGTAACAAAAGCTGCCCCAAAAAAATCTCACATGCTTCATTACTTTTCACTCTTTGCAATGATATTTAATTTTTTTCTTTTTCAATACATTTTTCATTACTTTAATTCTCCTTAACTTACCTTAATTAATATTAATTTATTTGCCAATGAAAATCTCCGCTGAACCATCGAAAATCATACCTAAATGAATTGAAGTAATCGAAATGAATGCTTCTTTTTTCTGCACTTACAATAAAAATGAATTTTAAAATATCGTCTATAAATGAAAACCGAATTCCGTTTTTAAGTTTCTCTCCTTTTTCACTGTTATTTCCGCTTCGTTAGTTTTTACCTCTTTCCAAAGAATTCGTAATTTTAATTACATTTTTCTGTTTGACTTTTGACTTTGATCAGAGTTGTTTGGATAAAAAAAAATAAAGGTTTAATAGTTTACCTTTATGCCGCAAGTGAAGTGAAGTGAGTTGAAGAAGAAATTAATTAATGCACTGTAATTACTGAAAGTTATTAACTAAATGAAAACAATTTTTGAGTATTTACCGACGTTTTCCTGAAATTTATCGAATCTCTTACCAATTTAATTTTGAATGAAGGAATTTGTGGTTTCACATTTTTTGGCAATAACTTAAAGTATTATAACTACAAATGAATGTTAATTCATTCTACAAATATCATAAATATAAATATTTGCATGTCCTTTTAATATACCAAATACCGGCAGCATAAATAATGTCAATTTAAAATCGAATGTATGAATTTGACAAAGGAAAGAAAGAATCTCACATATATGAATGTACCATGTAATATAAATTATATCGTATCTTTACTATGTGTAATAAATTTCAAATGCAATTATTCTCATATAAATACGAATACCAGTGTACAGTGTGACAAAATGATGAAGAATTTACATCCGTTTTATTAAAATTTAACGTAGAAACTTTTCTTGTATAACGACGCTGATGTTGCTGTGACTCTCAAGGCAAAATTATGGTATAAACACAACAAAAGCAGCCGACTTCAACTTCAACAATAAACACATCGAATTTTAATGAACTTGCATGGAAAAATTTTGAGATAGGCTGCCGCCTCAATCACGCGTCGCTACATTAGTTTATATTCAAATTCCATCAGCTTCAGGGTATTTTCTCTCTTTTGAGATAGGAAACATTGCCATATTTTTCACAAGAAAAGCCAAGTGCTGCCAAAATTTTTATCGTAAAATATTTTTTTTTTTTCGAGCTTCGCTTTGTTTCTCTATTGTTTTGAGAATTTTAACGTTTCTGCTGAAATAAAACGAAATAAATAATTTTAATTCATGCAACAATTGTTTCAAATTACTGAATCTTAAATTTTGCCTTTTTTTTGACAATCGACGACATGAATAAAAAACAAAATGAGTTGTAAAAATAATAATAAAATTCAACTGTTTTCGTTTTGTTTTTCTTTCACATATTTTTGACTCTAGAGGTTGACTCTCTTGTTGTGCTTGTTCTCTCAGAAGAAGTCGGCGACTGGAGATCGGCTACTTTGGTTGTGTTAATACCAAGGATGCCAACTCATGTTTTCTCTCTCCCCGATAAATCTCGTAAAATTCCCCGATTTTCGATCGAATTCCCCTCATTGGTATAATTTTATATCGCTGTTATAGCTACACGCACTTTCCATATAAACATTTTACTAAAACGCAATTGACCTCAGTGAGTGTTATTTTAAGGCGATCCTGAACTTTCACGGTCCCAAACTTAACAAATTTTTATGAAACTGGTAGATTAAAAGAAATGTTTTTTCTGACTCCGGAATTCTTAATATATAAGCTTCAGCCCACTGTTGAACATCAATGGAGAATACATGGGATTTCTTTTGACTCAAATAAAACATGGCAAAAACTTTGTTTTGAGAAAAACGGGTTCAAAGTTTTGACTATCGGTTTTTAACATATAAAATATACTTCATCTTCTTTATGATGGCTGACCGTAATTTGTAAGTTTACAGATTAGTCAGCAATGATTAAGAGTTAGAAGAAGGCATAGCTAAGCCTTACTGAACGACCGAAAAGGAAGTCGAAGAGCCGCGCTACTGTTTTAGCCTGACTGACACTCGCCGATATAATCGTCTATATCTATGGAAGCACTCTGAGTTCTCCGAAATTTTTACAAAATACTTTTGAAATATAATACTTTCAAAATGAAAAATTTTTTAAAAATCGATTTCTCCAAACCAATAAATCGTAGGGCCTGCTTAAGAAAAGATGAAGATTTTAAAACCCAAAATATGAAATATTTCATAAGTTAAACGTTTTACATTAAATTGGATAAAAAATTTTCTACAGATTTTAATTACTAAAAGGTGAACGACTTCAAGTTCCCCTCAAAAACAGCTCATTCCCCGCACCAAGTATAATTCCCCTCAAACCGGGGAATTCCCCGCAAGTTGGCATCGCTGTTTTATACCATTACATTCGAATGAATAGCGAAAGAGAAAACTACCTTACGCTAATTTGGTTTTATGTTTTTCACGTTGTTGGCGTTTTTGTCCCAAAAGAGAGCATCCTCACCTCTTCATACTTCACTCCGATCGTTCCGTTCAACTCTTTTCCCCAAAAGTTTTATGTTCCATTATTATCATTATTATTTTGGGGATGTGGACCGCGTCTTAAAGAAATATTGTGCCCCATTCGAGGAATATAGTATTGTCATAGTACAGTATTCCTATGAGCCCTATAATCCTTAAAGGGTTATAGTATTTCTATAAGTCCTATACCCGTTATGAATTTTAGTATAAAGCCTATTTCTAAGTTCGCCAACATGCCGTCTGGTATTTGGTAATCTCCCAAGTACGCTTTCCGACTTTGCGTAAGCATAGGACATTGTCCTAGAATGTCTTTTGGAGTTTCTGTTTCCTCCTCACAAAATCTGCATAACTCATTATTACATATTCTCAGGTTTGTCAGGTGATAGTTCAACCTGCAATGCCCTGACAGAATACCTGTTATAATTTTCAAATTCTTTTTTGATAAATTCTTAAATGTTTTTAGTTTATATGCCTAAAAGAGTTTTTGATTGTTCCATTCCTGGTAGATTATCCCAGTATGATGTTCGTAGTTTTTCTTCTTCTTTCTTTAACGTCATTGTTAGAGACCTTTTACCTATTCCACGCAAGGGTTCGGGTCCTACAAATGGGATTTCTTCCTCCTTTTTTTTACTAGCTCATCTGCCTTCTCATTGCTTTCTATTCCTACATGGCCTTTAACCCAAAGTATCCAGACCTTGTTCTGCAAGCCAAGCGTATTAAGTTTCTCAAGACACTCCCTAACCAGTTTAGAGTTTACCTGATAGGATTCGAGTGCCTTGATAGCCGCTTGGCTGTCCGTTAAAATCGCAATGTTCTGATTCCGATAGTTCCGCTTGAGGTTGAAGTGTATTTCCGCCTGAAAGATACTGGTGCATTTACCCATGGGCTCGAAGTATTTTATCCTTGGCCCATATACCCCCACTCCTGCTCCTTCGTCAGTTAGAGACCCGTCTGGTATACCAGGTTATCATTTGTTGATTTATATTGTAGGTTTCAACCAAACCTTCCCAATCCTTTTTATTACTTAGTTTTGTTTTAAACTTTTTAGTAAAACAAAACTGCGGTATCATGCTATCCCTCGGTATTGAAATTTCAGGAAATTGCTTTGTAAGAATATTAAACTTTTTCGATGTAAGCAATGACCTGACCCGATATATGTTGGAGACATTCTATAAATGGCCCTCTTCGCCTGCATCTGGATATAGATGTGAAGAGGTGCTAATTCTAAAAGGACTTCTAAGGACGCTGTTGGACACGTTATCATAGCCCCAGTTATGCAAACACATGCTAATCTTTGAAGTTTATTCAACTCATTAACAGCTGTTTGTCGCTTTGTTCTATCTGACCAGATAACCGGTCCATATGCGATCATTGGTCGTACAATTACCGTATACATCCATCGTAGTATTTTTGGTGTACATCTCCAACTTTTGCCAGCAATGGATCTACAGGTCATAAGTGCTCTTGTAGGCTTCTTTGTTATGTTACTAACATGTGTTTTCCAGAGTAATTACTGGTTGAAAGTAATTCCCAGAAATTTTACCTCTGTACATCGCTGTAGTTCACTATCCGTCAGTTAGTTTTCAGTCCCCCGACACATTTGTGTCGGAGAGTAAATATTACTTTATTTAAAAAAGTAATTGGCTCACCGCCACTTTTTTCTTTATTAAATTTTTTTTATATGCAATCAAGTTTTATGTGAAAATTTTTTTTTTACATTTTTTATTATCCAAAAAATTGGTTCCTTGACCGTTTTATCTCATTTTTATAAGAAACTAATAAAATTCCGCCTCAAATCTCTAAGAAGAAATGATAAGGCAAGAAAAGAAGTTAACGCATTCGAATCTTGTGTGGAGTGAATACATCGATTCAAGAGGGAGAACACAAGAACTTGTTAAATTTAAAAAAAAAAATGGTTGCACGCCATTGCTCTTTTTTCGATGCAAGTTTCATTGATTGCGAGAGAAAATTTTCGAAAAACGATCGTCAGATTTTCCTGAATGTTTATTAATTTTTTTTTCGATTGTTCTTAATGTTCCTTTAAGAATTATTCCAATTGTTCTCAAGGTTCTTAAAAATATTCTTGATTAAAATAAACGATTTGGTTTCCAGTACTTACTTCATAAGGTATTAATTTCGAAGCATATTTTTCTCACTTTATGGGGGATAAAAAGGAGTTTCATGTCAATCGTAAAATTTCATTTCTCCCCGAATCGTCGACTTTTTTTTTGATCCAAAAAAACAACGCTAAAATACCAAAACCGTTCAGCGTACTTTTCGAAAACTGTTCAAACTAAAGTTTGGTACATTAGATGGACTATTTTTGCAATTGCAATTAAATTTGTAATGATTTAAAAAATGGGGTTCTATCTCAGAAAAAGTGAATACATCACCAGGTCATTGTATTGCCATACAGGCTAAAAGAGAAAGAGATGGTTGTTTCTCCTCCCGTCTCATTGAAGTAGCTCCTGCAAAACAAAACAAAAATTAGTGGTAAACCGTGATCTGTATGCCTAATTTCCAGTTAGACACTGCCCTGTTACGCTACTAGTTAATTAAGTTCCTATACAACAGAGTAAGTGTCTTTGATGTTTTCAGATTGTTTAGTCTAAGACCAGGTATTTAATTTTTGTCATCTCCCATTAGCTATATTTAATATGTAGCTGTGGCTTTTGAACTACTTACTTATTTGGGAGGTAGAAATTAAAGCAACTATGCTCGCTTGCTCATTGACTTCTTAATTTCCCAAGCAATCGAGAAAAATTGTATAAAAATCTTTCAACATTTTCAAAAATTTATTTAACTTTAAATATTTATTAAACTTTTTATCACACTGTACCCTCTGTGTACATAAATCTAAAACGTATGGGTAATATCGAAGAGACTAAAGTCTCGTGTACAATATATATTTTATTCGATAATATAAACACATCGTCACATAGGAAACCAACCCAACAACAACAGCAATGAATGCCAACATAAGGTATCTACTACAAACATATGCACGCACATACATGAAAAAAAACCCCAAAAATACCAGAACCCAAAAAAATTTCAACGTTAAAGCAAATATGCAATAAGTTGAATGGAAAAGAATACAAAATTTTATTGTAACTATGTACAGGAAAAAAAAAAAAATAAGGCAGAAAATTCGCAAGCTCTAAATAGTGAATGGAATAGCAACCCGGAGACGGACACATTTTGGTGAAATTTAATCGATTTAAATGCATAAATTTCAACGCGCTGAGCTCATGCAATATGCAAAACCCAGTGAGAAAACTAAAAATAGACGAAAGGTTTTGTTCACTGGGTATCTATGTATCTATCTAGTTAGAAACACTTGGGCGTAAATTGCTTTTGAATATAGAAATAAGTATAAGATTTTATGTGAAAAAGAAAAATATTCAACATCTAAATTTACAATTTAATCTACTGCATGTTTACTATGGTTGGTACTATTAAAGTTTATCTTTAAGCTAAAATACATAAATCAAATTACTCATGTATGAATGTACTCGTATTTACTATAGTTAGATACTTAAAGAAATGAATGATTTCTTTAATAAAATATTTGTTTTTTCTATTTTAAAAATAGTTCATTATAGTTACTTGTATTGAAATTTTGTATATATGCTTGAAAAAGCACAACAAAACTAAATGAAATGTTACTATTATTGACTTGTTTTATCCATTTATCTACCTATCTCGCTCTACTTATCTCTCTTACTTTCCTTTTCACTTTCTTAATGTACTTAATTGTTGCTCTATAACTTTCTTTTTTTTTCGTTTTTTGGTATTTTTGGTTTTTTTTTTTGTCTTTCATTAATTAACTTAATTTGTCATTAAATTAAATGAGTTTCATTCGAAGTTTATTTTTTGTTCTCCTGTTCCACTTTGACATTGACAGGAATCTTAAATGACATGTCGTTAACTTTATTGCACTTTCGTGTTGTAGAATTCTTTTTTTCTTTTTTCTACTTCTGTTTTTTCATCGGCTTCTTCTTTTTTTCCTACTTGTTCAAGTGGAAAGTTTGATAAAATTGTTTCGTTTTCGATTTGACATTTGTGAAATTAAGTTGCTTTTTATGCCAGTACATTTGAGGCGTAAGGACAAAAAAAAATATGCCCAAAAAAATAAAAGATTTACTTGTTTCATATAAATATGGCATTTGTAAAAGTTAAAATATTTTTAGCAAGCACATTGGAAAATTTTATAACAATATTGGACATTTTTTTCATAAATTGTAGTTATTCCACACAAAAAAAAAAAAAATTTATAGCCGAAATAGTTGATACTCTTCATCATGAAAAAGTTAGAGTTATATTACTGCAAAAAAATTATAAACTTAATTTAAAGAGAAAGTATATAGTTAAAATATATCAGAAGTTCCAAAAGGATCATTATAGTAAGACTAAAGAACAAAAAATATTACCTATTGGGAGTATGAATGTATAAACTCGTATTTTTTTTTCGTAATTTGGACATTTATTGTGAAAAAGTGATTACAATTTTATTCTTTAAAGTATTGTCCATCGTTAGCCACAACCTTTTCCCATCTTTCTGGTTGCATACGGATTCCGCGTTCCGCGTCGAAAGAACTCCTCATCTTTTGAGGTTATCCACAAATCGACCCATTTTTTGAGTTCTTCGAAAAAACGGAAGTGCTGTTCAGTCAGGCCATGTGTCATCGATCGGAACAAGTGGTAATCAGAAGGAGCAATGTCTGGAGAATACGGCGGGTGCGGTAGCACTTCCCATTTCAGCGCTTCACTTGCCCTGCAACATGCGGCCGAGCATTGTCGTGCTGAAGAATAACTTCGCCGTGTCTATTCTCATATTCTGGCCTCTTATCCTTTAATGTTCGGCTCAATCGCATCAATTGTAGTCGGTAGCGCTCGCCAGTGATCGTTTCATTCGGTTTCAACAGCTCATAATCCACGACACCTTTCATATCCCACCAAATACACAGCATGAACTTGGATCCATGGATGTTCGACTTTGCCGTTGATGTTGATGCATGTCCGGGCGGACCCCATGATTTTTTTGGGGGTTCTGACCGCCCCCCCCCCTCCCCCCCGAAATGTGGAAACTTTATTCTAATTTTTGAGATTAATTGCCAATGGATGGAAAAAAAAATCAAAATAAAATCTATTTAACGATATTTTTTACTTCCATCGGTTTTTTTTCTAAAAAGTCAAATATAAAAAGTAAATTTGAAATCTTGGTTACACTATGCGATCGATTTGTTTTCTTCGACATGAGGTTTGACTACGGATTCAAAAAGAGAAGGTGATACTGAGCACTCCTGCATTCATAGTTTTTCTGGGTCAGTAACTGTTTTTGATTTAAGGTTTCGTCCTGAATCAGTTTGAAAAGTTTAAAAATTAATAAAAATAGAAAAAATTATCGGATCCTTGTAAAATAAGACTTGCTTGAACCCCATTTTGTCCTAAAACGTGACGTGATGGACCGATTTGACCTCAGATTCGTGTTCAACGTGAAAAATTCTTTCGCAAAAACTCCATCTTATTTACAAAACCCATCTTAAAATATAATCAATTTTTTAACGAATTATTGCTCAGAGCACCACGACTAGAAAAATCTCTTTCAATGCTGTGATTTCAAGAATTTAGGGAATATAAGCCAACCTTATCCGGGTACCTTATCATTGATAATGGCTCAAATTCCCAATGATGATCATTTGAAAAAAATTAGCCTCTACAATTTTTGGTAATTTTTTTGAGGTTGGGTACATCATCAGCAGTGGGAAGTCAATGAGTTAATGAAATTATGTATTTACGATGTAATTACGATAAAAAAAAATGTACTAGAATGCACATTGAATAATATTTATTTGAAAAAATGTAATTTGACTATTCTGAGAATTTTTTGTCACTTTAGGCAATTTTTTTGAGGTTAAGATTAAAAAAAATCGGAAGATTTTTCCTAAAATTTTAACTTTATAGGGCCCATCGAATGTATTATTGATTTAAATTATTGTATTTAAAAATCAGTTTAATAGAAATTACTTATGAATATTTTCTTCGAATGAAAACCCCCGCCCGAAAAAAATTTCTGGCTAAGGCCCTGCTTACGTCTATAGCAAAGTCAGGATAAGCTTCAGTGAGTAAACGATGTGCTTCAGTTGCGATTTTCTTTAAATGGAAGAAGCAAATTAAAACTTCCCGCAAATGTTGTTTTGTTGGCACGAAATTCGACATTTTCAGCTATACTAAAACACTTTTGTAAAATTATGAAAATTATTTGACAGATCAATTCTAATAATATTTTTGGCACTCTTCGAGATAGAATAGCTTTCAATATCAAAAAATGACGCGTATGATAGATATGAAGTTAGTCACAATTACGAGTTTATACATTCATACTCCCAATATTTCGAGACAAAACTCGGAATATTTCGATTTCCATATAGGACATTTTCATCACTCCTTGGCAGAATAAGTTCTGCGAATGAATAGACATTCTCATTTTTCAACTATTGCACAAACTTTTCTAATAAACTTTCAGGAATCCATTTTGGTGTTTACCCATTAAGTGAGGGTACCAAAAATTCATCAGGCTATCCCTTTTGAAACAGTGAAGAAATCAGAGGAGAAAACGCCAAACCAAATCCGGATTCATATCTTACAATTTTTCTTTAAAACATCTCTATTTCAATGTGCACCATAGAGTCACCGGTGAGTCACCCGTAAAAACTTAAATTTTCAAAGAAAGTAAACAGAAATTAGAAAATATGGGAGATTTTGTTTGAGAACATATTTCTCCCTCCAAATCTGTCGAAAATTTATCGTATTTGAGCAAAAACTGTAAGAATCAGATAAAAAATATTCTTTTCTATCCAAAGTCGTTGAAGATCATATGATCTATGTTGGTGCGGCATGAGCCTTTATCTGAATTTGGGACGTGTACTCGTTACGATACTGGAAGGCAAGGTGAAATAGGCAATGATGGCCACCTCCATGTCGTTCAGCATCGTTCAGCATTACTATCTAGCAAATTAACTTGCAGCATTGCAAATCGGCTACTGCCCTCTTTTGCAGTAGTCGCGAAACCACATAATTCTAATAAGAACCATGGGTGTTTAACTGACGCGTCTGTGGATTGAGGGGAATAAAGTGCGGTTCCATTCTTTATTGTGAAGGACTGCACGACGTTAAGACAATTTTGCTATCAAGACTTCGTTGCAGTTAAAATAAAGTATCATTATGGTAGGTGTCGTGGAGATTATTGTTGTTTTGGCTTACCTTCCCTACTAAGAAGGAGTTGATGGAAGTCGTACGATTCGAGGATTCAAACGGCTTAGGTCTAATTGTGGGCTGTGACGCCAATGCTCAGAACACTGTCTGTGGGAGTCCCAAGTGTAACTTCAGGGGGAATAAGCTGTTGGATTTCATTCTGTCCTCCTGACTGGTATTTCAAAATGTTGGCACCTGCCCGACTTTTGTTACTAGTAGGAGACATGAGGTGATTGATCTGACACTATCAAACAGTATAGTGGCTGATCAAATCACCGGATGGCGAGTTCTTTGAGATGTCTACCTTTCGGACCACCGTTACATAGAGTTTTAGCTTGCGTTTGAGATTTGTTTTCTGCCGGTCGAAACCCTCAAAAAGCAGATTGGAGACGGTGAGCTGGTCGAAGAAAGAATTCGCGTCGTTTCTAAACTCCAGACAATAGAGTCAATCGAGGAAGCCTCTAATACATTAGGGTGAATCTTGGTTGATTGCTATGATATAGTGTGCCCGGAACGTAGGAGTAGACAAGATAAGGCAGTTGCGCAGAGCTTTCGAAACTCCGGAAAAACTAAAGGAAGCTTTCGAATCGAGCCTTCAAATCTCAGTTGGAAGCGGACTGGACTGTCTGCCGTCAACTGCAAAAAGACTATAAGAAGAAGGTGAAATATTTCAAACTGGACTCTTATAGAAGTTTTTGCAGTAAAATGGTAGATCAGAAGGGTTCGGCGAGGCTATATACAGTTCTTCGAAGGAACCGGACGGCTAAGCTGGACTCATTTCTGAAGCCCGACGGCTCCTACACAAACTCTAGGTCAGAAGTTAATGACGTACTCCTTGCAGCGCACTTCCCGGGCTATAAGGCGACTGCTCCTCAGAGCGTTGTCAATACTCCTAATCTAGTACCAGAAGGCTCGATTAGTTTACAACCTCTAGGATAGTCACTGAAGAATCATTGAAGTTTGGCTTTTCGGACCCGACGGCATTTATCCAATCATGTTTTGGAGAGAATCTTCAGAGCTTGTCTCGCTCACGGATATATTCCACGTCTTTGGTGTTCTGTCAAACTGGTATTTATTCCTAAACAGGGGAGGGATAACTACGCTCTACCGAAAAGTTTCCGACCAATAAGCTTGGCATAGTTTTCGCTTAAAAGTCTGAAAAGTTTGAGATTTTCGGCAGCCTGCATAGAGTGGAAAATCCTGGGAATCAGCTCTTTATGACTCTGTTAGTACAGTTGAATAAGGGCGGGAAGCAGGGAACTACACCCTGGGAGTGTTTGTCGAAATTGAAGGGGCTTTTGATAATGCTACTTTCGACTCGATGTGCTCTTCGGCCAGACAATATGGTGTTGAAGAAATCGTCATTCGATGGATACATGCCATGCTATCCAATCCTTTTAATAATTTACAGAATCTTTGAGTTCATATCCAAGCGTATGCTGACGATGTGTGCGTACTAATCTCGGGATGGTCCTAACAGACGGTGTGCATTGAAATGCAAGAAATCTTGGACAAGACAGACGTCCAATGTGATCTGCAAGGTCTTTCAGTGAATTCTTAGTGCTATTTACTGGGAAACGTAAGAAGGATGGCCTGTTACTACCAACGATGAAGATAATAAGACCATAGTGGCCTTTTGAAATTAAATATTTAGAGATAATCTTATATTGCAAACTGTTTTGGAAGACACACGTCGAGCTGAAAGTCTCGCATGCACTGAACGTTTTCTGGCAGTACAATCGTGCTTTAGGCATGACTTGGGGTCTGAATCCAGCTCTTGTATACTTGTTATATATTGCTCCTTTGAAACTTATTATCATAAATGCCTCCGTAGTATGGTGGAGACGAGCTTTGGTTAAGTCCACAGGATCCTCTTTGACCAGGCTTCAGAGAAGTGTGTATTTGGGTGTCACTGGTGCAATGTGTACTACATCTGGTGATGCCCTCAATTCCTTGCTCTTCTTGATTCCTCTGGATCTTCAAATCCGTAAAGAAGCGATGAGAGCGGCCTACAGACTCCGGTTAAATGGAGTCTGGCATGCCGAGACGGATATAGGACACAGTCAGATATACCACCAGTTGTTAGTACAGTTCCCACTGTTCTTGATGCCCGTGAACAATCATGTGTCTTGTTTTCGCTTCGGAAGAAGATATGATGTCAGGTTCTTGTGAGACCTATTGTCAAGTATGCCTCTGTAATAAGGTCGAGAAGATCTTTGTTTAAGTCCACAGCGACTTATTTTACCAGGCTTCAGAGAAGTATCATTTGTGTAATGTGTACTATATCTGATTATGCTTTCAATGCCTTGCTTGACTTTCTTCCTCTGGATCTTCAAATCTGTAAATAACCATCTCTACTATGAACAGATCTGCAATACTAAAGCTAAAAATAAAGTGACATGCGGAGAGAACTACGTAACAGCCAAACTGCTGAAATACGGCGACCTTGCTATCATATCGGCTCGTATGTGGAACGATCCCTCAAGACTGGCGATCCAGCTTAATATTTCTGATCTAGAAAAAAGAGAATAACTAAACTAAAACAACTTCAGAGGTATCTCTCATCTAAGCTCAGTTTAAATGGTGTTCCCTAACATACTAGTCAGCAGAAAAAATCTAGTGACAGAGGATATTCTAGGCAAGTACCAATGCTTCGTAATGTACCTAATATTTGAATAATTTAATTAGCATGGACTTTGATATTCATTGCCTATTTGTGGATTTTAAAATATACTTTCCATAACGCCGAGAGAAAGAAACTATCCTTCGTGCTTCGTCGGCAAAGAATGCCAATAAAACTTGCGTCACTAGTATCTATGACTTAGGCAGGAATCGTATCTAAGCTTATGATACAAGGAGATTTAACGCCGTCTGACCCATTCGATATTGTCGGAGGTATCAAACAAGGAGACAGACTATCCACTCTAATTTTTAATTAAGTCTTAAACTTTGTCCTCAACGATATCGATCCTGGCGCGATAATCTCCACAAAGAGCATACAGCTTTGTGGCTATGCTGACGATCTTGCTATTATCGCTAGAAATCCACGCAATCTTGACGACACGGCGTTAAATCTCATAAAGCTAGTTGGACTAGAAGTTAACACCGGAAAGACAAAATACCTGGTTAGGCCGCAGCCGGGCCTCACATAGTTCCAAAAGTCGAAGCCGTCTAATACTGCGGAGTAAACCTAAGCGGTGCAGAGTCCAAGCTGCTAAGAGAAGCTATTTGGCGCACCTTAAACCACTGAAAAAAAGACCCTTATCATGGACGTGTAAACTTCAAATGTATAAGATTTATAAGACCAATATCAACCGCTGACCACTAATAAATCTTGAGGGAGTTTTTGCCCCTCTTCGAGAGCCTGATGGGTCGTATAGAATAAGATAAAATATCGAAATCGAATCAAACGGCTTCACTCATGGTTCGCACCCTTAAGCAGTTATAAACATTCAATTCATTCATTACTCAAGATATGCCATTGAAATGGTAGACATTAACTTCCAATGACTTTGATATAGAGCTACATTTCGAAGGATATCAGCGTTAGTGAAGTGCTGTAATTAGTGGCACTTTACACGTATAAGCTCTAGACCTCTTAGGCCTTAATGCATTAACTCCTTCTATATATTTAAATATTTATGTTAAATATTTTGGCAAAGCATTCAAAGGGTTAAAATCTGTTTTTGATGCATGAGTACCAATTAAAATTTACTCACTGATATTTTTATGCCAACAACATTTACAACAACAACAACAAATACATATAAAAGAAACCAACAAAAATAAATCTTCGCATCCGTTAAAAATACTCAGTTGATACTTAGCCACTTCGAGACTCTGGTATGATAACTCTATAAGCATTAACATTAAATGCATTCGCAGCAGCAAGTAGCAACATCAAGTACTTCTCTTTCGGTCTATATCCTTCTCACTCTCACTCACGCTCTTGCTATCTTCCATTTTCTTCCGTTTCATCTTTTGTGGCTTTTACACTCTTTTACGCTTCGTTTCTTACTTTTGACTGTGTTGTTTGGTTGCTGCTAGTTTTTACTTGTTCCCTTTTTGTATACTGCTGCTTGGTTCCATTTCATTTTGTGTACATGTGAGTGTATATATTATTATCCTTCGTCCTGTTTGCAAGCAATTTATTTATTGCCACATCATAAATCTCAGCACAAAGCCATTGTGGAAAAGTGCTGTTAATGTTCTTTAATGTCGTTGCTGTTGCTGTGGTTGTTGTTGTTGTTGTTGCCACGGATGCTCTCTTGTTGCTTTGATTCGTTTTGCTACTACTACTACTACTACACTGATGTTGTTGCTTTAACTATCAGTGTTACTGTGTCACACTGACCATTTTCTTTTTCAAATTTTCCTCTTCTGCATTTTTGGGAGTGTCGCTTCACATAATTTTTGACATTTTTCTTCCATTGTAGAATGATCATTCGTCGAAACAGTTGTTAATAGCCATTTTTCGAATACATACAACAACAACAACAATCAAGTTTATACTTATAGCAAGAACAGCAACCACAGCGGCAACAACAATAACAAGTGGAAGAGTATTTTCAGCTTTAATGCTATTTCTTATACACGCAGTAGGTAACTAAAGATTGTAATTGAGAGCAGCTTGTCTCAACCCAGTTGATAAAATTGTGAATACTTTTTAAAGAAGTTAAAAATGCACTAAAATCAGTAATGAGTTGTGCATTGAAACCTCTAATAATATTTTGGATATTCAGAATAAAATTTTTACCAGCTGTGGATAAAGTATGTGCTGACACAAGCCAAATCGGTCGAGCCGTTCTTGATTTTTATTTATATATGAGAAGATTTTCGGATTGAAAATTATGAAAACAGATAGAAGAAACAGAGAGAGAAAATTTAAAAGTAAGAGAGATCTGATTGAATCCGTAATTGCAGCATGGACTGCGATCTCATTTCCTGATTGTTTTCCTTTAATGATTCATTGGAGATCTTCTTCGTTTATGGCTCAACAGCGAAAGCTCAGTTAAGATTGTTTTAAAAATCTTTAGAAAACTAAAAATATCTTTAGAAATCGAAAAAAAAAAGTTTTTTTTTGAGGTTATCACCACTGAATATTATACGGGTCTCTGCGTTTTAAAAGTTTACCTCAAATATTTTTTGTACGCGGACCTAAAGTTTGCCCATTTCTAACAGATTAAGTAAAATAAACCATAAGACAACTTGTTAGTTTTGCATCAAAGCTTGTTTTGCATGCTTGGAAATTTGTAGTAGAATTTCCTGTAGAATATTTTCCTCCAACATATTAACCCTCTAGCGCCCGCCAGTACGAGTCATTTTTGCCCTTATCGAAAAAAGCTACCATTTCGAGGGTTGATAGAGGGTTAATATGCTTAAGAAATATGTTGCCCATGAAATTTTACTATAGGTCATTGAACAACAAAAAACTGTGAACTTAGTTTTAGGAAACATAAACCCAAATTCCAAAAATGTTTTAAATTTTCAGGTTTTATGAGAACTGGATGCTTATTTTTTAGCCGATTGTTCTGAAACTTTCAGAAACTAATTTCTCAACAAAAAAAAAATGATGTGTGCAAAAATTTAATGTATTTCGATGTAAAATGAGGGTACCTCCCATACAAATTTTCCACTTTTTGGGGATTTTTGACGGTTTTTTGTATGGGAGCTATGTCTAAATTTATTTTTTTCTGCAAATAAATATCAGATTCAGTTTTTTCATGCCAAAAAACCCTTCGATACCAATTTTCACTGCAATAAGAAGAGGAACACGTAACTTCGTAGTGTACCCCCAAAACAAAACTTAAAAAAAAAATTTGTATGAAACGCGGCAGATAGGGGGAAAATGGTTATCACCACTGAATTCTTTGACCCCGAATTAGTTAGAAACGATATGTCTCCCGTTTTCTACAAGTGTTATTATCGAAATTGGAAATTCATAAAAATTGCAATTTTCAATTCATGATTTTTAAATGTAAAAATTTGAAAATAATTATAATTTTTGTTCCCTGATTTTGACCTTACCACTAAACTACCAGTTGCTCTGAAAGAGGGTATGGTGCAATTGCTACCGGTTTTGAAGAAGATCTTCATCTCCAGTTTGGCTCTAGCTCACATACCTCAACAATGGAGGTTGGTAAAAGTTGTTTTCATTCCAAAAATTGGAAAGGACAACTATACCAATCCCAAAAGCTTTAGACCAATTAGTATGATGTCTTTCCTACTAAAATGTCTTGAGCGCTGTGTTGAGCACCGCATCCGTAGTGAGTCGTTATTGTTACATCCTCTCTCTTCATTTCAGCATGCTTACCAATGTGGAAAAACTTGTGAGACGGCCCTGCAAAATCTGGTAAGTCGGATTAAGCGGGCCCTCCACAGGAAAGAATACACTATTGGTATTTTTGTTGATATTGAGAGAGCTTTTGACAACGCGACCTTTGACGGCATGTGCAATGCAGCAGGTCAGCATGGAGTGGATCCGATTCTTGTTAACTGGCTTCGTTCAATGCTGTCACAGAGACTTATGACGGTTGAAGCTGATTGTGGTCAATCTGTGACTTGCGGCGTGAATAGAGGATGTCCCCAAGGAGGCGTACTCTTTCCACTGCTATGGTGTCTGCTGGTTGACTCTCTGCTTGTTTCCTCAAATGAGTCGGATATCTACACACAGGCCGATGCCGATGACGTTGCCTACTTAATCACGGGCCAATCGGTCGGGTATGTGTGTAGGAAAGCCCAAACTGCCCGGAATATGATTAACTCTTGGTGTTGCTCAAACGGGCTATCGGTTAACCATCTTAAAACTGGTGTTATACTTTTCACCAGGAGAAGGAAAATTGATGGTCTCGTTTTACTAGTATTCACTAGGAATCACTATTCAGCTATCCCAAGAAGTGAAATATCTAGGAGTCATTCTAGATACCAAACTTCTTTGACGTTCTCATGTTGAGCTAAAGATATCCAAGGCATTGGCAGCTTTTTGTCGATGTAAGGCTATTTTCGGCAAAACATGGTGCTTATCACCTTATAAAGTCTTTATAAATCTATGATTCGACCCATCATCACCTATGCATCCATATTCTGGTGAAGCAGACTTAATGTTGACAGCGTTAGGAAAGCTCTTGCCAGACTTCAAAAGACTGTGCATTGCTCAACTTACCACGCCTTGATATTTTTGCTAAAGGAGAGGCTGTCAAAGCCATCTGTAGGCTTAAACGCAATGGGTATTGGTATGACACTTGTTGGGATATTGGTGACATTGTTGAAGGTACTGATATGGACCTAACAGTTCTATCAATGCCATCCGATACAATGCCAACAATTCCAGTTTTAAAACAGCGCTATACAATACAAATTTCAGACGCCCAAACTTGGTTTTTGCCGGGACCTGAGCCGGGAGTTGATTGTAAGCGTATTTTCACTGACGGATCCAGAACAGAACTCGGTTCGGGTTCTGGGGTCTTTATTGAAAATGATGGGGTGCGCCTTCACTTCTCACTTGGGTTGTATACTTCTATTTTTCAAGCAGAAATTTTTGAAATCATCAAGGCAATGGATCATGCCATTGATAATGGTTGGAGAGAAAGGAGTATCTGTGTATTTAGTGACAGTCAGGCTGCGCTTAAATCCTTGCTTAATCCTCTAACCGCAGCTAAACTGGTCATGAATTGTAAATCCGGGCTTGATTGTGTTGGAAAACACAATAGCCTGCTGTTGATATGGGTTCCTGGACACGCAGGAATTTCAGGAAATGAACCCGCTAGTCGCCGTAGCCTAGTGGTTAGTGTGTTGGACTGCTACGCAGAGGTGCCCGGGTTCATATCTCGGCACGCTCAAAAATTAAAAATAGAAAATAAAAATTTTTCTACATGGCACCACCTCTTGGCTGGCAATGGCAAACTTCCAAGAGTAAAAAAATGCCTATGAAAAGCTTTTAACTTTGCCGTTCGGATTCGGTATAAAACTGTAGGTCTCTTCCATTTGTGTATAAATATAACTCACACAACATGAATGGATGCGAAAAGCACGGCCTTGGCCCTTCATGGGCTATTGTGCCATAATGTAGTATGTAGCAGAATCAGCTGACCTTCTGGCCAGAAAGGGTTCGGAAACTTGTTTCCTGGGCCCAGAACCTGTACTCCGCTTTGTCGGCTACAGCCATCAAGACCACCATTAATGAGTGGGTCGACTTGACCCACAATCGTAAATAGGAGGACCTGAGGGGCTTTAGACAGACAAAGACCATGTTACCTGTTATCTCGAAGCGTCTAAAGAGCTGCAGGCAGCTGGTGGGATTATATACAAGTAATTTCTCTTGGGCCAAACATTTGCATATGATTGGCCTAGGAGCTAGTGCCTTCTGTGCTTCCTGTGGTTTGGAGGAAGAATGTGAAGAGACGCTGGATCACTTTCTTAGTGTCTGCCCCGCTTTCTGCCAGATTAGAGTAAGCATATTTGGTACTGGAGAGTTGGGAGACGAACACCTGAGCTCTCTAACACCGCAGGATCTGCTTAGATTTATTAATAAATCTGGTAGATTTAAAGAATTGAAAAAAGGATCACAGGATATAGTACAATGGACGTAAAACTTGTCTGAGTGCTGTATTTTTGAATACTCGGAATATATAGCATTATATATTCCGAGCTTTTTATTGATTGTGAAAGGAAGGAGCGGTATCCGTGAACGTCAATTTTAAATGTGGACAACATTAGGGCCCTAGTGGTACTACAGCTCTCTTTTTCTATGTTTTATATACGTTTTGCAAAGCAGCAATGCTGGAACTTGTTTTTGACTATTGTTTGTAATTTATGATTTTATCAATCTATACATTTTTTTTTCAATAGACCGAGACCGGTATATCGAATATTTTATTTCAAGTGAGGTGATAATTCTTCTCCGTATTTTGAGAGAGCTTTAATGCTATTAAGATAAAAACTAAATAAAAATCAAGAACAATTAAGAACATATCATAGGATGATATTCACTTTGTGCAGGCTTCCAATTCTCAACTCTTTTGAAACAAACGAACTATACAATATTTTTAAGGATGAATAAATCCTTTCACACACGCATTTATAAATTAAGCTCAATAGTTTACTTTATTGCACATAAACAAGCAAATCGGAAACAATTTGTACGGTTAAATCAAATTTTTTGTTTTTTTTTTAATTATTCCTACTCTTTTGTATAATTGTATGCAAATTTTATAATGACAAGCTTTGATATTTTGCATTTTGTATTGATACAATTGCAGTATCAAAGTCATTAATATGAAAAGCGTATACAATCAGCAAATCATCAATGGGGAAAAATAAACCTACACACATACATACACACGTATATGAATGTATGTCATTTTTGCAAATACACACACATTCACATATACCCTGCAAACAATTTGAAGATAATCGGAAGAGAAATCGTCTTTGCGAGAAATGGGCGACTTGTCTGTGAATCTTCTATAGTGTTTTTGGCTGTCTTCTAAGCTCTAGATTAAGGTTTGTCTAGATATACGAGCTTTTAACATTTGTTTTTAAAAAAGACTTTATTGAAATAAATTTGAATGCAATAAATTTTCAAACTAAATCTGGTTTACCAATGATCATTTCATTTCTATCACTTGCGGTAGTGGTGATAGCTATCCACGAACGGCGATCAGAAAGAGTCATCGGCGATTTTCATCTCTGAGTGTTTTATCGCAGTAACGACTTGAGGAAATACCAGCAAATAATTTGAGTTCAAAAATTACGCTTATGACTTTTATATCGAAGTTTTTACACTCACAACGCTCTTGAAAGATCCGAAAAGACTCTTTTAGTATTACTATTTAAGAGTTTTCGAAATCAGAACAACAAATATATGTGAGGATGCTCAGAAAACGCTGTTAAAGAAACGTTTTTTAAAAGTCAGAGTTATGAGTCCTCAGAATATTGTTTGCTGGGATGTTTACAGGATAGTCTCGGTTATAACTGACACACTAACACATTGATACATATATACATAGACTCGAGTATATTCAGTTTGATATGAATGCGTCAGCAATTTTTGATATATCAAAATGTCATGCCAACCGGAAATTGATAGACAGCAGCAATATTAATCACAATAGCAATAGTAACAGCCAGCAACAGCAAAAAAAAAAAAGGAGAACGGCAAACAGCGCAACAGTAGCGGAAACGGTAGCGGCAACAGTAGCACAAAAAACAATACAGTTTCATTAAAAATCAAATAAAAGTCAACAATCAACGCACCACAACGCATTCGTAACGTCATGTTGACGTGTTCTCATTCTTTCCTTTGTATATGTTTTTTTTACATACATATTTGTGTTTGTTGTTGTGTGTGTATAGCAACCCAGTTGATCGTTTAGTTCCGTTCGCCCTTTGTGGGGCTGAGGGTGACAAAACCCAGTTGATAATATACATTAATTACTTTTCAAAGATGTAATGAGAAACAGACAACAACGGTGGTGGTAGTTTTCTTTAAAAATCTCTATTCAGTGAAGATATTTGGAATCAAATCTGGAATTCTTGGTTATGATGTAAGGACGCAAATCAGTGATCCACATTTGTGCCCTTCACCCTGGGCTGAATATCATTTAATTTCTATTTTTTTTTATTTACTTTCATAATTTGAATTTTTTCTGTTTTACTATTCTTGTTTTTATTATTTTGTTCAATTCAATGAATTCTGTTTAATTAAAGCTTAGTTGTATATCAATATGAATTATATTATTATGGTAATGTAGTATAAGTTAGATTAAGTTGCATAGTCTAAGGAATGCGACCCTGGGGTAGTGTTGAGGAGAACAACACTGAACATACGGCACAGAAGACGCGGTTGCAGCCATGTTAAGCATGCGCTTTGCCAATTTCCGGTCTGTCTTCTGGTCACGGATCTCAACACGAACGGACGTCTTTTTTTTCATCGCAACAGATCACCGATATCAGGGAGTAGCATTTTGTGCGCTTCCCCTCTGCCCACGTTTACTAGTGTATTTCGGTAGTTGCACTGTGTGTGCTACCGCAATTTCTCGCATTTGCGTCTTCAGGGAGTAGCATTTTGTGCGCTCCCCTCTACTCACGTCTGCTAGTGTCTTCCGGTAGTTGCACTGTGTGTGCTACCGCACTTTCTCACATTTGCGTCTTCAGGGAGTAGCATTTTGTGCGCTTCCCCTCTGCTCACGTCTACTAGTGTCTTTCGGTAGTTGCACTGTGTGTGCTACCGCAATTTCTCGCATTAGCGTCTTCAGGGAGTAGCATTTTGTGCGCTTCCCCTCTGCTCACGTCTACTAGCGTCTCCCGGTAGTTGCACTGTGTGTGCTACCTACCCGCCGTAACCACATTGTCCACGGGACCCCGCGAGTACTCCCCAGGGTTCTGTACACACCTACGTATACACAACCCAACCGCGAGCGCTTCCCCTGTACGGAGACTCAAAGATTACTGTCAGCTAGGGGTCATTGCAGATAAACAAATTTTCTGTAATCGGACCCCGGACACGGCGAGTGATACCCCGGAGTAAGGTTCGTTACAATGATTTCAAATATTAGTAGCTTATATAGGATATTGAAAGATTAAGACCTATCACTAAGATCACTGATGAGGAATCGTGGCGGATTCCGAAACGGCCGTCTAATTTGCCCGTCTCTGTATACACTGTTGTTGTGATGACTACACATATGTGTTCTTTAAGCCTGTTACACATTATTTAATGAAGCACATACATGGAACAGTAGTCAAGACTTTGAAAAATTAACAACTAGATTTAATTTTCATAGTCTACAAAAAACATAATAGATTTATTAATAAATTCTACAAAATATGAAATGAACGAGATCTTAATGAATCCGTACTCTTCAAATTGGGTGTACTTCATTCGAAATGTTCTTAGTGGCTGTTCACACGGACGCAAGAGAAGTAGAAAAAGTAGGTAGTTAGAAAAAGGCAAGCGAGTTTTTACCTCAGGCAGGCGTTCATACTTGCGCCGGTGTGAACAGCCACTTATAAACATCTATCCGCGATGGTACCAGAAAAACAGCATACTTAAAAGTATAAGATATGACAACAGCCACTGATGAAATTACTAGTGAGTGAGTAGTAGATGAGTATTTCTATTCACCAAACAACTTAAATAACCACACGAACAAGAACGTATTGATTTTCGGACATTTTATCATTTTCCTTTTGGGCCTATATGAAATTCTGAAGCAATATGAAGAAATCTCTTGTTAATTTTGGTCGCTTAATTATTACCGTATGGATAATCTTGTGTGCAACTGGGAGTTGACAAATAAATACAGTTACAAAATCATTGTTTATGTATGGGTATGAAAAAGCAGGCCGGAACACCAAACCAACGTATCCATTATAGTGTCTCTTTGTTTGTATGTATGGAACGCAAATAGTAAGTAGTGTAGGGTGTATTTACCAATTAATGGTGTTTCTTTATTTCTTCTTAGCATATAACAATATTTCATGCTTTCTTGCGTTTTTAGAAAAGAAGTGTCTATTCTCTGAAGCAGGATTCCAAGATATAATAATATAGGATTTCATCTCAAAGGAATCCACTTTTAAAATTGATCGGGCTCAAACTTGCACAAAGTTTGCTCCCATAAAAATCGGTCAAAAACAGGTTGGGTAAAATTTTTTAAATACAATGGGTGATTATTTACATGGATCTGAAACAGGGGCCTAAAATATCAAAGTTCTACTAAGTACCTCCAACTCGGCGAGTTTTTGACCGATCTCGTTCAAATCTGGTGTGGTAACTAAAAGATCTGGCCCATAAAATCCACGAAGTAAGCGAAGGAGACAGGTGACACAAAGCATACGTTGCCAACGGATACAAAATCATACACAAAATTAATCAGCTGATAGCTGCAACACTCTCAACTCTCTCTTAATATACGGCAAAGTTGAGAGTTGCCCAACTTTTTACGTTACTTCAACGTATGCGTTGTGTATGGGCCACACGACATACGACTGCATATATTCATATATTTTATAGTAGTTGTCAGTTGTGTACTTTGCTCTCATGTACACAACGGACTCTATGTGTCAAAGCCTTTAATACCCAATATGCCTTCTTTTTTTTGCGTAAGTTTGAGCTCGGTCGATTTTTAAAGATATGAATCAACATCGAGGAGAGACTTGGCGACGCACATGCACGCCTCAAGCTATAAGTGGATGACATTCAAGACAACGACAGTTAACTTCATGACAACACTATGACGGATAAACGTTTGCAAAATACAGAGCACATCTGACAGAACAACACAGGTGGCGGGCGTTAATACCACTAAACGAGCTGCATCGACCACAGAAACTGACAAAGACAGACCTAAAGTTGACGATTGAGCAGCTATTCTCTGACGGTCTTCTGGCAAAAAAAAAAAAAACCAAGCGATGATCCCGGGAAGGATACCCGTCCTGACCGAAAGGAGATTTAGCATGTCAAAATCGTTTGATATTTTGCTTCTCGTTAAAAAAAAAACGGAATACTGTGAAATTATGGAGAATCAGTAAGAGCCTGACGAATTGGCTCAGACCACTGCTCTATATACGGCTAAAGGTTTCATTATGATTCTTCAAGTAAGACCTTTCCCAACAGTGTATGAACTAACGTGCGATAATCTGAACTCAGTGGCCTACTTTGAGATTAAAAAATCCTTAAGAGCTCGATTAAGCTTCATTAATCAGGAATTGGAGGCGCCCAACCCTCGATTTGTAAGCCAAAAGTCGATTTAGGGAACATTATGCTTTGTATAAATGATTATGGCATTTTCAAGATAACAAAATAATATTGATCCCATACACAAATTAACCAAATTCCATTGTTTTGGCCGTCCAGAAACGGACTTTGTCCTGTTTTCGATCAATGCTCTACTGAGAAAAACCTAATATAGTTTAAACATGAGGCTTTGGTAAGAAGTGTCTGATTATTTTTGTTCATCATTGTTTTGTGAGATGAAAATATGTAGATAGGCATCGTGAATAAGGCATCGTGAATACCTTCTGTATTGTTGGACTATAGTAAGCATGTAAGAACTGTTTTGATACCACATCATCTACTTTGACGAAAGTTTACCCAACCCATGAGATCAAGAAATTGATGAAACTTCTCTATCTCGATTTTAGTAATCTTGCTTTGTTATCTTAATGGTCCTTTCATTTGTTTTAATGTTTCTACGTTCTCGGCCAATATCAAGCCTGTGATTTCGAGAGACGAGTAGCTTTATACATTGTTTAACTAATTTTATAGGCTTCTCACAGTGGCAAAAGTTCGCTTCGTAAACACTGGCTTCGTTCGGAAATTGAAGTGATCTGACAATATTGAGACAAGACTCATGCACGGGATCGCAGTTCTTTCTAGAACCATATGTGTAAAGTTCTATAGCAAAGTTAGCTCCAACACGATTTCTTATCCCATCTCCTCTTGTTGTGGATAAAGTTTCGAAGCCCCTTGTAAAGTTTAAAAATTAATCTATGCTAAGTTCAATATAATGGCTTTTTTTAGGCATTTGAGTTAAAATTCCGTAGAACAAAGAAAATACTATAGCATAAAATACTTAGACGGATTTTTAGAGGTCCTGCCATGACGAATTGGAAAAAGTTGAAATACACTTTTATGAAAAACTTTGGTCTTGACTCTTTATTTTAGGGTTAGAATCAATTTTAATTTATTTTGAGAAATCTCTGGATCCGCTAGTGACCTCACGTATTAACATCTCGTTCCTGTAGATTGTTCTCTAACGAAAATAGAAGAGCCTATAGTAGATCCTGTCCCGTCTCTAGTAATAAACCTGCGATTTGTTTCGGCGTACTTCTAATTTTCTTTCAAATGAACAATATGCAATAAGAATACCCTATTAATTTTGATATCAGCATACAATATATATAAAGTTCTGTCAATTTTCAATGATATACAATATAACAAATTCCTGCCTGCATTACATGTACATATGTATGGACGTATTTAATTGATTATTACATACATTTGAACACTCATAAGTGCATATAAGTATCACACATACACATATGCATGAATGAATTTGTAGTTGAATTGTAAGTCATGTTGCAAATATTTGTCATGTTCATGTAACTATAAATGCAAGTGTGTGTATGTATCAGTGCAACAAATTGCAACATTGCTCTTGTTATTATTCATTGCAACAACAAGAACAATAAATAAAAACATAACTACAAAGCAATTGCAAAAAAGCATTAACTTTTCAATTTTTTTGCGCAAAATTGTTATTGTTTGTTTTTAACCTTTTCGCTCTACTGGACGCAAATTTTAACGAGCGTGATGTTAAGGATTTCTAACGAATTTAAATAAATTCAATACGGAATTAATAGTAATTAATTAATTATTGATTAAGCACAAAAATATAAATATATCTGAAAAACTATTTAACATTTCCGAAAATCTCAGTTGAGATTCTGTTGAAAAGAAGCATATAGTTTGTGCCCAATAGCTCCTAACATATTGGTTCCTCAAAAGGAACACAAGCAGTGAACGCATGTGATGGGCGCGTGAAATGAATTTAACGTGACACGCACTCACGCACGTGACATAATTTCAAAGTGAGCATGTGATGAGCGTGATTTGATTTCCATAATTTCTACGAGAACATGCGTGAGCGTGACATAATTTCGACGTGAAAATACGTGAGTATTAGTTACTTTTGATCAAGATGTCATTATAATTCACAATTTCTTAAATTCTTAGTTTTGGTAGTTAAAAAATCAACCCTGCATTTTTCAGGGCCTTAGAATCTTGCAAATTCGAAATCTGGAAAGCTGAAAAGAAACTTAATTATCAAATGGAAAATGATTTAAAGTTAAATTTGAAAGATATAGAAACGATTTTTTCATACCTGAAAATAGTAAGAGCAAGTGCGTTCCAATTTTTATTGCGATCAAATTTAAAGGGAAGAAGCTAG
The DNA here is from genome assembly GCA_963691655.1 of Toxonevra muliebris. Classification (NCBI taxonomy): domain Eukaryota; kingdom Metazoa; phylum Arthropoda; class Insecta; order Diptera; family Pallopteridae; genus Toxonevra; species Toxonevra muliebris. The sequence goes on from OY829326.1 coordinate 122,327,273, forward strand.
ACCTCACTCGGTGCGACAAATGCATGGATGCTCTTTCTTATTCCTCTAGAGTTGGCACAGGGATTTTGATTCGCCTTTAGTGCGGTAATCTTCCGATTAAATTAAATTAAAAAACATTGCAAAATTTTTGGAATGGATTCAACCGAGATTACGAGCTAAAATTCATAACTGAAAAAGCTTTGAATAAAACGAGTGAGAATGAAGATATAATGACTTTTCGGAAAAACGCACAGGACTTGCCTTATGTAAAAGTTCTTGCTCAACAAATTTCAAATATGTCTGCGAGCTCGACTACGAGTAAACGAGTTAGTTTTCTCAACCTCTGAGCGTATCATTGAAGAATACCCGAATACTTAGTAAAATTCTGGATCAAATTTTATTTAAAAAAAAAAATATGTAAATATAAACATTTTAACGTGCTTGATTTTTTTGTTTAAATGCCAACGTGCGTGAACATGAGTGAGTAGTATTTTTAATGCCGTGAGCATGCGCGAGTCGAAAACTACTCACGCGCTTATCTCTTCTCTAAAGGAACTCCCATCATTTTTTACCTGAGACTAGTAAATAAATTCTAATACCATATTTATTTTATTTTTGTTCCATACTATAAAAAAATAATTATTTTTCTAGAGGAACATAATTCAGCAGTGAAAGGGTTAAAGGTGTTATCTTCTTTTTTGTTTACTATTGAACAAACACATACATATATGTGTAAATACGTATGTAAGCAGTAGAATGCTACGTCACGCAATGTTGCATAATGACTTTTTGAGTTGTTGATATATGCATACAAATTTCATTTTGCTATTTTTAATAAACTAACTAATTAAGGTTTCATATACTCATATACATGTACATACCTGTTTTTTTTTTTCATTAGTCCGTAATGAATTGCATACATCACACACTACATATGTATGTAGTAGCTCCGTAAAATTTATTTACTCGCTTGCCAGTAGATGAAAGTTTTTTTTTATTAAATTTAGTTTCATAATTTTAGTTTCAATACGACATTTCATTTAAATCATTTTCATACATAAGGTTAATTAACCACATAACTCTTAAATTTTACTGCTTTAGTTATTATGAGATCTGATATAAATATTTCTAACTTTGAACTTAACTCTTTTATACCCAATGTTTTATCTAAAATGTTTATAAAAGATAAGAGAATATGGTGGTTGTCTACAGCTCTATAATTATTTTTTTTTTGAATAAAGGACAAACAAATCAATATAGAAACATGAAATTTGGTGCCATGCTTATGGAGTTACCATGATTTCAAAATAAAAGATTTCTTTCAAGCCTCTTTAGAATTCGGGCGTCAAAGGGTTAAATATATTAAAGCGTTACTGCCATGGTTGGTAATATTTTTCTGATTTTCTATAATTCGGTATGCATGATTTATAGTGTAAATATATTCATATATTTAAATATACACCGAAACCTCGATTTGCGTCTTTAACTGGCACCAGAGAAATACAAAGCAAGCCGAAACGAAATCGAAAGGTAAGAAATTTATTTTGCCGGAACTCTTTCTATGAATGGCAACTAACTCTATCAAAGGTAATATAATGAAGTAGAAAAGAAGCTGCAAAACTTTCCAGTTCCCTTGGTTTAAGTGGTCAAAGCTACTATGTGAAGCTAATTGAGAAGATCAAGAACACACATTTTTTAAGGATTATTTTCTATTACCTCTTAAGGCACACCTTAGGAATTTAGCAGAACAGCACCTGTCACTTATGCCCAGGGTGTGATTAGTTAAGCTATGGTTGTAGATCCTTCCATAAGATAATGATAAAAATGTACTAATCTAGAAGCACGATTTCAATCTGAAATTTCGGGACCAGTTTGCAGATGTTATACTTTTAGATATTGTTTTTCGTCTACTAAGTTTTGAGTCTTATTTAAATATAGTTTTTGTTCTTAGTTTAATGTAAATTTTTTCGTTTGAGTTTAAACTAAATTATGGGCTGTGTATGGTCAACAAAATAGTGAGATCTAACGCGACTAACGAAATTTGTACAGAAAATAAAATTCCACTTGATTTACCGGGCCGGACGCTACGAAATACGCACGCCACTGCATTGTACTTCACAACACGTTAGCTCACAAGCAGCAGTGTCATACTTGTTTGCCACACGCCAGCCTACACCCAGCAACTTAGCAAACTCGTAAGTACACCCAGCATGTTGATTCACTACTCACCAGTCTACTCACAGCAGCGTTACAGTAGTCATGTTAGAGATAAGTGAAATTTAAACGAACTATTGAAATAAGTAATGAGTTTGGAAGATAATTGTAATTGTGTCATTTTCCATTGAATCAAATTAAAATTGTTATTAAATAGAAATTTTGTGTCGAAGAAAAAGTGAGGGTCCCCTGCAAATTACAAATTTTGTAACATTAAGAACCTCTGGAGCTCACTGAGACTTCCCCAGCCTTAGACCGGGAAAACGGTTCGTTACTTTTGGTCTAATTTTCGATAATTTATATATGTATAATTAATATATACAGGGTGACAATTGTAAAGTGACGCAAGTTTAATACTCTGCAGCAAGCTTTGCCATTTACCGTTACTTTAAGTTAAAAAGCAAATTCATTCATCATTGGCTTTGCTTTTAATTTCATTTGAATTTTTGTCATTAAATTTTTTGGAATTTCCATAAAAATGGACAAGGAAAATATTCGTCGTGAAATTATGAAATTTCATTTGGCAAATTATAGTAGCCGTCAAATTGCAAAGGCTCTAAATTTGTCAAGTCGTACGGTAGACCGAGCTATTATTCAATATAATGAAACTGGGGGTTTTGGAGATAGAGACCGGGGAAAATTTTCAACAGTTGCCACTACTGGTTTAACAGAAAAAAGTCGTAAACGAATCAAGCGAAATCCAAGGCGCTCAATGAGAAAAATCGCTAAGGAAGTGGGAGTAAACCGTGAAACAATGCGAATCATTGCCAAATCAAAGCTTAATCTTAAGCTGACACAAAAAAAGAAAGATTTGCGACTGCAAAGATGCAAGGCGTTGCTACGCTCCTCCGTGTTAAAAAATTTTGAAAATATCTTGTTTACAGATGAAAAAATTTTCACGGTTGACCAACATTTCAATGCGCAAAATGACCGAATGTGGCTAACATCATCATCGCAACAAAATAGGACTGTTGGCCGAGTTCAAAAGCCAGCTTCCGTTATGGTATGGGCTGGAGTTTCCGCTAATGCCAGAACCCCTCTAATATTCGTTGAAGAGGGTGTTAAAATTGACCAGGTTGTTTATCGGAGCATTTTAAATGAACATGTTCTTCCCTGGGCCCAAGATACATTTGGAAATAAAAACTGGACTTTCCAGCAAGATTCTGCACCTTCCCACATGGCAAAATTAACGCAAACATGGATAAAAGACAATTTTTCTGGATTCATAACATCTCAAGAAAGGCCACCATACTCCCCAGACTTGAATCCAATGGACTACTCTATTTGGAGTATTTTAGAGAGTAAGACTTGTGCATCTCAACACCACAGTCTGGAGTCGCTGACAAATTCATTAGAGAAAGCCTGGACTGAAATTGATCAGGAAGTCCTGCGGCGAACAGTCCTACGATTTCCGGATCGATTGAAGGCATGTGTGCAGGCTAAAGAAGGTTATATTGAATGAGGTGGGGTTCAAATGAATGCTTATATATTCAGCAATTTTAACACTTAATTGTACTTAATGGAAGTACGCCCTTTTGAAAATAACTGCTGAAATGTGTGCGTCAGGGTGACAGGGTACAGGGTGACAATCTGTAGTTTCTGGTCCCTAATTTTGGGTTTTTGTCAAAATTTCGGTCCGATTTTTGATTTAAATTTTGAGAAGAAAGCGAAAAATCACATAATTTTACAAAGTTACATTTCTACTATTTATTACAAATTTTCTCATACATAAATATATTCATTTAACTAGCTCTTGTCATTCAATTACCACTTTTCAGATATCTATGTATTTATGTATAGTTACTGATAAAATAATAAACGAATTGCAACCACATTTTAATAATTAATTTTTCAATAAATAATCAACAATTGCTCAATGACCGCACGGTAATTTTATTATATTTATAAGTAAATTTTTGTTGCTCACCGCAATCAAATAATCAAAAGTCAAAAATTCAGTATATAATTTTTAACTTTAAAGTGTGCTTGACATTCAATCAAAATGGTAAACAAAAAGTTAATTATTTCATAAAAAAAAAACAACAACTACAAGAATAAATACATATATATATTAATATGAATATGACGGGTACAGTGAAGGCAGGAAAAAGGACACACAGCCAACAACTGCAGCAAAAAAGGTGAAAAAGTGAAAAGTAAAAATAACAAAAAAAAAAAAAATTAAAAAAACGAAAATCACAAACAAAAGAAAAATTACAGCAATTAACACATAAAAATATATGTAGATTCACAAGTTTTCAGCATATGAATGGCATTTTATGTTTACAAATATATATAGATTCATATATATATGTGTATGTGTCTGTCTCACTGCGTGCCAGTGAAATTAACGTCTGTCATAAACATTCACACCTCAAAAGCCTTTATTTGTATAATAATAATTGCCGTGTTGTTTGTTTGTTTGTTTGCCTGTTTGTTTTTATGTAAGTATGTGTGATTATTTGTTTGTTTTTGTATTTAACTACTTGAAAATGGCAGTAATTTTTGAATATACATATGTATACATATATATCCTGTGCGTGATTTGTATGTATGTGTGTGTATGTGTGCGTTTGAATGATATATGAGCATGCATGCGTGTGAAAGATAAAGCTTAAAAATAAAGTGATAAACAAAAGCTGTGATTAGCTTCATTATATGTATTATATGAAAAATAACAAAAATCCCCCCATTAACACTAACATTAAAAGATAAAAATACAACAACAACAACAAAATTAGATGCTCATTTTATTTAATGTCCGTTTGTGGTTTTTTTTTGTGATTTTGTAGCTTTTGTTTAATTTATTTTCAGTTACTACAGTAAAAAGATAAGAATGCTTTAGTGTGTGGATGTGTCCGTTTGTAGCAGTGGTGGTTCTAGGATTTGGGTTTTGGGGGGAAGGGGGGGGAGGCTGATTTTACTAAATTAAAAGATAAATATCAGACTCACTATCGATCAAAACCTAGACCTAGACCAAAAAATAGTGCACAAATTTTATCAAATACAGGTCAAAAATAACTGGAACAAAACTGAGACCAATATTCAAACTTAAATCGGATAGAAATTTAGAAGGAAATTTCGACCAAATTTCAAACTAAAATTCAAATACTTTTTTCAGATCGAAGTTCAAGCCAAGAAAAGAAGCAAATTCAGATCAAAAATTTAGATCAAAATGAGACCTAATTCAGATCAAAATCTTGATTATGACTTTTCTGATGGATTTGTATTGTTAAATAATTTGAAAGAAATTTTAACACAAACAAATTTTGATGAAACAATTTAATATACCACCTTGATCGAAAAGTTCCCGGAATAATCACCGTGTGACGCTCCCATCGTTCCGATTTGAGTTCTGTTTTTTCGTTAAGTTGGTACATCTGTTGTTAATATTCTCCCTAAATCTTAGCGTCATAGCTTGACATTTGCAAAAGTTACGTAGCCAAGAGTACATCTATCTCTGTGTTAACGATTTTTTACAATTGTATTAAATTGTTTTGTATTAAATTTTGCGTAAAAAACGGATTTAATGGTGCGCGAACGTTGGAAATGTTGGAAAAGTATTTTGCCAACGATTCCCTAAAGAAAACGGTTGTTTACCAGTGGCACGAGCGGTTTAAAAGTGGTCGTGAGTCAATCAAAGATAATGAACGTAGTGGCAGACCATCAACATCGAAAACCGACGAAAACGTTGATAAAGTAAACGAAATTTTTGTCAATAACGGCAAATTAACCATCAGAGAGTATTATTTGGGCATTATGCGGCATTTGCGTGAAGCAATTTGCCGAAAGAGACCAGAATTGTGGACTGAAAACTCGTGGATTTTGCACCATGATAACTCACCGTCGCACAGTGCCATCATTATTCGTAATTTCTTAACGAAAATTGCAACAAATACCATCCAACAGCCACCGAATTCACCTGATTTGGCATCCTGTGACTTCTTTCTGTTCAATCGAGCTAAAAAACCATTAAGGGGAACGCGTTTCAGCAGCCGAGAGGAAGTAATGGAAAAATCGCAGGAAGCACTGATGGACATACTGAAAACCGAATATAAAAAATGTTTCGAGGATTGGATCAAGCTCTGGCATAAGTGTGTTACTTTGAAGGGGACAATATAGATTTCGATGAATAAACTTGTATTTATAGTTTTCTGAATAAATTCCGGGAACTTTTTGATCAAGGTGGTATCTCTATTTTTTGAGTCATTTTTTGTTGAAACAAAAACCCGAAAAAAAAATTATATTAAGATAACAGTTGATTTGGATAGTACTTTAAACGAATTTTTAAAATATATATTCATATCACTCTTAACATCGATATCACTACTAATATCGGCCTGGTGCAGAGTTTACGATCTCACAACTCCATAGCCAATCACTTCATTTTTATGAAAAATTAAATACGTTCTTTAAGCCTGTTATACATTACTTAAAATGTAAATATATCTTAATTTGACAAAAAACTAATACGTTTTAAATTTCAACGAGATCCGTACACGCTTTCGTGTACCGGTCAATAACCGGTTAAAAAAAAAAAACAATGTTCAGACCACGAATCGGACCAAAATTCCAACAAAAATTGACCAAAATGAGATCAAATTCAGGTCAAAACTCAGACTAAAAACTCAACAATTCAGACCAATAGTTAGACAAAACTTTAAGCCAAAAGGACACCAAATATCGAAGGAAAGCAACCCAAAAGTCAGACCAAAAACTAGAAGGAATATCTGATAAATATTTACATCAAAAAATTTTAACTTAAATTAAATAAAAACTAGACCGAAATTCCCGACGAATTCAGCCAAATTTTGAAACAAAATTCAGACCGATTTCGGACCACAACTCAAACTAAGAGTTAGTTTAAAACTGAGACTAAAAAACGCTAAATACAAATTAAAAGCAAACCAAAATTTAGACCAGAAATCAGATCAAACGCGCAAATCAAAATTTAGACCAAACATGGATTAAAACTCAAACCAAATTCAATTTAAAATTCGAACTAAAGTAAAATAAAATTCTGACTTACAATCAAACCAGAATTCAGATCAAAAACGGGCAAAAACGGAAAAGTTGAACCAATATCAGACTAAAATTCAGTACAAAATTCAATCCAAAAACTAGACCATTATCAAGCTTCCTAAAAGTAAGGCATTGATAAGCTGGCTTTGAAATTGTAGATTCAATGTAGTCTGAATATATTTAATAACCAGTTTCACTGTAATGTGCATCCTATTGGCATTCGTCCAGCATGGCGGCTAATCAGAATTGATTCAAATATCCGACTCTATTTTAATATTTATAATAAATTATTATTATTAAAATATAATATAAAATAATATATTAAATCCTTAAGTTTTTCGTTTGTTGAAAGTTTATACTTTTCACTGCTGATGGTTTTTTTTTTCGGAAAAATCTAAAATATTTTTGATTTCTCAAAAATTACTGTTTTCCATAAGATTGTCGGGTTCTGGGAAGCGGTGAGGGGGCGGCGGGCGGGTTTCAGCTCTTATACGCCCACTTCTTGATACGCTACTGGTTTGCAGTAAATTATATTTTATGTCTGTATTAGTGTGTGTTTGTATTGAAAAATTTTAAATGCTTCCCAGCGGTTTTTTAGACAAGTGCTTCAAAATCAAGCGTTTAAAAAGTGCTTGCAAGTGCACCATTTCAACCAAAAATTGCAAAGCAACCATGCGAACAACAACTGTAGTTTTCCATCGAGTAATAAAAACGGGTATCGTTCAGCGAGATGCTACGAACGATTGACTGAGCGAGAAACGAAGCGAGTTAGTTTTCACGTAACAGTGAAGTAAAGTGGTTGTGGAATTTCACAAAAAATATGTGTGTTTTATTTTATTTATTGTTTACAACTGTTTTATAAAAAATAAATAAAAATGTAATGTGATATAATTACATATGTATATATACATATTTTTGGTTTAAAAAAAAAAAAAAAAAAAAAGAAAAGAAAGAAAAGAATGAACAATTAAAAATTGATATTTTTTCTCTTTCCTCTCATTCTCAACTAAAGTAAGCACGCAGCAGCGAATCAACGAGCGGAAGTGCCCATTTAACGCATTCTTTCTTGCGCTTGTTTAGCGCTAAAAGCACTGCACTAAACAATAGCTTGTCTCCTAGGACATGCAATGTTAAAATTTATATGGAACACATGTGCTTGCAATCAAGCACTTGTTTAGCGCTATTCTAGTGCTTCCATTTACCGCTGGGTTATCACAAATTTCAAATATGTGTGGGAAAGTGATTATGTGTAGTTGTGTGTGAATGTCCTAGTTTTTACACATCTGTATTTCATTGAAATAGATGAGGAAAAGTGTGTGGATGCATGAATGTATAGAACAATTCGGACATACATTTTTTAAAGCATTACTCCTCATTTTGGAATCGAACCTGAGGCAGCAGCTGAAACTCCAGTCTTGTACTCATTCAACAGGCCATTGGAGCATGAACGTACTAAAACTTAAATATTTAATACCCAACTGCAATTTGTCCATGTTTTTCATATTGTCTCTATCTCTCTCTCTCTATTGCTCCAAAACCTTTGAGCTTTTGGACATTATTTATTTTCTTCTAATTTTCTTTAATCCTGAACTAACTCTTTGTCTCAAAATCAACGCGTCCTCGCCTGCGAGCCTTAGTAGTTGCTTTTAGCTCCTTCCAGCTATCGGCAAGCTGACTAATTCCACTTGTTACTATCTTCAGATTTCTGGTGGTCTACCAGGTAACTTGCCTCTTGCGTCTAGTTATTAGTTTGACAATTGTCTGATAACTTAGCAAATAAGTTCTCCCCAATTCCAAATCATAGAACCGCCACTGTTATATCTACAATATATTCCCCCTTACAGAACCATTTTGTATACATTTTTACGGATTCCAATTTAAAATAATGAAATTTTATTTCCATGGTTAATATTTTTTTCATTGTTACGCTCATTTTAAATGGGCATATATTAAATCAAAAGTTCTGCTATATGTAAATACCAAACAATACAGAAATTAGGTGATAAAAGTGCAATTGTAAGTAAAAGTACGAGTATAAAATCGGTGGACATGACGGCCTTTTTTAAATATTTTTTGATCCTATTCATTAGCTTTTGTATGGCGAAACATCATGGGGAATTTGGACGTTACCCGAATAATGGGGGCACTAGATATCCAAAAGGGCGTTATCCGAATACTATGCCTCCTAGACATTCTCCGCACTAAAGAAAAATGAAGGCAATCGATTATAAAACCAAAACAAAAACTTAATCAGCGTTACCAATACCGATATTATCGATAGAGTGAACTTTATGAAACACTTTTTTATGAAAAAAAAAAATAAATAAAAAAAATTTCAGTCAGAATTATGGATAAACTCTTAGCTGAACTGAGTGTGTGCTTTATCGTGAATATCTAAGCGATTTTCTTATTCCATTAAAAAAAAATTCTACAATTTTAAGATTTGTTATGATAATATTGACTTTTTTATGTTTTGTTTTTTATTTCTTAATGATAAGTTATGGAACTATGAACTGAAGAGTAGAGGAAATCAAATGGCAAGTTACATCTATGTTACGCCGAAGTATCAAACTTTATAAACAATGTAAAAAATCTAAGCTCCTGGCAGCGCTAGACTTCGTTCAATTTTCACAGGTTAAAAGTTTTTTTTCCAAGAAGTTATGCGATCGAGTTAAAGGAGTAAGTGACGAAGATGCAGATCTTTTTAATGGAATATACAAATAAGTTGATTTATTTTACGAAAGATATTTTCACTTGGATTAGCGGCTTGTGTGGTTTGCACCTTGTAGGTTTAAGGTAGGTTGTAGCCCCATAATTTGAAGATAAGAACAACAAAATGACAAAAATTTCAACGTCTATCTCTAAAATGAACGTTTTGAATGTTTTTTTGAAAGCTGAATCCGAATATAAAATTATTTTTATTGGAGTAACTCAAGTTTTTAAGATATGCACTATGGTTCAAAAACCGTTTTTTGAGGTAAAACTTCTTTAGCGAGGGTAAATCAAAAATGTTGCAACGGAAATCGCGTTGTTGTTGCATTCATACGAAACTAATAAGAAACGAAGTTATGCTGTTGTTAGTGTTTAGCGAAAGAGGTTATATGGGGATTGGCTACATACAATCATGCAGAGAGTCGACTTCTTATCTTTATCACATGTGCTTTAGTGAGAAAGCTTGATTCTATATAGCTGAATTTTGTGTTTTATATGTGTGCTACGTCATGTTTGTGCCGATAAATGCAGAGAGTATCAACAAAAAAAAAAGCTTTAGAAAATAGAAACACGAAGAGTGCAAAAGCTTCAACAACAACAGTCACGTAATAAATCTCGTTTTTTGTTGCACACATATGAAACCAGTAAGAAACCAAGCTATGTTGTCGATTTCTCGCAGTTTTATCTCATATGGTTTATTGAGAGAGCCGACCTAGTTGCCTCCGATAGCATATGATTGCATATAGCGGAACTTTCCTCTCTTGTGTTATATACGTATACTACGTCGTGTTTGTGCCGATAAGTTTAGAGAGTATTAACAGAAGAAAATCAACAACAAAATACAGAAAAGAAAATTGAAAAAATTTCAACAGAATTTGTTATAAATGTTTTCTAATAATTTTCAAACGAACAATAAAGTTTCACTTCTACTGGGAGTTCCTGCAGACACCTAATTTTTTCTTTTTGGCATAAAATCGTAGCAAAGAGATATTTGTCTGAAAATTTACACAAGAAGTATCCCATATTCATAATAAAATACAAAAATGGGTAAGATCGGATAAGTTCCACGCCCACTTCCCATATACAGCTAATTTTGAAATGCTTATATCTTGTAAAGTATCATAGATAAAATATTTGGTGAGTAGACATATTTACTAGATAAAATAAACTATAGCGAAAACAGACAAAATCGGTCAACTTTCAAGCCTACTATTCATATACAGTTAATTTGTATTCATATGTAGCTATCATATCTCACCTCGCAGCAGGTCCTAGGGGCTAGATTTTAGTGGTCACAATCTCCTTCCCCTTTTCCGTCTCAAATTGGAAATATTTCAATACTTCATGTTAATTCATTGTTATAGTATCCCTAATTTATATAATCAATTATTGTTATTGCTTGAGTTTAATTAATTCGTAATAGTTCGGATATTTTTGCGGATTAGTTCCGCTTCCTTGATTTGTTCGGAAAAAAAAGTGTTTTTACCTTTATTTTCTTTAAAACCGATCCAACAATCTTTTACAACCCAGTAGTTTTCTGTTAACCAAGCCAAGCAAATTTCGCATTTTTCTCTTAATTTAGCCTTTTTTCCAAACTAAGTTCATTGTTATTGATTTCTGGAAGAACCCAATCGAAAACATATCAGTTTTATAACTACTCTTTTTTTAAACTCTAAGCATTTCTTCGTGTTGAAATTCAAATTTTCCCCAGTTGTTAGGTTTCATATACAATTACACATGAACAAAATATCGCACAATTATGAAAAAAGTAGTATCAACTATTTATTTAACACACCTTAACTAATGTTTTCCATATTTACACTTTATCTCCGTTTTAAATTTTAAAGAAATATTTACGCTTTAAGGCAGTCAATGTTTTCTCCAATTTTTTGTCAAGTCAACTAGCCCATAAAATTCAATTCAATTTATTTTTTTTTCTATCTTGGGTATCCAGATTCTGAAAACCGATTCAGTTTTAAAATATAAAACCATAAAAAATTTGAACTTATGCCAAAAAAAAGAAAAGGTTTTTGGACCATAGTGACTTCGCCGATTTTTTGATTTTTCGGACATGGGTCGCCATTTTCTTCAGAATTTACATTTTTTCGAAATGAAAATTAGAGCATCTACATATGTACCATAAATTCTTTCTTAAAGAAGACTAAATTACCTCTAACTTAAGTATTCGTTCATTTCTCTATTCCTCTACTCTATTTAGATTTTTGAGCAAAAAAAAAACGCCCTCTTGCAAATTACTTGTTTATTCGCTTCTAATTAGACAGTTGGAAATAGTGCGAGTGTGTGCTTCTGTTGCTGACTCTCATGGATACAAAAACCGATATCACTAATGATTTTTTTTCCTTCTACTCATCTTGGGAGCTTAAGGCTTCTACTAAGGATTTCCATTTGAATTTGTTTTGTGCAGTTATTTTCATGTTCTGCCATGTCTTATTTTTTTCTGTTAATTCTTGATGTATGGAACATCTCCAAGTGTTTTTTGGTCACCCACGATGTCCGCTTTCTTGTGGATCGCATTCAAGCGCCAATCTTGTAATACATCACAAGGGCATCACCATTAAGGATACGTCAAGCGAAAGCACCCGAGTGCGGGAATTCTTCAGATTTTTCATACTCTTTATAGTTTCAATGACCAGGAAATCAGATGATAATGATGTCAGAATACTGATTTAGCTTAATCAGCACTGCTCTGCAGTGCTGGTGGTTAATTGAAGAGCGTTTGCTGCTGCTTGATTGTCGATAAAAATAGTTCAAAACATCTTTGTGTAATGTGTCATTCTATTAGTCTCAAAAAGCCCATTTAATCGCCAGAACTTTAACCTGAAAACCCGTGAAGAACATTTTCTTTCCACCCTTGGGTTAGGTTAGGTTAGCTTAGCTTAGCTTAGGTTAGGTTAGGTTAGGATAGGTTTCTTGAACGTATCATATGCGACAGGCTCCAGGAATTCCTTGAGAAACCTGGTGGCCTTGCCGAGTTCCAGTTCGGCAACAGGAGAGCGCGCTCCACAGTTGACGCTATACACACAGAAATGAACATTGCTCGCGAAGCCACTAGTGGAAAAAGCTGGAAAAGTGGCAAAAAGAAATATTGCGCAGTTGTGACGCTGGACATAAAAAATGCCTTCAACTCTGCGAGCTGGCCCCAGATTATGAGTGCGTTGCAACGTTTCAACGTGCCGGAGTACCTGCTGAGAATTATCACATATTACTTCAAACATAGAGTGCTTCCTTATGACACTGACAACGGCGTGAAATAGTATGAGGTCACAGGAGGTGTACCACAGAGCTCCGTGATCGGTCCCACATTGTGGAACGCAATGTACGACGGAATTTTCAAAGTTGATCTTCCCGAAGATGCCACACTCGTCGGATATGCCGACAACATAGCTATGGTAGTAGTCGCCAAACATCGGGACTTACTACAGGTTAGATGCAACGATGCAATTGCAAGGGTGAGAAGATGGCTAAAAAGCTCAAGACTGAAGTTGGCAGCCCAAAAAAACGGAGGTAGTGCTATTGAGCTCAAGGAAACAGCGCGAAGAGCTGGTAATCACAGTTGCGGATCATTGCATCACCTCACAGCCACACCTGAAGTACTTAGGGGTACTCATCGACACAAGCATAACATATAAGGAGCATTTAGCAGCCGTCAGTGGTAAAGCGGCTAGAATAAACGGCGCGGTAACGCGCATTATGTGGAATATCGGAGGCCCACGGGAGAGCAAGCGTCAGCTGCTTTCAATGGTGACCAGCTCCGTTATACTGTATGCAGCACCCATCTGGACGGACGCAAAGAAGACACATCTGAGGGGCATTCGCTCGATTTATGGGCTCAGTGCACTGAGGATAGCCAGCGCCTATCGTACGGTGTTGGACGACGCCATTTGCGTCATAGCAAGAAAATTGCCCATTGACCTACTAGTAAAAGAAATGAAGCGCCTTTATAGTATAACTGGAGAAAGGCCAACGAACGTCAGGAAAACAGAAGAGAGGAAGCGTACCATTATGGAATGGCAGCGAAACTGGGAGCAGTCCAAAAAGGGTCGCTTCACCTTTAAGCTAATCCCTAATATAGCAGCGTGGATGGAGCGCAAACATGGAGAAATCGATTATTTAGTCACCCAAATGTTCAGCGGGCATGGGTGCTTTAAATAATATCTGCACAGATTTAAACTTGAAGAAGAACCGTTCTGCCCGAGCGAACCCGAGGACTTAACACACATCATTTTCCACTGCCCATGCTTCAACAGCATCAGGGAGGAACTAGAGAGAGCTTTTGGGGAACCCCCCACGGTAGCCAACTTGACAGCACAGATGTGCGAAACGGTAGAGAAGTGGAATGCAGTATGCAAGATGGCGAAGAGCATTGTGACATTATTAAGGAATGCTGAATCTGCGCGTGCGCAACGAAATATCGCAAATACAGAAGATGACGAGGATGGGTGATGAACAATAAATAATTATTGACACAACACAAATAGATCCAAACAACAGAATCCATAAACGAGTAACAGCATAAAGCTGAACCAGCCCTGCGAAGTAATACCAACTGGTAGTCCCGCGGGGAGAGTGGTAGGAGAGGAAGTAGGTGGTTTTAGTCGGTAGGAATCCGACATAACCGTAGAACTGGAGTTCTGCGGTATCTATGAAGATTTCCACCTGCCAACGTACAAACAAAAAAAAAAAAAAAAAAAGTTCGGTTAGGTTAGGTTAGATTAGATTAGGTTAGGTTAGGTTAGGTTAGGTTAGGTTAGGTTAGGTTAGGTTAGGTAGGGCTAGGCTAGGTTAGGTCTGTATAATGCAGAACGTGCGCTCCAAAAGTCGAGCGCACGGCAAATACTACAAATATGGAGCCAGATATCGTCAACCGACGATAAAACCGAACAGAATTGGACAGAAACCAATACTGACGATTGAGCACTAAGCTCATTACGGCCTTCCGACGTAATACCTAACGGTGGTTCCGGGAGGAATATCCGTACGGACGAGAGGTGGTTTTAGCGTGAGAATGTCACGCACTGACTGGGTGGCTTTTTATGCTTCTTCTCGTTAAAGAAAAAGGTTAGGATAGGTTAGGTTAGGCCTGAACGGTCCATTGCGATACTACAAAAAATCCACCCTTTGTAGGAAATCTTACCTTAAAATCGCTTTTAAAGCACATATAGATATCGTCAGTTGTTTCCCTCAACACGAAATTCATTGTTGTACTTAGAACTTTTCGGTCAGCCCAACAGTTAGTTATGCTGAGCCTAACAGCTCTGTTGAAGACAAAATTTTTAATGTCAGTCAATAGAAAGGAGATGTAACAGAATATTCAGAACCTTCATAAGTTTGCCATTTATTAGATTAGAGACCATGAAACTGAAATCTAGTTGTTCATATTCTATAGTTTGACTTTATTTCATTGCTACTTAACATTTAAATATACCCCAAAACTAGATGTGGTGGACAATTTATGCTAAAGGATTTTTTTTCAGCCTCAAAAAATATACAGCATTCACACCCTGCCAAAACCTGTAGACCTGTGGTATGCTAATAATTTCTTCGAAGCAAATTACTATTTAAGATTATTCCAAAATACTTCACTTTCAGGAAGAACTGGATGGTGCAGTAGTCACTTTGGAGTAATTCGATAATCACCAAGTTCTTTATATGATGAATGATTGCAACACAAAGCGACTTAATTTAATAGAAAAACATTAACCCCAACTTAAAAATTTTATTACATTTGAAAATAAAAATGAAACATTTCTAGCGCAATTAAACAAGAAACGCAATTAAGCGAGGCTTAACTAGCGGGAATCCACTTTAATATTTAATTTCAATGAACATTAAAGAAAATGCAGTCAGCCATAACAATTTTGTATTCGCGTCTTGTGAAAACAATTAAGTATAATAATAATAACAGCAATAGATAATAATGAGATATCCTCATTAGAATCATAAAAAATATATACATCAAAAAGGTAATTTCAATAGTGAGCAAATATAAAGAAACCAAATGACAACTAAGCAAATACTCACAAACTTAAATAATAAAGTAAAAAGTACGACAAAAACTCACCTTAAAATACTAGAACTATATTTGCTGTATTTGCTGGTAGTAACTGCTAGGAAATGCTATTGTTTGTAATCCTTTTATTTTTTGGCAAAGGCGGGAGTAAATACGTAGACGTTTATTATTAATAATGCAATTAATATTGACACGCCGATGACGACGTTGGCTGTTGCTGTATTATGCGCAACGACTTTTAATACAAAATTTTATACAACACGTCGATATATATACATATATATATGTAAGTAAGTAAGTAAGTAGGTAGGTAGGTAAAGAGACGTTGGTTTGGTTTGATATATTTGAGATATTTACACAACGAAATGAAATTAATAAGGAAAACACATTAATTTTTCAACACTAATTAATTAAGCAACGCCATTCACTTTAACATTCACACGCTTGTTGCTTTTCTCTTTATACCACGAATTTATTTTTTTTTTTCTTATACATTCATTTACTTTTCACTTAGGCACATATTTGTTGTTATATGCTTTTTCCTTTTATTTACAACACTTCCGATATTTACGTTAAATTTAATAGCTTATCCTTTTGGCAGGATCTTAATCAACAGCAATTATAATAATATATATACTAACAGCAAAAATTTGTTATTGATGTCGTTTGTAGCTTAGCATGTGCACTCAATTTAATAATAAGCAGTTATGCTTTATATGATTTCAAGCGTTAGTGTGTTTTAAATTTATTTATTTTTTTTTTTGGTGGGTTCTTGAATTTTAGTTTGAGTTTGAAGGTGGTAGATAGCTTTTTCTTCTTCTTTGTAAGTAAATGCTATTATATTTTACGACTTTATTTCCTAAAAACTAAAAAAAAAAAAAAAAAAAATGAAATGTTGCTAGTAAAACATAAGCGAAAGCGGAAATACCGAAAATGTAGCGATTTCTAACATGCGATTACAACGACACGAAATTGAAACACACTTGCATGTATATATATATATTCAAAGATACAATGTATATACTTAACATGTGTAAGCAGGTATAGATTGAGTAGGTTACTCACACGCACACACACAGTAACGCACACAAAACGCGGCGCACGCTTTTATATATACGGTCGATTATGTACGCCCGGCGCGCCGGCGCGCAATTATAAGGGAAGCGTCTGCGAATATGTTTGTTGGGATATTGAAACAGTTTTTGTTGTTTTTTTATTTTTCTGCTTTTTACTCTTTACTCTCGCTTGCTTTGCTATAAAGGGTAGTAAACCGGAAAACAAAATATATGTACTTTTTTAATGCGGGTTTCACATGGCGTATGAGTGATATTTAATTTGTTGATTTTTTCATTTTCGTTTAATGCTGTTGAAGTTAGATATGCTTTGTTTTTGTTGTTTTTCTTTTTTGCATAGATTTAAATAAACTTAAAATGCTTTTGTGAAGCTTTGATTTTTTGCAATTTTTTCATGACTGACAGTTGGGGGCGTATGAGTGATTTCGCATTTCTCGATTGATATGTAAGAAATTCATCAATTGACAATATTAGTCTGCGCGGCAATATATGCAGATTTTATAAAAACTTTTTAGGAACTGCAATTGTTTTCGAAATTTCAATGAAAACTTGAATTATTTTGGCCTTCAATTTCAATCAAAATTTTTCATTTTTGAGACTACAATTTCAATTTAAACTTCAATCAAAACTTTTAAAGTTTATGAACTACCACTTCACCGTTAACTTTAATACAAATTTTCATTATTTTTTGTATAACTCTATATAGAAATTATGGCCTTTTGAATAACTTATCACTAAACATTTAGTGATGTTTTAATTTTCTCTACAAATTCAACTTCATTCCGTGTTATTTTCCCCTTACAATGGTCCACATATTTTCAATTTCTTTTTTTAACACATTCACCAACAATAAACAAACTTAAAAAAAATACTTTAAAAATGTTTTCAACGCTTCCTCAACGACAAACGACGAACACGCTTGTTACCGCATCAAAAACCGACATTAACTAAATGCAATGACAATTCATGACAAAAAATATGCTATGGAATTTTTGCTTTCACGTGCAATCGAAAAAAAAAGCTTTTCATTCAAATTCTCTTATACGCCGAACAGCGCATGTCCTTTAAAGCTCGCTTGTTCTTCGCAAAGCGACGGATACGTTCATACATAAGTGAAACCTGCACAATTTGTATAAAATTGTGCTAGCACATTGAAAATATTTCAGTTGTATTTGTTTTTTATTGCAGTACAACGTCAAAATTTTATACTTTCATATTTGCTTAACACGAAAAAATGAAAATAGAATTTATTATTTTTTAAACTTTTTCGCGCGTAGTTTTTTTGTTTTTGTTTTTTTTTTTTTTGCCACTCACTTTTATCTCTGCACATTAATCACTGCAGCATATTCTTGTTGTTGTTGATTTTCTTATCACTTTCGGTTGTCGTAGTTGTGCACTTTTTGTTATTTGCTGAGGTTTGTTGTTTTTCTTTTTTGTTCTTTGTTTGTTTATATTTCTTCTTCTTCTCTTTTGTTTATTGTTTTTAACACATATTTTTTTCCTTAAAGTTTTCAAATTTCTTTCGGTTTTTTTATATGTTTTGTTTTCACTTGTTTTTTTTTTTTGTTCTTTTGTTGTGGTTTCAATTTTCATGTTTGCATGTTGGCAACACGTGTTGTTTGTTTTTGGTTTTTGCTGTTTTTTTTTTGTTTTGTTTTTCATCTCTTGTTGTTGATTTTTTTTTCTTGCCATATATTGTAACAACATATGCTGGCATCACACAGGGCATAATATTAATTGAAAGATTTTATGAAAACATGGGCATATTGTTTTCTTATGGATATCACATAACAACAGCAATACCCATACCAATAAAAACATCTTCAAGTATTTATGTTTATATATATACGAATCCATTTGTAAGTATGTATGTATATGTAAGTAATACTTAGCAAAAGATTGCTTTCCCATTCCAACAAAACTTTTTCATCTTACATGTATTTAGTTAGTAGCAGTGCCTCTTTTATGTTCCAGTTCTTTATTAAGAAAGTAACGAATTTTTCTGATCGAAACTCACCCTAAAAATTTAAAAGAAAATATACGCTTTCTTGTAAAAAGTTTGTTACAAGTTACAAGTTACTAATGTGAACAGTTTTGTTTGTTCACATGAAGAGCCACCAGTCGTGCAATCAGTGATGGGGAATGAGAGAATTTTTTATAGTTTTTAATGAAAAAGTCAAAAATTAAGGGGAGTTGCAGTTGAACATGAACCATGCTCTGGTAGGCCATCAACAAAAATTAATGAAAAAAATATCATTAAAATCAAGGATCTTATGCTCGGTAATAGTAATTAGTTTTTTCCTTGTTACAGAGTAACCAAACTGTAATACCGAAAGAGAATACTGCGCTGACCATTTTTACCTAAGAAGGTTGTAAATACTTCAGCATGCTATAAATTTTTTTTAACTGGTTCTTAAACCCAGCGGTGCCATATAAAGGCAATGAATGGAAAAGCATATTATGCTTGTAACTGAGTAAGTAAGTAAGTAAGTAAGTAAGTAAGTAAGTAAGTAAGTAAGTAAGTAAGTAAGTAAGTAAGTAAGTAAGTAAGTAAGTAAGTAAGTAAGTAAGTAAGTAAGTAAGTAAGTAAGTAAGTAAGTAAGTAAGTAAGTAAGTAAGTAAGTAAGTAAGTAAGTAAGTAAGTAAGTAAGTAAGTAAGTAAGTAAGTAAGTAAGTAAGTAAGTAAGTAAGTAAGTAAGTAAGTAAGTAAGTAAGTAAGTAAGTAAGTAAGTAAGTAAGTAAGTAAGTAAGTAAGTAAGTAAGTAAGTAAGTAAGTAAGTAAGTAAGTAAGTAAGTAAGTAAGTAAGTAAGTAAGTAAGTAAGTAAGTAAGTAAGTAAGTAAGTAAGTAAGTAAGTAAGTAAGTAAGTAAGTAAGTAAGTAAGTAAGTAAGTAAGTAAGTAAGTAAGTAAGTAAGTAAGTAAGTAAGTAAGTAAGTAAGTAAGTAAGTAAGTAAGTAAGTAAGTAAGTAAGTAAGTAAGTAAGTAAGTAAGTAAGTAAGTAAGTAAGTAAGTAAGTAAGTAAGTAAGTAAGTAAGTAAGTAAGTAAGTAAGTAAGTAAGTAAGTAAGTAAGTAAGTAAGTAAGTAAGTAAGTAAGTAAGTAAGTAAGTAAGTAAGTAAGTAAGTAAGTAAGTAAGTAAGTAAGTAAGTAAGTAAGTAAGTAAGTAAGTAAGTAAGTAAGTAAGTAAGTAAGTAAGTAAGTAAGTAAGTAAGTAAGTAAGTAAGTAAGTAAGTAAGTAAGTAAGTAAGTAAGTAAGTAAGTAAGTAAGTAAGTAAGTAAGTAAGTAAGTAAGTAAGTAAGTAAGTAAGTAAGTAAGTAAGTAAGTAAGTAAGTAAGTAAGTAAGTAAGTAAGTAAGTAAGTAAGTAAGTAAGTAAGTAAGTAAGTAAGTAAGTAAGTAAGTAAGTAAGTAAGTAAGTAAGTAAGTAAGTAAGTAAGTAAGTAAGTAAGTAAGTAAGTAAGTAAGTAAGTAAGTAAGTAAGTAAGTAAGTAAGTAAGTAAGTAAGTAAGTAAGTAAGTAAGTAAGTAAGTAAGTAAGTAAGTAAGTAAGTAAGTAAGTAAGTAAGTAAGTAAGTAAGTAAGTAAGTAAGTAAGTAAGTAAGTAAGTAAGTAAGTAAGTAAGTAAGTAAGTAAGTAAGTAAGTAAGTAAGTAAGTAAGTAAGTAAGTAAGTAAGTAAGTAAGTAAGTAAGTAAGTAAGTAAGTAAGTAAGTAAGTAAGTAAGTAAGTAAGTAAGTAAGTAAGTAAGTAAGTAAGTAAGTAAGTAAGTAAGTAAGTAAGTAAGTAAGTAAGTAAGTAAGTAAGTAAGTAAGTAAGTAAGTAAGTAAGTAAGTAAGTAAGTAAGTAAGTAAGTAAGTAAGTAAGTAAGTAAGTAAGTAAGTAAGTAAGTAAGTAAGTAAGTAAGTAAGTAAGTAAGTAAGTAAGTAAGTAAGTAAGTAAGTAAGTAAGTAAGTAAGTAAGTAAGTAAGTAAGTAAGTAAGTAAGTAAGTAAGTAAGTAAGTAAGTAAGTAAGTAAGTAAGTAAGTAAGTAAGTAAGTAAGTAAGTAAGTAAGTAAGTAAGTAAGTAAGTAAGTAAGTAAGTAAGTAAGTAAGTAAGTAAGTAAGTAAGTAAGTAAGTAAGTAAGTAAGTAAGTAAGTAAGTAAGTAAGTAAGTAAGTAAGTAAGTAAGTAAGTAAGTAAGTAAGTAAGTAAGTAAGTAAGTAAGTAAGTAAGTAAGTAAGTAAGTAAGTAAGTAAGTAAGTAAGTAAGTAAGTAAGTAAGTAAGTAAGTAAGTAAGTAAGTAAGTAAGTAAGTAAGTAAGTAAGTAAGTAAGTAAGTAAGTAAGTAAGTAAGTAAGTAAGTAAGTAAGTAAGTAAGTAAGTAAGTAAGTAAGTAAGTAAGTAAGTAAGTAAGTAAGTAAGTAAGTAAGTAAGTAAGTAAGTAAGTAAGTAAGTAAGTAAGTAAGTAAGTAAGTAAGTAAGTAAGTAAGTAAGTAAGTAAGTAAGTAAGTAAGTAAGTAAGTAAGTAAGTAAGTAAGTAAGTAAGTAAGTAAGTAAGTAAGTAAGTAAGTAAGTAAGTAAGTAAGTAAGTAAGTAAGTAAGTAAGTAAGTAAGTAAGTAAGTAAGTAAGTAAGTAAGTAAGTAAGTAAGTAAGTAAGTAAGTAAGTAAGTAAGTAAGTAAGTAAGTAAGTAAGTAAGTAAGTAAGTAAGTAAGTAAGTAAGTAAGTAAGTAAGTAAGTAAGTAAGTAAGTAAGTAAGTAAGTAAGTAAGTAAGTAAGTAAGTAAGTAAGTAAGTAAGTAAGTAAGTATGTTTCAGAAATTTATAGTCTACAATTTCTCTCAAATTTTCCATACAAATTATTTTTAAAAAATGTACAAAAGCCGAAAAAAGTAGAATTCGCTGATAACCCGAAGGCGAGTGTAATCACTACTTTGGGGCTGTTCACATGTTACGTAACGCAATTATTGACCAATTTTGACCCTTCCTCCATACTAGTCGTAATGTAAAGCAACAGATCTTGAAAAAAATCGTTCGAAAAATAACATAATTATAAGCGATTGATTGAGTTTAATTGCTTACATTACCTTCTCTACATTTAAGTGTTTTTATATTATAAGAATATGCTAGAAATAGTTGCGGCTCTTGCTTTGTGAGAGATCTCGAGTTGTAAATGGAAAAAAGAGGAGTGATAATCATTATAGAAGAGAAAACTGGTCAGAAATGAAGAACGTCACAGTGAGCAAAGGCAACATTAAATACGTGCCTCTTGTCGAGAAAGAAATTACAAATTGAAGACTTTAAACAAGAAAGGCAAACTTGGTGACGTATGTAAGTGATGAACACGGTAAGAGATTTCACAAAAAAATTAAGACAGTGGTTCAGAGGTTTTTGGGATGAAACAATGTTAGGAGACTATGGTTTCACACGAAGGAAACGAATCTCAAAAGCAATCGAAGACAAAGCAAGGGCCGCAACTATTTCTAACCTATTCTAATAATACGAGAACATCACAAAAGAAAAAAAAAATAGACAATTAAATTCACTAATATGAGATTTGAATTTATTCACTCAATCGCTCATAGCTTGGTCATATTCCGGTCATTTGTCAATACTTACTTTTTTGCATAAAAATTTCACCTTTACGTGTATAATGAGAAATCAAACATTTTTCATCTTTGCACAATTTTTCAGATTTTTTTGTTTTGCCCACCTTAATTGAAATTTGATTTTTTTTTTTAAATCTGATCTATTTTCATCGTTATCTTTTAAATCGTTCAACCAATTAAAAACCAATTATTTATTATCTCAGTACCTTTCATTTGGATATCAAGAATGACCGGACATTTCTAGCTCGAAATATGATTTTTAAAGTGCAATATTTCAAAAACTGACATATAAAAAAATATTAACCTTGATTTTCGAATTCAGTGAGAAAATCCATAAAAAAAAAACCACCTCTCATCAAGTGTACATAACAAAAATTTCACTAGTGTAATTTTGAACTTATCTTATCTTTGATCGCATAAAATCGTCATTACGTAACGCAATTGATGGCTCCTCCCTCTCCCATGTAACACTTCATAACAAATCCTCCCTCACCCTCGTGCGTTATGTATTATGCGAACAGTCCCCTTTGAAGATGAAAGATATTTCGTGAGATGTTTGCTACAGCCTTCCCACTTCAAAAAACTTATTCTGAAATTTTGTTTTTAAAGAAATTTTATAGATTTTTATGAATAAAAATATACTTTCTTTTTTTTTGAGCTCTGTTTTGAAACGATTGGGTAAACTTCATTTAATTTCATTCTTTACCTTGTATCTCATTCCTTTCTTTCTTTCTCCCTTCATCTCTCACATCTTTTCTTCCCTTATATCTTTCCAGCTCACTTTTTTCATCCCTTACTATCTCTCTCTCTTTCATTTTTCCACCTTACTTTCCTCGCCTCTATATTTTTACTTCCTTTACCTCTTCGCAGTTCTCTGACCTTTTTTTTCCCCTCGTCTTTTTTGTTCTCGTCACCACTCTCCTTACCCTCACCTCTTTTCTTCCCCTTACCTCTTTTCTTCACCTTACCTGTTTTCTTCCCCTCACCTCTTTGCTTCCCCCTACCTCTTTTCTTAACCTCAATTCCTTCCTTCCCCTTTTCTTTCTTTACTCACCTCTTTCATTTTACTCACTACTTTCTCATTTCATTTCCCTCACCCTTACTTATTTTCCAGAAGTGAGCTGGGAGAAAGCGACTTCACTTCTTCCTCCCCCCGCCGCCCAGCACCTCTTTTGCCCTCACTATTTTTAAATTTTAGCCTGATCTGTACTTGAACCTGCACCTTCCGCTCAATAGCATTTACTACTCCCACCAAGCTTTTTAATATTTGATTTCTGAGTGATGAAGAATTGGTTGTGCCTTTCCTCTCCCTTATCAGAGTCAGTTCTGTCGAGCCAACTCTTCAATTTTCAGGACACCTCTTAGAGGTGGGATTTACTTAAATATTATTTCGGCATCGATAGAACTATAGTTGACAGGCTGAAAAAGAATACGATGTAAAAAATTTTATTTAGTGGAACTGACATAAAAATATTTGCGAGCAAAAACGAAATAACAATAACTGAGAGTGAGAAGAAATAACGCCAGTTGACTGCTGAAGTGAAATAAAATACATTCAGAGCAAAAATGAAATACACTGTGTTCTATTATTGCTCTGAAATATTGTTATTCCGTTTTTGCCCCGAAATTTTCATTACTGCGTTTTTTGCACTCAAGACGTTTGATCATTCAATTTGGTATCAATATTGAATTTGTTTATTTCCTTTTTTGTGTAATTCATATCGATACCTTTCGGGTAGAATATTGCAATGTCTCGGAAGGGGTTGTAAATGGACCTACCTTCCATTTGAATTTTAGCTTATTTTTACTTTCCTTCGTTATATTACAGGGTACATGCACGTCTGGTCAGAAAATGTAGCGTCCCGTGGTGGTCAAAAAATCGAGGCAAGTTTTTAAAGACTCACCTGTCGTTACAAATCAAGTTTGATCTCCTGTTTTCACTTAAATTATTTATATTTTTTTTTACACTGCTTTGTAAATATTTAACAAATGAGTTATTTTTTTGATTTGTTAATTAAAGTTTTGTTGTAAAAAATTTCTTGACGAAGTTAAATAAATAAAATGATACAGGACGATGCGAATTTATTGTTAAAATTGAGATGTGCTAGCGGACCTATATTTATTTAATTAAATTACGATTTTTAAAATTGATACCTAATTTAATAATCAAACGACTTGAGCGAAAAAATGAAGTAATGAAAAATTCGGGGCAAAAACGGAATAACAATACTTTAGAGTAAAAATGGGCAAGTGATTTGATGGTGCTCATGTAGTTCGGTTTCGTGTTTTAAAAAAAAACTACATGGACTTCAAAACGTTCAAGTACACATGTATGTAGGTCGAAAAACGTTTAAAAATTAAAGCAGCTGTGCGATATTATTCATCAGTGGACGAATTACTTCAAAAAAAGTTTTGTTTTTATGTAAATTGAATCACACAGTAAAATTGGTGTGAGTGTTCACGAAAGATTGAAATCTTTTATAGCCAATTGGAAATGACCAAAGTCAACAATTTTTCTACCTGTGAGAAAAATTTAAAAAAATACCTCGACTTTAAATATGAAATAAACACTGGATTTGGCTTAAATTATATCCTTTAGAATATTAAAAACAAGTGAATGTGAACGATATTTAATGGAATAACAACAAGATGAAAACACATCATGGAATATACTCTTTCTAATATTCATCAACTCGTTTGTAATTAACCTAAGATATAATAATAATAAAAATTAAATTTATCACCTAATATTTCAATTTAAAATTTAAATTATTTTATTAAATTCTTTGAACTATTAAAGTTCATTCTACCTACAATATTTTCAATTTTAAATAATGCATTTCCCAGAATATCAACTTGATACATAGTATATAAAGAAGACGAACTAACAAAAGACAAACTTGGTTTCTAATTAAACAGGAAGACTAGGTACATACAACAACCCATAGCTCGAACACTTGGGCCGCATGATGATGAATGCGACATACACTCATACATACACACACACACACACTCTCAAACACACCATTGTTGAGTTACCAAAGCTATACAATTTTAAAGTATGCACCTATTGTTTGTTTGTCATTATCAGTCGGTGGAGCTATGTAGCAAGGATACATAGGATACTTGCAGTGTTACAATAACAAATAACAGAAACAACAAAAGCAACAACAAGTAAATGCGCTCTGCTATAACAATGATACACTTCAAAGTTATATTCATACAACAATAACAAAATCAGATGGAGTACAATAGTTTGAAGCTGCTTGCTGCCTGCTGCACTTTTTTTTTCTTCTTCTTTTTTTGTTGTCTGCCTGCGCATTTGCCGCAAGAAAATTATTTTGCTCCTTTTGTTGCGATGCTTTGCGAGAGAACACAAAAAAAAAACAAAAACCAACTAAAAAACGAAAAGCGTAAAAAGAATTCTAGAAATTGTAAAAAGCAGTCAATGAGAGGTTCTTCAAAAAATAGTGGTATAACTAAAAATACTTACAACAAAAACAAATAAGCAAGTAAGGCATAAAAAACATAAAAAAGGCGTATAGTCTAAGAAGGGTTGGGGAATAGAGGGGAGGGGGAAGAAAAAAAGGCTTCAAAAAAAAAAAAAAAAAAGGGATATAACAAAAGCATTTTGTAATAACAATCTTTTGTTATTGTGATTTTGTTGTTTTGTTTGAAATGTGTGCGCGCACAGGAAATAAGAATAACAGTTTGATATAAAAAACAGTAAAACACGAAATAAAAACAAAATGAAAAAAAAAAAAACAAAAATGAACGAAGTAATTTCCGGCACTTCATTAAAACCGGCGTCGACGATATTATTTTTCTACTACTAGATATCATGAGGAAGATGAATATGTTATGCTATGAGGAAGATTTGCTTAAAAAAAAGGTGACAGTGGCGTTATATCAAGAAACGGACAAATATTTATTATATTTTCAAAGTAAAATTCATTGGATTGATGTACACTTTCATTAATATAATGTTGACATTCATGAATGCTTTTATTTCATATTTGATTTTATATATTTTTATTCTGAAATTAATGGGAAAATGTTCTACATAACACAGTTCAACACACAAAAAAATAACACGATTCTGAAAGTGGATTCTGATAGAGCTCAAGAAAAAAATTATGCGTATCTCTGCATTTTAAAAGTTTACGCCTAATTTTCTTTTTACGCGGGCCTAAAGTTTGCCCATTTCCAACAGATTCTGTTTAATAAACCATAGGACAAGCTGTTAGTTTTGCATCAAAGTTTGTTTGTATGTTCAGCAATTTATAGTAGAATTTTCCGTAGAATATTTGCTTTGAACATATTAACCCTTTGGCACCCAAAATTATGGGTCTTTTTTGCTCTTTTCGAAAAAAGTTACTTTTTTGACCCATTACGTGGGTTGATAGTGGAGAAACATTTTTGAAATTTGGCTTTTTTAACTACAACTAAGTTTACAGATTTTTGTTGTTCAGTGACCTATAGTAAAATTTGATGGGCAACATATTTTTTGAACATATTAACCCTCTATCAACAAATTGATTTTTGTCGGACTGTGTAATTAGCATAAATAGTACGAACTGATTTCTAGTATTTTTCTTTATTCAAATTTCATATCGCCATTAAGACTTATACAATTTTTTGCATAAACTCCCATTACACAAAATAATTATAAGCAGTGGCGGATTCAGAGCAGATTGAAGGGACCTATGGAGACTGCAGCTCCTTCCAAAACCGGAATTACATTTACATTTTTCTACATCGCAACGGTTAATCTTATACATTTCGACTATAATTAACCCGATATTTCAGCCTGATTTATTGGCCTGATTTTTGTCTTAATTCTTGTACAGAATCAGAACTTGGTCTTGTTTGATCTTTAATGAAAGTTGGTACGAGTATGGCTTGAGTTTTAGTTTAAATTTAGTTTAAATTTTCGTCTGAAAGAAGAGGCTTATGGTGGCTGCAACTCCTTACAAAAAATGTGACACCTTTTGAAAATCTATCTGCATAGCAACTGCTTATCACATATATCGCTCATTTACTGAAAGACTGTCATAAGTAAAAAAACACGATTTTTGAGTTAATAATGCAGAATTATTCACTATGTCACGCTTCATATTATATAAAAATTTCATATTTATATCTTGTATACTCTGCGCGTGAGAATTATAAGATTTCTTCTTTTTTCTGCAAAGTGGGAGTCAACTGAAAACTTTAAACGCATTTTCTGCAAAATGCTTTTTTGAGTTATGACAGTCTTTTAGTATATACTTCAACTAAAATAAATACGCAATTTTATGATCAGTTTATAAATACCTTACAATGGAGAGCTTGAAAATGGTTCTGGTCCGGTTTTTGATCAATTTTTAAATCTTATTTCATCGTCTGATTTTCGACTGAATTTTTGTCTAATTTTTGGTTGAAAATTGAGGCAGAGTTTAAACTTGAATTAGGCCTGATTTTTGGTCTAGATTTGGCACAGTATAGGGCTTGATCATTGTTCTGAATATTAATTATATCAATTATACACCTTTTGGGATTTGAACCCGAGACAGCTGGGACTCCAGTCTAGCACTCTACCATTAGGCCACCGAAAATCAGTCTACATTTTAATCAGAATTTGAGCTTATTTTTTGTAGAACTTAGTCTGAATTATGGTTTAAATTTGGTCTGAATTTCATTCTGTTTTTGGGTCTCTATTTTAAACAAATTTAGGCTGAATTTTAGTTTAAATTTGGTCTAATTTTTGGTATGAATATTAGTGTGAATTTTAGTCTGAATTATGGTTTAAATTTGATCTGAATTTCATTCTGTTCATGGGTTTCAATTTTAAACAAATTTAGTCTGAATTTTATTCAAAATGTGTTTTAATCAGAATGTGGTCCGATTTTTTGTCAAAATTTTTTCTAAATTTTGGTCTGATAATTAATTTGCTTTTGGTCCAAATTTTCATCCAATTAATTTTGTTCTGAATATCGGTCTAGGTTTTAGTCCGAGTTTTAGTCTGAATTGTTAGCCCTATTTTTTAGCTAAGAATTTGATCTGAATTTCATTTCCAATTTGGACTCATAGTTAGTCTACTTTAGGTCTGGATTTTAGTTGAAATTTTGATCCAAATAATGGTCTAAATTTTGTTTTGAGTTCGGTTTGAATTCTGGCCCAATTTTTTATCTGAATATCGATCTGAGTTTGTGTTCGATTTATTAGAGTTTTCTCGATTTATGGTTTGATTTGGTATGAGTTTTAGTTTCAATTTGATTTTGGTATTCGGTTTGCTTCTGCTCTGAATTTTAGTTTAGTTTTATTTCTGAGTCTCGTAGGGTTTACAATGAGGTTCCGATGCAATATCTTCTCAAGTCTAGTGGGCCATCACAAACACTGCCATTTTTTTTTCACTTTATATTTTTTCTCAGTCCTCAGTTTTATTGCCATTGTTCAAAATAATTTATAGTGGTTTGGATGTTATGGAGCCGGGAAAATATTTCAATTCAGAAAAGTTAGAAAACTTATTTCAGATTAATTAATTAATTGAGCAAAATTTGCTTCTACCCGCTCCACCCGCCAAACCTAAATTTTATATCCGCCACTGTACATGAGTGCATACATACACACATTTAAGTCACTTACATTTTTTAGTTTAAGTATGTAGTGTGAAAATCAGTTTATATTTTTCTTTCACTTCTACTTCTTCTTCACATTATACATCTTTGTTTTTCTTCATTTCCTTTCGCTGTTATTAAGTTTTGTTTTTTATTCATTTCCTTTTTCTTATTATTTGCTGTTGTTGTTATTTTGTAAAAATATTTTAGCTTATTTCTTCGGCATATCACGTGACGATGCTGATAATGTTGCAAGAGCAGCAGAAACAGCGATACATCAGTCAGAGAGTGACGCTGAAAAGGATACATTACAATATATGAGCTGTTCCTTTTTCTATGTAGTATATGTGTGTGTGTGCTTGTATGCGTTTGTATCCAATAACGCGGCTTATGTTGGCCTTGCCTCTGTGAAAAAACTCGCGAGACATTATACTACGCTAAAATTGCGATAAGCTTTATCCTTCCTTACGAGTATGTATGCATGTATTTTGTCTTAATCCATCTTTGCTTACTCACACACATACATACACACACACACACACATACAATTTAATGGCAATGTAGTGACAAAAATTTTTTAATGACTGACAACAAGCAAATGTTGCAACAGCCGCAGCAGTACACAGCACAGTATAAAATATATATTTGTAATTTGGATAAAAACACAAAATAAAACAACAACAAAATATAAGAAAACAAACACTGAAAAGAATTTTATAGATTAAATAGCACTGTGCTATAAAATTAGAGACGCTTGACATCATTGTGAGGAAAAAAATATAGCGAAGGTTTTAGGACTGGTGGAATTGCATAGTGAAAACTGAAAGTTTTACTTTAGTGCATCTTACTTACTTAGAAAAACTTAAAAGTTGGTCGTTTTTGAGTTGATGTATATACAACAACTACACGCTTGAGAGTAAACTAATAATTGCATTTTTTTTTTTAATATTAGCCCTGTTCACGCTTTAGAGTAAAGTGCTGGTTAACGGAGTAACAGGTTAAAAGTGTAACACAAAATTGCTCTACAATAACAAAATATATGGCATTTGCTTTTACCCACACTTTACACTTTTACTCTGGTTTGACCCTTGAGTAAAATATTTGTTATTCTGTTACTCTAAGTAAGAGAGAAAATTAGTGTTGCCTACTTCTTGATTTGTATGACAACCAAAAATGAAACATAAAAAGTTGTTGCCAGCGCATTAAATTGGGAACATTAATCGCAGAGAGTGCACTATCTTAGTTTCAGATGCGTTCACGGTCTAGAGTAATACATTAGATTTTTACTCCGTTACTCAGCACTTTACTCTAAAGAGTGAATAGGGCATTTAATATTATTTTTGAATTTTGATCACACGATCGAATTCAGTCAAGGCTATTTTTTTTCCACCGAATATTGTATACTAATAAAAACCTAAAATTACCAGAGAGTCCGTTATCCCCCAAAACTCCTCTTCACAAAATTCAATTTTGTTTTGTTGTTTTAAAATTTTCAATAAAGCACCATAAAATTAACGTTTGCGAACAAGGCAGAGATACTTCCATTAAGATATACACTTCGTATGCAAATTTAGGAAGGAGAGAAAAATTTAACAAAATGAGAATTTACGCACGTGATTAACACATCCACATACGCACACATTTTAATACACACTCACATATGTGAAAACATTTTCACCCAGCAAAAAAAAGTGTAGATATGAGTTGAAACTGAACTTCAAACAAAATTACAGCCTTATGGCGAAATCGACCATTTTTATTAGAGAAACGTGTTCTCATCCCGACCGTGCGTACGAAACCGACCACCCCACTTTTCTCAAAGATTGCTTTGGCGCCCAAATTATCAATAGCGTCAATTGAACGCTTTCATAACACTGAAAATTTCAACATAGGTAGCCATAGGTGAGACGTGAGTCTCATTTTAACTGTACTTTGTTTTTTAACAATATAAAATTATAATTTTTGAGCTCCGCGAAAGTTGAAAATAGTCTTTATTTGTTTTCGATAAAATTAAAAGGTAAGTTATTTTGTTTATTCATTTCCTCAGTTTCAATGCATGCTATATAACGGTGGAGGAATGAAATCGAGACAAATTGAGAATAAGCCGTGCAAAACAACGTACAACTGTTTTCAAAAATTTTAAATTGACAAACTATCCGTCATATTTATTAGTTATTTACAAAGTACTTTTAATTTTGTCTTAAAATAATTAGTTTCAAAATCGCAACTAAAAAAATCACAACGTCGGAATTCGCTTTGCAAATATTACGCAAAAAATTGAAATAAGAAGAAAAATTAAGTTTTTCACAATTTTAACCCATTCGTTGTTTTTGGCTAATATATTGTACAAAAAAAATTTTCATATTTCACTACTTCTCATTTCAAACATATCAGGAATTTTAAAAATAAAACAATCACAAAGATCACTGATTAGGAACCGTAGGTGATTCCGAAGCGATAGTCTGATCTGCTAGTTCTATGAATTTTTTGATATTCTTCTGGCATCATTGTTCATTTAAAGCCTAATAATTTTAAAAATTATAAAAAATTATTTTTTAAATCAAGCATGTTTTTTCTTTTTATAATTTAAGTTTGAGCAAAAACGGGAGTACAGTTTTATTTTTAATTGATTTTGAAAAACAGTACAAATTACATTTGTGTGAATTTACGAAGTTTAAAATTTTAAGCAAGTATATAAACTTTTTTTTTAATTATAATAGTTTAAAACGAAAGTTAAAACTCCATTTCATAATACAAAATTAACTTAACTTAAAACAAAAGTTGTTAATAAAATTGTTCTACATGCTTAAAAAATTATACATTATAGTGTACAAATTCACGTAACTCTAATGTACAATATCGTCGTCGTTCAAGCAGAAGTCATTAAGTCCAATTTAATTTTTTTGATTGGATCCGTATTAATTAGATTCTATAATTCGAATGGCATAATAAATTTGACTTTAAATGATCCAGTTGTAACGTATACTAATGTGTGTACCAATCTGTTAACTTTTCAAGTTTTGCCGGTGTTCGTAGCACCATGCACTGCATAAACTAACTTCACCTCAGAAATTAAAAAAATTGACTTAGTGAATTCTGCCAGAACGACGACAATATAATAAAAAATTTGGTTACTATTGTGTACAAAAGGCATGAAAGGTTGAAGATTTTTGAATTATTTTCTGCAGGTGTTAAAAAATTTGTATTATTGTTGATTTGTTTTTTGTTCAACAAACGAAAAAATAACAAGGTTCTGAAAGTGGATGCTGATAGAACTCGAGAAAAAAAATTATACGGGTCTCGGCGTTTTTAAAGTATACGTCAAATTTGTTTTTTACGTAGGCCCAAAGTTGGCCCATTTCTAACAGATTAAGTAAAATAACTTGTTAGTTTTGCATCAGAGCTTGTTTGTGTGTTCAGCAATTTATAGTAGAATATTTTCTTTTTACATATTAACCCGTTGGCACCCACCATTATGGGTCTTTTTTGCTGTTTTCGAAGAAGTTTCTTTTTTGACCCATTACGAGGGTATTTTGGGGTTTAAATGTTCAAGAAATATGTTGCTCATTAAATTTTACTATGGGTCTCTGAACAACAAAAATTTGTAAACTTAGTTTTAGTAAAAATAAAAGCAAATTCCAAAAATGTTTCAAATTTTCACTTTTTATACTAAGTGAACAAGTGTGTTTTTAAAAATATTTTCAAAACCTTAGTTGTTTTTTTCACAAAAAAAATTCCAAAATTCAAATTTTTTTCCCGAATTTTTACTCCTTTCATGCATTTTGGTAATTATAATGTATAAAATTCCAAAAGCTCTACAGCCTTTCTCAAAAACTTCTTTTATAATTTTTTTGGTTTTTATTCTTAACAAAGTCCGAATTTACGAATATAAAACAACAACAAATTTTTTTACCCCCAATAAAAAAGTTGAGAAGAAAGGGTTAATGAAATGTGTTTTAAAAAAATGTTCATAAAGTGCTAAAGAATATAAAAATGATAGAAAGAAAAAATGGTCGTGGAGAAAAATGTGTGCTTAATGACTCTAAAGTTCGCACTCTTCTAAAAGCAGAAATAGCGGGTCGAAAATAAAAGCTTTATAGACAGTTTACAAATAATGCGAAGTATCTGAAAAGGTAGTAGTGCCTGACTTTCGAGTCGTCCTTCCTTCAAATAATAATAATAACAATAAAAAGGTGAAGAACAGAGATATGAAAATACTCATGCGACGCCAGAAAAGGCAACCGTGGAGAGATATCTGCTCTGGTATGGTAACAACTTCAGAAATTTGTAGGCTTCTGAAGATGGTTTCAAATGATCTATTCTCTAAACTTGGCATGATCCGCAAAATGGACGGAACTATGGCACAGAATATGGATAAATCGCTGCAAGCCCTGACGGAAGTATATTTTTCTGGAAGTTTTAGGTCTCACGACTGATTAGATTAATATATTAAGATCCTAACACAAACCACAAGCTTAAAACCTTTAAGGATACGACTTCTAGTTGCAACTTATTCTTGGCAATTTTTCCACAAGATTTGCTTTTTTCAAAATCTGCTTATTCTGAATTCAAACTGACAGCTTTCCGAATAAAATTTGATTTGAAACAGAATTCAAATTGCAATTCAATTTGTCATATTTTGAATTCAATATTTAAATTTTATATCTAGAATTAATTAATTAATTTTAGTGCTGGGCATATGCATTATTGTCACAAAGATGTGTGGGTATGTATATGGGCTCACTAATGTTAAAGCTTACGCAAGTGCATAAGAGCTGATATAAAATCCTGTTTAATCCGGCATGTCTGGAAAGCAACCACCCACACGCCAAACAGTATGCAGTATTTTTTTGTTTTTATTTTTAAAGTGAAAATTTATAAAATTTTCAAACTTTTTTAACATTTCCCTTTTTTATTTCATACAATTTTAAAGTAGAACGAGAATTATATAACAAAGTCATGCATAGTTACATACTAATAGTTTAAAAATGTTCAACAAAAAGTTCAAAAAGCAGGGCGTGCGGGCATTTTTGAGAGCGTAAAAAGAAATTAATATCACCATAGAAATGAAGAAAATACATTTTAGAATTGCAGCAAGTGGTAAAAAGATTTTTTTTTTTTAATAATAAAGTAGTAAATTTTAATAATAGCAAATGAAATAGAAACCAAAGCACATATGCGTACGTATCATATATAAATACATATGTATGTATATGAGTGTGTATGCATGTGTAAGTTTTTCATGAGTGTCGGTAAGTTTATTTTTCTGTGTATATATGAAGTGAAGGATACTTTGGATAGTTGCCAGCTAGTTGGAGTTCATTAGTAAAGCTTTTTGAATACGTTTGTAAGTATATGAAGTATATGAAACAAAGCGTCGTTACTAGCTACAATAGAAACAACAAACGATGTCAACATAGCGAATTAGTGCAACACTGATAAGAATAATTACAGTTTATATGCGAGTATGTGTGTATGTGTGAAAAGAAATGAACAATGGTTTTCTTTTTTTTTATTTTATTTTTCTCATTAATGAGCAGATTTATGTACAAACAATAGCAAAACTATATAGTTGTGTGTAATGAAAATAGAGTATGAATGAATTATGTATGCAAACGACTAGCAAATATTTTTTTAATTTGTGCTAGTGAATGAAAGAAGCTTAACGCATTCAAACGTTTTTTCATATTTTTCACTTAATTCTAAAGTTGATTACTCCAAAAAATTTTCTTGCTCACATGTTGTCGTTCTAACGTTTCGATTTTTTGTTGGAGGTAGCAGACAATATTTGGATTTTATACCTAACTATTATGCAAGTCTAGTACGTTAGTCTAGTATGTAAGTCTCATTATGTTAAGTACTTTATAGGTGCACACATACACACATCCATACACGCATTCACATGAGATATATTAGATACTAGCTACTGGAAGCGTCTGTAATATTTGAGAATTTGAAGCTTAATGCTTTGCACAAATTGAATTATTTTACTTGTATGCTTTTGTTGAGTACCCAACCCAAGGGAGATGAGGTTCTTGTTGGAAAACATTTGAATGCATATCTGTGAAAGTGTTGGAGAGCATAATACTTCATTCTTTTTTATATGGCATATCTGGAAAAATAAATAAGTAACTACAAAGCAAATTATCTTTAAATGGTACACTTCTATTTATTACATTGTATGACATAGTTTTAGACACGAGTTTCGACTTTTAATTCTAGTAGAGGAAGGTCTACTGAGCAATCCTGCATTCACAGTTTTTCTAGGTTAGCAGTGCAGTTAAAGACTTTTTCTTCATTCGAAATTTTTATCCTGACTGAGCTCAAAGCTCAAAAATTGAAAAATTTATAAAAAATATAAATCATAATCAAATCCTTGTAGATTTAGACTTATTTAAAAAATAAAAAAGTTTTAAATTTTCTATAGCATTATTAGGTGTTTCTCCGCTACCAGATGGCGCGAAAAAAGAGAAAACATTTTTGAAAGGAGTAAAAACGAAAAGTAAGGATGAATGGTGGAGGGGAAGGGGGAAGGCGAAGGAAGGAGGGTTAGGGTATGAATGATTTCCATAAAAAAAATCTCTTAATTTGTTTTCGATTTTAAATTGTATTCAACTGAAGCGCAGTCCCCAAATGTCTTTCCATTTTTTTCTTGTCGTAGCAATTTTAAAAATTTAATTAAAATTCGAAAGACTAACGTAAGTGTAGGTAACTCGGATCGATTTTTGCAAGGGAAACTTTGAGCGCTAAAAATAAAGATTACAGATTTATGAAAAAAAAAATGTTTTAATACAAAATTAAAGCATATTTCTTCCTCTTTTAATGTTGTTAACTACCAATAAAAACCAAACGAAACTTTTTTTTTAACATTTCGTAACATCTCTTTGAAAAAAATGGATATAATTCGGATCGATGATGTATCGTCGCCTGAGAATTAATTTGGCGTATGTGTACAAGTATTCCTATGCCTATGCGCCAAATCAATTCTCAGGCGACGGTATGTAATTCGGATCAGCAAAATTTATAGCAAATTATCTTCAATTTGAGGTTTATTTAGATGCAAAAGATAAATTTGGTGTTTAAGGAATATATATATATATAAAAAAATTTATGTAAGTATACGTAAATGCATTCACACACATACATAGAAATTGTTGTCCAAATCTTTGTCTTTTCCTTATGTAATCATGTACCGTTTGTCGGATCTTAGTGAAATTTGGTGTAGAGATGCATTTTTGTGTATGTCAAGTTGTGGGCTATAAAATTCTACCATATCTCAAAGTGGACGTGGCATTTTCGCAAAAATCTAATATCTTCGAATATCATATCGAGCTAAATTAATAAAATTTGATATGGAGACTTACTTTTTCCACACCGAACTAATTTTCAATTGTGGGCCTACTCATGGGTGTATCAAAATTAGGGGAAGAGGCTGTAGCTGGGCGATAGATGCAAAGATATTAAAAACAAAACTATGGGACTGTGAAATCTTACGTAGAAGCAATAGCGGATCTAAGGAGCATAGGAAAGAGGAAAGGATTTGGAGTTAAATACCCCTGACCTCCCTCCCAACTTCCCCCTAACCTCCCCCAACTCCACCCTAACCACCCCCCCCCCTGACTCCCCTCGCCCAACGCCTCCCTCTACCTCGTCCCCCTCTTCCTTACTGATAAGAATTTCATATATTTGATCGTTGGCCACAAATAAAAAAAAAAATTTAAAAGGGAAGAACAAATGCTAACCCCCTTGAGGTAAATCTCTGGATCCGCTAGTCGGTGGCCACGCCCGTGTGCTGATGAACAATAAAATATATAAAAAAAATTTCTTCGAATCATTCTAAGAAATTTCTGAATTAAAATTTATATATGTATATTGACATAATCAAAAATTAAAATGTGATCTGGAATAAAAAAATACTAACCATTTAACACAAACTAGTTTTTAAAAATATATTGGGAGTATGAATGTATAAACTCTTATTTTTTTCGTAATTTGGAAATTTATTGTGAAAAAGTGATTATAAATTTATTCTTTAAAGTATTGCCCATCGTTAGCCACAACCTTTTCCCATCTTTCTGGTAGCATACGGATTCCGCGTCGAAAGAACTCCTCATCTTTTGAGGCTATCCACGAATCGAGTTCTTCGAAAGAACGGAAGTGCTGTTCAGCCAGGCCATGTTATCGATCGGAACAAGTGGTAGAAGGAGCAATGTCTGGAGAATACGGCGGGTGGGGTAGCACTTTCCATTTCAGCGTTTCCAAGTATGTTTTTACTTGTCTTGCAACATGCGGCCGAGCATTGTCGTGCTGAAGAATAACTTCGTCGTGTCTATTCTCATATTCTGGTCTCTTATCCTTTAATGCTCGGCTCAAACGCATCAATTGTAGCCGGTAGCGGTCGCCAGTGATCGTTTCATTCGGTTTCAACAGCTCATAATACACGACACCTTTCATATCACACCAAATACACAGCATGAGCTTGGATCCATGGAACGCCGAACGCTTTGCCGTTGATGTTGATACATGTCCGGGCGGTCCCCATGATTTTTTATGCTTTGGGTTATCGTAACGTATCCAATTTTCATCGTCAGTCACAATACGATGCAGAAAACTCTTTCTTTTCTGTCGTTCAATCAGCAGTTCACATGTGAAAAATCGTCGTTCGACGTCTCTCGGCTTCAATTCGTACGGCACCCAATTTCCTTGCTTTTGAATCATTCCCAATGCTTTTAATCATTTAGAAATGGTTGATTGAGCAACTCCTAAAGATTCTGCAAGTTCTTGTTGCGTTTGACATGAATCTTCTTCGAGTAATGCCTTCAATTCTTCATCTTCGAACTTTTTCGGGCCGCCTGAACGTTCCCTGTCTTCAACATCAAAATCACCACTTTTGAAACGGGCATACCACACCTGATACATTCTAACGTCTATAGCACAGTCAGGATAAGCTTCAGTGAGTAAACGATGTGCTTCAGTTGCGTTTATCTTTAAATGGAAGAAGCAAATTAAAACTTCCCGCAAATGTTGCTTTGTTGGCACGAAATTCGACATTTTCAGCTATAGTAAAACACTTTTGTAAAATTATGAAAATTATTTGTCAGATCAATTCTTATAGTATTTTTGGCGCTCTTCGAGATAGAATAGCTGCCAATGTCAAAAAAATGGCGCGTATGATAAATATGAAGTTAGTCACAATTACGAGTTTATACATTCATACTCCCAATATTTCATATTGAATTTGACTAAAAATTACTAGTTAGTTTTAAAATTGTTGTTACTTTAAGAAACGCTATTAATTTCAATTACTACTTCAATAAAAAAAAAAATATTTTTTGATTTTAAATTGCAAAATTTTTGACTAGAATTCAAAATATTTTTCAAGTTTATCTAAACTTTGAACTCAAATTCCACAAAAACTCTCTAAACAAAGGGTCGATCCGAATTGCCTCCAAACATCACCTATTAAATCTTAAATTTATATAGTTTTTCTAAATTTTGTAATTATTTAATTGATTTGAAAAGTCAATTTTTTTCTTAGCATCTTTTCTAAAATGGTGCTTATTTTTACCAAACTATAGCAGAATGTTTACTGAACAAACCCCTATATAAATTATATAAATATACTTACTAGCACAAAAGTTATTATTGTTACAAAATTTGTTGGTTTCTTTGCTAAGGCTTTGTATGAAAATACGCTCACTCTTTGTTTCTCCGCTCACAACTGATTAATTTGAAATAATTGAAATAAGTGTTGTATACCATTAGAAAGGGGAAATAATTCTTGTTGGTGTCGAAAAAAGTGCGTAATTTTAAAAAATGCCAAAGAAAAGTTATTAGCAAAATAAAATCGATCTGAATTATATACATCGATACGAATTACCCTCATTTACGTTACTCTTATCAAAACCAAATTTTCTAGTCATATTGACAATGTTTGCAAACTGTAAAATACTCATACACCCCTTGTCTCTCTTCTCCATCATTATCTTCATTTCATTGGTGGAAAAATTTCACATAATATTTTCATTTTATTATCTTCCCAATAAATCTTAGTTTAGAAAAATCCGATAACGCTTTCTATTTTTTTTTTAATTTTTTAAACTTTTCAAACTCAGTACAAGGACGAAAGTTTCTAACCAAACCGAACCAAAAAAAAAATTTACTTAGTTTTACTTTACCAGAAAAACTGTGAGAGCAAAATTACGCAACAGATTTTTACTTTTAAAATCCGAGATCAAACTTTATGTCAAAGAAAACAATTTGAATTAACTTGCACAGTGTAATTACGCACTCAGAACTTTACTTATCCAGTATCCCTCCTCTTCTTGTGTTGCTCATCCATGCTCCTACACAAGAGTATACCAAAAAATTCAGCATTGAGTTTCTTTCACTTTTATACTCGTAGATGCCAAATACAAACTGCTTCTAATCTGCTTTCAAATTAAGCGCTTTAGATACGCAGCAAAGCAGGAAACACAACAAATTTTCCTCATAGTGTATAGTAAGTAGATCATGAGTTTGTCTGCGTATATGAGTAAAATCATATTTAAGCTAAGTTAAGTAAGGTGCAAATAATTTAATTAATGCGTCGTCGCTTGTGCGCTTCCCCACGCTCATTTACTCGCTCGTTCACTTGCTTTATGTCGTTTTTCCGTCGCTTTCCTGCTTTCCCAATCACTACGCTTTTCTTTTATTTTCCTTTCCTTTCTTTTTGGTTTTTTGTTTGCTTGGTGTTTTTTTTTCTTTTTTTTTATTCTCTTGTGCAACATTATAATTTCGTTGGCAGTTTAAGTGGAAATTAATGTGTACGTACGATGCGAGTTTATAAGTAAGTATCAGAGATACTTGTATGTATATATTTGCGTGTTATTCTCTGTGTTTGTGTGCATATGTGTGGATGTGTTTATAATCACGTTACTGAGCCATTAAGTGGTTGGATTGCAAAATGATTAAAATAATGTGTGAGTAATTTTCATCACCTTTTGAAATGAATGGGGAATAGGGAGTAGCGATTTTCTTAGAAGAAATGGAAATATATATTTAAATTTATATTTATAGAAATCGATTTTGATAACAAATTATAATTTGTACAAAATTTCTTGAAATTACAAAGTGTTATCACACAGGTGGTGAGCGTTATTTTTACATTTTTATTTTTTGATAATAAATAAGATACTTACAAAATTTATCACATAAAAGAAAATTTTAAGGGCACGATAAATAGGCAAGAATGGCGTCAAATCAACAAGTAACAGCATAGTTAAGTTTTCACTCTTGCTGATTAATAGAAAACGGAAACTTTTGGAACCAGGTAATATTTTAAGGTTTCAGAAGGGATTTAAAAATCCCGAAGTTTTGACTATAAATTACGATTTTTCAAATTTTTTAGAAAACAGCTTTTTCAAATTCCACATCAATTACAAATATAAATATAATGCAAAAAAAAGTAATGTTTATTGGTCGCGAAAGATTTTCAAAATTGAGAAGATTCGACCATAATTTATATTTTCATAGAACTTTTGCTGAGTTCCGGATCCGTCGTTGGTATCAAATTGATACACTTTTCAAATATAAATTGTTGCACATGCTTGATAGTTCACATGAATAACTAAATAATATAACAAAGAAAAATATAGGGAGTGAGATTGAAAAAATCTTCACACACGTTTTACCTAATAATTTTTTTTGGGTGTAAAATTTAAAAATTTCTTTGAAAAATATGTCAGTTTTTATTTTTAATGACAAACGTGTTGATTTATTGTAAGTTTGATCAAAATTAGTGAAGAAAAAGAAGCACGTCTTAAAATTATTAAAAATTTTCAAAAAAATCCAAATTGGTCCTACAAAAAATTGGCCAACGAACTAAAGGTCTGCCGTCAAACTGTTTCCAATATTATTAAACAGTTTCAGGAGAATTTGACCATCGATAGGAAACCTCGTTCGGGAAGAAAACAAGGACCACATGATATTGGGAAAGCCAAGAATATAGAAAGCATATTGAAAAGATCTCCAAACACATCGGGTAGAAAAGCTGCCCGGTTAGCCCAGTGCTCTGACTATTTGCTGCGAAAAGTTAAAGCCAACGCAGGTTTAAAAAAACATACAAAGTCCCAAAAAGTTCCAGACAGCAATGCTGCAAAAAATTTAGAAGCCAAAATTAGGGCTCGGAAATTAAAATCAAATTTCATACAAAAATATTCATGTTGTATAATGGACGACGAAATGTATGTACTGGCAGATTTTACGCAGCTTCCGGGTCAACATTTTTATGTTGCCGATGCTCGAGGAAATGTTGAAGAACAATTTAGAATCCAAAAGCAGACAAAATCTCCTAAAAACTTTCTGGTATGGCAAGCTATATGCAGTTGCGGCAAAA
Organism: Toxonevra muliebris; assembly: GCA_963691655.1. Lineage (NCBI taxonomy): Eukaryota > Metazoa > Arthropoda > Insecta > Diptera > Pallopteridae > Toxonevra > Toxonevra muliebris. The sequence continues at coordinate 122,368,859 of OY829326.1, forward strand.
AAAGCAAGTCAATTGTTACAGTGGGCTCTATAAATACCGAAATATACATCAAAGAATGTTTGAAAAAAGACTTCTTCCTTTCATAAGAGAGCACAATGTGCCCACATATTTTTGGCCCAATTTGGCATCATGTCACTACGGCAAGAAAGCTCTGGAGTGGTACCAAAGTAATAACATACTTTTTGTACCAAGAGAGGCCAATCCTCCAAATTGTCCGGAGCTAAGACCAGTGGAGAGATATTGGGCTCTTGTGAAAAGAAACTTAAAGAGCACAAAAAAGGTGTCCCAAAATATCGAAGATTTTAAAAGGAGATGGGTAAACTGTTTCAAAAAGGTGTCTGAAACAACTATCAAATTCGAACCGCTTTCCACGAAAGACCTAGGCCAAGCTTACCACATCAATTTATGTTGTGAAAGTTATATTTTTGTGTTTTTGTAGTGGAAGAGACCTCAAGCCAAAATATACGTATTTGAAGCCTGTACCAAAATACATCTTCAAAAAGGACGAGAGAGTCTTCCCATAACAAACTCATGATTTTTTGGTTACCTAATGGACAATGAATCAGCTAAGACGAATTGAACGGTTATGTCTAATGGTCCCCATACCCTTTTGCTGACTCGTTTGGGTATCTTCCACATCAATTACTTATACCATTATGAACCTTAGACTGCAGTAAATTGTATACTAAGGCATCTCCTCAATAAATTAAGACTGCTCTATTCGAAAGAGTATACAATGTGCATGGAGAATGATAAAGAGACAACTCATATTCTGTGTGAATGCCTGGCCTCGATTTGGCACAGTAGGAAAGTAATCAATAAGCCATTTTTATCAGTTTATACAAACAAATTCTCTTTGATTAAGAATGCTCTAGCTTTCAATAGAATAACAAACCATTTTTTGTTCTAATAAGGATTGTGCACAAAAATATCTTTAAGGACGCATTTCCTGACTTTTAGATTGTTTAGATTGTTGTATGCATTTATACACAAATGAAAAGCATTTTGATTTTGAAAAAAAATTATTTAATCCGAATTGAAAAAATCAAATGGCATAGATTTACCTGATGACTCTTGTTTACGTTATTAACTTTTGGTAGAGTCATTTTGAAAAGCTACTAAAAATAATTTTCTTTTAATATTGTAGAAAACAACAGACAACAAATCAAAATTAATACTTCAGTGTTCCCACATACTCAATCACTGGCAAGTTCTAAATTAAAGATATGTATGTTTTCTATTTCCATTCACAATGAGTATCACAAAGACGATGTCACCGCCCCTTCCTCGGGGGCTTCAAAGCTTCTTTAAACTAAAAAAAGCAGCCACTAAAGTAAATTTAAAGCTGATAATCGCAAATCTACTTTTGGGATTTTGTTTGTATTATATATTTATATTGCATATACATGCATGTGTGTGTGTGTGTGTGTGTTTTATGTGTACAATGATTGATATGTTAATACTACGAGTATATTTGCGTATGCTGACTGACATTTTTATAAATTCAATACGACAAAAAGTCTTTAATTTTAAAAATGTGCTTTTCAAACACACACACTCACACACACACACCGTCACACCGATACAAACGAAGACACGTTGCATACATCAAGGCGTGTAAATTCACCAAGGAATAAACTATATGGCAACGAAAAAGTATAAAAAACTGATGCTCACTCACATACATTTAATGTTATTTCAAGTCATACATGTGTGTGTTTGTGTGTGTGTATGTATGTAACTGTGTATACCTGCCAAACTCATATGCATTCCAGCTCACGTCTAGATGTCGCTGTCAACGCATAGTTTTGCTATGTATTTTTTGCACTTATTCAAAGAAGGTTTCTTTAAAAAAGAAAACATCGATCGATCTTCGGAAAAGACACGAATAGAAGTAAAAAAAAAAAAAAAATTTGATATAAAAATAGCAAAACCTTCTGTTCTGCTTCTTCTACTCCTAATGTTTCTACAGTTGCTTTAACTTCGTCAACGCCTTGAAACATGCAAAACCAAACCAAACCAAAACCAACTCAGGTGTTGCTTTGCCTAAGTTCAACACAAGAAATACAAAGTTTATGTACTTAATGTAAGTTATTGGCTGCACATGTATGTATGAGTATATGTTAGTGAATGTATATGTGTGTGTACGTATATTTATTCTTCGTTTTTGTTTCAGTTTTTTTTTTTTTGTGTGTATGTGTGTTGCAGCAACATGTTTGAGGTTTTGTTTGAAAGCAAACTTTCTGCTTATTTTTCCTATTTTTCAATATGTATTTTATGCATAAAAGTTTCTTGCCCCGGAAAGTATGCCAAGCCTTTAGATAAATTCTTCTTCACTTCGTTTACTACTACTTGCTACTTTTTCTTCGGTTTTTGTCTGCTTTACTTTTATCACTACAATGCCTATAGCTAAAATGTGTACCTCTTTCATACACACACACAAGTTTAATATTTATTTTTGTTCATATGTGACTTTTTTTTCTACAAAAACATTTCTTGCTGTTGTTGTTGTACTGTTGATTTACTACGTGCATTTGTATAAGTGACATTTGAGTCAGGTGAAAAGATATAAACTTAATTGTAGAAATTAGGTTAGAAAACTTTGACACATGTGCGGGTAAAGCAATTTTTTTTTTTTGTTCATTTATTTATTTATTCTTTACAAGTGTGAGTATATGTGTGAGTGTATACCAAAAGAAAAGTTTGATTGTAATGTAATTTTATTGAGTTCGAAGTTTGAAAAGTTTTTTGTCTTCTATATTTTTATATACTACATATATAAAAAAAGGGGGCAAAAGTATTTGAATTCATAGTACATAAACACATACATACATGCATGCATGTTGTGTATGTATGGCTATGTATATTTGTTTGTTTTTGTATATGCATAAGAAGATCAAAGTTTTGGCATATTCAAAATATTTTTAACAAGATAACCTACTTTAGTTTATTACTAAAATAAATGTCGTTTTCTGTATGCTTAGGAAGTAAGATAGAGAGGGGTTATCCCCGAAAAAGAAAGAGTGAGATATATATATATGGAAATAAATTTGAGTAAAATACAAAACATATGCATATATGCATTGAAAGCAAAACAAAAAAAAGTAAAAAGTATTAGGAAGTTTTTGTTTTGCATAATTTACATTCATCAGAGACTTTCTTCTTTTTATATATTCACAATTCAATCAAATTTTATGTATTGTTGAACAATATCTCAATAATTTGAATTAGTGCTGTAGTTTTTCGATCATTTGAATTCAGAAAAGTTTATAAAAAAACATTTTTCATAGCAATAAAATATTTAGCATGAACAAGCTATATCTAGCTATACCTTAGTGCTCTACGTCATATTAAAGTGAAGGAGTTTTGACAATGTGGTATCCACTACCTAGAATCCAATATTATACTTAATTCGCTAGTTTCCTTGCAAGTTTGAAAGGTTAAAGTTTAAGGCGGTTACATTGGCAACGGATGCCTTACATAGGTTACTTACATATATCTATATTGAATTTCAAAATTTGAAAATATGTTATCCTGATTGCTAGCAAAAAATCGTGATGCATAACCAGCGCGGAACAACACCCACTGAAGACAAGAGTTAGCGTTTGAACAAAGGGCATAGCCGGGTTTCCATGTCATAAATGCCCACAAACCGAATCAAGTTTCGCATGGACCCTTTTAAAGCACTTAATTTAAGAATGGCTAAATTTTCAGATTATTATCTTCAATTTGTAAATTTCGTTTTTAGCGTTTTTCAGCTTAACTAATCATAGGAAAAATCTGAAAAAAATCTCAGTGATTCTCAGTTTATAATAGCCTAACAGTATAATAGTTTCCACAACGGTTTTGGTTTATCGTTTATTTATTGGAAAAGGGGGCTTAAAACCAAATTTTCAAGAGAACAGGTAAGAGATGGAGGAAAAGTGAATGTTCAAAAAATTTTTATCTCTTTGTGCTTAACAACTTTGCTTCAGACATCAAATTCTTATCTGTTGAAATAAAGAAATTTCTTAATAGGCCCTGAAGACTAGAGGTGATGGAGAAAAACTGGGTACGCAGTCGTAATTAGCGATCCTAAATTACTATAGGACCGGTTGAAAATCTCGCACATGAGGTAAAAGTTTGTGATATACTATAGCTCAACTGGGGTGATAAAAAAATATTTTTGAGTTTTCTTAAAAAAATTTTTACAAAAAGAAAATTTTCAAAAAAATTCTGCGAAAATAGCAGACAGTTGATAGTTAATAGTTTTAATTGATTTTTTTCATGGCCTTATGGCATTTCATATGAAATGCCAATTTCGGTTTTTGATTTTTTGACCCCCGTCCACACCTTGCAAAAATCTGAAAAAATTGGAGTACAAGTATTCAAAAGAGACTTATTTACATAAGAAAAATCAGAGTAGTAAACCTATTTTTAGTATGAAAAAATCGCATGTAAAAAGTTTCGCGATTTTTTTCATCGCGAATTTCGTGTTAGAATATTCGCGAAATAATTGCAAATTTGTCTCGTAAACCAAAAAATCTCTGTGAATTTTTTCAAAAAACGAAATTTACAAAATCCGCCATTACTCATTAAAAATTGCAGATAATGATCTGAAAATTTAGCCGAATCATTCTTAAATTAAGTGCTTCAAAAGGATTCATGCGAAACTTGATTTGGTTTGGGGGCATTTCTGACATGGAAACCCGGCTATGCCCTTTGTTAGAATTTCGATCTTATAGAGGAAGCGTATACAGCTAACGTATTTAATCGTGGGTTCTTGAGTAAATTTCGGCGGCGAAATTGCCAATGCGTAAAGTTTGAGCTGTGAACTGTATGATTGATGAAGATGAGAGAAATGGGGTAAATTGTAGTATGAATGACGACTTTGCGGAAGCTAAATCTGCTTGAGTAAAATTATTGAAATGAATTAGATACTTGTTTGTACACATCGTCGATTGAGAATTGATTTGGCGTATGTGTGTACAAATTCATATACCTATACGCCAAATAAAGTCTCAGGCGACGTTATGATTCCTGGTGTTGTTAAGTCTTTAACGAAATGAAAACCGATTTGGTTAATATAATTCAAGTAAGGTTTAATAATATGTAGTAAAATGTTAAAGTACAGCAAGCAGCGATTTTAATGGAAGAATTTAAGTAACAATTGGAGTTAAATGTATGACGAGATAGAGTAGTTGATCGTCCTACTGATCAAGATCGAATGCTTACTCATGATACCTTGGTTAATCTAAAAATTCCCAGAATAATCAAATTAAATTTTTTCAAATAAATATTATTCAATGTGCATTCTAGTGCATTTTTTTTTTATCGTGAGGGACATAATTTCATTAACTCATTGACTTCCCACTTCTGATGATGTACCCAACCTCAAAAAAATTATCAAAAATAGTAGAGGCTCTTTTTTTTCAAATGATCATCATTGGGAATTTGAGCCATTATCAATGATAAGGTACCCGGATGAGGTTGGCTTATATTCCCTAAATTCGTGAAATCACAGCATTGAAAGAGATTTTTCTAGTCGTGGTGCTCTGAGCAATAATTCGTTAAAAAATTAATTATATTTTAAGATGGGTTTTGTAAATAAGATGGAGTTTTTGCGAAAGAATTTTTCACGTTAAACACGAATCTGAGGTCAAAAACTTCCCATCACGTCACGTTTTAGGGAAAAAATGAGGTTCAAGCAAGTCTTATTTTACTAGGATCCGATAATTTTTTCTATTTTTATTAATTTTTAAACTTTTCAAACTGATTCAGGACGAAACCTTAAATCAAAAACAGTTACTGACCCAGAAAAACTATGAATGCTGGAATACTCAGTATCAGAACCCCCAAAACCCCGCCCGCCCCCCCCCCTTAATACGGCCTTGATTAAGATAGTTTACATATAAATTCAGTTTAGTTAGAAAATTAATATTAATTAAGAAGATAAATTCAGTGGTGGTTTTGAATGCGATGTGCATTTAAACATGTCACGCCCCTTGGACGGGTGCAATATGGAGAGAATCCTGAAGACGTTTTAACGAACGTATTGCTTGATTGAGGTGACGCTTAGCGCGGTTGGTGGTGCGATTTCCAGTTCGCGTTTGATGAACTCGTTCTGCATTGTGCTGACGTACATACCATCGTTATTGCAATTGTCGGTCTGTGCTGTTGACACTCGGTGGCGATCATGATCTCAAATGCGTTGTTGGCTGAACCCGGGTATTTGGTTTGTGTAGAAATGTATAATCACGTGCTCGGTGACATACATGTTCTTAGAGCATGCGTGCTAGCTTTTGCAGCAGATGCTGCAATACTTGTACTGATGTATGTGCTTCCGTCGTTCGGTAGCATCCATGGTTAGCAACTGATTGCGCAACCTGAGTGGATAATATTTTCTGCACACCATGCACTTATGAATGGCTGGATCGAGGATCTTTCCGGCACTAGATGATAGTTTTTTTCTGGAACTTTCTCGTTTTTAAGGTGCTTCTTTGTTGTTGTTGTTGTTGTTTACGTCCCTTTGTGACTGTACTTTTCTTGTTGCTTTTTCCATTGCTTCAGTGTGGCCAGATCAAATATTTACTCGGTTTGAAGGAGCACCTACAAAAAGCGATTGGCAAAGTTTTTGGAGCTAATCAGGTAAGTAAGCAGGTAAGTACAGGGTGACCATCGTAAAGTGACGCACACATTTCAGCAGTTATTTTCAAAAGGACATACTTCCATTAAGTACAATTAAGTGTTAACATTGCTGAATATATAAGCATTCATTTGAACCCCACCTCATTTAATATAACCTCCTTTAGCCTGCACACATGCCTTCAATCGATCCGGAAATCGTGGGACTGTTCGCCGCAGGACTTCCTGATCAATTTCAGTCCAGGCTTTCTCTAATGAATTTGTCAGCGACTCCAGACTGTGGTGTTGAAATGCACAAGCCTTACTCTCTAAAATACTCCAAATAGAGTAGTCCATTGGATTCAAGTCTGGGGAGTATGGTGGCCATTCTTGAGATGTAATGAATCCAGAAAAATTGTCTTTTATCCATGTTTGCGTTAATTTTGCCATGTGGGAAGGTGCAGAATTTTGCTGGAAAGTCCAGTTTTCATATCCAAATGTATCTTGGGCCCAGGGAAGAACATGTTCATTTAAAATGCTCCGATAAACAACCTGGTCAATTTTAACACCCTCTTCAACGAATATTAGAGGGGTTCTGGCATTAGCGGAAACTCCAGCCCATACCATAACGGAAGCTGGCTTTTGAACTCGGCCAACAGTCCTATTTTGTTGCGATGATGATGTTAGCCACATTCGGTCATTTTGCGCATTGAAATGTTGTTCAACCGTGAAAATTTTTTCATCTGTAAACAAGATATTTTCAACATTTTTTAACACGGAGGAGCGTAGCAACGCCTTGCATCTTTGCAGTCGCAAATCTTTCTTTTTTTGTGTCAGATCTTGAGCTTTTCGGAGCTTGTACGGCTTAAGATTAAGCTTTGATTTTGCAATGATTCGCACTGTTTCACGGTTTACGAATATTTTCCTTGTCCATTTTTATGGAAATTTCAAAATGTAATAACAAAAATTCAAATGAAATTAAAAGCAAAGCCAATGATGAATGAATTTGTTTTTTAAATTAAAGTACCGGTAAATGGCAAAGCTTGCTGCAGAGTATTAAACTTGCGTCACTTTACAATTGTCACCCTGTATAATTAGTGCCTTGACTACTGCTTATCTCTGATGAGCTCTGTTGAAGATCCTTCGCATTTAAAATCTAAATGCAAATAATGTAGAACTCTTGATGATAAACATTATAACTTACTTACTCCTCCATTTCAGCCTCATAAATGAGGTTTAGAAGCTCCATTTTAGTATAATAAAATCTCATTAGGGAGATTTAAGTTATCGCGTGTTATTTTTGCGGCGCGACACTCGCGATATCAAATATTTTAATTATGTTTAGTTTTAACAAAAGTCGCAGTTGCTAGCTGAATCTTTTGTTATCTTTCGCTCTTTCTCTTCTTATTTGCCGATATCCACAATAGTAGATTAGTACCATTTAGTACTAAATCATAAAGTATATATTTTCGGTCGTTTTTTTTTTCAGTGATACTTTTTTTTGTCTATGGTCCTTTTTTTTATTTTTATATTTAAACGAAATGTTTTATATTGCGTGCTTTTCAACCCTAAATATTTTAGTTGGCAAATTGGTGTTTACAAGTTATTATTTTTTGCTCATTCGAATTATTAAAGCGATGTACGAGAATTCTGAGAATGAATTTTACTTTAGTAAATTGTGTGGTGGCTCAGTATTGAGTAACGGATATCAAACATTTCTAAGTGGCTGTTCTACTTCTATCTCTCAGACAGGCGTTCATGCTTGCGCCCGTGTGAACAGCCAAAAAGAGCATAACCTTTTTGTTTCATTTAATACTTTTTTTTGGCGAAACTGCGCCCAAGTCTCCACTGAAATATTTGGCAACGCAGGCATTGCCATCCGTTTTTCTTTTGTATTTTTCGAGCAATGCAGTCTGCACATTTATTCTTATTTGAAATTTTGGTTTATTATAAACTAAAGCTGCGGTAGTTTTTTTTCCATAAAATTTATAAAACAAAAGCGGGAGTGACGGGGACAAAGTACTGGTTCTAATTACTGTCGTGACTTTCTAGAGGAGGGGCTGCTGTTTTTCTCACCGTTAACATATACCTAAGTGCGGTGAGGTTATGATTTCTGCCAGATCTTATGTTATCAAGAATCAACTTTTTGACCCAATACAAGGGTTGGTAAAGGGTCAATAAGTTCTAGAAATATGTTGCTCATAAAATTTTACTATAGATTACTGAAAACAAAAATCTGTAAACGTTATTTTTTATTAATTCTGTGGCAGTAATGAATAACAGCTAAACTCAAAAGTCGAATAAAAACCTGCTGCGTATTTTTTATTATAAATCCCAAAATGTTGATAGTTTTTCAAAAATCTTTGCAATTTAGCAGTCTCCATAGTTCTTTATTAATTAAACTCCAATAATTATGTAAGAACTTTCAATATTTTGGGTTATATAATGAAAAATACGCAACAGGTTTTTAGTCGACTTTTGAGTTTAGCTGTTATTCCTTATTGCCACAGAATTATGCATTTATATCTTCAACGGTGCGTTAACCCTTTAGCTTCTTCCTTATAGGACTTCCTGCTTTTTCAACATAAATTGCCAACTGAACAAAAATTAGCTATGATGCGGAGATAAAAATTGCAATTGTAACTAAAGTTCATTTTGCTTATTTTTAGCGATGAAGTTATACCAATTTTCAGTTTCGCGGGGAGTTTAGTTTCAAACGAAACTTTTTATATCCAGCCCTTAAAAGCGTTTTGAATATTTTGGGCTTCTCTAGTATTTAAGTTGAGAAAATAGCATAGAAAACTATCAACAACCATAATGAATTTAGTTTCTGAACCTTTACATACTTTCTGCTGTTGCAATTTTCAAACATTTTCATTTCGAAACATGACACAATTTAATCAGTAATAAAACGACAAAAACTTTCAGTTTCTTTGCCATGCACATTACTTCAATATAATATTGTATATGAAAGAGATACAAAAAAAAAACTTCAAATGTTACCAAAAATCGTTAATATATAAGTAAATACTTATATAAATGTATGATTGTGAGTTTGTATGAATAGCTGCTGTGTTTAGTCCTATCCTAATTTCAAGTACTATATGTACTTATGTTGTAGTTTTTCTATATTTGTATGTTTTTAGTTGTATCATTTTCATTTTGTTTTTATGTAAGTTGTTTGTTTTTTTCCTATCTCTCTCACTCACTGTCGTGTTTTTTTTTCCCTTTTTTTTGTGTGTGAAACATTTAATGTGAATGCGACGTGCTATGAATTTCTAATATTATTTATTTTTTTTTTTTTTTTTTTGCAGCAATGGATATGTGTGTGTGTGAAGAATCAGACTGGCAGACTGCCTGACCTAAACTCATATAAAATGTGAATTTTATATGAGAATGTAATTTACAAAAACATGCATGTGCATACATATATGTACCATACACATAAGTAAGTATGCATGTATTCATGTGTGTGTATGTATGTGTGTCTGTTTGAATGTGTTTCACTTTGATAAAACTTACAAATAACATTAAAGCAGCAAAAACAAAAATTGACGTTTAGTTTTGAAACTAAAAGTGTAAGAAAAAAATAAAAACAAGTTTACTATCAACGAACACACACACCCACACCCGCACACACATAGAAATAAATAAATAAATACATGTATGGGTGTGTGTGTGTGTGTGTGTGTCACAGCGTTTGTCCCTTTGCAATTTTATTTATAGCGTAAATAAGTATTTTCGTATTTTTGTATGCTCTGCACACAGACACACACACACACACACATACACGCGTATATTACCCAACGCAAACACATATTAAGTATCCTTAAAGCGTGCAAGCAAAAAGGATAATTAGAGTTCTCTCTTGCGCTTCGCTCGTTTGCTTCTTCAATTAATTAAATGTATTTTTTATATAAATTTGTACATGTACGAGTGCATATTTTTTTTCTTTGTATCGCTATTTTTATTTTCTTTATTTTTTTTATGGCCCTGTGAGAGTATCCCTCTGTACATATAGAGTGTGGGTAAATTCTATATCTATATGTGTGTGTGTGTGTTTGGTTTTGCATTGCGGTTCCTAATTAAGATTGATTAAGACTCTGCGCATGTACGCGTAAATGAAGTGCACACGTACAAATAAACACAATCACATACATATAAATATACATGCATACCGCTCATTTACACACTTACATACCCACATGCATAAAGAGAGCGAGAGTAAAATACCATGACCACGTAGTACATGTTATGCATGAGTGGCATTGGTCGTTGGTGGCGGTGGTACCTGTCGTTGTTCGATTTAATGGTTGTATGCATCGTGTGGTTGTTGTTGCTGTTACGGTGGTACGTGGTCCTGACATTTGTTCTTTGCGCACCATCACCAACAGCTACCGACTAACGGTTTTTTGCTGTTCTCCCTACTACACCTGCTCTTGTTCAGATAAAGATAAATTGTTTATGAATGACCTTAAATGTGCAATTATTTGTATTATTTAAAAACACATTAAAACACTTTTAGCACTTTTAATTACAACTTATTTTTCATATGGGAATATTGCGCATACAGGCACACATACGTTTGTTGGAATAACAATTGCATTACACAAATTAGCTCGTTTAGGGATAGCGAACAGAAAAATTATAGCAACAGATGTAATACTAATTTAATTAGTAACTTTTATTTTAGGTAAAGTGTAGGGGCAAATTAGGTGAAAGCGGCACCCTTGTATATTTTGTCTCATACATTTTTTTAAATAAAAATATAATTCAATACTACTAGTATTGAGTAGTGGATCAAATATCTCAACTTTTTCCCATAACAACCTTTGATTTATGTCTACCCGTTTTTTCACCATAATCATTTTTCTGGGACTAACCCGACTCCCCCTGAGGTGATTCGGACTCTAACCACTTTTCCAAAGTTCCCCAAAGAAAAATTCAATAAAACTTACAGATTTTGAAAGAAGAATCATTTAATTTAATTTTTGTATCAATAAACTCGGCTTAGTGGCCGATTTTCCGAAAAAGCTGGCCAATTTAAATCCGTTCAGCTTTTAGTTAATAAAGTCTGTTTTTTGTCAAATTTTATGTAATGTAAATCGTTTAACTTTTGCAATACTTCGTATTTTAGGTCTTACAACTTTCATCTCTCCTTAAGAAGGCCCTGCACTTTCTTGGTTTGGAGAAATCGATTTTAAAAAAAGTGTGCTATTTGAAAGTATTATATTTCAAAAGTATTTGGCAAAAATTTTAGAGAGAAACTCTAAGTACTATCGTAGATATAGAACATTATAGCGGCGAGTGTCAGTCAGGCCAAAACAGTCGCTCAGCGCTTCGGCTTCCCTTTTGGTCGTTCAGAAAAACTTAGCTATGCCTTCGTCCAGTACCTCCTGATTAATAGCTCCGGTCTGCGATTGTATCGGCTACCGATCTTTGCGTTATGAAGATGCGTCTCTTGGTCTTATTGGGAGGGAGGAAGGTCCGTTGGGATTCGACAGTGCATTTAAAACCCGATAACCAAATTGAACCCGTTGTTCTCAAAAAAAGGTTTTTGCCATTGGCACGTACGATCTAAAAGTTAAACATGTTTGCCTATACAACAATGGCCCCACGACATAATAGAAAAAAAGTTTGGTTAATTTTTTGTTCAATTTGCGACGTTGTACTTTCGAAAAAAGTCCAATTTTTGAGAAAACTAATTTTGGCTGTCAGCCATTTCGTGAATTATCGGTCAAACGAAATAATAGTAATATATCCTAAGACCATAGTCATAATTTTTGTAAGTGTTTTTTTAGTCCTTCCAGTGTGCCGCATTCGTGCGATGATGATTTTCAAAATTTATCCATCTAACTAATCACCAATTGCATTTGGAAATTTTTATTGAACACGATTTTTATTTAATCTTTCGAAAAATGAAAAAAAAAATCTTAAAAATTCAAAATGTAACCATTTTTTTTTTTCAAAATCAAAAATAGTTTTGACTTTTTTTTTGAAAAGGAAACATTTTTTGTTTTTATCTATGTCAAAAGAAAGCCCATGTATTTTCCTTTGAGAACTTTGAGTTTTATCTATCAAAATGAACGTCGAGTAGCTTGGTACCCCGGATTTATCAGAGCTCAATCGATTTTAAGAGTGGCTTCCCTTCAGATGAAATCTCCCATGTGGGAAAAGAATTCCGGAGTCAGAAAGTACCTTACTATTAACCTACCAGTTCTGGACCGCATTAAAATAACATTAACCTTGAATTTGATTGAAAATCGGGGAATTTCTCGAGGGCTATCGGGGAGACAGAAAAAATGAGTTGGCATCCTGGTATCCAAGTGTATAGTTTTATCACAGTAGACCAATTTTTTTGGCCATTGGAAGCTCAGTTTTTCTGAGCACTTTCCTTTAACCTAGCTTTAAGCCTTCTGCGTAACGGTACCAGTACGTCATACAGATAATTTTTTTAAATTTCAAGGCAAAATTCCATTTTGTATCATCCCATTGTCATTTCAATCGGATTAAGATCCTTAAACTGCAGAACAACCCAAGATTCAACGATTAAATTAGATTTGGATGCACGCACGAGAGCCATAATTCTTCAGAGCATTCTGTTGAATTTTAAAGAGAAAAAATTTAGTATAGAGAGGAAAATAAAGACAGAAATTTTTTTCGAAACTCATTGAGTAGTTGATCCATTGCACAAATTCTGCGAAACTGAGGCCAGCAATTGTTTCTGGTCTTTTGGATTTTTCGACGAGCCACTGTTGGTAAATTTATCAGCACCAAACATTATTCGGCACAACGTAATATCTTGGAACTCATAAAAGACACAACTTGTTTAGTCTAGCACCGCTTTTAAGTTTAGCTTTACAATTGCTTACGATCTTCATAATACTGTCGGGGTTTTTAGAGGCTTCAGTACATTCTAACTGTCACTGTATATATATGACCAAACCGCATTTCCTCGGCATTCGTTTTCGAGTGAGTATCAAGCAAACTAACAACCTAAGCTTGAGTCATTATCATCCAAAAAAATATGATCTTGCTCGAGGCTTTGAGGTAAAAATCTAGGAAACATCTCTTGAAACGGGACCAAATGGATTCAATCATAAACAAACCATTTGCACTATCGTATTAGCAAAAAGATTTTGACTACAATCAGACCTCACAGAAGCGTGATCATTCATTCATCGTAACTATTCTATTTGGCATTCTCACAGTTAATATTTTCAGCATTGATATTTATACAAAAATAGTTAAATTACTTCAAAATAATGTCATCCATTTACAATTTTCACCTCACTGCCAATAGAAATTTATTATTTTGATTCACTTTGAAATATTTTTTAATTAAAATGTCCTTAGTGTGTGATTTGAATTTTATAACCATTCCATTCTAAATACGAGTACCTACCAACACAAACCAACAAATATATTTCACAATAAAAATAGTTCAATATGGCAATGACAATAACCACATCGTTAATTCCTTTTTACAAACTATCTCTCGCAAATCCCGATTCCTTGTGACCACCGCAAATTGACTTCTTTCTGCTAACGTTGCCAATATCTGTTTTTTGTGTTTATTATTTAAAATTTTTTTTTTTCAGTTTTTTCCTCTATTTTCTTCTTTACTTTGTTTTTTTTTTTTTTTTTTAATCACGCGTGCGCGCTCGCATATGTTCACAATGGGTTTCAATTTTCACACAGTAAAATAAAAAAAACTTTTCCAACGTTGCACCACACGCTGGTTTCACTGCCAATTCACGCAGCACAGCGTTTTCCCGTTGTTCAACATTCGACCGGCGATTGTTATTGGCGTTAACGTATGTAACGTAAATACAAAAATGTTGGTGCACTTTTTATCTTTCTTTTGACAGCTTTGGTTAACTCCAGAGCAGTCTGCAGAATGAACTCATACGCTACATACATCCATACGTTCAATAATAAATTCCCAATATGACCAGGAGTGCATCGTAATTCGTACGTGATAAATTAAGTTTAGTTTATTTTTTTGTTTGTTTTCGTTTCCGAGAAATGGATAAAAAAATGCAGTCTGGCAACTTTAGGTGCACTAAATAACCAACCGAAAAAAGAATAATTTTATTTTTATGTTGTCTGTTTAAATTACATACACATATGTTCTTTCATATATGTGTGTGTGTGTGTGTTGTAACAGCTGTAAGTAATTTTTCTGCCAGAATTCCGTTATTCATATAAAACCTTTAAGCTTTTGATATGTGAAAAGTACGTAACTTTAAACATACATATGTTGTGATTATAAGGAAATATTTACGTGATTTCTGTTTTTTTTTTAGTTTCGCTTTGTATCAGGAGTAGCCTGTTGGTAAGATTCCTGTTCCGTGGTGAAGCCAGAAGTTGCAAGCCCTGCGGGTTGAGTCGAAAAAACTTATCAACAGAGCTCTCAAGACTAGTCTTGATGAGCACTGGGCTCTTTATCTTCAAAAGCAGAAGGAATATAAAAAGCTAATTCGAGATTCGAAATTTTTGCAGCGGTATTGAAACCTTGTCTGAAACAGCTAGGCTGGCGAAAATCCTCAAAAAGAGTTAAGCCAACCGACCCGACTGTGTTCACTCAAAAAATCTGATGGCACTTTCACGAAATCAAAAGAAGGTTGGAGGTTGGTAAAAGTTGTATTCATTCCAAAAATTGAAAAGGAAAGACGAATCCCTATGAAGTCTTTCTTACAAAAATGTTTTGGTGTTATTCTTTTCACCAAGAGAAGGAAAATTGATGGTCTCATTTTACCAGTACTCAGAGGAATCACTATTCAGCTATCCCAAGAAGTGAAATATCTAGGAGTCATTCTATATATCAAACTTCTATGGCGTTCTCATGTTGAGCTAAAGATATCCAAGGCATTGGCAGCTTTCTGTCAATGTAAGGCTATTTTTGGCAAAACATGGGTTCTATTACCTTATAAAGTCTTAAAGCTTTATAAAGCTATGATCAGACCCATAATCACCTATACATCTATAGCCAGGTGGAGCAGATGTAATGTTGACAGCGTTTGGAAAATTCTTGCCAGACTTCAAAGAACTGTGGCCATTTGTTGTACGAGAGCTTTTCCGACAACACCAAGCCTATCCTTGGATACATTGCTCAACTTACCACCCTTTGATGTTTTTCCCAAAGGAGAGGCTGTCAAAGTCATCTGTAGGCGTAAACGCAATGGATATTGGTATGACACTTGCTGGGATATTGGTGACATTGTTGAAGATACTAATTTGGACCTAACAGTTCTGTCAATGCCATCCGATACAATGCCAGCAATTCCAGTTTTAAAACAGCGCTATACAATACAAATTCCAGAGGCCCAAAGTTGGTTTTTACCGGGACCTGGGCCGGTAAGCGCATTTTTACTGGCTTCAGAACAGAATTCGGTTCGGGTTCTGCGGTCTTCATTGAAAATGATGGAGTGCACCTTAACTTCTCTCTTGGTTTGTATACTTCCGTTTTTCAAGCAGAAATTTTTGCAATCATCAAGACAATGGACCATGTCATTGATAATGGTTGGTGAGAAAGAAGCATCTGTGTATTTAGTGACAATCAGGATGCACTTAAATCCTTGCTTCCAGACTTGGTTGTGTTGAAAAACACAATAACCTGCTGTTGATATTGGTTCCTGGACACTTAGGAATTTCAGGAAATGAGTCGGCTGACTTTTTGGCCAGAAAAGTTTCGGAAACTGGTCTCCTGGGCCCAGAACATGTACTCTCTTTTTCGTTTACAGCCATTAGGACCTCCATTAATGAGTGGGTTAATTCGACCCACAATCGTAAATAGAAGAAACTGAGGGGCTGACAAAGACCATGTTACCTGTTATCTCAAAACATCTAATAAGTTGCCGAAAGGAGCTACATTTTTGTAGTTCCCTCAAAATGCCTTTGAATTCGGAAGCAACAAGTATAATGTACGAAATATTTTTCAGTAGAGGAGGTTATCGCCAAAACCTTCTTGGGTCCGGTTCCTATTTATTATCAGTTATCAGTCAGTTGAATCCAGATACTAAGTATATTTTGTTAAAAAATACCGGAAATTACTACAAGTTGGCATTACTTAATAAACTTATTAGTCATATAAAATTTTTTGGCACGAACTGCCGCCCACATTGTATGCAGCTGTTGATTACGTTAATCGACTTCAAGTGTGCTCTTCGATTTTTAAAATATCAAAAAAAAAAAAGGGACCCAAATTTGGTACTGTCCAGAAATTTTCTTTTGCTGACTCGTTAAACATGTTGAGTTAGCTTTGTCGAAAGTATAAGCATTAAGCCAGGGCGATTCACCACGACGTCGAAATTATGATACCTCTTGTCCTTACGAACAAAAAATCCTTCTACGACATAGGTCTAAAAGGAATTTCGAGGCTCCGGAACTTGATTTTTATGGAAAATTTTCATTTTATATAGAATTTTTAAGACACTTGGAATTTTTGTAATTATTTCTTCTGTGAAAATTGGTACTCGGGGGGCTTTTTCGTACGAGAAGTTCATTTTTAATATTTATTTTAACTTAGGCGTTCAATAGGCGGCGCTATTGAACATTTTTCAAAAATTATTTTCGGTTTTGAGTGCTAATTTTATCCAAAAACACAAATTTTTCTTTATTTTCTTACTTCATTCATTTATTACACTGTGCAACAGCCAAAATCGGACTGGCGATTTGGCATATAGTTTTAAATAATTTGGAGTCGCTGATGTCGAATTTGAAGATCATTTTGCTTCATCACGTCAGGTTTTCGAAATAACGATGCATGAAATCATGACAATGGCTTTAATAAGACTGTTGGTGTCTATAGAAAAATTCTTTAATAGAAAAAGAAGCACATTTCTTGTGAATACAGAATCTTCCATCTAAGCTCTATACCGGAAATTTTTGGAGTTTTTTAAGTACAGCTTTGAACAATATTGCCTACAGGCGAAAGGAATGATAAAAGTATTATAGTGTGTTTGAGAAAAAGTTTGTTTATCAAAAAGTATAGGGGGTCCTAGAACATCAAAACACCCTCCACCCTTTTATTCATGAAAAAATGACCACACAAGGTATGAACAGTACAAAGAAATTAAAAAAAAAATAATGGTCACCAATAATGGTAAATGGACCCCAACTGCTTTTCGATGTGGAACAGCTTTGCTTTCGTTTACCCGGTATAATCATATATCGAATAGAAGCTTCATATAACACCCCAAAGGGCGGGTAAGGGGGGGGGAGTCTTTCTGTCTAAGTAATTTTTTTCTCCCTTCCATAATAAACAACTTTCTCTTAGCTATGAGACATGTACAAAGTAAAATAAAAAAAATTTTATATTGGTCCCACGTATACCAAAATTATGGGTTTCGGCCCCCATATCGGGGATCTCAGACGTGTTAGAGAAATTCTGAGTACAAGGTCGGGTTCCGCGTCCCCAAGTTACCCTTAAAAAGTTAACCATTCGACGCTTGAAATTTACTGTTGCACTGTGTAATTACAAAAATTTCAAGTGCCTTGAAAATTCTATCTAAACCGAACATTTTCCATTGAAATTAATTTTGGACCTATGTAGTGAAAGAACTTTTGTTCTTAATGACAAGAGGAATCATAATTTCGACGGTACGGTATCGAAAAATTTTAATCTATACAAAACGCCCAGGCCTAGTTGTGCAAAGTATTCAAAGAAGGACGAAAAATGGTTGAAAGATTTTTTTCACCTATATACAAACGAGTCAAGTCCCACCAAAACTCTGAGTAATAGCTTGTGTTGACCTACGCTAATCAGTTTTTGTTATGTTTTCAATTATACCGGTGAAATTTCTTCGTTCTCAACTCTAATTATTGAACTTTTTCATAACCATATCTTAATCCCACAAATGGCTCAGAAAAAAATGCCTAAAAATTTATATTTTCAACATGCATAAGTAGAAATTAAATAAATAATTGTTAGCCATTGTGGAATTTATACCAACTCTTAAACATACTTTACTATTTTATTGCGAATTAAAGTGTACTTTTAACAATTGCGCATTTTTTCTGCTATTTTTTTGAAGTGCAAAATAAATACTTATGCATAGTGTACTTGCAGTTAACAACAACAACAACAACAATGAAAATACCACAATAACAAAAACAAATAATTGAAAATGTAAGTTTTACCATAGAGCTTACTAAAAATGTCATTTCTGCTCTTAAACTTTACAACAGCCAACTTTACTCTACGGTCACTTATTAAATGCACAGCCGTAAAGTAGGCAGCAATTTTTGAAATTAATGCAAAAGTCAACCTGATTTTGAGCCACCTTCCTCCCATTAGATAGGATCAAAAGAAGAGAAAACCGCAGCCGCAAAAAGCACAAAAAAAAAAAAAAATAGGAAAATGGTTTATAAATCAGCTGGAAAAGAAAAAGAAGAAGAATATTGTAAAGAGTATTATAATAGTACTGAGGTAAGGTATGTAAGGTAAGTAAAAATAGTAGTAAATGCCAACAATTTGCTATTTAATTAACAACGTAAGGTAAAATTGTGAAATGAAAACAAACAAAAAACAAAAGTAAAATGCAAAAAGCGAAACTGAACACGCAAAACTATTTTCCCCACAAAAAGCAAAAGGTAAAGTAAAGAAATATATATAAGAAGAAAAGCGAACGCAGAAACTTCAAGATAAATAGATGAAAAAAGTAAAACTTATGCTGCAATTTCAAAAAGACTTCAGAGAGAACTGAGAACAGTAACAATAACAACAATAATATGTAGTATAGGCATTGGCAGTTGCGATGTAAACCACTAAACGTTGCGTATCGTAGCGTACAACTAGTGCCGCTACTATCGCCACCACCACTGCCGCCGGTTTGCAGTTTACATTGCAATTGTGGTTACAGGTGCATCGTCGTTTCGTTGCCGTCATCATAGTTACAGAATATCGTCAGCCTCACTGGCTCGTTGGTATGCTTGGATATCCCAGCCACAGCAGAATAACTAGAAATGGAATGTGTTGCTGTTTCATAGAAACAGAGTTGCATGTGTATGTGCGTACAATATGCGGCGAACGGTGCAAATGGAGGCGCGTCACCAATGAAATGGTACCAGTTTCAGTTGTTCTGCATGAAACTTTGTGCAAATTGTTTATTCTGTCGCGCTCGGTAAAAAGTTTTCGCATTAAATTATAGTTTGCATCGAGATTCTTCTGGTAAAAATATGTAGTTGCAAACAAACGAAAAGTTAAATCGCTCTCGTAGATTTGTGTAAATTTTGTGAGCGTTAGTTAAATTCCTTTTTAATTTCTAACTGTTTTTACTGTTTATTGCTTTGAAAGAAGGTATATTTACCTATTCCAACTTGCATGCTGGTTTGGCCTAGACAAAACTACATTACAAATAAATGGGTACAATAATTTGCTAATTATGCATTACTCGACAAAAAAGAATTAAATTTAAGGCCTCTAAATTAGCGAGGTTTGGACAAAGACTCAAATTCTAAATCGACCACTGAATAACATAGTGAACAAAAGGAAAAGTTCTGGGTAGTGTTGTACCTTTGTGGAGATAAAATTTTTGAAATATTTGGAAACAAATTCATCAAATTTTCTTATTAGAAAATGATGTAACCGTTCATTTGTAACAGTTTTGTCTAGGACGAGCTACATAGTTATAACTTAGTCAACCAGGGTTCGATGAAGGACTCACGAGTCTTAAGCTAACGACAACAAATGGAGTACAGCTGTATACTTATTCTTAACTGAAGGCATTTTATTTTAATAAATGTAAAATTGGACTCTGGACCCGGATCTAGGTATCAATCGAGCCTCTTTAAATGAAAAATTAGCTAAAAGTCTCAAGAGCACGCAATTGTAGGAAGTTTCACATGCTCGGCTCCATTGTTCCCTCACAAGGTTGATAATTTTCTTCCATTGGATGTGAGGGTCGCTGTAGCCTAGTGGTTAGTGTGTTAGACTGCTACGCAGAGGTGCCCGGGTTCATATCTCGGCACGCTCAAAAAAATCAAAAATAGAAAATAAAAATTTTTCTACATGGCACCACCTCTTGGCTGACAATGGCAAACCTCCAAGAGTAAAAAAATGCCTATGAAAAGCTTTTCACTTTGCCGTTCGGATTCGGCATAAAACTGTAGGTCCCTTCCATTCGTGTAAAAATATAACTCACACAACATGAATGGATGCGAAAAGCTCGGCCTTGGCCCTCTATGGGCTGCTGTGCCATAATAGTAGTAGTAGTAGGATGTGAGGGTTATGGGATAACGAACAAGATTTGTGATCCTGAGAAAGTTTTCCTTTATAAATATCCACGTTTACTAGGGTTGGTTGGTTAAATTGGTGTATCGAACTCGAATAGTGCTTGCGAATCGTTTTAATACCACACCTGCAGTTGATTGTTAGTGTAAGTGGTTTTTGGTACGTATATTCGGGTACCCGAAAGTGGTATTACCCGATCTCATGGATGCCCGTTCAGTTCAGCCAATGAATACCCAAAAACTATGCGGGTATTGAAAAGTACGGGTAATACCTGAAATCAAGTACCCGATATCAACGGGGGTACGAATAACACCCGAGAATACCGGGAGCTCTGATATCCGGGTTCAACCCAGGAAAGTGGGTATCAAGAGCACTAGTTTTTGGCCTTACAAGAGGATCGTATTCATTCTGATAGACCTACGAAGTTTGTTAATTCGTCCGTGGATATTCCAGATAGTTTGCCGAGATTGCTGAAGTATGGTACCCGAGAATTGTTTGGTTCAATTTTACCGGTATACATGCACGACAAATATATACATACATGGTAGATTTTACAATCTCTTGCTTTATATGATTTTTTCAATCAGTCTACTAGCAGACGGGTACCCGGAATTTTGGAGGTATCCGCGAAAACGGGTACCCAGACCATAACGGATGCCTATCAAAATAGTTCCCAGATTATACCCCAAAATCTTGAGAGCCCGGATATCCCGGGTAAGCGGGTATCACTAGTTTTTGGCTTTACGAGGTGATCGTATTCAACCCGATAGGCTTTCAGAGTTTGTTTTTGCGTCCGAGGATGTTTCAGATACTCCAGTAAGCTACAACAGTGAATTTTGTATGCGATTTCTCTTTCAGTGACTAGCTCGCCAATAACTGCCGTCGAACTTGATATATGCTTGTAGCTTCACTATAACTCTCTGTTAGTCCTGCACTTCGATTTAATGAACGAAGGCACGGTCGAAAATTAAAAATAAGAAAATCAAGTTTTTCCATAAGAAAAGCTTTTCATTTCGTCGTTCGGCTTCGTGTACAAATTCAACGCACACAATATGAATGAATGCAAAAAAATTATCTCCACGGGCTGTTATTCCGTAAAAGAAGTAAGAAGCCCGGGAAGCCTTTAGTCTGAAAAGTTTTAAACCTCAAGTGGCTCTACAATTTAGGTAGGATGGCAACTTTATCTTCTTTGGCTACACATGATTATGCAAAAATGTTAACGAACTTGTAAAAAGAGCAAGCAGTACAAATGACGATGAAAATTTTTAATTAGCATCTTTTTTTGTTGTTGGGGGCAGACAGTTGATCGAAATACGTATCGAGATGTTCTGGGAACAAAGCCCCGACAGCCAATGGGAACAATAAAAGGTGATTAGATTCAGCGTCTCACAATGGAAAGGCCTGTAAATTAGATAAAACGAAAATTTACACATTGCAATGGATTGTCAAAATGCTTAACCCTTTAGTTCCCCAATTTTTGATTGATTTAAAAAAAAATTGGCATTGATGAATTTTGATCTAAAAAGCATAAATCAAATCTCAAAAATCTAAAAAATTTAATGGGCGTGGCTTTATGAATCCGGAAAGGTTGAATGCCAAAAAGAATTTGTGTTTGAAAACCTTTTTATCAATTTGTTTTATGTAATTAAATATTTTATATAAAAAACTCAAAACCCTAGCTATTCACAGCTATTTTTTCTATCTAGCTACTATGACCGGAAGTATTTTATTTATTTTTTTCACTTTTATTCATCAAATTTAATTCAATCAAATTAATTCATTTTCCGGTTTTTCACAAATTTTTGATTTTGGCTGTCGCTAACGTCTGTAATACTCGTCATAACTCATAACTAATGTATTTTTTTAAAAGCTTGGGGAATTCCATAAACAATAATGTAAAATGTAGCACAAAAAACTATTAAGGTGGTAATTACACCCGTTTTGATGAAGGCTGTCTAGAGACACACTTGGGAACTGGAGGGTTATGGTCAGGGGACATAAAACACTACTGTCCGAGTAATTTATGCTGGCGTGCCACCCCAATAAATTTCTGACGACCGGTCATCGGCTCAAGCTCGAAGCATGTGCTTGAACTTTTACATAGCGAGGATCTGCAATAAGGTCACGGGTGTTCACGACCATTGCCGTTTCAAAAATTTACGAGAATTCTCGGACTTCTCCCCGCATGAGGCAAAAGGACAGAATTGTCAGGCAATGAAACGACAGCAAAACACTTATGTTGTGCATTAAATGATCAGATATAAAATCATATATTTTCTTAAAAAAAAAACATTTTTAAATCCAAGTATCAAATAAAAATTTAATCAGTTTAGGAAGAGTTTCAAAAGTGCTAGAGTGTCTGTTAAATCCATGGATCGCATACATCCGAACTTTCGTAGGTTGCCGTATGTGTATTTAAATAGGCCTAGACCGACAAATAACACTTTAATTAATTGAAATCTCCAATTAAAATTGGAGAAATCCTCACGTTTTCCATGAAATATTACAATTTATTTCAAACAATTTTTACTTAATCAATTCTGCTATCTAGTTAAGTTTCAAAAGCTGTAAATGAAAATGAAAACACCAGAAAATTCGCATGACCCAAAATAATTAAAATTGCTGTCTGAATTCACATTTCACTAAGCTTAAACATTTAAGTCAAATGCACTTTTCAATGCCAATTTCTCTTCGTTTTTTTTTTCGCTGTTTGCAATTTTAATATTTGTAACAACAGCTACAACTACAACAAATAAAGTTGGCAAAACATTTTATTACAACTCAACTCTAAATGAAAATTGCAACCAACATGAATATAAATGTACTACATAGCATTGAATGTCGTTGTCATCGTTAGAATATACAAACAAACATACATACATACATACATACATACATACATACATACATACATACAATAGTAAAGTATAAATGTTTAACCTCAATTGCAACTAACACGGCAATTATTTGTTTCAATTTGTTGTTGTTGAAATTGCTGCAATTGTTGTTATTGTAATATTTTTTGTTATTATTGCTACCAAAGTTTGACTTTAATATTAATACAATATTTTTTGAGTAAGTATTATCATGTCATGTGTACTGAAAAAAAAAAAAAACTAAAATAAACATAAAAATTCAAACAGAAATTAAAATTGCATGACAAGTAATTATAAAAGGTGCATGGCAATGTATGTCTATATGTATCCATGTAAGTGACGGCGGGTGCCGTCGGGTGTAAAAAGTTGACTAGCGGGTGAAGAGGAGGCAAGCTGAATTGTATGAGGAAATGCACATTTCAAAAATCAAATGCAAAATAAAGCACAATTTAAATGCATGTCTGAGTTTGTATACATTCATATACCTATACATAAGTATGTATGAGTGTTTGTGTTTTTATCGTTGTAATAGTAGTGAGTTTGTGTGTGTATGTAGTCTATCTATGAATCTACATGTCAACATTTTATGGAATTGCGTGTGTCACTATAATTGCGCGACGTGTGTTGTGTGCTTATATGTAAATATCATACAACACTACAAAGAGTATAAGCAACGAGCGAGAGAGAGGAAAGCGAATGTACAGCGGTTTTTTGTAGTTGCCATAGTGCATACTACCAACATACATATCTACATAAATATGTTGAGCCATTCTTCTATCGTCGTCCTTCGGCCCTTTCGAATCTGTTTACTCGAATTGCGTTGACATGTGATTTTATATTACTACATGTACTCACATATATATTTATGTGGGTGTAGGTGTATGTGCGTGTGTGTTTGTCTGTGTATGTCACTCATGCTAATGTGATTTTATCACTTGTACACTCTATATCCATTGGGCAGGGCATACATGTATCGATAGTTTTCAAAACCTCAAAGAAGAGTGGTGTGGAAATTGATTCAACTACTCCAAAGTTTGATGAGTAGAGAATTTTAATATACATATATGTACTTTAAATGATCTAGTATTTGATTTGTTACTTTTAAATGGTAAGCCAACTTAATAATGAACTGATTTCGTTTATTTGGAATATCGTCATAAATCCTATAATATATGGATACTTTTTCTATTGTATGTTTTCAATAGTCTAGTGGTACGAACGTGTAATCTATCTATTCCAGCAGGATGCACAGTGGCTTTGAAGGTGTCAAGGTTAGGTTAGGTTCGAGTGGCAGCCTTCTGCTTGAAAGCACACTTAAGCATATTTAGGCTCATTGTGATATCACAGTACGGCGCGACTCCCCCATTTACGGATTGGAGAACCATAAGGATTCCATAATGAATCTGGCTATGTCCTTAATATTTACGGATGATAGCTCGGACAGACTAGTGAAGAAAGGTGAGTCCAGGAGTTTTAGTCTCCTCCTGGCCCATCCCTGGCATTCGCACATGAAATGGAGGATTGTTTCTTCCTCCTCCTCAGAGCCGCAGCCCCGACAGAAGTCATTGAATGGCAGTCCTAGTCGTGCAGCATGTCTCCCCATTATGCAGTGTCCCGTGAGCACCGAAGTCGTAATGCAGATGGAGTTTCTGCTAAGGTTGAGTAGCTGTCTAGTTCGTCTATTATCCATAGTGATCCATGTTAGCCTGGTAATACCACAGGTATGCTCCGCTACCCAGGATCTTTTTGCTTCCTCATGGTAGTTTTGCTTAATGGCTAATTTAATAGACGTAAGAGGGACACCAATTGTGCAGGATGGTGATATATCTGTAAGCTGCGAGCCCTGTTTTGCTAACTCGTCGGCATTGCAGTTACCTGAAGGTGTCAAACTCACGTTTAAATTACTTTTTATATAACTGACGTCATACATCCAGTGATAAATATCGACTGCAATTTTTTTTTTAGGTATGTTTATGAATATAAAAAAGTAAGAGATACGCTAATTAATGATAAAAATGTCTGATGATCATCATCTATTCGATTTACTAACCTTTTCATCAAAATGCAAAGTTCGATAAAGTTTTGAAGGTGCAAAAAAATGTTGTTCCTAAAATTAGGATTACTTTAGACCCTTATATCGGTCTAATGGAAATATGGAATGACCCAAAATTTCAGATCTGTAGTAGATATATCCTTGGCTTTAAAACTGCATCAAATCATCAAATTCTCCAAACACAAAAGATCAATTTTGATCACGAGTTTCATATAAGTGACCCCAACGTGCGACGCACAGTGGTCCGGCTTCATACAAAATGCAAAAAAAAATGTAAGGAATCATGTGAACACAATGATTTTTGGCGTGAGCCACTCTTAGATTGTGGGTAGGAAAAAATATGAAAATGGGAGTGATCGGCATTAGTGTTGATTCGATACCCACAGAGTAACGATAATTTTACTCATTACTTGTATCGAATAAAAGTATCGATGCTACCGAAAATATCGGAAAAAAGTATCGAATATGTACTTGTATCGAATACTCGTTTAAAGAGACAAATTACACTTTTTTTAAGTGGCTGTCGAGGAGAACATATAAGCCAGAACGGCCCATTGTGATACCACATGGGTGAACATACAGTTTATACCATTCAACACGAGTTTTTTGCCTTTACATTATGGTTTTGAGATATTTCCACTGGAAACCCATGAATCATATAGAAATGACGCTAACTTCAATATATGATACCTAGAAGGAAAACTAATCAGCAGATTATAGCTTGTTAAAAATATTTTTTATTTCAATGAAAAGGTTTCAATAAACATTATGTTCTACATGCAAGGCCGGCAATATTTTCTAGAACTTTAATACTGTACTGCAATATTTTCATACATTGGAATATTGCAATATGGACTGAAATATTTTGAATATGCATACTGAATAATTCTGCAATAACATTTTGAAATATATTTGGTATTGATTGCTGTAAAATATTTTAAAACGATCCACAATTTTAAATATTGTATAGCAATATTTCAGTTTTTTAAATAAACATTTTTCATAGTATCAAGTATCCGATACTGACCCTTTTTTCCGATACCAATTAAAATAGTTATGGTATAGCATTTAGTAAAAAAAAAGTACTTGAATCGAATGAAAAGTATCGAGTATTTACTTGTATCGAATCATCACTAATCGGCATACTGCCACGCCCACATACTTTACAACAGAAAAACTGAATTAGTCAGCAAAGATATTAAATTGAAAATGATCCCCTAATCATTTTGATAGCTAACTCTAACCCAAAAGTAGGCGGGTCGGTCAACAATCAAGCCTACCTTCTGTAACGAAACCTTCTTTCTTAAGCTGGGGTAGACTCAGCAGATCCAGAGGTTCTTTTTTTTCAACATTTATATTTTACAGGGAACTCTCATTTTCTATTTTGACACAAAGGCACTATATCATTAGTTCACAATTCTTTATTTTCAGTATAAAATAATAAAATCACAATTCAGTTTATATCACTGGGATACATCCGTTACCGGGTTGGGATTTTACTAATTGGTTGTCTAGTCACTGGGTTGCTGGAACACTACAAATTACTCACGCGCACCGAACGCCTTTTCCTTAGGCAGCAATTTCCTCACTCGACTTCTTATTAAAACGAGAGCTATAGCCACAATGAGAGAGAATGCTGACTTCTGTGCTTCTTTCATAGGCAGTTCTTCCTCTTCTTGCGTTTTTCCAGTTCGCCGAAGTCACGGCTGAAAAGTATGGTGTTGTATTTCTGTTGCTCTGCTGCCATTGGTTGTGCTAATCGTGTGACATTTATTTATTTAAATTCTGATCGCAGTATGCTGTGATGATGCCGTTAGATTTGTGTGCGTTGCTGATGGCCTTGATCTGTAGTTGTTGTTTTCAGTTGCATTGTTGCCATGTAAGCTTGACACTTCGTTGTTTTTTGTACGTTTGAAAAACTTTCGATAAATAATTTACAGTCATGGAAGCTTGGCATTGCCTTTTTTTGCTTTTGACATAACTTAAGAGAAATTTTTGCGACTAATGCACGCAGCTTGAGTCAACAGCTTTATAATATAATTAAAATATTAAGTTTAATTCATTTTATCAGTCCTGTGATAATTTTGAAAAAGAAAAGGACATCAGGGGCTGCTATTTTCACCTAAACTACGTCGATTTTTTGGATCCAAATTAAAAATTGAATTGATGTATTCCACCCACTTTACACGTGAAATAATACCTATGTGTACCTAGGAGTAATCACGCGAGGAGAGCGAAAGAAGTAGGAAGAGGGGGTTGTAGTCTGTAGAAATCCAACATAACGGAAGAATTTCCTGTTCTGCGGTATCTAGAAAGATTTCCAAAACACGAACAAAAAAAAAAAATATTTCACCCAAAATGTGATAACCGCATCCGTGGCGTAGTAGCAATTGTTTTGGACTGCTACTCAGGGTACCCGAGTTCAACGCTCGGCAATATCAGAAATCAATAATAGAAAATTAAAATGTCTACTCAGTACTACCTTTTGGCTGGAAATGACGAACCTCACTCCACTGTTTGGATTCGGCATTAAACTGTAGGACCCTTCAAAGCTCGGTCTAGGCCTTTCATGAAGAAAGAAAAACCGTGCCAACCTCCAGGGTAAACCTAAATATTGGTTAAAATTATGAATCAATGTTTTGATAAGAACCTGTACAAAATTTTTTTTAAATTGGACTAAAGTCAGTCACTCCCATTTTCTTCTCTTATAGCGAATGGAGGGCCTAGACCAAGCTTTTTGCATATAATAAGCGACATTTCGGTAAACAGTAATTTAAAAAAAGTAACGGTTATATTAATGTTAAGAAATAAGCATTACAACTCAATAGTTTGTCGATTTTTGTAATTATTTTATAATGGACTTTTGATGGATGTCGCCAGAAAGGACAGTCATATAGTTCTTCCTCATATGATGGCTGCTCAAATAAATTTTGAACAATTCAAACCATATTTTCTACATACGTTTCTCATTACACGAAGAATTTTCCATGGATTAAACCACAGATTTGAAAATTTTCACATTCAGAAATTGAAAATATTTATCATTCTATTTTTAAAAGTCCATTCGTCTTTTTGAGTACCAGTGTACTACTGCAATGTACCGTTGATACAAATCGGTTTTGACCTATTGAAATACGCTTACTAATTTCACTCTTTATTTTTTTTCATTTGGCATTCGCATAAACTTTCCTTTCATCGCAATAATTTGTACAACTTTTTACTTGCTAACACATTGTGGGTGTGTGAGTATGAAAATGTGTGTGCATGTCTTTTTCTCTCTCTCTCTCTCTCGGTCACTATCCTTCTTTCTCTGTATGTGTGTAGAATTTTAGTTTTCAATACATTGTCATTATATTGTATACTCGTATATTTCTAACACAGGATGTGTTCATAAAATGCAACATTAATGTGTGTGCACACAATTTTGTGTATGAAAAAAAACACAAAAATTTGGTAACACTGGCAATGCCAGTGCGCAAAAAGGTTACCACCTCACATAACGTGACTTGCATGTTTTTTTTTTTTTTTGTGTGTTTATGTTAAATGTATGACGACATCTATGCATGGTTGTGTATGTGTCTGTGTGTGTGTTAGTGGGTGTGTTTGTGTACGTTTATCATGGATTCACGTGTACGTGTCCTAGTATGGGTACAATATTCACTATGTCGCGTTTTTTTTTTTTTTTTTTTGTGTCTGTGTCCCTTCTTCTCTTCCCTCTTTACCCTTCAAATGACTGTAACGCTGCAATTATTTGCCCTGGGGCTGCCATGATAATCTACTTTTTATTATTTGGCGTTTCCATGTGAGTAATTTCTCTGAATTTCCTGAATTACTTTGATGATATGTGGTGAGTATGTGTGTGTATTGGTGAGTGTGTGTGCGCTTTTTGTAAGGTAGCAGCATATGAGAATTATAGATATAATATATATGCACACCATTTATGGTATAATTTTTATCAATTTGCCAAGTTTATTTATTTTTTTTTTTTTCTTTAGAATTTCATATGAATTTTTAGGTTTGTATGTATTTGTTTTTGGCATATTACATATTTTTTCACCAGAATTTGCTCTTCTTTACACAAATATAAGTTGAGGTTTACAGTATTATTATGGATGGTTGGCATTCTATGGGAAAATTCTGATGATGCTTTAGAACTGAGATTAAACTCGTTAATTTTACAGTAATGTAAGGATACGAGCGCATATTTGAAGAACTTGAAGAATTTACAGCTATAGTTACTAAACTACTCATAAAATCAAATACAATTTCAGCTTCTTAAACATTTTTTTTTGCATAAATTGCTTTTCAAACTCGAAACTGTTCGAGAATCAGAGCTATAGATGGCAACATTGATCTGTTTATTTTATTTTTAAGGTCAATGCCCTGTGAGACATATCATCCATCTCCAGTCGGCAGGTAGGAGTGACGATTGTTATCTTTCCCCTCTCTCATCCTCCAACCTCTTCCCCCTATACAACTTTTTTCTGGCCAGTACGAATAATGTGTATTTCCATTCTTCTTCCTGATCAAGATCCTGAATGCGAACTTGGAATAGAATTTCTATAAAATCTCATTACTACTTGAAAAGATTTTGAAAAAGAGAGAATCAGTAGCTATAAGAGAGCTAAATATATAGTTAAGATAAAGATAAAAATGGGTAGAGGCATCCAGAATCTTTTTGGTAAAACTAAAAGTACCATAAAAAAGGCAGAGGTAGCTAAAAAACCGAAAGTTAAATAAAGTCCTAAGAAGTGTTAGAAGAAAACAGAGGCTATTTGAAACCAAAAGACTCAGACAGAGCCAGCCAGTGACAATCAGAAGCAAATACCGGTATAGGTAAGCAGTAGCCCTTAAAAGAATACAGAGGTTGCCAGAAACAGCTTAAGGCTATAAAAAGTGTCACTCTAGAGCAGAAGAAGTCTGATAGAGCCAGTTTGAGGCAATCAAAAGTTAAAATGGGCAGTCAACAGCTTTAAAAAGTAAGCAGAAGTAGCCAGAAGATGTACAAAACAACGTAACCAATAAATCGCTCTAGAAAGTGTGAATCAGGAGCAAAAAAATGCTGTGCAAACCTGAAAGGGTCAGTAGGAACCAATCGAAAACAGACAATCAGAAGGTGAAACGAATAATAAGCAGCACTAAAAATAAGCAGAGGTACCTGAGGCAGCCTAAGTGATCATAAAGCTCCAGGCTAGTACGCTGAAAAAAGTTTTGATTCCTGAAATTTTTTTTTTTTATATCAAACTTTCTTTTTCGCTAATTTATGTTGTTCTTATTATCTGAAGTGTAATGGCATGAGAAAAGTAATTAGTAATAAAGTTGTTCCCATATTACGTAACGCAATTTTTTACCAATTTTGACTCCTCCCTGGCCGTAACACTTCGTAACAAAATTTAATTTTTGTGAATTGTGAATTTTTGAAATCATCTGTATTTGATATAAAATCGACGTTACGTATCGCTGTTGATGGCCGCCCTCCCTATGTAACACTTCGTAACAAATTGTCGGACCCCCCTCTCCCTCGCGCGTTACTTAATAAGTGAACTGCCCCTAATTACAAATAAAATACTACAATTTTTTGTGTTAAGTGTCTTACATACTTTCGCAGAATTTACGAAATTAAAAACAAAATAATATTCGGTTAAAACATTACATTAACTCGCAAGGAGCAATGGGGGCAAGAGGTTGGGTGTGTCGAAAAAACTAAACTTTCTTCGCTTTTTGCACGTCTACATCGCCCAATATTGATATTATTCTATAATGCCAAATAAGAAGGAATCAACTATAAACTAAAATAAACTATGCAATAAAACAATACAATAAATAAAAAGAATTTTTGATATGATTCACTATTTCATTGATATTTAAGTATATTCCAGAATCATGTTTGATATAGAAATTATGTGTTTCATACTCTTCATATAATAATACATCTACTTATAAATTCACACATACTGTGGAACCTCACATGACTTTTCAAACATTTTTTTGTATGGGGACCGACCCGATCTAGAGTTTATACAGTTAAAAGATTAACGAGTCATTTACGAGTATACACGAATCCAACTAATATAAAAAATATTGAATTAAAATGATTCTTCTTTCAAAAACTGTAAATTTTGATTGAATTTTTTCTTTCGAAAACTTTGGAAAAGAGGTGGATGTCTGAATCACCTCAGGGGTTGTTGGATTAGCCTCATATTTTTACTTATAGAAAAATGATTATAGCGCTAAAACGGTAAGACATAAATCCAAGCTTGAAATTGAGTTATTCAATCCAAATAATACTAAAAAAATTTAATTATATTTTTATATATTATTATTAGAGACTATGAAACTGAAATCTAGTTGTTCATATTTCATAGCTTGACTTTACTTCATCCATACTTAGCAGTTCAAGATTTGTTAACGGGCTTAATGAAACGTCATTTTTTTGTCAAAGTGACTAAGTCGCAACAATGTATAAAGGGCAGGCAAATCATACGGCCGTTTTGGAACCCGCCACGATTCCTCATCAATGATCTTTGTGATGGTTCTTGCTAGCATTTCAACATTCTATATAAGTGGCAACTGGCTAAATCAGGCCAAAACTTCACTGGCGAATGGTGGTGACGAACAAATGGCAATAGTCGTTTCGAAAGGCACTCTTTGATGTAAATATCAGACGTCATAGAAGAGGATGTCACAAATGCCCAGAATTTGAGACCACAGCTGCAAATAGCCTGCCACACCATTGCTTTCTTTGCAAATTTATCCATTTTTGTGTACATGGATTTTGAGGGTACATTACCACGATTCGTTGCCATATAAAATTTTTGACCTGGAAGCTGTTTAAGATCAAATTTTACGTATGATTCGTCATCCACAATAATGCATGCATTGAATTTGGTCAAAACATTATTATAAAGAAGACGAGCACGTTTTTTGGCCAGCAAATTCTGTTTGTCTTTTCTATTTGGATATTTTATAGTACGATAGCACTTTAGCCCAGCTTTTATTCGTATTCGTATTCAAGATCTTTGCCTTTAATTTTAGGTAAGTGGTTCCCGTTTTGTTCACAACTTTTTTAGCTCTTTCAACCTTAATATAACTCTACATACCGTTCTTTTGGGGATATTTAACACTTTCGCAATCTTTGAACCAGACCACGACGGATTTTCAATAAATTTGTTCACGATCAATTTTCTATTTGCAGCTTCCATTGTGCACACAATCACCAACTTGCAATCAATTAATATGAAAAATTTATCAACTAACGGTAACGGTATTGTAAACAAATCCCAGTAAAAAATTTGCTGTTCTTATGGCCAGGGGCGACGTGGTGACCAAAAATTAAGCAGCAAAGCTAACAAATCAAAAAAATGTAGGGCAAACTACTACAACAAAGAACAGCAGTGGTGAACCTAAAAGCTCAAAGGTATAAGGCTGAGTCCGAACTTATATATGACAAAAATAGAAGTAACACAGGCCTCAAACTTAGTCGCAAGTTGAAGTGAATCATAGTTGTAACTAAATTAAATATAGGCCTAAAAATATGCAATATGATCTAATATGAAATAACTTTTTATGGTGCATTGTTATCCATTGCAATATCATAAATAAAATTACACATAATTTGAATTAAGTATACACCTGCCTATGTACTTATTTATGTATATCGAAAATTACGCTTTCCATGTCAATTTATATAAACACCTGCATACGAGTATATGTAAATTCATTTATCCAAATTTAAATGAAATTTATAGCTTTTTCGTAACCATAGCATTATAGTATCCATTATTATTTGCTACAATGTCATTGGATTATATTTGCTATGTAGTTATATAAAAGCGCGATCAAAATGTTATCCCTTCGAAAATGCTTTCATTCTCATTATTAATATCGCATACAAAACCGCATCAATTTACATCAATTACAGTGAAACAAAAATTAAGTTTATAAAATCAGCTTTATCTATTCTCCTACTGAGTGCAACGCATACTGTGATTAAAAATGGATGGACGCATATTCGTAATTCATATTTAGGCCCATCACATACTGTATGTGCGTACTTAGTTCATAGTCGTAAAATTTTATGCGAGAATAATACCATTTAAAATTTTCCAATGCGTTTTTAATTGACCCAAATTAGAAGCAACTGAGACAAAAACACATGTTGATTATATGCAAATGCATATGTGTTTGTATACAATAGAGATGTAACGAAAGTACGTATTTATGTATACCGAGAGTGAAATAGAAAACTATTGCGAAAATGAATGCTTTTGTAAGAAAATTTTGATTTGATATAGCTTTTTTTCTTATAAGAGTTCCAATATTTTTTTGACACATCTGCGAAACTAAATATTCATCACAACCCTAATAGATTCATAGTATTCTTTCATATACTATGTACATTTACAATAGAAGCTATATATTGTTAAGGCTATTATATGCAGGATACATTTGGCTCCATATGATGCTACAATATATTTTTAATTGTATTTTTCAAGCATAGTGTAAATTTCATTCGTAATTCTAATGTGAAAATATTTAAGTGCAATGCCAAACACACACACACACATAATAATTAGGTTATGTAGAAAAAAGTTTATCAAAAATTTGATATACCATTGGATGACACTAAATTTGGGAAAGTGATAAAATATTGTATGAAAATCCATTAAGATTAGTTAAAAATTTTGGTAAATTTTTTACGATGCACAAATTTGTGAAATTTAAAACTTTTCTGAAAGAAAAAGGTTTGTTAGGAGATAGGACTAGACTGAAGAGTTACAATGTATTCGACATAGTATAGATAATTCTGTAGATTTTAAAGCGTAGGCAAAAGTTTCTTAAGCTATTAGGGATTTGAAACCATGAAATGGGAAAAATTTAGTTTGTCTTGCTGGCGAACGACGTGATGGTACCGAATAAGCTAATGAAAAGTTTACGTCTGAGAAGTGAGCCTTCAATGAGTAAAACTAAGTTAAATCCTCAGCTTACTTCCGAATGCAAGCTTGATAGGTTGTGCCTTTTCAGGACTCATTTGGCAGCCACTACTAGTGATGATTCGATACAAGTAAATACTCGATACTTTTCATTCGATTCAAGTACTTTTTTACTCGATGCTATACCATAACTATTTTTATTGGTATCGGAAAAAAGGGTCTGTATCGGATACTCGATACTTTTGGAAAAAAATTATTTAAAAAACCGAAATATTGCTATACAATATTTAAAATTGAGGATCGTTTTAAAATATTTTACAGCAATCAATACCTAATATATTTTAAAATGTTACACCAGAATTATTCAATATCCATATTCAAAATATTTCAGTCCATATTGCAATATTCCAATGTATGAAAATGCAGTACAGTATTGAAGTTATAGAAAATATCGCCTGCCATGCATGAGGAACATAATGTTTATTGAAACTTTTTCATTAAAATAATATATTTTTAACAAGCTTTAATCTGTTGATTAGCTTTCCTTCTATTATATTATTCTAGCGATTTGCTAATATCATATAGATAAGTTAACGTAATTTCTATATTATCCATATGTTTCCAGTGGAAATATCTCAAAGCTGTGATGTATAGCCTAAAAACTCGTGTTTAGCAGTGCAAACTGTAGGCTCAACCATGTGGTAGCACAATCGGCCGTTCTGGTCTGAGTGTTCTCCTCGACAGCCAATTAAAAAAAGTGTAGGTTGTCTCTTTAAGCAAGTATTCGATACAAGTACATATTCGATACTTTTTCCCGATATTTTCGGTAGCATCGATACTTTTGTTCGATACAAGTAATGAGTAAAAGTATCGATACTATGTGTGTATCGAATCAACACTAGCCACTACCTTTTGAAGGTGCACTTTATTGAGACAGTCTTATTTTCTACGTCAGCAATCAATCTTTTTGATAGCAGGCGGTTAGTATGTATTTATTGTAATTATCAGAATTTTCTATACTCGTGTCAAGAAAAGAAGATTCTTTTAGATTTTCCTTCGAAACAAATCTAGAAATCCAGCCCCACGATTATAGAGTAGGGCTGAACATTACAGCTTTAACCCTTCGGAGGGCGCACAGCGGCAATTTAGCCGCAAATTGTTTATTTTGTGTTTTTAAAATACAAATCATAGTAGCCGACCGCTGCCACTCAAGTGACTTTATAAGTTTTGAGATGCAGCGTGGTTTACCGTTAGCCGTTGGTTTCTGCGTTACATCGTTTAGCTGCTATTTGTGTTTGAAAATTGGTATCTCGCTTTTGCGGCTAATTTGCCGCGGCGCGCCCTCTCGTGAAACAAAAAAAAAATTCAAGGGTAGCTTGATGAAATTTTTTCAAAATTAAAACGATGACAAATAATATTTAAAAATAAATGCTTAAAATATATTTCAATATCACTAAAATGCAATCACTTGTTTTACATATAACGCAACAGTATAACGCCCAGTTCGGCTAGGTTAGATTAAGTGACTGTCTTCGGATCACTTAGACTCATTGTGGCACCACTGGAACTTTTCCTCTACACCCCTAGATCCTCCTTAAACCATCCTGTGGATTTGATAAAGGGAGCTAGTTTCGTTAGCTTCAACCGAGCAACCTCTGCGACACTACCAAGAAAAGCTAATCCAAGCGCGGAAAATCATTTTCTTTCACGGAACTTCCTAATAGCGTGAGTACACAAGATTTGCATTACCCCTTGGTATAATCGCCATGCCAAAAGCTTCGCTGTTCGTTACCAGCTCCCTCATCAGTTGTGATGGTAATGGTCATTATGAGCGAAGTATATTGAGGCCAGTCGGTCGATGGTTTTGCTAGATTACCAACTGAACCTTGTCATGTCTTCGTTACGGAAATTATGGATCATAAAACCATTAAATTGCGATTTAGTTATTATACACGACCTAATCTTACTTACACTACTGGCGGTGTATATCTTATAGTCTAGAGTCCCCAGTTCGCACACTGTCCCTCCACACACCCACGGCTCCTGAATGAGGACAAAGTCTGGCTGGTGTTCTGCCAGACGAGTACAGCCAAAGTTGTCTTACTGTGGTGGTGGTTTACATTCTCGTCAGGGTCTCACCCAGCACTGATCCACACTCTTTACGCTATCGTCGTCACTTATTGCCTCTAGCCCATCTGCTTCGCCCATGATTTCAGATTGGACTGCGGACGCGAGAAAATCAACAGTTTCGGTGTCGGTTTCATAAGTTTTAATCTTCATTTTGCCGAATCCATAACTTATTGCGCTGCCGCATTTCGCTAACGGCGCGAGGGTTTTCTTTGTCAGTAACTGTAACACATGCATCGTGATATGTTTCATTTCCACTGTGTCCTCAGTGTCGTTACCGCTTTCTATTTTTGCAAACCTCCACTCATTCGTCGGTAGTTCTGAATTGCAAGTCCTAAAGATTTGCATAATTTCTAAGGTGTCATCAGGTGAAGCCGTTTCTAAGGTGAATCGTTCTCGGTCGTGAAGGAATGCCTTCCTTATCAACCGTTACTAATTTTGCGCCACGATACACCTTCCCTACTTTCGATATGGCAGCCTGTATAAGTTCCACCGATTTTCCGTCTTCGCAAGCTTTTTTGATTTTGATGTGGCCTTGATATCAACCTGCATCTTTACATGTTGGTGGAGGACCACTATAGCTTTTTATGACCTGCATAAATACTCTAGCTAGGATGGCTTGTACCCGTTTCCACTGAGCCCGTGAGGTACTATTCGGATAAGTAGTTCGAGAAGTAAGGCATTGAAGTAAGGATTGAATATCAATATTCAACCATTCAACTTATTGTATTTTTTTTCTTTTTTTTTTTAATTTTCAGCAACATACAGGGGATGCTCCTAATCATGCAAAGCATTGTGTTGATGAGGTAAAGGGAGATAGATTAGTTGGGAGGGGGAAAGATAGAGAAAATGACGATTCAGGGAAACCTTAAACTTAACAATATCATAGGATTCAGGAAAATATTCGCTGGAAGATTGTTCCACAAACGAACCGAGCGACTGAAAAACGAATTATCTCTGTGTGTACGTAATGCCACAGTCTTCACATGGAATTGATGGACCGTAGTTGAGGATCTAGTTGATCGCGCAAAAGTATGGACGGCTGGGATTAAATTGTAGATATCACGTGAGCATCGTCCATTAAAATAACGATAAAATAGGGTAACACACCCCACATTACGGCGATGCACCAAGGTTGCCAGTGAACTAGATATCTCGACGTTGCCAAAAAGTTTAACAACGCGATTTTGTATACGGTCCAGTAGTTCGAGTAAAGACCGTGATGCTCCTGCCCTCATATGTGAGTTGTACTCCATTTTACGTCGAATAAAAGTTGTGTAAATTGTGCAAAGTTCAGATGTTGAAAAATATTTTTTGCAGCGTTTCAAAAAAAAACCTGCGGAACTCCAGCGTTGATAGCATGCAAATCAAAAGCAACACCATCCAGTAAGATCCGAATAGAGCGGCCACTGGGAAAACTCATTAGCCAACGGGTGAATTTAATACCGACATTATATGCAGATATTTTATATATTAGAGCCTTGTGCTAAACTCTGTCAAAGGCCTTGGAGATATCCAAAGCAACAACCTTGCTTTTACCCAAGAGATGGAGGATTTGGCTCAGCTTCTTTGAAAGATGCGACATTAATCTCCGGTAGAGCGGTTACGTCGGAAACCATATTGATTGTCACTGATCAAGGTGTTGCTTTCGAGATACTTTACAAGATGGGCGTTGATTACACTTGCCATAACTTTCGAAATAGTAGAGTAGAATGGCAATGGGCCGGTAAATAGCGGGGTTCGAGTTATCGCCCTTTTTTGGGACCGGTTGTACTTTGGCAATTTTCCAACATGAAGGGGAATATTTCAGAAGAATAGGAAATATAGAATAAATTGCGCAATGGGGGTGACAAGGTGGTAGCGCACTCTTTAAGTACATAGGCTGAAATTCCATCGTGGATATTGACAAAATTCACTCCAAGAACTTTAATTTTGATATTGTCTTTAAATATTTCTGATATGGAGAAAACGTGAGCGATGATACCTCAGTTGGAAAGGCCGAGTTCTAATTGGCGACGGTTCGCGCAATGTGAAATGAAACATTCAAATATTCTTACAATTGGAAGCCAAAAATTACCGTCGAGTATAAAGCCGCATAAAATAAGTGGGCATTATTCTTTTTTTTCACATACAGGCTTGAGTTGTGGCGATTCATTCTTACAAGTTTGCGAATCTTTCTGTCCCACGACCACAAGCCCTCACCACCGAATACATAGTTATGATTAATAGATTATGAATCTACCAGCTACCGAGTGAAAACTTTTACTGTCTGCCGGACAGTGAATATAAATAAACTGAGAAAAAGGCGAACTCCATGCCATCGCTTACATAGGTAAGCATAAAAAAACGAAGGCTCTTGTACTGTATAACTTCAAATAATTGCGGAAGTAAATTAGTGTTCATTTTATTTTACTTTATTTGGTTAAGGTTCTTTTCTCCACTTTCAACCTGCTTACAACTTGCATATTTGCCTCCTTAATATGTAGATTCAAATGCGAAACTTTTTTTCTTTTTAATACATAAGGAGTGAGATCGAAAAAATCTTAACATATATAAAATTCAATAATTTTTAAACGGTTGATCTTGGAGTTTTGATTTTTTTATTTAATTGATAATATTTTACAAATTACAAAAAAATGTAAGTTTTTTTATACTTCTAACCACTATTTATGAACTCGTGGACCTTTTTTGGTAAGCCTTCCATTAGAGATTCGATAGTTGTTTCAGACACCTTTTTGGAACAGTTTGCCCATCTCCTTTTAAAATCTTCGATATTTTGGGACACCTTTTTTGTGCTCTTTAAGTTTCCTTTC
Organism: Toxonevra muliebris; assembly: GCA_963691655.1. NCBI lineage: Eukaryota > Metazoa > Arthropoda > Insecta > Diptera > Pallopteridae > Toxonevra > Toxonevra muliebris. The sequence continues at coordinate 122,408,500 of OY829326.1, forward strand.
ACAAGAGCCCAATATCTCTCCACTGGTCTTAGCTCCGGACAATTTGGAGGATTGATATTGGCCTCTCTTGGTACAAAAACTATGTTATTACTTTGGTACCACTCCAAAGCTTTCTTGCCATAGTGACATGATGCCAAATCAGTCTAAAAATATATGGACACATTGTGGTCTCTTATGAAAGGAAGAAGTCTTTTTTTCAAACATTCTTTGATGTATATTTCGGTATTTATAGAGCCCACTGTAACAAATGACTTGTTTCTTTTGCCGCAACTGCATTTAGCTTGCCATACCAGGAATTTTTTTAGGAAATTTTGTCTGCTTTTGGATTCTAAATTGTTCTTCGACATTTTCTCGAGCATCACCAACATAAAAATTTTGACCCGGAAGCTGCGTAAAATCTGCCAGTACATACGTTTCGTTGTCCATTATACAACATGAATATTTTTGTATGAAATTCGATTTTAATTTTCGAGCCCTTCTTTTGGCGTCTAAATTTTATGCAGCATTCCTGTTTGGAACCTTTTGGACTTTGTATGTTTTCAAACCTGCATTGGGTTTAAATTTTCGCACCAAATAGTCAGAGCACTGGGCTAGATGTGCTTGGACCAGATGTGCTTGGAGATCCTTTCAATATGCTTTCTATTTTCTTGGCTTTCCCAATATCATGTGGTCCTTGTTTTCTTCCCGAACCAGGTTTCCTATCGATGGTCAAATTTTCCTGAAACTGTTTAATAACATTGGAAACAGTTTGACGGCAGACCTTCAATTCTTTGGCCAATTTTTTGTAGAACCAATTTGGATTTTTTTGAAAATTTTTAATAATTTTAAGACGCACTTCTTTTTCTTCACTCATTTTGATCAAACTCACAATAAATCAACATGTTTGTCATTAAAAATAACAACTGACATATTTTTCAAAGATAACTAGATCAAAGAAATTTTACACCCAAAAAAAATTATTAGGTAAAACGTGTGTTAAGATTTTTTCAATCTCACCATTTACTTTTTATTGAAATTTTTATGCACTTAATATTTACATCAAAGGTTTTGTGGCATTAATATATGTGTGTCCAGTGCACACATACTGCAATGTCCTCTTGATAATGATGTTTCAACACAATAACAACAAGAAATACGAGTAAACAAACAAGCAAACGTGCAACACAATCCTTGTTCCATTTTCTATGTCAACAATGAAAATTTTCAAAACAAACACAACAGAAAAGCAAAAAAAAAAAAAAGGAAAAACAAAAGTGGTTTTCACCTGAAAGCATTTTTCAATTAAAACGCAAATGACCACAAACGACATGAAATGAGGAGAGGGCAAATGAGTCAAATAGAGATAGATAGATAGATGTAAAGAGAAAGAGGGAGAGAGAAAAAGTGAGAGTGTGCTTGATTCTTGCTACTGAGGTCTATGTAGCATGAAACAGTTTTGCATACATATTTGTTGCATTTTCTATTGTTGTTGTGGAGTTGCATGGTGTGCTGGTGAGGAAGTTGAAACTGTCATAAGAGGTGATTGATACATAGAGTGCCATAACTGTAATGAGAAAAATCTGTATATACATTTACCGTTATTCAAGTGACATCCTCGCTGATAGCATGAACAACAACTATGTACAGCAATAATGATACAAATATGAAATACAAATTTGCATTGCTACTGCATCAACGTTTCTCTCTTCGTCTATTGTTACGTACATATTTGCATTGCTGGGCTCTGTGAGTTAGGTTTCTTTATCAGAGCAAAGTTGAGATGAGGGAGCCTTTTAATGTGGCATATTCGAATATTTTCAAGTTTCTAGTTAAAGTGAGTTTTATGTTCCAGGAAAGTGGTGGGGAAGGTGGGGGGGAGGGGGGGAGGGGTACGGGTGGAGAAAATCCCTAGGGAGAGTCCAATTACAAGGCTGAAAAAGTCATCACCTTATGAAAAGACGCCGTAATTTTTTTAGATAATTTATTGTCATCGCAGATTTGACATTTGTGAAATAAAAAGGCAAACCATGGACGGCTTTACTTCTCAAGAATGCCAAATATTTAGAATAGAACACCAATAAGATTATGCAATCTGACCATTCTAGACTTCTTAACACGTAAAGTTAAAGGCCCCAGTAAATGGAAAGAAGGAGAAGTATCTGTGAATGTTTATTTTAAATTCGGAGAACCTGTTCCATAAACTCACAATACGACAGAGAAAATAACTATATCCGTAGAAAAGAGTCCCGCAGGCTTCGTTTTTACGATGTTTCAAGGAGTCAGTAGAGCTGAAAACCCTTACTATCCCTTGCCAGCTTTACCATACGATGTTAATTACGCTCAGGAAATTCCAGTTGAGCTCGAAAAGTTCCTGCCCATAAATGCGAATTAAACTTAATTTTGGGTCGAATATTAGTGATGTAGATCATGTGGTATCGCTTTAGCTTTAGCGAAATAAATATTGCTCTACACGACACCACATTTTTGTTCGCTAGGCAAACCTAAAATTTCACTGTTTGGTATAAAACTGTAGGTTCCTTCCGTTCGTGTACAAATAAGACTCACACAGCGTGAATAAATGCGAAAAGCTCGATTTAGTCCTTCTATGCCAAAAAAAAAAAAAAGATCGGAGAGAAATATTTTTTACACCGCCTTAGAAAGCAAAGTCACTTGACTCGTTCTTTCGACACTCAAACTATGTTTTTATTTTAACGAACGAAATGGATGGACATGCTAAGAAATTTAAGAGCAGGTGATTACCCATAATCAGTGGATTAATTGAAAGGAAGTAAGTCTAAAGGGTCCAAGTACCAAAAACATTGAACGGGAATATAACAAAAAATGTGAATAAAACGGTTGTAATTAATACTGGTCTTAGACACCCAGCACTCTGATAGTAAAGCCGCATTATTAGCACTTAATTCTTTTAAAATTAGTCGGGGACTGTGTGCAACTACTGAATAGACTAGCTACCCGCAACAAAGTTCATCTAATATGGGTGCCAGGTCATAGTGAGCATATTGGGAACGAAAGAGCAGATGAGCTTGCTGGAAAAGGATCTGCCATCACATTTACTGGATAAGAACCATTCTGCAGGCTGCCATCGAGTTCCACGAAGTACAATCTCAATAAATGGCTTGAAGGTAAATCACATCAATACTAGATGGAAACAAAAGATGTAAGAGTAGCAAAAACCTTCATGCCAAATATATCTAGAAAGAGAACTATAGATAATCTTTGGATTGACAAGGACAGGTATTCCCATTGTCTCCGGTTTCTTAACTGGACATTGTAGAGTAAACAAGCACCTAAAAGGTTTTCCATTAAGGACATAACAATTTTATCTATTAATAAAACACAGAATTTTTTGATATATTGTGGGAGTAGTGCAAGCATTACATTTTATGATCGATTTCGGTCATATGACCACTACAAGCCCGTTTACAGCGATCGATTCTTTGGACCCAATTTTCCACCACTTTCGCACACATTTCGATCGGAACGCTAGCAATTTCGCGTTTGATATTGTCTTTGAGCTCGTCTAAAGTTGCTGGCTTTAAATCGCATGAACGAGGCGGCCATTCCATCGGGCCATTTCTCGATATAACACGTTCACCGAATTTGCTTTTCAATAAATCGATTGTGATGCGTGCTGTGTGGCTAGTGGCACCGTCTTGTTGAAACCACATATCGTTGATGTCAAGTTCATCTAATTCTGGCCACAAATAATCTTCCAACATAACACGATAGCGCTTGCCATTGACGTTAACATGACGGTCGTTTTCATTCACAAAAAAAATACGGCCCAATCACACCTGCGGCATGAAAACCGCACCAAACAGTAACTTTTTGCTGATGCAATAATGTCTCAAGAAGCACATGTGGGTTTGTTGCTGACCAATAACGCATATTTTGCTTATTAACAAAGCCATTGAGCCAGAAATGGGTCTCATCGCTGAAGATGATTTTTCGATGAAATTTTTCATTTTCTTCAAGCTTTGCCAGAGCCCAATTGGAGAAGTTACGGCGTTTCAAATGATCAAGTGGCTTTAGTTCTTGAGTCAATTTCATTTTGTAAGCATGTGTGCCAAGATCTTTTCCCAATATACGCCACAGTGTCGTTCGAGCGATGCCCAATTCTTGAGAACGACGAGGAATCGACTGATTTAGATCATTTTGAATCGATACACTTAAGGCTGCGATATTTTCTTCGCTTCGAGCGGTACGACGTCTTTTTGACACCGGAACATCCGGAATAGTGAAAATGTGGATTCAAATTAATCCACTATAGCACGCACAGCCTATCGGGTAGGACGATTATTACGACCGAAAATTGGAGTAAGCGCTCTTAAAGTGGCGACCACCAACTCAGAATTTCGGTAGTAATTTCCAAACCTTGCTGGTTCGTGAACTTAACCATGAAGAAAATGTTGAAGGTTAGTAAAACCTTTTGACATTGACGGTTCATTAAAAAATTTTAAAGGTGCGTTCATATAAAGACACGAAATTGTTATGTCCCTAATGTAAAACCCTTTATATAATATGAAGTTAAGTCAAAATGTCTTATGTAGGTTATGTAACGAAGAAGAGGAAACAGCAGGACCCGTCTTCGTTACTTAGGAAACTACTACCTAGAACCGTCAGAAATTGCGGATTCATTTCTGTTAAAATAAAGAAATTTTTTAATAGCCCCTGAAGACCCCATTTTTCCGATTTCAGGTCCATATTGTGGGAAAACTTAATGTGATGGAAAAAAACTGAGTACGCAGCCGTGATCAGCGACCCCAAATTACTCTAAAACTGTTCGAAAATCTCGCGCATAAAATTTCTGTTGCTCTGTGTGACTAATGACACATTTATTTTCCCTTATTTTTTAACACTGTTTAAGTTTAAATTATTTAATCATTTAATTAGACCATTAAGTAAATAACAAATAGCTATTTAAAAAAGTTCATTTTCTTCTTAAGACTTTTGAATAAAAACCGCTATTTATACTTGCGTAATTTAAATAATTTTCCGAATGCAATTTAAACTTTAACTATAATACAGAAAAGTCCCCTAAATTTATATGCACATTTTGTATTTTTAATGTTAATAGTTTAACATGTCTAAAGACGATGGAAAAGTCCTAACAGAACTCCCAATATTCTTTCTTCAATGCTTAATTCGGGATCTAGAACCTTTTCACGGTATGCTGTATATTTCAACCGGCGCTCTAACATATCAAAAGTCGAATTCTATCCCGATTGCTAATTTTAGCTTTTTTGGGGGAAAAATTTACTGGGCTTACCTCATCAGGAAACGCTAGGCAACTCACATGCACACTCAATTTTTCGATCCGAATTACAAGCAATAAATTTTTTCGAGGTGATGTTACCTTATTAACAATTAAAAAAATGTTAACAACTTTAAAAGGGGACGAAAAATGCTTCAATTTTGTATTGGGAGTATGAAAGTATAAACTCGTAATTGTGACTAGCTTCATATCTATCATACGCGCCATTTTTTTTGACATTGACAGCTATTCTATCTCGAAGAGCGCCAAAAATACTATAAGAATTGATCTGTCAAATAATTTTCATAATTTTACAAAAGTGTTTTACTACAGCTGAAAATGTCGAATTTCGTGCCAACAAAACAACATTTGCGGGAAGTTTTAATTTGCTTCTTCCATTTAAAGAAAAACGCAACTGAAGCACATCGTTTACTCACTGAAGCTTATCCTGACTGTGCTATAGACGTTAGAATGTGTCAGGTGGGGTATGCCCGTTTCAAAAGTGGTGATTTTGATGTTCAGGGAACGTTCAGACGGCCCGAAAAAGTTCGAAGATGAAGAATTGAAGGCATTACTCGAAGAAGATTCATGTCAAACGCAACAAGAACTTGCAGAATCTTTAGGAGTTGCTCAATCAACCATTTCTAAACGATTAAAAGCATTGGAAAATGATTCAAAAGCAAGAAAATTGGGTGCCGTACGTATTGAAGCCGAGAGACGTTGAACGACGATTTTTCACATGTGAACTGCTGATTGAACGACAGAAAAGAAATGGTTTTCTGCATCGTATTGTGACTGGCGATGAAAAGTGGATACGTTACGATAACCCAAAGCGTAAAAAATCATGGGGACCGCCCGGACATGCATCAACATCAACGGCAAAGCGTTCGGCGTTCCATGGATCCAAGCTCATGCTGTGTATTTGGTAGGATATGAAAGGTGTCGTGTATTATGAGCTGTTGAAACCGAATGAAACGATCACTGGCGACCGCTACCGACTACAATTGATGCGTTTGAGCCGAACATTAAAGGATAAGAGGCCAGAATATGAGAATAGACACGACGAAGTTATTCTTCAGCACGACACAGCTCGGCCGTATGTTGCAAGGCAAGTAAAAACATACTTGGAAACGCTGAAATGGGAAGTGCTACCCCACCCGCAGTATTCATCCAGACATTGCTCCTTCTGATTACCACTTGTTCCGATCGATGACACATGGCCTGGCTGAACAGCACTTCCGTTCTTTCGAAGAACTCAAAAAATGGGTCGATTCGTGGATAGCCTCAAAAGATGAGGAGTTCTTTCGACGCGGAATGCGTATGCTACCAGAAAGATGGGAAAAGGTTGTGGCTAACGATGGACAATACTTTAAAGAATAAATTTATAATCACTTTTTCACAATAAATGTCCAAATTACGAAAAAAATACGAGTTTATACATTCACACTCCCAATATTACAATTTTTTTTTTGTTAAATATGTAATCCTTATTTTTACCGCACAAAGTTTCCCTTGCAAAAATCGATCCCAATTACCCACACTTATGTGTCGTTTAAAAGTATACAAGTGTAGTTACAATATATGTAAATTGCAGTGCGGGTACATTCGAGGACATATAACCTTCGTCAGTAAAAAGTTCAGTGCAATATCCTCTTTCGGTATTATATCACAGTTACTCTCTTACACAAACACTATTGGACTGTGTAATACCAACTCCGTGTGAGCGTATTTCTAACAAACTTTAAAAATGTCTCCCAGTTAGTTTTTCGTTTGAAGTTTGTTGTAAAATAATTTTCCACTAATTTAAAATGGAACTGCATTAAAAATCACAGCAATGAGTATTTGGTAAAAAAAAGGAGAAAGGAAAGCAGGAGAATAAATGAAAAAGGATCTCAAGCACGTACGCATACGAATACCGCTTGCTAAATGTAACGGTGCACTCCTCCAAGCACCTCCGCACACATGCAACAGAACAAACAGTAGCAAAAGTGTCGTGGGTTCGCGCACGCATGCGTTACAATTAATTTCATAAAATAGTATAATCAGTGCTGCCAAGTTGAAAATAAATGAGCGTAAAAAAAATGCATGCAAACTCATATACAACAAGGATACAAAGGGCATACTTGAAAAACATACACACACTCATACATACATACATAGACACAAGTTTTCTACTGTGCACTTGCGAAAGAAGAAATTAAAATGCATTGCTGCACTAAAACGCTTTCGATGTGCGCTTTTCGCAAGCAACCAAAAAGTTATCATGCTCATTGTTGTTGCTGTTGTGAATTTTGTGTACCAAATTTGCTGAAATTTTCAAAACTCACTTTCGCACATGAAAAACAGGAAGAATTTAGAATTTTGTATTTCATTGTGCATTTAGCGAAAGGATAATTTGGGTGGATGATAATGGCGGTGGCGGCTGCAGTGTACAAAAAAAACTTTTCGCAGCTGCACAAGCATTAGGAAATTAAAGGGATACAAGTGCCGTACAAACAGGAACAGGAAGCTGGAAGTTGTAAATTAATGCAATTACTATTACTAATGCATTACAGGGCGAAGGCGATATTCAGCAGGATAATGAAATAACTTCATGCAGCAATATAAATTTCTGCGCATTAGAAATGCATTTATGTAGTTTCTTCTCATATTTAGTAATGTTGGAGATTATTTTAAATTATTGTTGTGGGGTAAAAAAAATTAATTCTGTTCAACTTATTTAAGGGGAGTGTGTGTAGTTTTAAATTGATAACAAATTAGTGAAACTAATTGTGTAGGCTTGATAATACTTTTGTCAAACGTTTCAAGGACTGTGAAATAGCCAGACATTTCAAAAGAGAAGTATAATCCTGATATAACCGGAAATGCGTTGAAAAGGCAGTGGTTCTTTTAAATTATACTAAAGCTACAGATCAGAAAGATTTTAGCTCGTTTGCAGTCTACATAAAGTGATGCAGCAATGTTCGCACATTTACCCCATTGAACGGACAAAAAACCGTTCAATTTACTTAATGAAAATTTTAAAATATTATTATGCTATGGCTTGAAAACCTATAAAGAACTTTTTTTGCTAGAATAAGATAAGTTTTCTTAAAAATCAAATATGCCAGCAATACATACATTAAATTTCCAGGCATTCGCCCCCTCAAAACTTCTAAAACAAAATTGCTCACGTACTGTGTACACAATTCTCTAGAAGGTATTATAATCTATACTGAATTTTTATTTTTATATAATCCCGCGATTCTTTTATCACCCACAAGCGCACCATTTACCGTTCTCCACCTCCGTAATTTTTCGGTACAATAATAAAATCAGGTTAATACAAGTAACTTACGACTATGTATTTCAACAACAACAATAGATAAAAAATAAGAATAAGATTACACCTTTTCATGTCTGTGCGCGTGTCTTTTTGCACCTTTATATCTATGTGTGTGTGTGTGTAGAATTCCCGACACAATATGCTCAAGGTATATCTGTATGTGCAAATATACAAACGTATAACATCAGAAAATAATGCTCGACATTGGCATTTGCTTTGTTGAACTTTTGGCATTACTTATTTTTTTTTTTTTTTTTTGCTTTTTTTTTTTGTTTGAGCTCAGTTGAGTTGAGCTCTGTGAGTTGCTCACTCAACGTGTGTATTCTCATCTTACGATACCCTAATGTCCGGTCGAGCATTATATATCCATAAAGAAAGGAAAAGGCAGAGATGAATATGGGAAAGCATTCACACATACACAACATAAGGTCAGCAGAAAGTAAGTGTAAACTTATACGCTTCATACAATACAGTTACGGGCAATAAATTAGGATTAGTTTTGAAGTTTTTTTTTTTATTACAAAAATTTAAGAAGAAATTAATTTTAATATGGCATTATATCATTTAAACAGAAAATGATTTTAAAATATAAACGAGTCTTGTATTTGATATATGTATGCCGTTGGGGCGAGCAGAACATGGTTGAGGTCCATCGAGTTGCCCCGTTACGGAGGACCAACGGTTTTGGGAGCAAATCCTATTGGCCTGACATAACAAATATCAATACTACAAGCCTGACATTAAATTAGTAATCAGCGACGGGCTTCAAGCTGGTCAGATCAGTTTTTAAAAAATCTTTCGCCATATTGGATCCGGCATTTTGGAAAAATCACCAAAAATTACGTTTTCGAATCTTGAAAATCGACGAAACTGGCATAGCTCAAGCTAACGGAAGTAGCGGAAAACTTTCTAAAGAAGCACGTACAGCAAGAAAAAGGCCAGAGCATCTAAAAAAGTTGACAAAACTTGAAGACCTTCAATATACACCAGGGATGGCTGACAAAAGGTATTTTACATGAAAAAATTATTTTTTCAATTTTTAAACGTAAAAATTTATTAAAAAAAAAAAAAACTTTAAACGCGTTTTTCTCCAAATGATGTTTTTTTTAACTGATTTTGAAAACCAAAAATGTTTTTGATTCGTTATCATCATGACTGTGAGAAACCTCAAAAATTGGAGAATTCTCTCTCCTATAAGAGGAAAATAGAAAAAGATTCTAAAAAAAGGGGAAGAGGAAAATTCACTTTTTTGTGTTCAACGGATAGATGAATGGAATCCATTCTACCACCAAAAATAGACTTTTTGAATATTCTCAAAAAAATACTTGTAACATCTCTAAGAAATTTTGTAATAAAATATCATAGTTTTAAAAAAAATCCCCAAAAGTAAATTTTTTCTAATTTTAAGCTGGAATATTCCCTTAAAAATCACATAAATGAAAAAAAAAAATTCTGATAACTTTATTTTTCTTGTATTCCCCCTATTTTGTTCTATAAACTCCAACTTTTTACTTATGTACATTAGAAATATTCAAATTTTGTTTTTTCCAAAATTTAAAATTTTATTTAGTAAATTTAAAATTTACCTTAGAATATTTAAAATTTACTTCAAAAAATTTCAAATTTACATCAGAAAATTTCAAATTTACTTTAGAAAATTTCAAATTTACTTAAGAAAATTTCAAATTTATTTCGGAGAATTACAAATTTACTTCAGAAAACTTCGAATTTACTTCTGAAAATTTCAAATTTACATCAGAAAATTTCAAATTTACATCAGAAAATTTCAAATTTACTTCTGAAAATTTCCAATTTACTTCAGAAAATTTCAAATTTACTTCAGATAATTTTAAATTTACTTTTGAAAATTTCAAATTTACTTCAGAAATTTTTAAATTTACTTCTGAAAGTTTCAAATTTACTTCAAAAAATTTCAAATTTACTTAAGATAATTTCAAATTTACTTCAATTTCAAATTTACTTCAAAAAATATCACATTTACTTTAGATAATTTCAAATTAACTTCAGAAAATTTTAAATGTACTTCAGAAAACATAAAATTTACTTCAGAAAACTTCAAATTTACTTCAGAAAATTTCACATTTACTTTGATAATTTCAAATTTATTTCAGAATTACTTCTGAAAATTTCCAATTTACTTCAGAAAATTTCAAATTTACTTCAGATAATTTCAAATTTACTTCTGAAAATTTCAAATTTACTTCTGAAAATCTCAAATTTGCTTCAGAAAATTTTAAATTTACTTCTGAAAGTTTCAAATTTACTTCAAAAAATTTCAAATTTACTTAAGATAATTTCAAATTTACTTCAATTTCAAATTTACTTCAAAAAATTTCACATTTACTTAAGATAATTTCAAATTAACTTCAGAAAATTTCAAGTTTATTTCAGAAAACATAAAATTTACTTCAGAAAACTTCAAATTTACTTCAAAAAATTTCGCATTTACTTAAGCTAATTTCAAATTTATTTCAGAATATTTCAAATTTACTTCAAAAAATTTCAAATTTACTTTAGATAATTTCAAATTTACTTCAGAAAATTTTAAATTTACTTCAGAAAACATTAAATTTACTTCAGAAAACTTCAAATTTACTTCAAAAATTTCACATTTACTTTAGATAATTTCAAATTTACTTCAGAAAATTTCAAATTTACTTCAGAATATTTCAAATTTACGTCTGAAAATTTCAAATTTACTTCGGAAAATTTCAAATTTACTTCTAAAAATTTCAAATTTATTTCAGAGAATTACAAATTTACTTCGCAAAACTTCAAATTTCTAATATTAAATTAATAAAATTAATGAATTAATGAATGGGTGCGAGTTGTCCAGGGGCTGTTATGCCATAATGATAGTATGAGAAAATTATAATATTTTGAAAGAAAATTCTTTATCGCTTGTAAAGTTGTCAAAATCCTTGTCCATTCTTCTGAATATTATTCCAAATGTTTGTAAAACTTTTTTTAATCACCGACTAATAGTTTGCATATAAATTTTGCTAAAGTATAAATTCTGATATGATTCTTATGATGAATGTGGAAGAGGTTCAGCTGAGTAAACAATAGGGCCAAAGCCAATGTGCGTAGCCGTTTAACTAGTTCGTCATTATCGAAATCACAATGGGCTATTACTCAACAAGGTTTGACTTTATTATGTTCAAACAAGAGCTTGATACGATCGGAACGGTCTTTTCTAAACTTCTAGTATTTCGATGGCAATACAACATTTCAAAAATACTGCCTTAGACCTTTTAATATATATTCCATTTATTCCATAGGATTTCATCACTCTATTCCAACAATAAATTTTGGACTTGCAAATCCAATTTGGAATAATTTTTTCTAATTTGACTATTGCAATGAATGACTTTATGAATACAAATTCTTTTCTTAAAGAGAAGGTATTAAAAAATATTCTTTCCAAATTAAGTGGACCTATTTTATCGTCATTAACTGTACCTCTCTCTCCTTAAAAGAAATAAGAGTTACTATTGTGCGGGGAGTTTAGAGCTTGAGAGCAAGTGAAAAATCAACAACCAACGAGGTTAATGCTGCTGGTGCAAGTGCTATACTTGTGCTTTTCAATGGCGTGCAGTGTTGCACGGGTCAGCGGCCAAAGAGGGGAAGGGAAAAGGTCAACAACAATGCTTTTCTCAAAGTGATGGCATTACTTTTTGATTTTAACGCTTAGGTTTTTTGTTTTTATTTATTTTCTTCTATTCTTCTGTTGCTCTTTCTGTTGTATATGCATTTTTGGTGTACTTTTTCTGCACTTCTATTACTAAAAATTTTTACTACGTTTCATTTTTCTTTTCTTATTCCATTTATTACGATGTTTGTTTGTTTATTGATATTGTTGTTGTTTTGTTTGTTCGTTCGATTAAAAGGTAGTGGCTGTTGTTGTTGCTACTATCATATCAAATTCACAGTTGTAAAACTTTTTCTTTTTTGTTTTTATTAGGTTACGACAACGTTACGAGTTTCAAAAGCAACAACAATTGCAAAAAAAAAAGAAGTAAAAACACATTAAAAAAGTCGCTCGCTCTCTCCTGTATCGTATAGTATCCTATCGCCATATCGACGCAAAGTAAATGTACACATGTTCCGGATATTTTGCGATTTGCTGATGTCCTTTTCCTTTTCATACTTCGTTTTTATTTTTCGTTTTTTTTTTTGGTTATGTTGTTGCCCATTGGGAGTTTGTTGTTGTTATTGGGAGTTGTGCTTACGCTGCATCGGACACATGTAGTCACAGTTCCATAAAGAGTGAGTCTGCTGTTTTTATACAATTTTTCACTGAACCTTTTTAAAGTAGTAGTATTATTTCACTAGTCCTTTTTCTCATCTTCTTCTTCTTCTTTTTCTTGTTCCACTGCTACAATATTTTCTTTAGAATATTACTATTGTTGTTATTTATTTTTAGTTATGTTGACTTGCGTCGAGATTATCAACTATGCTCGACATTTCCAACAGCACACGATAAATATCTTTAAAAAACTTTTACATTCATCGTTTTTTTTTCAAATACTTTATTTTTTTGTATTGTGTATATAGCGTTTGGTTACAAAAATAATCTAGCACCCTTAAGCTCCCTTCTCTCTCCCGTTATATCGTATGAGTATGTATATAAACGCATTACAGGGTAAACTTTTATTGGCTTGTTGTTTTTTTCATCCAGTTTTAGTAAATATTTAGAAAAGAATTTGCTGACTGAAATATATTTTTATGACATGCTGCTTTATATTTTATTGGCTGACGTTACAACTGACGATCGTTTACAAAAATCTTTAGCATTCATCTGCAGTTATCTGCATACTAAATGAGAGCTACTGCAACCTCTTTGAAATCAGTTATTTTTCAACGGAAACGATGTCATTTCGTTTTTGCTCACCATTTGATTTGTTATGCGATTGAGCCATGTGAAGGATGTGAGATTTTGACGGCATTACTTTCGTACACCGAGGAAGCAAATCTGTTTTCGAAATAACTTCCACATCATTGGATAGAAATTTTAAAAGAAAATGATTTTTTTTAATTACATTCGGCTTCAGCGAAGTTTGAATGGTATTTTCTGTATCAAATGAATATGATAACCAACACCAGCAGCTAGCCAGTCTCTGTAGTTAATATTGACAACCTGCTCAACTCTTTCTCCTTAAGATTTTGCTGATGCTCTACACTTGATAATAATTGCTCACTAAGCGTTCGATTTAAGGGTGTAAGCTGTCCCCTTTCAAACATGACCAGTTGACTTGTGTGTCCTTTTGTCCATCTGTGTCATACCGGATTTCTAGCTTGTGTGCATTCATAACATCTTTGCAAACAATTCTCCTCAATTCTCATCAGAATCCTTTTTTTCAACTTGATCCCAAACCACCTCACTTCTTATGGATCTACTAGTGCTGGTGACGATAATAGAAGACGATAAGAGTTAAGCCAGTAACGCGAAAAATACCTATACTGTTCTATTACCAAATCAATATAAACTGATAACCAACGAGTAATGGCTCAATTGCAATACTAACGATCGGCCACTTAACTTTAACTAATGCTAGGCCAATTCTAGTTTAGAGTCGATTTAGGATGCTAGGTGTCAACATTTTAAACTTCTGCTAAAGTTTAGGTGTTGAAAGACAACAGAGGTTGTGTTTACACTTAAACTCCTTTTCGATTAAGCCAGCGTCAGACAATAATGGACCCTGAAAGGCTATAGGGGTTACAACCCTACCCAAAGCTATAAAAACACTACAACTTTTAAAAGCTTTCTACCGATTGGCCCGTGATTAAGCAGGCAACATCATCGGCATAGGCCTGTGTGTAGATACCTGACCTGAGGGAAACAAGCGGAGAGTCAACCAGTAGACAGCACAGCAGAGAGAGTACGACCCCTTGAGGATATCTTCTATTCACGCCGCAACTTAAACTTAAACTTAAACCAACATAAGTCTATGTGACAACATTGAACGTATCCAGTAAACAAGAACCTGAACCACTCCATGCTGACCTGCTGCATTGCACATGCTGTCAAAAGTCGCGTTTTCAAAAGCTCCCTCAATATCAACAAAAATACCAATAGTGTATTCTTTCCTGTTGAGGGCCCGCTCAATCCGACCTACCAGATTTTGCAGGGCCGCCTCACAGGATTCTCAATATTGGTAAGCAAGCTAAAAGGAAGAGAGAGGACTCACTATGGATATGGTGTTCGGCACAGATTGTTATAGTTGTCCTTTCCAATTTTTGGAATGATAACAACTTTTACCAACCTCGCGAGCGCCAAACTGTAGATGAAGATCTTCTTCAAAACTGGTAGCAATTGCAATTGGATAGTAGTATACCATCCGGACCAGGTGATTTGAAGCCGTCAAAGGAAGCAATAACAAACCTAATCACATCTTCATTCGCCACTGCCCTCGTAACCCACCAACGAACTAACCCTCCCTACTTCCGGAAAAGTGTGATGTTATTATTTTTATTATTATTTGAAGGAAAGACGACTCAAAAGTCAGGCACTGTGATCTATAAGATCTATTGTACCAAAGCTCCATGTTAAGAAAGAAAGAAAGGAAGAGAGAAAGAAAGATAGATAAGAAACATACCCAAGCCGAGAATCGAACTTGAGTCTCCAGAGACAAGAGTCTGCCACTTTGCCACTAGACCACAGTGGCGATGGTTGAATCTATAGTTTAACGCCGATTCCGAACTTCTGTGTGGCGATTTTTTATCAGTACGGTGGTTTTGCCATTACAAACCAAGGTGTGTATTTGAACATTTTCTTATAATTCTCATTCACTTCATATCGATAGTGAATATAAGAAGTTTTTGAGAATTGACCACCAGACCAAGACGGGAATCGAACTCGCAATCTTCTGGGTGAAAATCTTGTGCACTATCCACTAGATTATCGAGGTCGTCAAGTGGGATGTTGAACAACTGAGACCTGATTGCCCGGAAAGTGAGATTCAAGCATTAAGCTTTATTCCTTGAAAATGCCATCAGATTTTTTGAGTGAACACAGTCGATTGACTTGACCCTTTCGCCAACCTAGCTGTTTCACGCATGGTTTCAATAACGCTGCAAAAATTTCTAAAGGAAGCCCTTTCCGAATCTCGAATTATATTTTTATACTCGTTGCTTTTGACGATATAAAGTTTAGATCTTAATTTTGGTTTTAATTTTTATCCGGTTTTTGTTATAAGATTTGGTTTGAATTTTCGCCTGGTCAGAATTTATTCTGATTATGATCTAAATTTGGTGTAATTTTTAGTCTGAATATTGGTCTGGATCTTGGTCACAACTTATTTCGATTTTTGGGCTGAGTTTTGGTCAGGTTCTAGTGTATTTTTGAGCACAGTTTGTTCGACGAATTTTGAGTTTTGGCCTGGGTACCGGTCTGAATATCGGTTTAAATTTTGACGCAATTTTTGGTCTGAGTATCTGTCCGAGTTTTTTTTTCAAATTTTTAGTTTGAATTTTGGTCAGATTTTTGGTCTGAGTGTTGTTGAAGATTTACCCAACTTTTGGTAAGGCCACAAGGCCGACTAACGAAAAAACAATGTAAAAGCTGTTTTTATTATTTTTTAAGACTATTCAAGTGTGGTGATAATAGTAATTTCAACGCTTAATAATAAAGCTGTATCTTCGGTTTACTACCTGTCGTACCCTATAACGTTAGAAATACTGTTGTTGTTGTAACAGTTTCGATTTCTCTAGTTTATTTATTGTTTTTCTGGTAATGCGTGATCATTTCTTTAGATTCTTCGAATACTGAAAACCCACCAAATTTTGCATTGCTATTTCCCGGTTCGGATGGATTTGGAGGTGGCATGCCACAAGTAACTGTTTAGTCAATATTAGGCTATGAACTTTTATCAATATTATTTAAAGTTCACTATGCCGAGGGTTTTCAACTATTGGAAAATCTAAAGGACAGTGTAATAAAGTAAGGAGTGAGATTGAAAAAATCTCAACACACGTTTTACCTAATTAATTTTTTTGGATGTAAAATTTAAAAATGTCTTTGATCCAGTTATCTTTGAAAAATATATCAGTTTTTGAGTTTGATCAAAATGAAGTACGTCTTAAAATTATTAAAAATTTAAAATTATTAAAAATTTTCAAAAAAATTTGGTTCTACAAAAAATTGGCCAAAGAATTGAAGGTCTGCCGTCAAACTGTTTCCAATGTTATTAAACAGTTTCAGGAGAATTTGACCATCGATAGAAAACCTGGTTCGGGAAGAAAACAAGGACCACATGATATTGGGAAAGCCAGAAAATAGAAAGCATATTGAAAAGATCTCCAAACAAATCTGGTAGAAAAGCTGCCCCCGGTTAGTCCAGTCCTCTGACTATTTGGTGCGAAAAGTTAAAGCCAATGCAGGTTTGAAAACACAAAAAGTCCAAAAAGTTCCAGGCAGGAATGCTGCAAAAAATTTAGATGCCAAAAGTAGGGCTCGGAAATTAAAATCGAATTTCATACAAAAATATTCATCATATGGACGACGAAACGTATGTACTGGCACATTTTACGCAGCTTCCGGGTCAAAATTTTTATGTTACTGATGCTCGAGGAAATGTCGAAGAACAATTTAGAATCAAAAAGCAGACAAAGTTTCCTAAAAAACTCCTGGTATGGCAAGCTATATGCAGTTGCGACAAAAGAAGCAAGTCATTTGTTACAGTGGGCTCTATAAATACCGAAATATACATCAAAGAATGTCTGAAAAAAAGACTTCTTCCTTTCATAAGAAAGCACAATGTGTCCACATATTTTTAGACCGATTTGGCATCATGTCACTATGGCAAGAAAGCTTTGGAGTGGTACCAAAGTAATAACATAGTTTTTGTACCAAGAGAGGCCAATATCAATCCTCCAAATTGTCCGGAGCTAAGACCTGTGGAGAGATATTGGGCTCTTGTGAAAAAAAACTTAAAGAGCACAAAAAAGATGTCGCAAAATATCGAAGATTTTAAAAGGAGATGGGCAAACTGTTCCAAAAAGGTGTCTGAAACAACTATCAAATCTCTAATGGAAGGTTTAGCAAAAAAGGTCCACGAGTTCATAAATAGTGGTTAGAAGTATAAAAAAACTTACATTTTTCTGTAATTTGTAAAATATTATCAATTAAATAAAAAAAATCAAAACTCTGAGATCAACCGTTTAAAAATTATTGAATTTTATATATGTTCAGATTTTTTCGATCTCACTCCTTATATCTGATACAGGGACGGAAAGTTTGAAAGAAACATTGACGCAATTTAGTGTGGAATTGAAGAGTATTAAGACCAGGTAAGTGGGCTTATTTTTTAAGGAATATGACTCGATAGGTTTTAGTTTCAGCTGCGTTCGTAAAGTTTATCTAAATCAAAGTTGTAACATTACTAATGACTTCTTTTTGGAAAATGCATTCTGTGGTGTTTCAAAATATCACTGTTAAGGCGACAGATTTCAGTTTTCTGTTCCCCGGCATCACATGAAATTCCCAATCACGTTTTTATACACATAAAGCTTGCCGAATAATTGAATTCACATAAAATAGAACCTAGTTGATAAAAAAGAAAAACAAGAAATGTGAGTAGTTATGTACTTACACATTTGTGTTTTTACTGGGCTGACCTTTCTCCGTGCATGAAAATACTATACCCTGAATTAGAAGCATATTAAAATAAAAAGCTTGTTTTGTATGTTATATACACAAGTGAATGAATTTTATTACTTTGAGCATAATAATTTACGAAATTTTATTGTACACCGAAAACACGTCAACAACATAAAATTCTTTCCTTCCTTTGCTTCCGTCCGTCCGTTCGCTCAAACGTTCATTCATACTTTTAATTCAATGGAGCAATCTAATTTTTATTGTTATACCCTTAATTTAGTTTTTATTATTTTAATGAATACTGCAAAAATCTCAGGATATAACCTACAACAACAACAACAAAGAGAACAAACAAAAAACCCCAAAATCATAAAAGTGCAGCTACAGCAGCAAAAAAATAGTGTGACGGAAACGGAATAAAGTTATTTAAAAAACGTGCATTGAATTTAATTCGCAATTTCTCTCACTCCCAGTACGTACCAATTCTCAGCTCATACCTACACTCATACGTACAACTGGAGCAGTAACAACAAAAACAACGAACATGCCGAGAGGACAACGTCAACGTTGAGGATAACATTTTGACAACTAAATACAATGACAACATTAACAAAACTCCCTAACAGAAAAGCGCATCTCAAAAAAAATAAAACTTTTTTTTTCTCAACTTAAGTGAGTGCATGTACAAATACACAAAAAGAGAGAGGGAGCTCAAGAGAACGAGAAAGAGAGAGTGAATACGACTACTAAACTTAGTAACAGTGTATCATCAAAAATACTGCAGAAAAAGCAGCCATCTAGCAGAAAGTATCCAAAATAACAAACAAACAAAAAAAAAAAATGGCAGCACGTTTTTGACTTTGAATAGTGCAAGATGTGCACGGTGATTGGGTGGATGGATAGATGGATGGAATTACCGGCGGCACTAGCAGTAACAGTAGCAGCAGACCGATCAGCCGACATACCACAGGGCATAGGTCGACGACGGTGAGGTTAGCTCGAGCAAAAATGCTAAAGGCGTACTGACCCACTCGCCCTAGTCTTAGTCGTCGTAGTCGGTCGTGCTCACAAAGTCATGGCGCTTTGAAAATGATGAAAATGTGCAACGACCCAAATCAAATTAATTTGCGGCGTGGTGGTATTGCTGTTGCTATTGCCGCTGCCAGCCAGCTACTACCACATCCGGACGAGCACGCGGGTGGACAGTGAAGTTCTCGGATTTCTCTACTTCTATTTGTAACGGACGGAATTCAGTGCATTTTTCTGCTGTTGTATTTTCTTCTTTTTTTTTTTTGAGTTAAAAAGAAATTTAGTTTCTTTTTGAAGCACTAGGTTTTTTTTTTCTTTTGCCAGTAGCTTTTAAATACTTATTTTCTTCTTTTTTTATATTTTAGTTGCTAGCTTTTTGTTTGCAGCATAGGGCACGGGAGAGCGTTAGTACCAGAGTAGCATTTTGCTGCCATTTTGGCTACGCTCACTCATTTGCTGCTATGCTTTTGCAATTAGTCTTAAATTGGGCTAAACGTGTTGTTATTCTTTCTAGTTTTGTGTAAACGTTTCATTTCTTCTTTTGCTTCTCCTTCCACTTCGTTGCCTTTTTTCATGTTTGCTTCTTTTTTTTTTTTTTTGCTCGAGTTTTAATTGTCTCTAATATCCTTTTCATTTGAGTTGCTTTTTAATTCGTTGCACACATTCGTGCTGGGAATTTGTGACATGCATTTGGATGCAAATGGCTTTTAGTTTGTACCACAACAAAAATAAATCGGAGGATAAAAACACAAAAATTTTTTATCCCACATTGTTTGCATTATGTTTTATAGAACTATGGATGAAATAAGATTGAGGGTATTTGGACCCAGCATATAGTTGTTACTGGGCGAACGCCGAGTTCCTTTTTAGCTAGGTTTGAAGTCATTTTGCCTTACCCTCAATCAGTTTTGAGTGTCTGAAATACCTAATAATAATCTAGGTAGCTTGAAAATGAAGAGATAATTGGTAATAATAAAACAGCAGCTGATTTTCAAGATATTAGTTAGTTAGCAGAACTAGCAATCCGCAGAAGGATTATTTAATTTGCAATGGTAGCAGTCGCCAAACACCTAGACTCCTTGCAGGCGGCATTCAACGACGCAATCGCATGTAGGAATAACTGAACGGCGCGAACTTGGAGTTGTCTGCTCTGAAAACTGAGCACGTGCTATTGAACACTAGGAGAGTACGCGAATAACTAGTTCTCATAGTCGGAAATCATCCGGTCACCTCGTAGCCAGTGCTTATCGTCTGTAGTATGACTTTCAAGGAACACCTGCTAGTCGTCAGTAATAAAACAAGCAGAATAAAAGAAGCATTAACACGCATTATACAGATTATCGGCGGCCCTCGAGAAAGTAGACGCCAGCTGCTGGAAAGAGCAACCAGTTCGGTAATGCTATATGCAGTTTCCATATGGGCGGCCGCAAAGGAGACGCACCTAAGCACCTTTCGATCAACGTACAAGCTTAGTGCCAGCAAGGTCCAAATTGACTTACTTGCAAGCAAGGTCCCAATTGACTTACTGGCAAACGAAATGAAGTCTGTTTATAGCCATACGGGCGAAAGGCCATCGAACGCACAAAAAAATGAAAAAAGGCAACGCACAACTATAGAATGACAAAGAAGCTGGAAGCAGTCTGAAAGGAGTCGCTGCTACTACTACTACTATTATGACACAACAGGCCCTGAAGAGCCAAGGCCAAGCTTTTCGCATCTATTCAACGGCGAAGTGAAAAGCTTTTCAAAGGCATTTTTTTACTCTTGGAGGTTTGCCATTGCCTGCCTGTAGAAATTTTTTAATTTTTTAGCTTAGCGAGATATGAACCGGGCACCTCTGTTTAGCAGTCCAACATACTAACCACTAGCCTACGGCGACCACTGCGTTATTGCAAGCAAGATCCCAATTGAATTACTGACAAACGAAATTAAGTCTTTATTAAAATTATTAGGCTTTGAATGAACAATGATGCCAGAAAAATATCAAAAAGTTCATAGAACCAGCAGATCAAACGATCGTTTCGGAACCAGCTACGGTTCCTCATCAGTGATCTTTGTGATAATTCCATAATTTCAACAATCTATATAAGTGAAAATACTGTGAAGTAAATGAGAATTACAAAGACAGTTATTTTCACTTAATAATATTATTGAAAGGAGCTACCGTTCTATTCACTTTTTGCCATTCTTCTCTTTATAGCCCTACAGACGAAAGACAATCGAACTCACAAAAAAAAAAAAAAAAAGGCAACGAACCATTATAGAAAGGCAAAGAAGATGGAAGCAGTATGAAAAGTGCCGCCATTGATCTAACCGGGGACGTACCAAAGTGGACCCGGCGCAAACACGGAGAAGCGAACGTTTATATCAAACATATGTTCAGGCAACATGGATACTTCAAACAGTACCTACACTGCTTCACACATGACGATTTGTCCGAGCTGCCCGAGCTTGAAAGCTCAAAGCACATCCTTTTTCAGTGTCCACGTTTTAAAAGTGAAAGAGAAGACCTGGAGAGATCATTTGGAGAACTCCAATGGTGGCCAAACCAACACCACAGATGTGCGATATCATAGAGCAGTGGAGAACAGCAGTCATGGTAGCTGCTAACATAATGATTAAATTAAGGAATGCAGACCTCACGCCCAAAGCCGATCGATTATAACGCAACACCGCAAGTTTAGAAGACGATTGTAGAATACTACTATAATTTTACAACTTTACGCAGATCCAGCCCTGCAAATTAATAGGTATTCCCGCGGAGAGAGTGGAAGAGAAGTAAGGTGGTTTTAGTTGGACATAATCGTAGAACTGGAGTTCTGCGAACAAAAAAACTAAACTCAGAGTAAAAAAAAAAAATACTCTAAAAAAGAAAAACTCTGCAAGGTAGCCATGAAGCTAAAGCCATGGGAGAAACAATTGCAGTTCTAAACTTTAACACAAACTGACTCGAACTAATCTCTAAATACCTAAAAAAATACAATTACGAAAATGAACGAACAACTCAGAAATTGAATGGATAAGATAAAGTTGGAAGACCTTAGAAAAAAAAGTACAGACCCTGCTCTCTGAATTATGATCGATGAACTTTTTTTTAATATATTATTATCAACAGCCGTTTCTTTTAAAAATGATATTTTTTTGGATTACGTTGAAGAATGAGTTAAAAGGTACATTTCTAGTCATAAAAGTTTTGTATGAAGTGCGTAAAATACTCAAAAGTTGCCGTAAAGTAATCAACAACTAAGGATAGTTTGTTGACAATTTGAACACGTAATTTCTAAAATGAAATCATTGAAATGGTAAAAATAATTTTATTAAATAAAAAAAAATACTAGAACTTTATTGCAACAACTTGTCCATTGTAACGTCATAAAAAAAAACATTTTCGACTTAAAGCTAATTTTTTTAAAACATGGAAAAGAACAAAGACCTTAAAATGGAACAAAATATAAAAACTATGACTTTATTGGAAGAGGGTAGATTCAGTTACTCTGAAATTGCGAAAGCAGTTAAAATATTTCAGGCCTCTATTGTAAGCATTGCGAAGGAAAGTAAAAATTTGAGTACACTTGGTTGAAATACGCGAAAAAACTGCCACGGAATTCGAGCAACAATATCGAGGGATGAAGCAGATAGATTTGGCAAGCCGACGTGCGTCGTATCGTACCATGCTAGTGGAGTTGGAAGATGCTGGGATCAAAATATCGAATGTACGAAAATGGATTGTTTCGTGGACGCCTAAACTGACCGAATTGATGCGCAAAAAGAGGTTGTATTGGTCACAGCTACATCGAATAATGGAACAGAACTATTAAGAGTAAAGTGAGACGACTAAAAATCATATTTTTCCATTTTTATTTCACAACAATTTACATTTTTATTTCTTTCTTCTTTTTTAGGTTATCTTCAGCGACGAATACCGTTTGGAGGCAGCCAAATGACTGCATTGTCCCTACCACATCCACCTGCAGTAATGATTTGGAGTTGTATTATTAAAAAATGGCCAGGTTCAATATATTTTGTGGAGAGAACAGCGCGATCCTCTCAGTACATTGAAGGCTAAATGTGCAGCCTAGACCCAGTGCCAAAATGCGTATGTATGCAGATCTTACAATGAACAGTTCTTAAATGATCTAAAGGGTAAATGTCTTGAAGGGTAATAAAGTACTATGGTAAACAAGGCTGATGTAGGTGTCATAATCTATACGTGTAGGATAGGCGGACATCTACATACATAGGTCGAAGAAAAGGGAAAACTAAAAAACAGATGGTCAGAAAAGACGCATACTAATCTACATGGTTAGGTTAGGTTGGAGTGGCTGTCGAGAGACACACTTAGGCCTGAACGGCCCATTGTGATACCACATAGTTGGACCTACAGTTTAACGCCGATTCCGAACGGCGGTGTGGCAATTTTTTATCGGCTTGGTGGTTTTGCCATTACCAACCAATGTGTATACTTGTACACTATCTTATAATTCTCATACACTTCATATTGATAGTGAATATAAGAAAGTAATGAAAATTAAATACCAGACGAAGACGGGAATCGAACCCGAACCTCCCAGATGAGAGTCTAGTGCACTATCCACTAGGCTATCGAGGTCGTCATTAATCTACATTAAACCAGTTCGATTTACAATTGTAGACTAGCTGCGAATGGGAGAGAAAGGTCCAATGAATGAAGGATGGAAAGTGAGTGCGAGTGGGATACGAGTTACACGGAATGGTTAGCGAATATATACTTACGTTAACTTAAGTTAGAATCTTTTTTTACGTTAAGAAGAGATGACAACCAAACAGTAGAAGGTCTTTCTGAGCTCAGATCTCCAGACTTAGCCAGTCATACCTGTTGTTTGGGGACTTCAAACTAAAATGATACTAAAACTTCGGGGTACACACAAATAGAGTATGAGGCACTCACTCGCAGAGTAAAAAGCCATTGTGTCACTACTACGCTCAAAGCTGTATCAGATCAGATTCATATCAATTGTCAACGAAACATTTCACTCTAATACCACACTATAGAAATTTTTAACATGCAAAATTTTTTAGCCGATAAGAACTACTAGAAACGTAGTGTCCAATACTACCAATGTTCTCTACAAATCTCATCTGAGCAGTTTCTGACCTTATTGAGTGAGCGAAGAATGAAAGTAATGACTTCAAGAGAGTATATGCCAACTACTGTAGTCTAATGATGATAGCAAACTGGAGGAAACGCTACTGCGACCTGGTACAATGTCTTTGACAATGAAAATGGTTACGATTGTTTAAGAGCGATTAGCTCTTTGTCATCACTTTGTGTCAGATTAAAATGCCTTGCTTCCAGTGTTAGAACAGGTCATATGTATGCTGTAATCAAGTAGATGTAGTACTCCGAACCAAAGAATCCCTTTGGCTACCGGATATAACAACTTTCCCAAAGAACACGGAGGCTTGGTTGGGAACATTCTATTAGAAGAAAATACCTTGTAAAATTTACGACCTAACTTTAGTAAACGGTTAGTGTCAAAATTATGGGTTGTACGTCGATATTAACAAAATTACTAAATCATGATGAACGATGGAAGAAAACGCTCTGGCTAAAAAAGCATTTTGTCCTAGAAACAATGGTGGAACGATCTTTCCATTGGAAAGACCAAATAGAAAAAAAGACAAAAACAATACAGAAGTGACCGGTAAAATTTTTTAGAGACACTTTCCGACATAAATTTGAGAAGCAAAAATAAAAATGTGGTTAGCAAATTCGGCAAGTAGGTATACGATTCTAGTTACTAGTGGATCTTAGGGGGAAAGTTTTTGGGGATAAATACTCCCCCCTTAAAGGGGGATCACGGGACATTGAACCATTAAAATTATGGTCCAAAAATGGCGACTAAATCTGAACGATTATTGCAGAAGCTACTCTGTCGATGTCCTGCACTTTCAGAGCGACGTCTGTGTGCGCTGAAGGCGAGCTTCTTTGACAGCCTGGCAGATATATTCGGGTTAAAGATACGAGATTTGTTGAAATTTGTAAAGAGTTCCAGCTGGTTTCAGTTTGGTTCTATGAGAATTTAGATTCGTGATAGTGTTCCAAAAACACAAAACGAAGGGGCTCACATTGAATTGCATTTTGTCTCCGAGTAAAAACAAACTGTCATAGTTCAATATTTAAAAGTAATTACAAAGAGCATGAGTGAGGTTAAATCAATTAATTTAGGGACTAAATTAAATTAAAAGAATAATTTTTTTTCAACTGAACAAAATTTCAAGATAAGTAAGAGTATCATAAATCATAAATATTGCTCAAGAATTTGATTTCCAAATGGCATTGTAATATTGAAAATCAACCTTCTGTCATCATACAAACCAACCGAACGACCAACAAACCCAACAAAACAAAAAATATTGTTTGAATTCTGAATTTCTATTGAAGCAGTACCTACATATTTCATTAACTTACTGCATACTTCGAGTACCAGTACTATGACGACTCAGCATGCTCCATTCCACTCTAAGAATCTCCTTGCAGGCGACGCCAGGCATGCTACCTATCGCCATCATCGCACACACTCACACACACACACACCGACACAGAGATGGTGAAAATACATCTCGCATAATATTCACTTAACTTTCTCAACAATTTCATTTCATTCCAATCACGTTACAATTTAATATTTGTTATTCAACACGTTATGTTTTGTAAAATATACACATACATTCACACATACATACATATTCAATTCACACAGACATTGTGTAAGCGAGTAGGTAACAATGATACCCACAGCTTCATTTTCATATCCTGATTCGTATGTATGTATGTATGTATGTGTTTGTTTGAATGTATTACAAGCTTACCTTTACCATACCGCACTCTGTACCCGACCTCACCTGTCGCTATAAGTGAAAATTTTAACTCAAATAATGTCACTTTTGTGAGTAGGGTAAATGGAGTTGGGATTCGAGATTACAATATTTGTTGGTATTTAGATATTTGGGGAGCAGCAACCAACAGCAGTAACAGCAGAATTCAGCAATACCATAGTCAGCAACCACCAACAAAAATATAACAATGAGATATTGAAATGGCTGACAGCAGCTAATTTTATCAAATGAAAATCACGTAGTGAAATATTTTTCGCTTATACCCACATTCATTTTATTTACCTACACAAAAATAAATAAATAAATATTTTAAGAATTTTACAAGCAACGGATTTATTTACACAAAAAATTAAACAACGCCAAGCTTATGTCTGTCTTGTTGATTTACTAACTGTCATATTACGGAAATGTGTGATATTTATGTCAGTCTAATTTTAAGACTTGATGATTTTGACATGCTAATTTTTATATTTCCAAAAAATTCCAAGAAACTTAAAAATATTTAGATAGCATCATTTACATTTTCCTTTTTCAAAAAAAAGTGCTATAAATCTCATTTTATAGTAGTCAGGCCAAGTACTGTTGATAAGTTAATGATAAATTAAAATTCATTCTTAGTTCCTTGAATTAAAATTTTCCACTTTTATTTAAAAATGATTAATCACTGCTCTGTTTGAAATGACGAGTTAATTTTTATCAAATGTTTATCTGTTAAACGATATAAAGCGGGACTTAAGAACAATTTTTGTAAAGTGATTAAATATTTTTGTGAACAAGACAGTATGGTCAGCCAGGGTCGTAGCCAGGATTTTTTTTCGGGGGGGGGGGGGGGGGAGTTTCATCCTTCATTCGAAGAAAATTGACATTGACTCAGCATTACTGACGATGAGCCCGACCTCAAAACAATTAGCAAAAATACTAAAAATAGTCAGAGGCTCATTTTTTTTCAAATGTTTATCAGTGGGAATTCGGGTCATGATAAGGAATCCGGATGAGGTTGGCTTATATTCCTGAAATTCGTGTAGTTACTGCATTGAAAGAGGTCTTCCGAGTCGGGCTGCTCTGAGCAATAATGGGTTAAAGAATTAATTACATTTTAAGATTGTTTCCTAGAACTTTGGAGCTGATCCACTACTACTGCCCTACATGGGCTTTGCGAATAGAACGGTTCCTAGTGTTTGTGAATGAATTTTTTATACTGAACACGAATCTGAGGTCAAAAATTTCCCATCACGCCACGTTTTAGAAAAAATGGGATGAAAAACCTTAAAATAGAATTTTTGGCAAATTTCGAAATTCAGAAATTATAGGCTGAATCATGCCCTTCCAAATGAGCCCTAAACCCGAAACTGTAAATCAAAAACAGTTACTGACCTAGAAAAACTATAAATGCAAAATTGCTCAGCATCACCTTCTCTTTTTGTATCCAAAGTCAAACCTCATGTCAAAGAAAACAAATCGGATCTGGTCGCATAGTGTAACTAAGATTTCAAGTTTATTTTTTTATATTTGACTTTTTAGAAAGAAACCGATGGAAGTAAAAAATATTTAAAAACTGTTCAATAGATTTTATTTTGACTTTTATTCATCCACTGGCAATTAATATAAAAGAATAGAAGAAAGTTTCCACATTTCGGGGGGGGGGGGGGGAGGTCAGAACCCCCAAAACCTCCCCCTAAATACGGCCTTGTGGTCAACTGTTTCAAATCCCATTGTAGGCTTACCTTCTTTCGTCTTTAACCCTAAACTTCACAAATTTAAATATAAAAAATCCTCTTTGCTTTGTTAACTCTGCTTCGTACGTCAATGGCTGCGCCTCCCGTTGGGTTTATTATGCTTCCAAGGTTGCAAAAATTTTCAACGGTTTCAATGGTGTTGTTACTGATTGTGAAAGTGGGAGTTTGATTTGACTTAACCGTGCATGCCTTTGTTTTGCTTATGTTGATCCGCAGATTCGCTAATGCGGTTGTAGTTGAAAAGGCATCAATCTTTGCCTGCATATGCTCTTTTTTTGAGGTCTTCGAAGTGTTGGTTGACCATGCCTCTTCTATCGACAGTGACTTTTTTCAACACGGCATCTAACGTTACTGCAAATAGTTGTGGTGATAGCAGGCAGCCTTGCTTAACTCCGGTCTGCGACAGAAAAGCTTCACTAATGTTGTCGCAATGTAGGACTCTAGCACTTGTCCCGCTGTACTGCACTTTGATAAGGTTTTTCAGGGACACCTACGCTTTCAAGCGCAGACGAAGGCTTTTTCGAAGTCGATGAACACAAGTCACAGGTCGTCATATATTTTACAGAGCCTTCAGCTGACCAAACTTTTGTAAAAAATATATGGAGAAATAGCCAACAACAAAAATGAATATTTTCTGTTTTTAACGTATAATAACTTCTAAAATACTGTGTTAAATACACCCAAGGTATACTTTTTGCTCATGATGTGGCGTAGAAATCTTTTTAGTTTTTTATACCTGGTTATCTTATTTTCGTGGGGTTAGCCCAAAACTGTTATAACCTATAAAATTCAGAAACCATTTTTTTTTTGAAATACTTTTTATTGAAGACATCTGGAAATTGCGTTTTGAAAATTTTCCAAATTGGATCATGGCATCTAGTACCGGGACGATATGAGTTAGCTTTTCCAACTCTCTCTCTGAAAACAAGGATCCATTCCATAGAAATGCTCCTGAAACTGCCGCTGTAGGGCACTAATTATTTCCTTCATGCCGATTTTAAACTACCACGAAATACATTTAAAATAAACTCTACTACAATTCGTTAACAAATTTTCACTTTCATTTAATTTCTTCATAAAATACAAAATAAACAACAACAACAAAATAGAAATAAAAATAAACAAAAACAAAAACTTTATAAAGAAGTAAATATATAGCAGAATATTCCTAATTGGCAAACCACCAAAAATACCACAAAAACTTTTGCTTTGTTGTGGTTTTAAACATTTCGAAATTTTATCCCATCAAAATATTAAATTTTGCATTCGTGCGAATTAATTTAATTTCTTTCTCAGCAGTGGCACAGCCAGCATCTCTCCATTGCTTTTCTTTTACAAGAGTTGATGATTAGTGTGTGTGTGTGTGTGTGTGTGTAGGTAAAAAAATACTAGAAGTGGTGGTGGAGGAAAGGAGCCATTATAGGCGTGCTACATTCAGTTGATGTGAATATGCATGTCATTAAAATGCTTCAAATTTTGTGTGGTTTCAATTTCATACTTAAGTACTTATGATTGCATGTGCCTCCATTGTTGTTTATTCTTATTATATAAAATTGTTTTTGTTGTTGCTGCTTCTTTTATATGCCACACATATATACACACACACACACACATACATCGATAATTTGCGGTGTTGAGTTTTCGAAATTTCATTATAATTAAAAAAAAAAAAAAAAAATGTTTACGCATATTTTCTTTAGGCTTAAAATGTTAACACAGTATGGCGGCAGCGGAGGCAGCAATGTCTACTGTGGCAACGACACGCCATGTAGCGTTGCAGCAGCGACAGCAATTGTTGCTTGGAAGGCAGTAGCATCTGTTCAAGTACCCAAAATTTATTTATTTTCACATAAAATTATTAAATTAGTAGAAAGTGAATAAGCAGCAACAAATTTTCAAAAGATTGAAAATATGTTTCAGTTTCTAAGCAAAAAAAAAAAAAAAGAAATGAGAAACCGATTGATAGATGATTTACTACCGCAGAAATTTAACGCTTTAGCCTGTTGGGTTCATGCATGCAAGTTCATATTGTGGCTAAAACAAAAAAGATTTTGTTTTTATTTTTAAAAATTGCAAAAATGTCGCAGCACAAGTCCTTTGTGGTACCTAATTACAACATGAAACTGAAGCAAAATAAATTATTAAATTATTGCGAATTTCTATTGTCATGTTCATTTAAAATATCGCTTTTAATAATATTGTTGTTGCTATTAAACTTTTATTAGAAAAATATATACAAATAAAACATTACAAATATATACAAATATAACATGGTCGTTCGAGCAGAAACCACTAAGTCCAAATTGGTTTTTTAGATTGGGTCTGTAATAATTAGCTTTAGCTTTTAAAATTTAAATTGCGTAGGTAATAAATAACATTTTGATGGTACAGTTGAAACTTATATGCATATGGTATATGCACTTGCGGCTTCCAGAGGGAGCTTTGCGTTCATCCTCCAGCACCCCTCCTCACGTTACTGATTTCAATTTCAATTTCATGCCTTTTGGTTGTTGGTCATGGATCAAAAACCAATTTTGAAGGGACGCAAAAATTAAAGCCCCACCTTAGGACATCTCTAGATCCGCTAGTATATATACTGTCTATCTATAGACTTTTTTAAATTCTGCCAGTCTTCTTAGTGCGCCATGTATTTTTAAACTAAGTTCATCTCAGAAATTATGAAAATGGATTTAATGAGTTCTGCTTGAACGCTCACAATATAGTCAATAGGCAACATTTTTCGAAGCGGAAATTCTGTTAAATATTAAAATTTTATACATGTACGTAAAATACGCACACAAACGCAAAAATGTATTCTAATATAGGAACAGTGAAGATAAAACTAGAAATTTTTCATTAAAATATTTTTTATTTGAAATATTAAACTTAAAACTTAACTAAATAGGAAAATGTGCACAGATTTCACTTTAAGGAGAAATATATATAAAAAGTGATAACAAATTTATTCTTTAAAGTATTGTCCATCGTTAGCCACAACCTTTTCCCATCTTTCTGGTAGCATACGGATTCCGCGTCGAAAGAACTCCTCATCTTTTGAGGCTATCCACGAATCGACCCAGCCAGGCCATGTGTCATCGATCGGAATAAGTGGTAATCAGAAGGAGCAATGTCTGGAGAATACGGCGGGTGGGGTAGCACTTCCCATTTCAGCGTTTCCAAGTATGTTTTAACTTGCATTGCCGTGCTGAAGAATAACTTCGTCGTGTCTATTCTCATATTCTGGCCTCTTATCCTTTAATGCTCGGCTCAAACGCATAAATTGTAGTCGGTAGCGGTCGCCAGTGATCGTTTCATTCGGTTTCAACAGCTCATAATACACGACACCTTTCATATCCCACCAAATACACAGCTTGAGCTTGGATCCATGGATGTTCGGCTTTGCCGTTGATGTTGATGCATGTCCGGGCGGTCCCCATGGTTTTTTACGCTTTGAGTTATCGTAACGTATCCACTTTTCATCGCCAGTCACAAAACGATGCAGAAAACCCTTTCTTTTCTGTCGTTCAAATAGCAGTTCACATGTGAAAAATGATTGCTCGACGTCTCTCGGCTTCAATTCGTACGGCACCCAATTTCCTTGCTTTTGAATCATTCCTAATGCTTTTCATCGTTTAGAAATGGTTGACTGATCAACTCCTAAAGATTCTGCAAGTTCTTGTTGCTTTTGACATGAATCTTCTTTGAGTAATGCCTTCAATTCTTCATCTTCGAGCTTTTTCGGGCCGCCTGAACGTTCCCTGTCTTCAACATCAAAATCACCACTTTTGAAACGGGCATACCACACCTGACACATTCTAACGTCTACAGCACAGTCAGGATAAGCTTCAGTGAGTAAACGATGTGCTTCAGTTGCGTTTTTCTTTAAATGGAAGAAGCAAATTAAAACTTCCCGCAAATGTTGTTTTGTTTGGCACGAAATTCGATAGTAAAACACTTTTGTAAAATTATGAAAATTATTTGACAGATCAATTCTTATAGTATTTTTGGCGCTCTTCGAGATAGAATAGCTGTCAATGTAAAAAAAATGGCGCGTATGATAGATATGAAGTTACGAATTACGAGTTTATACATTCATACTTCCATTATTATTTGGATTACGAGACATTAAAAGAGTAACGAGAATTGCCTTTAGGACAGTATTGCAATTTCAGGCATCATGCCAGAATTACTGAAGTTCTTGTAAGCTGCTGAGCCTGACGATTTTCGAGGCCACAAAATAAACTGAAAAGGATTTAATAGTTGCTTTTTTTTATAGAAGAAGAAAGTATTGAAAGACTTAAGTCAGTGTGGGACTTTTATCCAAATTAAAACCTCCCCACCAACCATATTTGCGGATATCTTTTTTGGGACCATTGCAGTTACTCCGTCACGATGGCCGTTCGGAATCGTTCATTACACAGCCACGCAAAACAAAAAATATTTTTTCGAGTCCGGTGGCCACACCATATTTATCATATTTTTTAAGGATCGCTGAATCCGAATCTGAGGTCCAAAAAATGCGAGCACGTCGGGGTTCTGACATAACCTCAAAAAATAACATAAAATTTTTTTTTTTTTAGTTTTGGAGATCAAACTTTGTTTTTTTTTTAAACCTCGGATTCGGATTCAGCAACCCCAAAAACATATAGTGAACATGGTCTGATCCCCGGGCTCCAAAAAAAAAAAATTGATGAAATATTTTGATGTTATGTCAGAACCCTGACGTGCTGGGGTTTTTTGAACCTCAGATTCGGATTTAGCGACCACAAAAACATATAAAAAACCTGGTCTGATCTCCAGACCAGAATCTTTTTTTTATTTTATGTTATTTTACTTTGCCAGTCTTAGCAGCGTTTGTCCTTGCATACTATTCTAACACCGCGGTATTACAACGGATTAGAATGCTGCATACTCACCCAACAGGCATCGTCGTATTCTTGGTCGTTGACCTTCGCAATTCTCGGAGCTATACCTTACATCTCTGTCCAACATGCACGGTAAGCATTTAACAAAAATGGGTACTCTACCCTTACTATTGCATCTGCAACATGTCTTCCAATAGCCAAGCCCACACTCTCCAACAGTGTAAATTCTTCAACGAGGGCCTGAAAAATTTAAAATGGTCTAGGTCTGTGGAACTGATATTCTTCTTAAAAACCTCAAAGTAGCTTTGAGACTATTTTACCAAACCCAAAAGATTCACTACAAATGAACGAATGAGGACCTTCCCAGTACGAAACACAAAGATGTGGGGCAACCATTTAGATTAATCAATAAACTGATGATCGTTTCAAAACCCTGAGTTTGCAATATCTATAAATTTAAGCATGATGGACGAGAATTTCGAAAAACAGTAGTTTTAAAACTGCGATCTTTCAAGCGGAATATTACATTTTCTCAATTTAAATACAATTTAGAATTTAAATAATAGATTAACACTTGCATCCATAGATATTCAAATTTTTTATTTAATTAAAAAAAATTTGTTGATTTTTGTTTACTGTTGAAATTGTGGTAAGTGAATTGATGTATGTTTGTATGTAGATATGGCATACGAATTTATTTGTAAATGTACAGAATTTAATAAAATATAAAAACAAATATACAATTGCTGCCA
Organism: Toxonevra muliebris; assembly: GCA_963691655.1. Taxonomy (NCBI): domain Eukaryota; kingdom Metazoa; phylum Arthropoda; class Insecta; order Diptera; family Pallopteridae; genus Toxonevra; species Toxonevra muliebris. Next base: position 122,441,962 of record OY829326.1, read on the forward strand.
AATGTCAACCAATGTTATTTGCAAATACAAATATGTACATGCAGTTGTGTGTGTATGTATGTTAGTATTTGTGTAATGTTCTTTGTGCGTTATAGTGAAATATTTTAATTTGTTACAATTTTGTATGACATTTTTTTAATATTAAAAATTCAATAAAATAAAAACAAAAAAAAAAAAACAAAATGAAAATTGTGCAAAAATTCAAATATTATTATATAAACTTGACAGATATTAGAAAAAAAAAGAAGAAATTTTAAATGTATATTTAAAATGCAAAAAATATATTTCGATATATCGTCGGTTTAGAAGTAAAACTCACTAAGTACAGATTTAGCATAAACTTCATTTCTTCAGCAAGATTTATAGTTTAAAAAAAAAAAACTCTATTAGAATTATAAAAATTCTGACACGAAACCTCCAAAAAATCATCATGTTTACTATTTTCATATAATTTTTATAAACAAATAATTTTAAATTGGAATTATCTCGGTTTTTAAATATGTCATTTAATGAGTTTTACCTCTGAACTGTCAATGATGTTAGAGTCTTCAATGTAAGTATGTAGTTATTTTTGAAATGCATATGAGTCTATTATGTGTACAAATATGTAAAAATAAGAAATTTTAATAAAACCACAACTTGGCAGACGTGACAGATAGACAAGGAGAGATAGAGAAAGAGTGAGAGAAAATGAAAACCACCACAACGTAAGCCAAAATAATGTTGCCATAAGAGATGCGTCAACGACTTATGCCACTGAAGAGCAGTTAAGTAGGGAGTAGTAGGAGCTGGAAAAAGTAAGAGAGGAAGTGAGAAAGAAGATATCAACGGTATCATTATGAACACATATGCCGCGCTACACTCCTCCGCACGCCTCCATTTAACGTAACGAGAAAAATCCGTTTTTTCTGCAGTAATAGCAACAACTGCGCCATTATGAGTTAAGGACTTGATAAGTGGTTTGTGATGGTGGCTAAAAGACTGGCATCAACACACTTTGTTAAATACATACACATACACACACAAACATATACATACATTTATACACAACATGCTGTTGTATGTGTGCTTCGCAATTGCGGCAAATGTAAACAAAAACGTAAGCAGCTCTGCGGCAAAAGAAAGAACTCACTATGAATGAATGAAAATAATTAGCCAATGGGGCAATGCAAATACAGTGGCAGTGATGGTGGTGGTGGTGGTGGCATACACAAACAAACACATATGGAATAAACACTCACACAAACAGAAAAATACCATTCACTGAAAAGCACAGAGGGAATGAGAGAGCAACTCACTGTGGGCTAAAAGTGTTGATGACTACCAACTGCTGCTTAAATATTTTTACATGTATAATTTCATATTACAAACACATACACATACACACTGTGCAACAACATATTTACTCTTATGTAATGTACATTATTTTTTGCAATATTTAACTACAATTTTTGTGGCACTTCACACAACTGCCACTGCTGCCCACTGATATTGCTTCTTTATGTCTGCTTCCGTCTGCCAGCTGCCACCCTGCCTGATATACATACACCACACAGAACAAGGCCTTTGGCTTACTCTCTGCCCAACAACTACTGACTATAAAAAATTATGAAATAAAAGGTCATGCGAATGGCAGCAAAAAAAAAAAACGGAAGAGAAAGAAGGAAAAGAAGTACGAAAAAAATATAACGTACATGAGTTTTTTACAGCACCAGTTTGCTGCTGCTGCGCTTACAACAAACTTCTCGTAACAGTTTGGGCTCAAACAATTTTGTGTTTCTTCTTCTTCTGTTCCCTTCTCCTCATAACTTCTTTTCGTAATGTGTGTGTGCTAAAGTTTTATGCAGCACTTAAATTGTGCAATAGGTTTATGCTTCCTTTTCTGGTTTCGCTGTTGTTGTAGTTTTTAGTGTGGGTGCATGCCTGCCTGCCCAACTGACTGCCTCCTTCTATGAAAGTTTATTAAATTTTAAATGTTATATAGGCATGAGTAAATGTTTCTTAAGTAACTAAGATGCCTGAAGTCAGAGCGAAAGAAGCCTTTAATGTACGAGTGTGTGTGTGTGTGTGTGTATGTGCCTGAAAAATTTTTATGATTGCATTTTAAACAAGAAATAAAGCTACTTGAATTTCATATTGGCGTCTATCATTATACTATACAAAATGAGTTTTTCTCTTTTCTCAACATTTTAGTTTTCATATTGAACGGCATGAGTTTTATATTTAAGCGAGAAATATTTTTCTTGTGGCAAACCACCACATAATTCTTGATACTAAAATGAAATTCTACAGATTGAATGCTTTTAGATATTTCCAAAAAATTTTCAATGAAAAATATTAGCCATATATCTCTTACGTTATGATCGTTGCTCCTTAGTTTAAAACTTTTTGAAGGAATGAAAAATCTAAAGCTCGCCCTACACGATCTTTTTGTATTTGCTAACTCCTCAAAGTACAACAAATGTCATAACCTGAACACAATGGACTTGTGACATTCAAAGACAAAAGACTAGCAATAACTGCAATAATATCCTTAACAGAAAAGCACTGTTAATTATTTCAACACATACAAAAAAAAGTCACACCAACAACCAAACATTTTTCTGTGGATAGCGAGTATCGTAAAGGTCGCGTAAAATCTTCGACTCATGATGTTAGTGTGACTCTAGTGAAGTTCAAAATTGACGAAGATCTAAGATTGATTCAGGAAATGATTGCTGAGGAATATTTAGAATATTTAGAGATTATCTTGAATACATGAAAAAATCAACACGTAGCTCAAAAGAAAGCGCATGTGCGTTTTTCCCAATATTTTCTTCACAAAATGTTTAAAAATGGATAAGGTGGTGAAGCTTGGTTCTTCAAGTACGACCTAGAAACCAGTCAACAGTCAATGGTATGAAGCCCAGAAGGTGCTAATCCACCCATTAAAGACAAGCACCAGAAGTCAGCGGCAAAAGCAATAATGTCAATTTATTTCACTTCAACTTCTGCACAGTACGCTCGTTGAAACACGCTACCGTTGGGGCATTGGTGCTATAGCACAATGCCCAGTTATGACTCCTGTCAGCAAACGTAATGCAGATTGGTTTGCCCTAACTTTGGCCATAGTGCCCGTGAAACTTCACAGTCATTTAGGCTAGTTCAAATGTCATTTGACATCGCAATGGTGTACTCGTCTATTCTCCTAAATAGTTCACACATCGGAGATTGTATAGGGGTATCCGCCTCGTTTATGTCCATATCAATGGCTCAGTGGCCTTCAGTAATTTTGGTCACTGATTTTGGATTCAATTGCCTTCATTGCATCCTGACTGTCAGTAAAGATAGTGATATTCGAAATCCGAATCGTACTGTCTTGTAGAAGCCGAGCTGCTTTCTCAATAGCAAAAATCTCTGCCGAGGAACGCTGCAGGTCTCTGGAGTAGAGACCAGCTCCAGTTCCATTCTCCATCGGTAAAGATGATAATAGCAGCATTACCTGCTACCGAACCCGACTCGCAGTCTTCCCTGGTTGGATATAGAGTAGGAATTCCAATAATAAAATCTAAATTTGCACATCTAAGTCAGCTTTGATTCCATTTTGACTGCTCCGTTTTATCTCACTCAAAATTGTAGAGCGTCCATAGTTTGCTGATCTCCATACGTTGGATTCTCTTAGTCTAAGAGTTCAAGAGTTACTTTTGCGGCACAGCCTTGAACAAACACCCTCAGCGGTTAGAGATGAAATATCATATTCGGACCTTCCTGACTTGCACTACTTACAATTCCTGAGATCGCCAGGCTGACTAGTCTCTGTATTTTTCCCATACGAGCATGGTTGCTCTTTTAACCCAACGCCTTCCACCAGACGAGGGACCGATAGGTGATGATGGGTTGAATGACTGTGCTGTACATTCCATGAACAACGTACGATGACAATCCTCATTTTTTCAAAAATGCCATATTGCAGGTTGTGACGACATAAAATTATCAGTAATTTTAACCGCACAACCCTAAACCACTAGCACATATATGCCAAGGAAGGCAAACAAGCGCCAACGAAGGCAAAGGAACGTCCGAGAGGGACGATTGAGGGGCTACAAGGAACAGATAAAGACTGTACGTGATACCAAGAATAAAAATAATCAAGTGTATTTCAAAACAACAGTGAAGAAAATAAATAAACAAGTGAACAAAGACAATCAAAACGAACTATCGCGAGTTATTATTTACGCACCCTGGTTACTCGCTTAGTATACCCTGTCGATAAGAAAAGGAACCAGGAACATGGTATAATATGCAGCCAGCTTCTTCTTCGTTCTCTTTTCGATATTTCTTCTCCAATATAGTTTTAAATCCAGAATGCTACCGAGCAGCGATGCCAACTTGCGGGCGGGGAATTCCCCGATTTGGGGGGGGGGGGGGGGGCGATTTTACTTGGTGCGGGGAATCGGGGAACCCGTTTCTCTCAAAACAAAGTTTTTGCCATTTTTTATTTGAGTCAAAAGAAATCCCATGTCTTCTTCTTTGATGTCCAACAGTAGGCTGAAGCTTATATGTTAAGAATTCCGGAGTCAGAAAATACATTTCTTTTAATCTACCAGCTTCATAAAAATTTGTTAAGTTTGGGACCAAAAAAGTTCAGGATCGCCTTAAAATAACACTCACTGAGGTCAATTGCGTTTTAGTAAAATGTTTATATGGAAAGTGCGTGTAGCGCTGTTATAATATGAAATTATACCAATGCGGGGAATTCGATCGAAAATCGGGGAATTTCACGAGGTTTATCGGGGAGAGAGAAAACATGAGCTGGTATCCCTGATACCGAGATACATTGCTTCTGAACAGAGATTCAGTCTCACTCTATTCGGTATTCAGAGATAGTTAATGCAGTTAATCTTGAAAACCTAACAAATGCCAATTTTGAGCATAGTTTTTCAAAATAGATTCACCGGCTTCAGAAATGTGTAGAAAATGTGTCGCAAATTTTAAAAACGATTAAGATTAAAGTTATGACATTAATATTGATTTTGGCTTTTTCCTTGTAGCCAACTAAGCGATCTTTTGTTAGCCTCTTCGGTTTTCCTCCACATTATCCCCGTTATTGCTCAACCCATCCGTTTTAATCACACCCATTTTACATTCTTTATATTCATCTCTTTTTTTCCTCATTCCTCTATTTCCCTTCTTCTTCTTTAGCTTTTGCTCTTCTCTTTTTTTAATCTTCTGCCTTCTTTACCTTTCGCTTTTTCTCTTCCTTTCACTCTCCTTCTTCATCCTCTATCTTCCACCTTTACTCTATTTTCTTTGTCTGGCTCTCTCTCCTTTCACCCATTTTTCCTTTTTTTTTTTCTTTTCCTTTTTCCCCTATCTACCCTTTCTCTCAAACATCTTCTTCTCTTTCCCTTTCTCAACACTTTCTTCTTTCTTTTTATTCACCCTCCCCTATCTGTTCTTTCCATCTTTTCTGCCTCGTCTCCTTCTTCCTCTCGTCTTCTTTTTTTCTTGCCAGAAATTGCAGAATAGTTTTTTGAAGTTGGTCCGGAATTTAGGTGATTGTTTTACCTTTTTTCAAAGCTATGCTTTAAGTTCCCAATTCTTTTCTTTTCATACTTTTAAATATCAATAATATTATCGGCAGCATCTAAAAAATATAATAACTACAACATCTCGGCCTGCATTAGAGCAACTAATTACTCACAGAATTCCAAAGCTGCGCATATCTTCTTAATGTGATATGAAAATGTAGCGATGGCACTTGCATTCAAAAATTGTTTACATCACAGAAAAAAAAAAAATAAAAGTAAAATAAAAATAGAAAATTCTCGACGACAAAAAAACCAGAAAGCGACAAACTTATTCCAACATCAGCAACGCCATCTACAAACGCCATAGAGCATCATTAAACACTCGAGACTTGAGAGCGTATGGTAAATCATTATTATACACTTTAGAACAGAAAAGAATACGGTAAAAGAACAAAAACAAGCAGCACATAAACATACAAGTAGTAAGTAATAGTGCAGAGAGTGGGTGCAGTAACATGAGGTGGGGTGCAGAAAATAAAGAGCCTAAAGTTGTGCAGTGTAGCAAATGAAAGATGTAAGATAGCCAAGTAAAAAGCATAAAATATATATAAAACTATGTGATGTGTGTGTTTGTGTGTAGTTGTTTGTCTCCCAAGAAAGGTAATGAGAAAAGTGTATCCTTTGGCATTTTCATATATATGTATGTAGGTATATGCATGGGAGTTTGTTTGAGTGTGTATATGTTTACTAAAGAGACTACATGGCGTATGCGTGATATGGAAATGGATGAGAAACTCAAATGAAAATTGTTGATATACTTACGGAAAGCACACGATATCTACATGCATATGTCTGAATATGTAAACATGTTTATGCCTACTTTGAGAACGAAAATAAAAATAAAGAAATTGCTTAGCATTGCCAAGAGTGAGTTGTTGTTTGGTTGTTGTTGTTGTTGATACCATATTTTGATTAAAGCATTGCTCAGGGGTGTCATAAAATATGTAGGTATTCTTACTTCTTGCTTCCTGGAATGTTTGAATTTTGCATTTCAAAAGTTTTCTCGTTTTTTTTTTGTATTTTTTTTTTTTATTATTAAACTATGTAAATATATAAAATTTAAAATGCATACACGTCTACTATAAAAGTACATGCATATGTCTAGTTTATAATACTAGGGTGATTTTGTTTTTATCTTGCAGAAAATATATTATTATTATGTTTCACATCAAAGTAAAAATCCTTGTCTATTCATGGCCTAAATTTCATGCAAAACTAAAACTAGCAACAAAAAATTTTTCCTCTGCCTCTGCCTCTGCCTCTTTTTTTAAGCACTTGCATTTCGAATCTGGCACAGCAAAAATTTCACTTTCAAATTCAATTTCACTTGAAATACACACATCCCAACAGTGTCAGCAATAACAAATATACAAAAAAAAAACACACACACATACACAAAAAAAACTCGAAAATAACATCGAACAAGCAAAAGCATTGAAATGACAACATAACATCAAATGTCAAATGGCGAATGGTGAATGGCGAAAATGTTGCGGTTTTACGCTTTGGTTATTCCTGATTTTGGCACACACACACACACACACACACACATTGACAACAGCAAACCGCGCTCACAAACAAACGAAAATTGTAGTGGAAAAAACCAACAGCAAAAGCAAAAACACTAGGATTCCTATTGTCATTAGCTTAAACTAAACATGAATACAGTTGCGACTTTAACTTAATGCACACTACTAAATATTTAATGTATTTTTCTAGCTTGTGTGAATATAAGAAATTCATGTCACCGCGAACTTGAAAACATAAAAGCAAATATTTTTAAGTGAGTTTTCAAAAAAGGAATTTACTAATATTGGCACTGTGAAAAGAAATTGTTTTCGAAAGCACTCAATAAAGTTAATTTTGATTTGGACATTGCTAATTTGAACGTAGATAACTTCAGCCTCAGTGTGATTCAAAACACTTACAGCTTCAACTGCAGGGATCAAAATGAGATGCTGAAAAGTTAATGTCGGCCACGTCCCTTTATTCTTGGTCTTTCCATCGGAGACTACCAGATTCCCTACTTTGTGTTGAATAGAACATCTTCCTAGCCGGAGCATTTCCTCTATTCACTTACCATGACCCATTAGATTTGTTTGTGCTTGACCATCCCAGTGTCGGCTCTACGCCTATTCATGATTTCAACTCCTTCAATACGGTTGGGGTTGTCCACGCTTCAGAGCCATACATAAAGACAGGAAGGATGAGGAGCTTGTAGAGCGTTATTTTTATCTGCCAAGATGGGGATTTGCTTCTCAATTGCTTAATGAGCCCATGGCCCTCTTATTCTTAGATTTATTATTCACTTAATCTCAAGGCTTACAGTTAATGCTAGATCCCAGATATACGTAAACCTTGAATAGTAAAATTTTGTTCATCACTTTATCACTTATATATGATTTGCGAGTCGTCTCCTAACCTAACCTTTTTTTTTTTTTTTTTTTACGTTGGCAGGTGGAAATCTTCATACCGCAGAACTCCAGTTCTACGGTTATGTCGGATTCCTACCGACTAAAACCACCTACTTCCTCTCCTACCATTCTCCCCGCTGGACTACCAAATAGTATTACTTCGCAGGGCTGGTTCAGTTTTATGCTGTTACTCGTTTGCTGATTCTGTTATTTGGATCTATTTGTGTTGTGTCAATAATTGTTTATTGTTCATCACCCATCCTCGTCGTCTTCTGTATTTCCGATATTTCGTTGCGCACGCTCAGCTTTTCGTGCAGATTCAGCATTCCTTAATAATGTCACAATGCTCTTCGCCACCTTGCATACTGCATTCCACTTCTCTACCGTTTCGCACATCTGTGCTGTCAAGTTGGCTACCGTGGGGGGTTCCCCAAAAGCTCTCTCTAGTTCCTCCCTGATGCTGTTGAAGCATGGGCAGTGGAAAATGATGTGTGTTAAGTCCTCGGGTTCGCTCGGGCAGAACGGTTCTTCTTCAAGTTTAAATCTGTGCAGATATTATTTAAAGCACCCATGCCCGCTGAGCATTTGGGTGACGAAATAATTGACTTCTCCATGTTTGCGCTCCATCCACGCTGCTATATTAGGGATTAGGTTAAAGGTACAGCGACCCTTTTTGGACTGCTCCCAGTTTCGCTGCCATTCCACAATGGTACGCTTCCTCTCCTCTGTTTTCCTGACGTTTGTTGGCCTTTCTCCAGTTAACCTAACCTAACCTAGCCTAACCTAACCTAACCCAGCCTAACCTAACCTAACATAACCTAACCTAAAGTGCCTTTCGTCTGCTCAATGAAGTGGCCGATGAACTCAACGTTCACCTTATGTGTATGGCCAGAGTATAACCCCAAACGCTCTAGGAAGCTACTATCTTTCGGTAGAAGGCAGATATACAAAGTTGTGGCAGTAATAGCTGGTCACTGCCTTATTGGCGTACACGCCTCTAGGTTAGGCGTACCACTAAACGACTTTTGCAGAAGTTGTAAAGACAAAGAGGATAAGAAATGCATTTCTCACCACCTTTGCTTTTGTCCAGCCTTGGCTATCTATAGGAAAATCCCCTTAGCTCAACACTTTCTGAACGACCTATACGACTTAAGGTCATCTGACCTGGGGCACTTAATCAAAAATTCAACCAAGTCTAATTGGTTTGATTAATTCTGGTTCTTGTTCTAAAAAGAAGTGGTTGGACTTAACCTAACCTAACCTAACTTAACAATTTGTCCAAGACATAGTATTTTTTTTGCTTGTTGGCACAAGGTATTTCGTTTCGAATACAAATTCGTTCACCGCAAAACCCATTCGACCTGGTGATTTTGGTTTATTTCTTTGTTGGTTTAAATGTTGGTTTGACCTTCGAACCCAATTAGCAATAATGCGGCATTTTGTTGCCACATCTCCAGCTATTTTCTGGCATTTATAAACTAACTTTGTGGATACAGCCATTGAGTGGTTATAGCCATTTCTTTTGTTTTAGGTATTTGAGTAGGTCGTTGTAGTTGGTTTTCGATAGCGCTCCGAGGCTGTCGAAGAGTAGTTTATCTAATGATACTGGCCAATGTAATTTTCCAAAATCGAAACCAGGCATTGCGGCGTTCAAGTAATCCCTTATCGTGCTGTTGAAATCGGCCTTATAACGAATTGAGGCTGGGTGTCGGTCATACGCTCATAAGAGCCGAAAAATTAAAGGATCCTAATCATCATTTTTGTTTGATCCGTACCCTTTTTGAAATGACACAGCCCTGCAAAATTTTGAATTGTTCAGACTCAAAAACCAAATGAAGAAATAGTGAAAGCATAGAGCAGCTCAATTTCTACTGAGAAGATTACCCCTGTTAGCTGCCAGAGCTTCTTTTTACCAAAGTAATTAATAAGATATTAATGTCGAGCATGAGACCAAGATACACAGGTTCTTCTCTATACTAAGCCATAAGCTCTGTCGAGATTGGACTATTGTGCCATAAAAGAAGAAGAAACAAAGACCTTGAAGCAACTGTATTGTAATTGCGTTTGGTTTTTTCCATGGACCCTCCCACTTAGAAGCATAGTGCTGAAACTATTTACAGTTCTGTAATCTGTTAAATTTCATTTAAGTATGTGATAAATTTCCTGCAAGCACCTTATCCATCGACTGTATTATCTGGTTGATGTCAAGGCTGAATTTCAGATATTCCGTATATCAGTTCAATTTTGTTAACGCGAAGCACGAACGGAAGATATTACCCGATTTCAAAAATTTGCTTCCTCTGAGTTCGTATTGACGCGAGTGACAACTTTTCCTTACTATGACAATTCGATAACTTTTACGTTTTTCGCTCCGGTCTATTGGTATATCTCCAAATCGTTTACTTATTGGGTGTGTCCGTAGTTGTATCCCACTATTTGCTTGAAATTAGAAACTCCACGGAGAGATCTTGAAATTGAATTTTCGATATCTAGTTAGTATGTATGTTAGTATAAGGACTACATACCAAACTGTTAAAACTGAAGTTAAGTATTTTTACTTGAACCGAATTGAAATCGACAAATGGAACTATCCGAAATTCAGGCACTGCAACCTATAAGATCTTTTGAACCAAGAACCCAAATTATGGAAAAAGAAAGAAAGGAGGGAAGAAGATGAAAAATAGATAAGAAATACCGTAGCCAACAAGAGTTTGGCCCACTGCCACTAGATCCCCGAAGCGCTGGTTGGACCTACGGCTTAACACCGGTTCTGAATAGCGGTAAGTATTTTTACTTGATAATATTTCAAATTTTTCAGCAATCACAGTTTAGTTTAGGCGAAGCAGGTAGGTTGCATGACCAAAACTAAAAAAAAATTTTAAAAATTTAGAGGTTTTGGAAAGAGAATTTATGGTTCTTTAATTTCAATTAAAAAAATTTACAAATATATTTTGGTAACGTTACGTGAAGTGGGGGGTAAATCGAACATTTTGCAACGGAATTCACGTCATACGAAACTAATAAGAAACGAAGTTATGCTGTTGTTAGAGTTAAGCGAACGAGGTCATATGGGGATCGGCTACAGACAATCCTGCAGAGAGGCAACTTCTTGCAGTTTTATCTCATGTGCTTTAGTGAGAGAGCTTGATTTCGTATAGCTGCTTTCCTCTTATGTGTTATATACATGTACTATGTCGTGTTTGTGCCGATAAGTGTAGAGAGTATCAAGAGAAATTAAGCTTCAGAAAATATAAAGAGGATTAGTGCTTCAACAACAACGGTCACGTGAAAAATCGCGTTTTTGTTGCACTCATACGAAACCAGTAAGAAACGAAGTTATGCAGTTGTTATTCGGCTACGTACATTGAGAGAGCCGACCGAGTTACCTCTGCTTGATTGCATATAGCGGAATTTTCGTCTCTTGTGTTATATACGTATACCACATAATGTATGTGCCGATAAGTGTAGAGAAAAGCAATAACAAAATAAAGAGAAGAAGACTGCAAAAACTTCAACAGAATTTGTTTTTAAATGTATTCTAATAATTTTCAAATAAACAAAAAAGTTTTACACAATAATTTTTTTTTTTGTTAATTTTCAATCGCTCACATTTTTTACAAAATTTGTCCAAATACTTCCAATTTTTAACATGTTGCGGACAAAACTATTTACTCGAACATTATTTCCCATAATTTTAAATTTTTGTTAACTTTTTTGGAAATACAAGTTTTGCTATGGGTCACCGGTGACCCTAAAATCTTCAATGGAAACTTTTTAAGACTTTTTTTTTACAGTGAAATGGGATTCGAATAATGCGAATCTGGATTCGGTTTTGTTCTATCGGTTTTAGTTTCTTTACGGTCAAGAAAGGATTAAGTGAAAAATTAATATTAAGTTACATTGTCTATCTTTAAAAAGATATCAAATAAAAATGTACAGAAAAAGTCCGCAAAAAGTTCCCTCTAAGGGTCACTGGGTCATCGGTGACCCATGAAAGTTCAAACCTTTAGAGGCACAGAATGTCAGTTTTGATCAAAAATTGTAACAAGAAATGTGGGTCAGACAATACGAATCCGGATTCGGTTTTGAGCTATCTCCTCTGGTTTTTCTACGGTACCGAAAGGGTTAAGTGTCGTTTTGACATTACATATACACATTTTTAATATTTCAACTGATTGTTTTTTCCAAAAAAATATTCGTAAGATTGAGTAATTGAAGAAACTTCTCAATCGCTGTTCTGGAATCTTAAGCAAACTGTAAGCTAAATTTATTATTTTAATAAAATAAATTGAATTATGAAGCTAGTTACATATTAACTAGAAAAAATTGTTTTTTAATATAATTTTAGCTTGAAAAAATTATTTTATTATACAAAAGTCTAACTCATCCACAATTCATGCCATTGTATCCTAAATAAGTGAACTTGCTTTTTTAATGAACACTTCTCAAATGCAAATATCCTTCATAATGTGACATTTTCATGCAGCAAACTTCAAAGCTGCAAGTGATTAATAACCTTGGGGTGAATTGGGTTATTTAAAGAGTGACTGTATGAATATAATATAAGTTTTTCAGCAAATTTTGCTCTACATAATAGAATAGAATACCTCATGCTGGTACAGTTTTATTAAGAAGAGCTAACAAACAGAAAATGACAAGGCAAGAATTTAAATAAACTCTTGGCAAAATAATTTTGAAAACTGCTGTAATATCACTGAATATAATCGTTGTAGATGAGGTGACAAGTAAAGGATCTGCCATGGATATAGATAAATGGAGCTGATAAATTAACGATTCTTTTTTTTTTTTTTTTAGAAGGAACTGCCGATTATTTTCCAAATAGATATACAAAGTAAAACTACCGTAACCAGGCAATGTAGGGTATCTACAAAACAACAGAATAAGAAATTTTGCTGAATCGCTAAATTGTCTTTTGCAATTTTAAGAGTTCAACTGCATTTTGAGCATCGCAACGTCCAACATTCAAGTGTTACGATTTATTGCGCACTAGGGTGGATGGGAGTGGCGCGATATTAACGTGATCAGTCGCTTTAATATGCAATACAGACACACGCGTGCATACATATACATACATATAAACACAAGTAGAAATGTCAAGTCAGCTACAAACAAAACAACAAAATACAAAAGAAACAATACAAGTGTGTATTCTTTATACTCTACTCTGCTCTTCTCCATACACTTTAGTCTAGATATTCGAGGGATTGCATTTTGTGATTCTATTTTAATTGCTGAGTTGGCAACAAAATGTTGCTTTGCGCCACATTCATTGTTGCCACGCATTGTTGTTATTGTTGTATTTGTTGGTGCATTTTGTATGTTTCACTATTGTGTCACTGCTTGACACTTGATTTGTGTTGGCAATTGCACTTTTGTGCTTTTTAGCGCTAGAGGAGCGTAAGTGTTACCAAATGCATTCACATTCGATTGCGTTTATATATAAAAGACAAAAAATTAGTTTTTGTATTTTTAGTACTGCTTAAGGTGCTCACTGTGTTAACTGTTTTATTTTAAGTTTGCTGTTTGTTTTCAACTTTACCTTTGTAGACCTGGAACTAATATTAACCCTAATTAGTCCTTGTATCAAAGTTGTCTCTTTTTTTTCTTTTTTAAAATTCTAGGTGTTGAAAAATAGAGAATGTAGTTTTTAAGTAACGAAGAAAAGTTGGCAAATTTTGCAAGCTCCATTGAAAACGAGTTTTCAGTTTGATGCTCACTTTTTAGAGGATAAAAGATACAGACAAGCCTTTGAGAATTTGGAAAGTGAGCTCATTATAAAAATAATTTTAATATGAAATTTAAGGAATTTCGCAGATTCTTATAAACCGCAAAGATATAATAAATGGATTGAGGATTTAATTATTTTGTAAATAAAATTATAAAATACTGAAAAAAATTTAGTTTATAATTATAAACTTATAAAACGTTAAAAAAAAGTGTACTGATATATCCTAATTTTTCAAATCGATTTTATCTTAATTTACTGATTTTTCAGTTCAAAAATCTGGCTACCCTAATGATGGATTTAGGGTTTGAAAAGGGTTAATTACGCTACATTTAAAAAACAAGACAAACAACTAGAATAAAATCCAGAAATAGATCAAAACCGGGTACAAAAACATTCAGACCAATTTCTGCTCCAAATCAGATTGATACTAAAAATTAAACCAATATCATGACAAAAATCTACACCAAAACCGGACGAAAACTCGGACTAAAATTTAGACCAAAACTCACTACTGATTTAGACCAGAAATTATATAAATCAGACCAAAATTTTAACCAAATTCAAACCAAAACTAAAACCAAATGCAGACTAAATTCGTACAAAAAAATAACAGAAAAAAGTCAGACTGGAATTATAACTGCATTCCAAATCAAATCCGGATTGAAATTCAATACAAATTCAAATCACCTTGAGGCCAAATTCAGGCCAAAACTCAGACTAGATTGAACTGAAATTCCAGTCGAAATTTAAATCAAAATTCAAACAAAAATCAGATAAAAATTCATGGCACAATTTAGTCAAAATTCAAACCAGAAAGTCAGACCTGAAGCAAAATAAAAAATTTGGCTTAACCCTCTCAGGATTTTCGTACACATTTGTGTACATGAATTTGAACATTTTTCCTGACTTTTCAAACCACTTTGAAGCATAACCGTCAAAACTAATTTGACTTTTATGGGACAACCTCACTTTTTTTTTGTGTCGTCAATTTCAAGAAATTATTAGAAATACTAAATAATAAAAAGATGTGTAAAAAAAAATTCCTCATGTAGATAGAACCTTCCTCTATCGATAGAGTCACGTTTTGTGTAAGTCGGAGTATTTTAAATTGACTTGAACGGGTTTCTTACACATATGTGTACATCGCGTACGGCTATACCTGGGCAGGTAAAAATTCGTGAACAGTTTTATGACTATTTTGGGGCTCCTAAACATGAAAACCAACATCTGTATTTTTTTTTCACAGGAAGTACACATTCTCCTGAGAGGGCTAAAATCAAACTATAAATCAGACCCAACCCATCTTCAAAAGTAGGACATTACCGACCCTGATGTTTCCGACTCAATAAACAGAGGCACTGTAAAAAGATTTTTAACACAATTTTGAAAGAAGCTAAAGCCTCCATATTGGCCCTATGGATCCGCCACTGCTCATTTTCAAAAATGCTACAGTAAGTTACGATATTTCAGCAACAATTTCCTACCTTGTTTTTGTTTTTAATGGATGTTAGTTTATTAGTATTATTTTCAGTCTGTTTTTTGGACTGAATTGCGGTCTGAGTTTTAGTCTAAATTTTTTTTTTTTTTTGGGTTCCGTATTTAGTTTGAAATTGATGTGATTTTTTATTTGAATTCGGGCTGAATTTTGATTTGATTTTAGTTTTGAATTCTGATTGGAGTTTCAGTATGAGCTTTGGTTCGAATTTGATCTTCATTTGGTTTGATTTTTATTCCAAATTGGGTTTTTATTCGGTCTGAGTTGTGGTCCGAATTTTGTTCTGAGTCCGGTCTGAATTTCGAAATGATTTTTGTTATGAATTTCGACCTGGTTTCTGGTTTAAACTGGGTTTGAATTTTAGTCTGAGTCTTGGTCTGAATTTTGGTGTTATTTGGTCTCTGTTTTGGTCTGATTTCTATCTAGCTATAGTCTGTTATATCTATAATTTTTGTTTAAATTTGCAAAAAAAAAAAAATGTTCTATTGACGAATAAATATGTTTAAAATAAATAGTTATGGGAAAATATTACTGTGCAGGGCAGGGCCGCAGCCAGGATATTTTTTCGGAGGGGCTTTTCATTCGACGAAAATATTCATTTAAAATTTTTATGAAACTGATGTTTACATACGATGATGCATTTGATGGACCCTATTAGACTAGGGAGAAAAGTGGATAAATATCTTAAAGCTTAAGGAAAAATTTTTGTTTCCGAATTTTCTTAATCTTAACCTAAAAAAATGGCCGAAAATGACAAAAAAAATTCCCAGAATAATCAATTTAAATTTTTTCAAATAAATATTATTCAATGTGGATTCCAATACATTTTTTATCATGAAAGACATAATTTCGATAACTCATTGACTTGCCATTACTGATAATAAACCTAACCTCAAAAAAATGATCAAAAATTTTTTCAAATGATTGTCAGTGGGAATTTGGGCCCGGATGAGGTTGGCATGTATTCCCTAAATTCGTGCAGTCACAGCATTGAAATCTTCCGAGTTGGGTGCTATGAGCAATAATGGGTTAAAGGATTAATTATATTTTAAGATTAAGAACTTTGAAGCTTATTCAATAACACTGTCCTGCATGAGTTTGGAGAATTGTTCCTAGTGTTTGCGAATGAATTTTTCATGCTGAACACAAATCTGAAGTCAAAAACTTCCCATTACGTCACGTTTTAGAAAAATGGGTCTGAAACTCCTGAAAATATCGTTTTTAGCCATGTAGCACAACTTCGTACGATTTCAATTCAAATTTATTTTTAAAATTTTTTCTTTTATTTGACTTTTTAGAAAGAAACCGATTAAAAAATATTTAAAAATCATTCAATAGATTTTATTTTGACTTTTTTTCCATCCACTGGCAATCAATATCAAAAATTAGGAAAAAGTTTTCACATTTCGGGGGGGGGGGGGGAGGTCAGAACCCCCTATACTTCCCCCCCTATATACAGCCTTGGTGCAGGGTATTTAATATTTCTTGGTATAAATCTTGACCTAATGTATCTCCTTGTTTACCAAATTTTTGATTATTTTATTGCAACCCTAGAATCACCAGGCTACTGTTATTTGAGAAACATCTTGACCTATCTGCTATTTGTTGTTTAAAAAAGGAACATAATTTGAACTGCAGAAGGTTACAAGTAATGATGAACTTTTTCTAAAGTACATTTTTTTAGAGTCCTGCTCTTACTATTTTCTCGGTCAGATTTAATTCCGGAAACATTCTTGTCTATACGAGAAATTATATATAAAATTAATCTGGAATATGAACAAACCTTTTCCGTTTTTTTTCAAATTTCGAGAATTATCCTCCTTCAGGATAGCCACAACATTTTTACTGCTGCAAGGGAAGGAATGCAAAGATCTCAAAGGTCGCTCTTTCCTCTAGATCTGTTAGTAACTCCAACTATTTCCAAAGTACAATATAATCCAAAGAAAATGAAATTTTTTAATTAATGAGCAGCCAGATCAGTTACAAATTCACTAAAAACGCAAGAATAGAGTATATGCTGAATTTAATTGCCAAAAATACTAATGATGAAAATATTCACATTCACGAATTCCAAAATTATGCTACAAAAAAAAAAAAAAATTATCATAGCGCATGGAAGCTTTATATGAATTAAGTACTTTGGCCGACCCCATAAACTTAAAAACTGGAGGATAAATTTACCCACAGACACACATTTAAACAAGTATACAACACACACACATAGTTACAAACCTTCTTTATTGAAGCAAGTGTTATGTGGCGAAATTTAACCAAAAATCCGCAGTTGTAAATGAAAGCGCAAACTCATTTACATTTTTCTGCTCAAAAGTTCAATGGAAAATGTGCAATATACAAACGCATGTTGAATACATGCAACATAAACACACACACACACACGCACACACAGGAACTGATATATTCAAACAACACAAACAGCAGCAGCATCCTTTTGCCACGTAAAACGTTGCTAGTATTACGGAAATGTATGCTTTATGTTCCAAACACACACATAGACAATGAAAAACAAAAACCATAAAGAGAGAGTGTGAGTGAGTGAGTGAGCGAACGAGAAAGTGAAGCGCTAACCGCAAAAATTGCTGCAAAGCACAATATACTTTTTGTTGCTGTATATACGGGCAAAGTAGTTCTGGTAGATAGTAGTAGGTTGCTCGGTTGGTTGGTATACAATTTTAGTGTTGACTGTTGACTACAGCGAATGGTTTCTGCTGTTCGACCACGGCCGCCACGTTATCCCGCTGCATTAGGATGATGGTTGACGTGCTGTGAGCGATTTATTGTTTTTTGTGTGTTACGAGGGAAACTAGAGCAAATTGTTTAAGACACACATACATACATATACGCATTTATGCTCACTCATACTTGCACAAGCACACACACACACACACATATATACAGACATATACAAAGAACACACTCAAGTTAATTGCAATGCAGAAAAATGCCGCCATCAAAGTATAGAGCGCATAGAAAAGTAGTAAGTGCGAAAACTTCCGGAAGGGTTTAAAAACGTGCTGAGAGATTAAATTGCAAATGTAAATTATTCCTTTTCTTTTGTTTTCTTGTTGCTGTTGAATGGCATCAGACGGTCAGTAGTGTTTTTTTTTTTAGAGGTTTAATTACAATAATAGTTTAAGGTGTATTTGAATATAACTATGCGGGAACATATTTCTGTATGTATAGTTTGCTTATTTCAGCTTAGTTAAAAATTATTTATACGTCAAATTAATTCAGAGATTTCACCATTATCCTGCAAATCTCATCGTAAAACCGATATTTTACTTTCCGTCGTGATTGAAAATTCGATGTTATTTCAAAGAACTTCGCTCCTTTCCTCGCTCCAATATTTTTCATATTAGTTGTGAGCTCGCAATTATAAAATACATATCAGTTTCTTTTGAATAACTAAACAAGATTAAGTTAGATTCAAACTGAATTCCAGAATACGAAAAAATTTTGTAAATTGGCTAACAAAAAATAAAATTTTAACCCACAAGGGAGTAGACGTCATGAGCGATTAAAAATCACTTGGAGACGTTCAATACATTTAGAATTAACAAATAAAAACACAACATGACAAAACGAGTAAATGACTGCACAAAGTAAGATAGAAATGCCTAGTAGAAGCCCTAAGCTCCCAAGAGGAGTAGAAGGAAAAAAACGGCAATATTTTATATACAAAGGCGCGATTGAGATCGTGTGAGGATTTTCAAGCCACTCGCTTACTCCGAGTCGTTTGCACCCCTCAAAACCTCTTCTTCTATAAACACATTTTCACTTTTCATATCGCAAGTCACAGAACCACCTACGTTTTGCAGATTTGAAGACACAGCCTGAGTTCTGTGTTTCTTCGAATTTTAAGTCTCAGACGTAAAGATGTAGGTAGCACTTGTCTAATTCCCGAAAAGAACGAAATGATGCGAAGACGATTTTCCCATATTAATAAGTGACACTTTGGTCATACACGTCTATTATAATCCCAATTCTGAATTGCCCCTGCAGATAGCAGATGGAGAAGTCTTAAAGTCTTTTCACATACGACGTAACCCAGAAAATATGGTCGTACCCAAACTAACATAGTCAAACTGACTGCGGTACTGACGAATCATTAGGCAATAGTTGACCATGCGGCCAGACTCTGCATCTTACACAACACGAACTGCAGGAGCTGCATTAATATAGAAGAAAGGCAAGGGAGACTTTATCCCACTTCCTCTGTCACTGCCCGGCTCTTTCAAGAACCAGAATAAAATCATCCCATAAACCCTTTCTAGACAACATAACCGAGATCTCAAAGCTTGAAATCGGAAATCGTCCCTAGTGCTTTAATCTCACAGATTGGGTTTAGACAATAAAAAACATCCTTAGAAAAAATGAGGTTTGTGGCTACCTACATACTCACCTACACGACACGGCGATTTTTATGCGATTTTTTCACATTCTGTACACCATTCCATAGTCGATATCTTTTAGGCACGTCGATTTTGACGAGAGATTTCATTTTATTTAATTCTTTCTATTTATCTCTGCTTGATATCTGTAGTTAAAATATTTATATTTCTTTCTTTTCAAGATGATTATCAGAACAGTCGGATTTCGAAAGGCTCCAACACTATTTTAGGAGTTTCGCGAACCCAACATCGGCGATAAAGCTAATACGAGATAGTAGAGTTTTCAGCTGTATTCAATCATGGAACATAGTAGAAACAGGGCCGGCGCTGTTCTATTCTACCGCTATTTTCATGGTAGATGTTTTACAGAAATGCGTGATTTGATGCCATGAGTTCGTGTGTTCTCTACACGGACCGAAACTCACGATGGTTTTCATAAAATGTGGAAGCCAGCTCCTATGAAAACGGCATACGTGAGGAACAATGGAAAGGAAAGCAATGAAACTTGGTTTGTGAACGTGGTATGTTGGTAGTTAGTAGTTGTTAGGAAGCCATAGGAGGAAAGGTTAAGAAAGTTTATATATTAAGATGGGATGTTGATTTCATTAACTGAGAAGGGACTTGACACTATTGGACAAGTGGAACAACCCATGTAAACGATATGAATGATAAGAGCAATAGCTAGATTTAGATCGGAGGCTGGTACGGTCATTTGGTCATTTCAAATTTTCACATTCAAAGTGGAGTTGTATAAACGATCCACTCTAATATATACACTAAAAATACATTAGTATTTACTTTTATGCACATAAATTGCTCATCAATGGCTGCATTCAACATTCAAAGTATTTTCAATTATTTTTAATATGCTGTCAAAAAGTGTAATAATTTAAAATTCTACTTAAGCGAGTGTTTTACAAAATTTTTATGATACAAATGTGCGGCAGCTACAATAAAAAATAAAATAAAATAAAATACATCACTGAAAGCTTTCAAATAATAATGCGAAAGCACTTGTATTGCATATATTTATATTATATGTAACAATCAGTGGAGGATCCAAAAGTGAAATATGGGAGCTATAGCCCCTTCGAAAAATCTGAATGTTTACAACCTTTAAAAAACAGTGAAACTATTTATGTATTATAGTATGTATTATGCAATATACTTGGACTATATTAAACCTGAAATTTCGGGAACACTTATTCGATTTCTTACTTTCGGAAAGCTTGATAACAGTAGTTGGTACAATATCTTATATGTTTTCACGTTTCTTTTTAAAGGCTGGTTTGTAGTCTCATTTTAGATCTCATTTTTGCATTGCTTTTGCTCTGGATTTTTGTATGAATTTTGTTTGAATATTGTTCTGAGTTTTAGTCCAATTTTCCATTTAACTTTTGGTCTAAGTTTTAGTCCTATTCAGGCTCAAATTAAAGTCTGAGTTCTGGTCTGAATTTAGATCTGATTTAGGGTCCAAATTTTGTCTTGCATACTTTTTCGTTTGAATTTTGATATAAGTTTCGGTGAGATTTTGGATTTAATTTGTTAAACGAATTTAGGTCTAAATTTTAATTTAAAATTTTAAATAAATTTAAATTAAAATATAAATAATACAATTTGAATTCGGTCAAAATTTTAGTCTGCTCTTGATATGAATTTTTATCTGGCTTTTAGTGTGAATTTGGATCTAAATTATTGTCTAGTTATTAGTCTAATAAGTATCCTATAATTATGCCAAATCATCCCCGCCTAACCAAAATCCTAGAGCCGCCAATGGTAGCACGCACACATACTTAGCATGTGAGTTCGTGTGTATGTAAAACATTATCAACCGACAGGCATCAAAATACAACAGTAATAACATTTCCCTCAATAGCTGCAAATGGCATCTATGCATACCTACATACATATGTATATGGAGCAGAAGGCCTTACATTCAGTGAACCATTCAACTATCTATCCATCCATCTATGGAGGGTATTGGCACACACATACGCATATATATGTATGCATGTGTAATAATCCATGCATCCAAACATTCAGCGCTATGCAGTAGCAGCAGCAGCAGCAACAGACGAAATGTCATACATATGTCAATTTTTATTACAATCCTGGGATGTGCTGCTAGCTCAACCACCCACTCTGAACCAAACACACACTTCCACACACACACACACATATATATGTTATCTGCATATTTCACTTATGCGCTCCATGTGTGTGAGTGTGCGTGAGTTAATATGTGCATGTGTATGTGATCCTGTTACTACAATGATGTATATTTTATTTGACATTTTACGGCCTTGCTTGACATTCCTTATTTTATTGCTGCAATGCCACCTTTATCTTCTACTAAAGGCACATAAAGGAACGTATGACTGTATGTGTGTGTGTGGAGTCTTGCATATAAAAATAACGCTAGCACTTCCGCATGCATATATACATGCATGCACTCATCGTACATAAGCAAATGAAAACATAAAAATTACGCGCAATGTACATTCATACAATTGTAATAAAATTTATATGCTCTCAAATAAATATTATTAACAAAAATGTTTTAAAAGTAAAAAAGGACCCACACCCATACGTACATATGAGTATTCTACTGCAAAATTTAATGCGTTTCCGCTTTACTGGGCTTCTAAAGCGCTTCTGTTGGAGGCAGTTCAACTTGGCCACATAAGTTTGATTCCACGAAATACAATTCAGTATCATTTCTTAGTTATCAGTATCGGTATCAGTGCATGAAAAAATAGCACAAAAAAGGAACTATGTGAAATTGGTTCGAGTAAGCAAGGAGTTTAAAAGCTAGTCAGCATTTACCGGATGAGACTAGTCTGAGGGTAGAGGAGGGAAACGATAGGGGGATGAGAAAATATCGCGGGTATCAATTCATGAAACCTCAAAAGCGAATGTCAAAAAGTTTCATGAGACTAGTCTCATCAACTCAATATGGTAGAAACCACCATCAAAGAATATCTTTCAATTCTTCACTTCAATAATTCAAGCAACCAAACAACAGAGCTGTAAAAGAATGCAATCAATTTAATTGCAATACCTTGAAATCACAGTTAATAACCGACAATTCATTATTGCAGTTACTGAATAACGTATTTGACTCCAGAATAAAAAATGCAGTTAGAAGTCTTTTCTAGAGTCAAGGGAGTGCAGTCTTTTTTTGAAATCATGAGACTGCAAATCTTATGACTTCAAAATCATGACTGCTTTGAAGTCACTTGGAGTCACTTGAGTAACCTTCAACTCAATTCAAGTCAATTGCAATTTGCAGTCAATTGGAGTCACTTGGAGTCATTTGGAGTCAATTCGAGATTTGAAGTCAATTGGAGTCACTGTTTTCACGAGTTATAGCTTAGATATTGTTAATACATTTTTAGGGTAATACACCTTGATATTTCATTTACAATACTCGAATGTCAGTTTTGCAGAAATTATTGTTAAAACATTTTCTTTTTAATATTAAATAAATTAATAAAAAGTATTAACTATTATATTGAAACGCGAGTTGCATGGAATTACCACAAAAAGTGCAAATCTTTTTGAAGTGAATAATTTGTGATATTGTTATATTATTTGTGGCGTGTGTTTTGTGTAAAACTGAGTATTTATGAAAGAATCAGTATGAGAGACCTGAGTATTTATGAGAGAAGATATAAATTAAATATTAAATAACAATATTTGACTCCAAAAGGCTCCAAGTGACTCCAACTGACTTCAAATTCCCAATTGACTCCAAAAGACTCCAATTTACTGCAAATTGCAATTGACTCCAAATGACTGCATTTGAGTTCAAGGTTACTCAAGTGACTTCAAATGACTCCAAGTGACTTCAAAGTAGTCATGATTTTGGAGTCATAAGATTTGCAGTTTCATGATTTCAAAAAAAGCTTGCACTCTCTCTAAAAAAGACTTTTCTAAATGAATAACCAATCGCACGACTCCAAAAAAGACTTCCAACTGCATTTTTTATTCTGGAGTC
Source organism: Toxonevra muliebris (assembly GCA_963691655.1). NCBI lineage: Eukaryota > Metazoa > Arthropoda > Insecta > Diptera > Pallopteridae > Toxonevra > Toxonevra muliebris. Next base: position 122,465,599 of record OY829326.1, read on the forward strand.
AAATATATTATTCAATAACTGCAATCAAAAATTATTATTCATTTGTGACTTATATCCTTAATTGATTGCACTTTTTTACAAGCTCTGCCAAACAAGAATCAGTGGCGTTAGATTTTTCCTATCAAAGGAAATATAGAAACCACATTCTAATCAAATAGTAACATAATTTAAGTAAGACAGGTCGTGACAGTCGTGAGTGGTCGCTGTAGCCTAGTGGTTAGTGTGTTGGACTGCTACGCAGAGGTGCCCGGGTTCATATCTCGGTACGTTCAAAAAATCAAAAATAGAAAATAAAAATTTTTCTACATGGCACCACCTCTTGGCTGGCAATGGCAAACCTAAAAGAGTAAAAAAATGCCTATGAAAAGCTTTTCACTTTGCCGTTCGGATTCGGCATAAAACTGTAGGTCCCTTCCATTAGTGTATAAATATAAATCACACAACATGATAGGATGCGAAAAGCTCGGCCTTGGCCCTCCATGGGCGGTTGTGCCATAATAGTAGTAGTAGTACAGGTCGTGACATATCAAAAAGAATAGTTAGTAACTTAATTTTTAACGATAAAATGTAGTGATACGAAACAAAAATACATTTTGGCACCATTTAAACGCAGATTACTACGAAGTATTAATAAGAAAATTGTTCATTCCAAAAAATGGCGTATAACCTCATATAAAAACGTAATTCAGGGTTTTTAGTAAACAGTCTTCAGTTCACTGTGATCTACAGTAAATTATTACGAGCAAAACTTTGCTAAAACACATTTTTTCGTTTCGGAATCCGCCACAATTCCTCATCAGTGATCTTAGTGATAGTTCTCAATCTTTCAATATCCTTTATAAGCTACTAATATTTGAAATCATAACTCAGAATTACAGGTTTAATTCCAAATATCTTCACTGAATAGAGATATTGAAAGAAACTACCACTACCGTTCTATATACTTACGTTATGTTCAGCATACTCAAAATATATATAAGATCCACTTTCAAAACTCTTGAGCTTTTTTGGCCGTTGTACAGTGTAGTCAGTTGACTTTATAAATTAATTTTGGTAAAAACACATTATCTTAAGAACTTTTAGCGGTTTCAAGTAAGCAAAAACAACTTTTGTAGAAAAGCGAAAATTTGAGAAAAATATACGTCAACTAGGAATTATCGTTGCCAGGTGAATGATAATTGCCATTGTGTAAAAACTGTCACGAATAATGTGTTGCCCATGAACTTCAAAAAACTCAATATCTGTGACATAGAAAATTCAAGTATAATTTTTTTTTATTAAAAATTAGAAAGGAGTAATATAAATAGTAGATTGAATCTAGTTAAACACCCTCTAGAAACCTTTAGATTTTATTAGGAAAATAAAAAACATCAAAAATTCTCTAGATCTGGCAACAGTGACATAGGTGCACCCGCATTGTTATTCACACTATAATCGGCATTGTCACTCAAACTTGCTCACCGCAACGCTTTTTTGGGTTTAAAATTGGTCAAGAAATAGAGGAACAGATTAGAATAATACCCGAAATTTAATCTGAAAAGCATATTTCCATAGTTTTGTGATTGTAAATATCGAATTTCCGAATAAAGTGAGGTGAAAAATGTTTAACCTTATTTGTTACCGCTCAGCATAAAATATTGGAAGTTCAACAAACTGCGGGACCTATGTGTGTTGAAAAGAATTATGCCAATCTCATTGTCTATATAAATTCCAATAAATTGTATTGCCAAAGAAAGTCTCGCCAATATAGTCACGCAAATGTCAACTATAAACTTTAAGAGATAATGAGTATGTTTTCAGTTATACTTGTTCATATGCAAATTAATTATCATGTTTCATATTAACTTAAATAACTTTACTAACTAAAAAACCAAGTACAAAGTTTCAGAACAATTTCATACTTGTATGTAACTTCATACAAATAAAGTTTACTTAAAACTTTCGAACTGAGTGGTATTTTTTGAAAAAAATTCTTATGGTTTCGGTTGAAATGAAATGGTATGAATTTTTTTTTTTTTTTCTTCGCGATTTTCACAGAAACAAACTTCCCTCTAGCCTATAACTAACTATGTACTAACAACAAAGGAAAACAAGTTGAGAAAACTATATTGCAAACAAGGAATGACTTACAAGCAACAGCGAAATAATAAAGAAATAAAATAAAAATAAGATGAACAATTTTTAAATTTGTTTTTATTTAGACAAAGAAATATTTAAGTATGAGAACATACTCGCATATATTTTCACTAATACTTTGGTTCATTATTTTGTGATTTTTTTATCAGAAGCACTGAGGTTTTTTAGAGTATTCATCAGTAAATTCAATGAAATCGGTATATATAAATATTCTCAAAAATTACACTTTGCGGCACAAAAATGTGATCGTGGTCATATAATGATTGTTGGTTAGTGAAAGTGGACCAGAATACGGTGGTTAACTTCGTTTTGGACTTCAACGTCAAATTTTGGTTTTACGAGGTCCTTAAGTTTGGCTATTTCTGAATACTTTGGTATAATAAAACTTAAAAAATTAATTTTTTAATAAAATTTTCGTTTTCCATTTTTACTATTATTATATTTGTCAGTTCAAACGTTTTGATTTTTGGATATGCTAACTTTCAGACAAAACAAACGCATTCATTGACAATATCGAATTTTTCAGTAAAAACCACCAAAAATTGAAATTAGTAAGCTGAAAGACACAATTCAGAATACATTTGACCATATATCCAGCTGGAAAAAAGATATACTTGGCATGGAATTAGATGAATATTTTAAAGCAAGAAACTGCATTTTTCTTCACAAACTAATACTCAAGAACTCCAATGTATCTATAAGCAACTTATTATGCCTTTCTTTAATTACTTAAACACCAGTCGACTATTTTTCATTAACACCATAAGAACCTGGAACTCATTACCCCTGCATATAAAATCAATAATTAGCATAGCAAAGTTTATATCTTCTATTCATGAATATTTCTCAAAAGGACCCACAAGTATTAATAAGATTAATTAGTATTAAGTTTTAATGTTCAAAATTGTATTCATTATTTAATTGTTTTTTTTTGGCATGGCAAAGTATACCGCTGATGAGATGCAAGAACCTTGTAGATTCCATAAAGAGGCGTTGCATAGCGGTTATTAAAAATAATGGCCATGCTACAAAGTATTAAGTTGGCGTATAAATTTAACTTTATCAATCTACTACTATTTTACTTCTCCCTGCAATTTTCATGTAATACATATACATCTTTTTAAAAAAAAAAAAAACCTTGTGCATATTTTTTTTTATTTATAAACATAGTTACAAAAGTATGTTCCACTTTTGCAATGCAATCAATGATGAAATTTTTTTTGTATTTTTATTAATTCAAAGATATGTAAAATGTTAGTACCCACTACTATTTAATTGCTCGCAGCTGTACATGTATATAGCACATGAGAGGAAAGCAGCTATATGAATTCAAGCTCTCTCGCTAAAGGGCTTGAGATAAAAATACGAGAAGTCGATTCGCTGCTTGATTGTATGTAGCCGATCCCCTTATCACTTCGCTTGCTAAACACTAACAGCAGCATAATTTCGTTTCTTATTAGTTTTGTATGAAGACAACAACAACGCGATTTCCGTTGCAAAATTTTCGATTTACCTAAAGAAGTTTCACTTCAAAGGAAATAGATTTTTTGAAAGTTCTATCTGCGTGTAACCCCTTAAACGTAGATAGAAAAAAATTGCAAGGGTTTTCCTTCATTGCAAAAAAACTAGTCATAAACGCACACGTTTAGACATAACAGTCATTCCTATGGCGATTATAGTTTAATCAAACGTTTCTGTCGCCGTTTAAGAATCACTGACATCGATGTAGAGTCTGATAATCTGCGGCATCATTGATGTATGCACAAAACTTTAAAAACAAAAAGTGTGTCCTTGCGGTTCTTATTGAAAAGGCAAAACTGTAAACCCACAAAAACAAAAATATGAGCTACATACAGCGATTGAAAATCACAGCTTTTGGGAAAGTTAAAAAAGTTCAATGATTTTTTCCTTGCTTAAGAAATTTACCCTTTTTGGATTATATTTACAAAATTTTTACTCTAGCACAAAATCAACCTTCATTAAAATACGTAAACCTACCTTCTTAAGCTGTTTTGATTTCTTTACTTTCGCTCTTGTAAAAGTTTCAACATGCCACATTCATTTATATTTTTGTATGAGTTGGAGGTATAAAAAAAGGCAGACACTGTGACTGAGTGACATTTGCATGCTTAAAAACTAAATTCCTTATGACATCTGTCATAAAGATGCCATCATGTTTTGTACTAACCTAAACTAAACTTTTATTATACATGAACATTCGAAGTATATAAATCTTAAAAAAAAAAAGAAGAAATTGTCTACTACTTAAAAGAAACTCAACTAAGGCTAAAAATACTTGAGCATATAAAAGGAAGGAAAATAAAAAGAAAAGCGTTGCACAAACACACACACCCAAACACAGCGCGATGTCTCTACTTCAAACAACAAACAAACAAACAAAAGAAAATTGCATTCATTTTACATTTTCAAGTTGAAAATTAATGCGCTCATTAACTTACAGCACACAGCGAAAGAAAATAAACCTTCATAGTCAACTTAAGTTGGTAGAAGAAAAAGAAGCAGACAAACAAAAGTAGGCACTTCAGAGACATTTTCTTTAGCGCGTTAAACCTTCTTCCTTAATTCCCCTGCACCCACTATCTTTACTATCTTTTTGTATAACTTTTTCTCTATATATATATAAGTATGTATGTGTATGTGTGAGTCTATGTATGTTTATTTATGTGCCCACATTCTATGTCTATGTCGAGTTGAAGTTAAATATTTGTGCGCCTTTTTTTCTTTTGCTGTTGTTTGCATCTTCGATGCGCCATTTCATGTTAGTTCCACACACTCTCACACATACACATGCAACCATGCACATATGCCGCTTAAATCGAAAATTGCAATTCTGGCAACTTTGAAGCATTTTTCTTCTACATATGGTATATATTTTGCCTTCGTCTTCGATTAGACGCTGATAAATTTGTTGCACACCATGAGCACTTGAATGCAGCAGCAATAGTAGTTGCACTTGTGCAGTCATTCACCAACACCACCACCACCACCTTCATCACCTATGTATGTGCTGCTTACTGCCACCGCAATACCAGTCACCTCACTATATAACATCCGCTGAGATTTCTATTTCCGTCATACTGCGGTTGTGCTGCAAAAGAAAACGGAGATTGCATCGTTAACGAATGCAATTGTGGTGGTGTCGGAGATGAAAGTAATTAGGTTTTGTTGCTTGTCTGCCTAAAGTTTAGAAGAATATGCGGGAAATGTGAAAAGGAATTGATTTTATACACGTTGACGTTGGAGAGAAACAAAAAAAAATTTGGCAAACATTTTTGACAGTGGTTTTCAGTTTTGTTAGGATTGGCCATAATTTGAGATATTTGTAATCGAGAAATTTTCCATTCTCATTTTCTTAACAAAAAATCATATAAATTTAACTCTAAATCAGAGTGCGTCGCAGTAAAAGTAAATGCCTAACATTTCCCCAAACAGATTATGCTGAAAGTTTGTAATTGCGAATTTTAGTGGATATGAAAATACTAGCATGCTTTAAAACAAAACACGTGGAACGCATTTAGGTAGAGATAAAATTGCTGGCGAATTAGGTGAACTATTCATCCATCAATTTCCTATTGCATGCGACCTACGTTTTTTATATTAAATCATGCAAGTATCTTCATAATTACTAAAATTCACAATTACTAATTAACAGCACAATCTGTATGGGGTTATAAATCTCTATGGGACTAGGAGAAGCTATTTTATACTTTTTAGTCCGTTTTAAAAACAAGGTATATTACATTTTGTTTTTTGATGTGTAAACATTTTAGCTCACGGTATGGGCAAAATTTCAAATGTGTAAAATGTAACAATAACTGTATCGTAAGATGTAAGATAACTGCAACGTCCAGTTCCCTTCTCGCTCGCACTACTGCGCGGCATTACTCTTCTACTCTAAACAACAAAGAGAAGAGAGAAGAGAAGAAGAGAGGGAGAAATTAAAATACGAGCGGAGTTTGTTTGTTTATGTTTCGATCAATTTACTCACACATATATGTGCATACGAAAACAAAATGTGTGTGTACATTTATTCGTGGCAGAATTATTTGTTGGTGTTAAACGTGTGGAGATCGACTATACCGTACAAGCAGAGAAGTCGCCGTAGCAAACGCAAGCGTTTGATAGGTTTTGCATTCGGTTAGTTAGATTGGATTAAAATTAAATATTTTTTTAAATCCCAATTTGCATTGAAAATTTATTTCTTCAATGTTGTAGAATGTAGTTCTCAAATTGATTTCCAATGTATTTCTCAATTTAAGTTCAAACATTTTTGTTCCTTGTTGACTTTCTACTTGACATCAAGTTGAGAATCAACATTTTTTTCAATGTTTGAGAAATATTATAATTCTCAATTAGATATCAAAAACTTTTCTCCACTTGAAACCAAACATTTTTTCCAATGCTTGATATCAACTTGAATACGATTTGAGTTAAATTTGAGATATTATTTACAATATTTTATAAGTAACTCGTATGGAAATACTGTTGATTTCTCACAGATTCTCACAGAAATTTAATTTGTGGAAAACATTTTCTGTAAATTCAATTCAATTTTGAAAAATAAATATAAAAAACTGAGTGAAAGTGAAGAAAATTCGAAATAAAAGTGAGGTGAAAATGAATTAAAGGGAAATATATGCTTTACATAATGTATATTTTGTACATAATTATAATTCAATTTGGGGGATGCGTAAGAGCAAAAAAGTGAAAAGTGAGGTTTGACAGGTTGGAGAAATTCCTTTGATATCAAGTTGGGAATCATAAATTTTTCAATTTGATAACTAAGAAAATCACCATATAAAAAATATGCCTTTTAAGTTAAGAAGACTATAATAGGACCATTGAGGTGCATTTGAGAATTAACGTTGGAGATTTGAGAAAGGTATTTGACCTCAAATCTACCTCAAGTTGATATCAAACAATAATGTATATTGGGATATAAAAACAATACCTACAAAATGATAAGTAATAAGTAATCTAGGTTTCAATAAATGTATAAACAAAATGTAGTGATAATGATAGCAAATCACGGCATTATAAAAATTTTGCTTTGTACATTAACCTTAGAAAGGCAACACTTTTTTTTATCTATGTAAATAGCAAAAATGTTAAACAGAAAAAATCAAACCTATTTATTATAAAATCACTTATTTACTTTAAAGTAAATACATTGATTTTTATTTTTATTAAATGCAGCTAAGGCAAATCTCTTTGCGGTGCTTTTAAAAAGTAGTGGAGTGACTGGTCACCCCTGTTGCCTTTCTAAGGTTAAATGCGGAAAGCACTTATCGTCGCCTGAGAATTGATTTGGCGCATGTGTGTACAAATTCATATACCTATACGCCAAATCAATTCTCAGGCGACGTTATTTAAAATTTTCACATCAAATTGACAGGAAGAAAAATTTTAAGCGCGAAAAAAAGAATGCGATTGCAGCTGCGTATATGCGAGCATATAGATCCCGATGCATTGAGTAAAAGAAAAATAATGCAGCTACAACATATCAGCCCTATTCACGATTTGGTGCAATTGCAAAATATTTATGCTATCACAACAACAAATATATGTGATATGGAATAAAAATTTGCACTTACAATGATGTAAGACCATTTGCAATTTATAGTGAATTGGGCTATTATATATAAAAGATAATGATATCTAATAAATTTTTAGGTTTGTAAAAGAATTCTTTTAATTTGAATTATTTACCTAAGCATATGGACTATACATCAAATCCCTATAAATGGCTATACATATGGGGTCTTATGTATATGGCATTCAGTTGGTTTAACTGTTTACACATCAAGTATCTTGCGTGCCTTGCACCATCCATTGTTTTTTTTTTTTTTTGTAATTATTATTTTCTGCTTTTTAGTCTTGCGTGCATGTACTCACATATATATGCTACTCCTGCTGAAGAAATGATTTTTACAACGATGAATGCAATGCTTTGCATCCTCGACACAAACCATACATGACAGCTATGCTATCTATTAAATGAAGCCACACTTCATATTTATACACCTATGTAATTAGAGTGGCGGTCAAACTATTTATATTTTAAATAGTGATGTAGTGACTGTCAAACTTTCATATCAGCCTGAAAGTATGCTGTACTATGGTTATGTATTTTATATGAAAATTAATAAACGCTCTTTTATATTATATTTATTTTAGATATTTCATGTCTCTAGCTGATCGGGATGTTAGTTTAAAATTGATTGTAGGATTCCACCCGTACAGACAGACACCATTAAAAGCGAGTTTATATAATAGTAAAATAATTTTTGATATCGGATAATGTTTTTTAGTTCCATGATTTAAAAAAACATGGTAAATACCTGAAAAACTCGAGCTCTTCATAGTTAAAATATCTCTACTCCACTGGTGAGCCACACTATAATTGAACACAACACTAAGAGGTGAATAACACCAGATTCAGGAAACTTATATTATTCACAAAACTATGTCACTTTCACTTCCGTTTTTGCTTTATAAATTTTATTAAAAAAAACTACCGCGACTTTACTCTAAATTAAACCGAAAACTTTAAACAAAAATAAATATGCAGACTGCGCTGCTCGAAAAATGCAAAATAATGACGAATGACAATGTCTGCGTTACCAACTATCTGAGTGGAGACTTGAGCGCACGTTCGCAAAAAAAAGTAGTAAATAAAACAAAAAGTTATTTTTTGAAAATGCTTGATTTCTTTGGCCACCACACAACTTGCTGGGATCGTGAGCACATAAAGGGACTTTCACAATTTTAATAAAAAAAAGAAAGTTAGTAGTAGAGAAAGTCACGGACACAATAGCCACTTGAAACTAGCGCCAGCTGCCAAAATTTGACTACCAAAAAAACAAAATGATACTTCTTAGGACATTGGCTCTATAAACACTTCTGGACCCACGCACAAAACAATAAAGCTCTAATTATTGAAACTTAACAACATATAGAGAGCTATCACATGGAATTCTCTTTCATACACTTTGTATGTATCCAATTTTAGAAACTTAACGTAACGTAGAAGTCTGTTGAATTTAGATTTCTTTGCTGTTTTCGTTAAGTGACGTTTCAAAAAATAGGCTGTTTTTGAGTTTTTATAGAGATTAAAAGCAAGTATTTAAACATTAAATGATTGTTTTATTTATTAAATTGGTTTATTTATTATTTTTTTATTATTTTCTTAATTCTAAAATATTCTGCAGAGCGAATTTTTTCTGCTGCTGTGCTATGTTTTTATAATCAGCATTAGGTTTTACTATGCACTGATAGTATGTTAAGTTACGTTACGCTAGATCTTTACTCGAAAAAGTCCAGAAAATTTGAATACAATCAAGCAAAGTAAGCCGGTTAAAAATTACTTTAACTAGTGTCGCTACAAATCACCGACACATCATATGGTACAGCGTTGGTCCACTACTACTTAGTGGTACCAAACACAAAATTACTAACTTAAACACAAACAAAAATATACTAAAAATTAATCATTGAAAAAAAGAAAAAAATGAAATTTTTCAATCGCTAAATTTTTTACTTCATTGGCTTGTGTTTTTTAATTTTATTTGCTTGTGTTTTGTTTAGTTCACAAGAAGTTTCACTTTTGCCTTTTGTTCGTTAATATACAACCAATTTTTTGTTTGGGATTAAAGCTAGAACAAAAATTGCAACTCTGTACTGGTAATTTCGATGACAATTGTAGAGAACTCTTTTTGTGCGCGACATCTTCATGTAATTCCTTGGACATTTGCGCCATCTGTATGTGAAATGTATAACTGTCATAAACTTTAAAATGGCGACGCTACACATTGTTCTTTCTGCCATAGGCGTGTGTGTGTGTGTGTAATTAATATGTTATATTGAATTAAAACTATTTATGAATCGTTTATTATTATATAGTTTGTTCGTGAATTCAGTTACAGAATATTGATATTTAGCCCCTCCTGCACATTGCTCGACAAAATTATGTCGCATTGCAAACTTACGCGTGACGTCACATCCGGTTGGTTTTACTCTAGGACAAGAGGAAAGAAGTTTCACTTCAAAAAACAATAATTTAAATATCGCACAAGAAAATTCTGATTTACCCTCTCGATAGTTCATGCAAAAGTAAACGTAGATACGGCGCAAAAATATGTACTACTTGCATTCAGCTACACACATTAACTTGATCGTCCGCTATGTCAGCAGGGCACAATTCAGTTTCTCCGAGAAGCTGAAAAATGCCCGACCCAACCAATTGTAAAAGAATTAGCGGTAATGCACCTGTATTAGTGCATAGCTGAGTCGTACCGTTGAATTCTCACAAGAGAATCAAGCTTTTCGTATTTTTCCTGCTAAACTTACAATAAATACACCTCTGTGATCTTTTACAGAAGTATTCAGTACTAATTGGTGAATGTAAATATCGGCAAATAAGAAAAGGTCAAGTGACAGATAAAAAGTAAAGAAAGGTAAAAAGAAATTAGCAAAAAGTGCGGTACGTGGCTTCGACTTTGGTTAAAATTAAAATTAAATAAAATTAAAATCGCGAGTGCCGCGCACGAATTAAAAATACGATAACTGAATACCTAATAAAAACCTCCTCAACTGATCAATTTTTTTGTATGAATAAATATATCAAATAATTATTAAAACCAAAGCTTCAACAATTTAATAAACTTTCATTAATCTCATTGTCATATCTAAAATTCAACATGAGCAAAATTTTTCACAAAGCAAATTTAAGTGTTATATTGTCGCACGGATATCCTTACATATCCTGTCAACATAAGTCGCAGCTAATCTCGGACACCGAATACTGTATCCAATGTCCACGGTCTGCTGCGTACTGTGTAATAACAGACAACAAACGGACGACGGTAACGACGACAAACTTGAACCTTGAAGAGGAACTCGCCTCCAACAAATTCACAAACAAATAAAAAATAGTTTTTCGCATGTTCAACAAACAAAGGAGCAAACATCAACTACAAAAACAAAAAAAAAAACGAAAAAAACACAGTGAAAGGGACATAAATTCTTGGCCAAATGAGAAAACAAAAACCAAAATGATGCAAACAGTGAAGAGCAAAAACTTGAAGTGGACTTAATGTAGGAAGTGCGAGGAGTGAAATGAAGTGGTGTAGCGTGTAGCGAGGCAGAAAAATATGACATTTCCGCTTTTCTGACATTTGTCATGACATTTAATATTTATGTAGGCATAACGGAGTTGGGGATAAAAAAATATGATAAAGGAAAAAGAAAAAACGACAGTCGACGTATGAATGAATGAATGGGAGAAAATGTTATATTTAAAAGCGCTTGCTTCCGTTCACTTTTCAGGGGAAGCATATATAGCTGTTGTTGAGAAGCAGAAAGAAGTAGACAGGTAGTAGTTAACATTTAAATAAATGTGAATTGTTGAGTAATTGAAACAAATCTCTTAATTGAAAAATGTTACTAGTTATATGCACACATAAATCATAAAACAAATATTAAATGGTTTTGTATTTTCATTGTAGGAATTTTAAATTATAAAGAGAGAATATTTTAAAATATATAATAGTTTTTATTTAAAGTTGTTTAAACTCATTGAGTTTCGTATAGGCCTTCAAGTTTTGTTAGGTGGTATAATCGAAAATTTTGAGAAATTCTTTTATAAACTGTCGATGTTTTGAAGAAGACATTTTTATTCCGCTGCAGTTTGAGTATCCATGATCTAGTGGCAGTATTTTATCTCCAGGATATTAGGTTCAATTCCAGGCAAGGGCATGGCGTCTTACTTGTTTCTTCATACATATAGTATTGGTTTCATAAATCTGCAATGAATGGAGTGATAATGCAAAAACTAATTCAAGTAGTCGTTGAAAAATAGCAAGAAAATAGAAATTTGCCTAAACAAATGTAAAAAGGTTTTACTCATGTGCGCATAATTATAAAAGAAAATTATTGAAAAGTGAAAGGATTTGGGAAATATTTTTCAAAAATAACAGAGAATCGTCGAAGATAAATAAAATGTGTGGATTTATTTAAAAAAAAAAAACAGATTTAAGGAAACTAAATGCGTACCGGAAATAACCAACGAAAATTAACGAAGATAAAAGCATGGAACTGAAACTGTAAGTAGAAAACTATATTTTTTTTTATATTATTGCTCTATATTCTGGTACTTTGTCATCAGTAACTTCAGGTTTTTTATTTAAGTAACAGGCTTAATGAACATATGGGCCGAAATTTGTTAATCGAAACCAATGAAAAAATTTTTTTTTTCAAATACCACGCAATTGTTTTTATTTTTAGTTAATACGTATCTTATGGTATCAAGCAATATGAATATCTGCACAAAAATGTGCTCTATACTTTGACAATTGCGCCTATAAAGTGGTTGCCTCTTGTGAAGTGGAAATGAGATAAAAACACAGAGCACAACTAAAAGGTAATTTGTACCCAATCTTTGATGTTTTTTTAATATCCATTCGCTATTGAAGATAGAACATAGTAAATTGTAGCTAATTCAACCAAAATATTAAAAGAAAACTTTTTGGTAGCCAAGTTTGATGGCTTTGAAATGAGTCGCTTTTTTTTATTGTAACGTAACAGTCTAAAATACTAAAAAGGGTTTTTGCGCAATGTCCAACAAGTTTAGAAATTTTTAAAACTACTTTTTTTCGAGTATTTTAAGCATATTTTTCGGATCGAAAAAAAAAATCGGCAAATTTCTTCCTTCTTCATATCTGTGTAAAAAGCCGTGAAAAATGTGTAAGGTTCAAATAAAATGATTGCTACTAGTTTATCATCGACGGCGCTATTCATTCTTAGAAACCGCACATAAAAGAAACCATCATTCTTTCTTTTTAAAATCAGTGAAGGTTTTGAAAATTTGGAACGAATTCAAAAATAAATTCTTCTCAGCAATGATTCCTGTTTTCGAAGACGATTTTGGAATAAAAATGTATTCGAACTATTTTGCAACGTCCCATAGAAAAGGATGTACTGTTGATATTGGTGCAACTACAAAAATAGTCGTGCGAAAGCAGGTTCTAGCTCGGAACTGCCATGTAAATTATACATCAGATTTCATTGCTGCATTTCATTCGGTACGAATCAAAATTCGCCAACGAAGAAGTTGTTGAGGGTAACTTCACTTCTATAAATATTTAGTATATTAAATACAGCTGAAATTTTTGCTGACGCAAAAAATATTCGCGACATAGCATTGACCCACCAAGAAAGACGACCTCGATAGCCTAGTGGATAGTGCACTAGACTTTCATCTGGGAGGTTCGGGTTCGATTCCCGTCTTCGTCTGGTATTTAATTTTCATTACTTTCTTATATTCACTATCAATATGAAGTGTATGAGAATTATAAGATAGTGTACAAGTACACACATTGGTTGGTAATGGCAAAACCACCAAGCCGATAAAAAATTGCCACACCGTCGTTCGGAATCGGCGTTAAACTGTAGGTCCAACTATGTGGTATCACAATGGGCCGTTCAGGCCTAAGTGTGTCTCTCGACAGCCACTCCAACCTAACCTATTGACCCACCAGATCAAAGTCATTGATGGAAACATATTGGCTTTTCATTACTTCCAAACAAGGATAAATTTAATTATCTCTATAATTTTTGAATTATGTAAATTTAAATCTGATATTTAAATTGTGCATTAATGTGAAATGTTATAAACGAAGTAATATTTACCATAAAGTAAATTTAAACTTATCTAATAGGCAAAGAACCAATAAATATACGTTTTGACTTACTTAATATGCTTTATTGCATTAATTTCGCTTCAACTGTGAAAAAAATCGATAAGTAACGTAATAGTCCACACATGTATGCTTTTAAAAAGTTCAAAAACATTATTTTTCAATAAATTAATGATTTCAGGCGTTTCTTTGCTCTTTTAGCTTGCAAACAATGCATTCAGATATAAAAGGGATCTAATAAATTCGCTGACTTTTGCTTACATATGAGGCAACCTCCGAAATCACTTCCAAAAAATTTAACGTAACAGTCCGCCTTAAAAGGCGTATAACTCAAAAACAACAGGGAATGAACTTTAAGTTCATAAAAGTGGAATGTAAGTCTTGAGGCCTATTTTCATATGCAATCATAAAAGAGTGTGATTTCATATGGTATTGATGGGATGTATGCCAAAAAGTGCGTTCGATTGTAACGTAACAGTCTAAATTTCGGCCCATATGTAGTCAGCACATTTTCTGCGATTTTTTGGATTGCCAATTTTGTCTGGATAGCCAAAACACAAAGTTTGTCTATTTCAATTCTGATACTGTTCAGATAGTTTTGACATTCTGTTTTTGTTTGCAATGACCAATAACAGAGCTGTGGAATTTGAAAAAATTTTCGGTGAAAAAATTTAAAAATTTCAATTAATATAAAATTTAAAAATATTAAATCAATGGTCTGAATTACGAAACATTCAAGAACCTTTTTGAACCTAAAGGTATTATCTGATTTCAAAAATTTGTTTTCCACTTGCTACTTTTTAATTAGACGCCATTTTTGGCTGCTATTTTTCGTGCCCCAAAAATCTCTCTTTATCGGCTAAATTTTGTTACATTCATTCTATTGAGAAACTTACCCAAGGGAAGTTATACCACAGGAGTGCACTTCTCCTTTTCACTTTTTTCTTATTGAATTATTAGCTTTTATAAAATAAATTGAACTGCATTGTAATTTTAAGTACTTAAACAAGTCGCGTTTGTGCTTTTCATTTAAATTCTCATACAATCTTACGCAAAATTAAAATATAATATCAATGAATATAGTTAAGAGTCATTTCAGTAATCTAACGAAGAAGAATTCATCGGAAGAGGTAAATATATAAAAAAAAAGGTTTCCGCCAAGGTTAGTAGTACCAAAAAGTTTCACCTCTTAATAAGGAGTTAGGTTCAGTCAGAGGCGTGAAAAAAATTAAAATTTTAAATAATAAAAAGGACGAAACATCCAATCTTGCCAAATCCAATTGCCTCTAACCATCTGAAAATCGTAATTTTTCGTAACTTAACTTTTTGCACTATTTGCTTGGTGTTAAAATGAGTGTAAGTTCAATAACTTAACTTATGTACAATGCACGGATAACAATTGCGATTAATGTTGTTACCATCATATACTGAATAAAAATGGCATGTTTTTACATACTCATAATATTTTAAAATTATTTCCTGTAATAATTTATAATTATGGCTGAAAATCTACTATCATTAAAATCATGAAGCGCAATAAAAAACCTTTTACATAAATACATATATTACAAGTATCTACATATTGTGCATATGATATAATGTTGTAAGCGTTTTACAACCGCAACATTAATTACTCTCAGGCATGAATTGAATCAGAAACAAAAAACTACAACAATAACAAATTTCTACAGTTTTCTTTTTTTTTATATATATAGTAGTTGAAATTTAATTTAAATTGGGTCATTTTAAACACATTGAAAAACAATGGAATGTATATTAAATTGTAGTTGTACTTGTTTTTTTTTTTTTATTTTTTTTTTTTTTTTTTTGGTTTAATTATATTGATTTTAAAAATACAAATATTTTGTATTTTAATTATAACTAATTAATGTTATAATTATTTTAATATATACATAGCTATGTATATTGTTTTTGAAATATTTTTTATTGAAGTAGGTTTTTTTTTTTTGTGCAATACTCTACACTTAAGGGATTAGGTTATATTACTTAAGAGAGTTATTTACAATTTAATATAATTTAATTACAATGCGGTGAAAATATAAAAATAATTCGATATAAATAAAATATAATTCAAATATAGGTTTTGAGTTGACTTTGAACTACGCTGCTATAGAAAATTTTAGTATAGCAATGTAAGTTTTTATCACTTCTTTTCGCTTGCTTTTTAGTTCAGAATCTTTTCTTAACCCATTTTTAACAACTACCAGAAATCGTCATACAATTCTGAAAATTTTTCAAATGCGGTTCCTATAACATTTATATAACCTTTCAACAGTCAAAACAATTATTCAAAATTTTAAAGGATCTAGTAGCATTGCCCTACCAGAGAAAATGAGGTGACCAACCGTGTAGCAAAGTGAGCCATAAACTTTTTCTGTGATCAAATATTATTTTATAAAGTATTATAAGTTAAAAGTAGCAAAATTTGGAACTTAATTTCAAGTTTGCTAATTTTTTTTATGTTTTTTTTTTTTTTTTAATTTGGTCAACTGTAGCATGCAGAAAAATGTATTTGAAGACCTGTAAACTTATAATTTCTACATAAAGTTTATCTTTTTATCTAGACAAATAATAAATGAAAAATAAAGCGAACTTAAGTCATGACTTTGAAAATTAACTTCTAGATTTAATTCTCATAGTCTCCTAAAAACTATCATGAACTGATCGAATGGGACCCGTTCAGAAAAAATGACACCTAAAATCATTTTCTCGCAAAACACACACACTCCTCATGTACTAGACTTTCAAATAACGAACTGTTATGTAGTGATGATTCGATACAAGTAAATACAAGTAAATACTCGATATTTTTCATTCGATTCAAGTACTTTTTTTACTCGATGCTATACCATAAGTATTTTACTTGGTATCGGGAAAAAGGGTCAGTATCGGATACTCGATACTTTGGAAAATATTTATTTAAACAACTAAAATATTGCTATACAATATTTAAGATTGAGGATAGTTTTACAATATTTTAGAACAATCAATAATATATATCAAAATGCTACTCCAGAATTATTCAATATCCATATTCAAAATATTTCAGTCCATATTGCAATATTCCAATGTATGAAAATATTTCAGTACAGTATTAAAGTTCTAGAAAATATTGCCGGCATGTAGAACATAATGTTTATTGAAACCTTTTCATTAAAATAAAATATTTTTAAAAAGCTTTAATCTGTTGATTAGTTTTCCTTCTATTATAAATTATTATAAAATTTCTAGCAATGTTTCCAGTGGAAATATCTCAAAACCATGATGTATAGGCGAAAAATTCCTGTTGAGTTGTGTAAACTGTAGGCTTTCAATATTTTGGGTTTTATAATGAAAAATACGCAACAGGTTTTTAGTCGACTTTTGAGTTTAGCTGTTATTCCTTATTGCCACAGAAATATCTACTTTCCAAAACGCTATTTTAATTATCCTCGACACAAATCAAACATTAGCTATGTCATCTGTTAGGTCAAGCAACACTTCATATTTATACAACAGCCTGAAAGTATACTGTACTATAATTATTGTGTGCGTAAATAAATAAACGCTTATATTTCAAATTATATTATATTTATACATATTTTTTATATTTCATATTGCATTGTCATCCAGTTCTGAGCTATGCTTAAAGTTTCAAGCCTCTAACTCATCGGGAAGTTAGTTTAAAATCGTTTACAAGATTCCACCCGAACAGAGAGACTGACAGACAGACAGATACCACTGAAAGCTAGTGAATATAAACAAGGTAAAATAGCTTTGTCTTTCAGATCGGATCCTTATAAGTGAATGCTCTAAATTCTGTTTTCAGATTATAATAACCAGATGTTTGTATTTTATTATAGTATTAATACATCCCTGATGACTTTTCTCCTTTGAAAACAAATTGATGTTGAAAATTTACTTTAAAAAGTTTGAATTTTTGAAAATAAAATTATTTTCATACCCCATTCTAAAGGAAACAAAAAGCATTATTGAACTAGCTTTAGCGAAAACTCTGTGATAACAATACAACGTTCACATAACTCGGTTACTCATATTAAAAAAAAATTTAAAAATTTTTCAAGGTTGGTACTTCATAACTCCTATAGGTTTTGAGTTGCCCATCGATGCATACATTATTTATGAATAGAATGGAGCTTTTATGTTTTTCCTAAACCCTATTTTTTAAATGGAATTTGGAGCTTTCACTTATATGACGCGGGTGCGTGGTCCGAATCCCGGCATTAGCCTGGAAAGTTTGCTTTCACCGCTAAAAATCGCATACTATGATTGCAAACGGCTTCTACATTTATGCTGTGAAATTCCCTTCTGTTTATGTAGAGGCTTCGAGGAATCATCTGTCGGATAAGCTGTGGTTTTTATAGCGAATGACTTGTAAAAGCTGCATGAAGAACACACAATGTAATTATTAAGGTGTACCAATTTTTTTTTTTTTTTTAAATAGTAAGTACTCTGACAGGAAAAATTCTATATTCGATTAAGATCAACTTTGCCGAAGAAAGTATGGCAAAAAAATGGATCCTACCACCCCGTAAAATTGGAAGAAGTTTCAGTACTACGAACTATAGTTGTTTGAATAAAAATCGATAGTTACGTTTAATATTACTTTAACTTCTACGAATTTTACGGGGGGTAGGGGGGGGGGGAGGGGGTAGGGTTCATTTTTTTTGTCATACTTTCTCCAGCAAAGTTGATCAGAATAGAATATAGAACTCTTCTGTCGGAGTACTTTTCAAAAAAAAATTAAAAAAACTCATCCATACAAATTGGTACGCCCTAGTAATTATATATTCAAGTTAAAAATAAATACTTTTCAGTTGATCTGCATACCCAAGTCTTGACAGCATTTGTTTTTCCTGCTTACAATAAGTATCGAAATGTGTTGGAATGAGCGCGATACCGATAGCTGACTAATTGCAACGAAATTTCTGATATGACCCATGAACGAATAAGTAAAGCCGAAGCAAAGAGCAGACAGAATGTATCTTCCTTCAGATTGTCGAAGGCATAGACTCCTTCATAAGCTCACTAAAAACGCCTTAACACAGCCGAAAACTGTTTTTTTCACTGCTGTTCCGCCGGTTTCTTAGCAGTCGATTTCTTTCCAGCAACTCTTTCGGCTCCATTTCCATAGCATAATAACGTTTAGGTTTAGGTTTTATAAGAATATTTTGAATTTTTTACTACCATGGCGAAGTGGACAACCAGCAGGAAAGAGCAAACTCTCTGGGGTGTAGCTTTCAAACCTGTGATGTATAGCAGGCCTATTCTAATGCTTATAATATGCATACTATAGGGTATCTCACAATTTTGACATAGTCGATCTGTTGCCTCTGGTGTTTTACTTCTTTTTTCGCTGTTAATATAAATATTTATTATTTTGATTATTGCATTCAGTTTTCATATTTTTCCAGTTAGAATTTTCTATTATTTCATTTGCTTTATTGGATTTTTTTTTATTTTGTTTATATTTTTTTATGAATTTTACTTGTCACTCTTGATGTTTTGATAAATCAAAAAAATGCAATTGTTTTTCCCTCTTCACTATTTTACAATAAATATTTATTCAACATTTTTTCTTGAATTTATTGAATATTTTAATTGTTTTTAGTTCAGATTTTTTTTTTTGCTTTTCTGCTCAAGCAGAAATTGTGCTTTTGTTTTATTGCCTGAGTGAATTTTTTTTTTTGCATTAAAGAAAAAACATAAATAAAAGCATATTCAAATAGATTGTTTTTAATACATAGAATTAATTTTAATGCATACAATGAAATTCTAAAATTTTCTTATTTTCCTGAACTCACTGAATGAATAATATTAATTAAAGTACAAACAAATACTAAAAGCGTGCCAGAAAAAAAAGAACAAAAATAATTGAAAATTTGTAATTAAAATAAAGCTCCATTTTAAGCTCCTGCTGACTCCCAACTAACTTTAATATAAAGAAATTGAAAGAACAAATAGAAGAAGGTTTGATATCAATAACGAAATCATCGAATCATTGAAAAATGTGTAAAGAAAATTATTAAAGGATAATTTCCTCTTTCTGAGTTGAAAATGAAATTTTAATATTTTAATTGATAGATGTGGACAAAAAGTAAAAAATTCATTTAGAATAGGAAATCTTAAACATTTCTCAAAAATGCCAATACTAAAAATGTGAATGAAAATCTTGGGATTTTGTCACTTTTTTAAAGAAAATAGAAATTCTCTCCTGCATTTCGAGTTTTATAAAATTTTGAATAACTTTGCTCCTGAGCCCCCTTTGTAATATTTTTACATCAAAATAGAAGCCAAAAATTGGTTAATTGACCCAAAAAATCCTTGTACATGAAGCTTAAATAAAATCGATTGGTCTATCCTAGCTAAAATCAACCCTAAGACAAATATTCTTGAAGCAACAATTTCCAATCATACGAAGAAATTGCCATCCGCATTTAAAATTTATCTGCATGGCATTGCAAATAAATAAATTTTTCATTGAATATTGAGAAATTGACAAAGACAATTGCCAATTTCATTTCGAAACAAAAATAATAATAATAAATGTTGGAAATTACTGCGGTCATCGTATTTTGTGCATGAGATACTCGCATCTATTGGAATCTATTCATTTCTGCATTACCAAAAAAATATTGATATCAATCAATCAATCAATGCACGACATATCAATAAATTCCAATGAAAACGAATGAAAATTTGTGATAATAAATAACAAAAACGCTGCATAGACACAAGGATATGTGAACAGGGATATCCAGGATATACATGATAATATAACAATGTAATATGCATGAATGGATTCAAACAAATCAAAAATTTCTCTGGAATTTTAGTTTCATCAATTCATATGTATGTATATAAAATAACGACAAAAAAAACAAGAAAAAAAAAACTGAAAGCAAAAACGAAAATGCAAAAACTTTCAAATAAACCTATTGAATATTTACACTACATACAATGGGAATGCAGTTTTTATGTTAGAGATTCTCAAAAACATTAACGGTGACTATAGTGTTGAAAAGCGCATTACACATATACACAGACACATAGACAGAGAGAGAGAGAGAGAGAGAGAGAGAGAGATGGATAGCTCACTATATAAATAAATCCGTGTGCTTTAAAGGGAAGCTTTGACAAACAAAAATGCTTTCAATTCCTGTGGGGGAATGACTCAACTGAAAAATAATCCATTTCAATAGTTAGAAAAATGCGTTCTATTGTTTCAGAGAGATGGCAACACTAGCAGCTGCATGCTTCACGCAGTTTATTACTTGTTTTTTTCACATAGTATTTTTTTCTGTTTTTTGTTAGTTGATTTGGTTAGTTGGTTATATTTTTTTTCAGCATTTCATCATTTTGTGATTTTATTTTTTCGCTTTTTTTTGCGTTTTCCCTCACATCTGTTTGTGTTGCTTTTTTTTCTAGTTTGCTGCAGTTGAATGTTGTACCCGTACAAGGCCGTATTTAGGGAGAGAGGCGGGGGCTTTTGGGGGGTCCTGACCCCCCTCCCCCCCCCCGAAATGTGAAAACCTTTTCCTAAATTTTTATATTGATTGCCAGTGGATGGGAAAAGGAAAAAAGCCAAAAAAAAATCTATTGAACGATTTTTAAATATTTTTTAATCAGTTTCTTTCTAAAAAGTCAAATAAAAGAAAAAATTTTAAAAGTAAATTTGAATTGAAATCGTACGAAGTTGTGCTAAATGGCCAAAAACGGTATTTTCAGGGGTTTCAACCCCATTTTTCTAAAACGTGACGTAATGGGAAGTTTTTGACCTCTGATTCGTGTTCAGCATGAAAAATTCATTCGCAAAAACTAGCAACAATATTGTACACCAAACCCATGCAGGACAGTGTTATTGAATAAGCTTCAAAGTTCTTAATCTTAAAATATAATTAATTCTTTAACCCATTATTGCTCAGAGCATCAGACTCGGAAGATTTCAATGCTGTGACTGCACAAATATAGGGAATACATATATGCCAACCTCATCCGGGCTCCCCATCATTGATAATGGCCCAAATTCCCACTGATAATCATTTGAAAAAAATTAGTATCTGACTATTTTTGGCATTTTTGATCATTTTTTTGAGGTTAGGTTCATTATCAGTAATGGTAAGTCAATGAGTTATCGAAATTATCTTTCACGATAAAAAATGTATTGGAATCCACATTGAATAATATTTATTCGAAAAATTTAAATTGATTATTCTGTGATTTTATTTTTGTCATTTTCGGCCATTTTTTTTAGATTAAAAAAATTCGGGAACAAAAATTTTTCCTAAAGCTTTAAGACATCCACTTTTCTCCCTAGTCTGATAGGGTCCATCAAATGCACCATCGTATTTAAACATCAGTTTCATAAAAATTGTATATGAATATTTTCGTCGAATGAAAACCCCTCCCGAAAAAAAATCCTGGCTACGGCCCTGCACCCGTATGTTGTCATATGTTGGGAGTGATTTGTTTGGTGGCAACTAATGCTCACTTCCCCGCACTTGAGAGATTGATGTTTTTACATTTTTTTTTCGGCAATACACGGGTTCTTTTTGGCTGAATGCAAAGTTTATATGTAGAAAAGTTACACTGGTTGTTCCTATGAAAGAGAGTGAAAGAGATAGGGAGAGTGAGAGAAATAGAAAACGTCAACATACCATGGAAGTACATTGTTTCTGATTTGTAATTGTGGCTAATCAATCACAATGTAAACAAAAGGGAACACAATCAACTCTAGAAATTCTGAAAAGATCTCATATGAAATTGGAGTAAGGAGCTCAATAAAAAATTTCAAAGGATAAGCAACATATTGCTGGAATTTTTTTTATTTTTTTTTTTTGTTTAACGATTTTTCTTTAGAAATACAGTTTCTTATTTGAAAGTGGGTCACAACCAGCGATGCCAACTTGCGGGGAATCGGGGAATGAGCTGTTTTTTGCGGGGAATTTGAAGTCTTTCAGCTTTTAATAATTAAAGCCTGTAGAATATTTTTTGTTAAATTGTATGTAATGTAAATTGTTTTACTTATGAAATATTTCATATTTTGAGTCTTAGGTTAGGTTAGGTTGGAGTGGCTGTCGAGAGACACACTTAGGCCTGAACGGCCCATTGTGACACCACATAGTTGGACCTACAGTTTAACGCCGATTCCGAACGGCGGTGTGGCAATTTTTTATCGGCTTGGTGGTTTTGCCATTACCAACCAATGTGTTAACTTGTATACTATCTTATAATTCTCATTCACTTCGTATCGATAGTGAATATAAGAAAGTTATGAAAATTAACCACTAGACGAAGACGGGAATCGAACCCTAATGCACTATCCACTAGGCTATCGAGGTCGTCTTTGAGTCTTAAAATCTTCATCTTTTCTTAAGCAGGCCCTGCAATTTATTGGTTTGGAGAAATCGATTTTTAAAAAAGTGTGCTATTTGAAAGTATTATATTTCGAAAGTATTTTGTAAAAATTTTAGAGAACGCAGAGTGCTTTTGTAGATACAGACGGTTATAGCGCCGAGTGTCAGTCAGGTCAAAACAGACGCGCGGCGCTTCGACTACCCTTCGGCCGTTCAGAAAGGCTTAGCTATGTCTTCGACCAGCACCTCCTGATTAATAACTCTTAATCATTGTTGACTAATCTGTAAACTTACAAATTATGATCAGCCATCATAAAGAAGATGAAGTATATTTTATTTTTTTTTTTTATTTTATTGTTAAAAACCGATAGTTAAAACTTTGAACCCATTTTTCTCAAAACAAAGTTTTTGACATTTTTTATTCAAAGTCAAAAGAAATCCCATGTCTGTTGAGAACTTTGATGTCCAAAAGTGGGCTAAAGCTTATATGTTAAGAATTTCGGAGTCAGAAAGTACGTTTCTATTAATCTACCAGAGCCACAAAAATTGGTTAAGTTTTGGACCGAGAAAGTTCAGCGTCGCCTTAAAATAACACTCACTGAGGTCAATTTCGTTTTTGTAAAACTTTTATATGGAAAATGTGTGTAGCGCTGTTATAATATGAAATTATACCAATGCGGGGAATTCGATCGAAAATCGGGGGATTTCGCTAGGGTTATCGGGGAGGGAGAAAAAATGAGTTGGCATCCCTGGTCACAACGCGCGAAAAGCTTAAAGTCTCGTGAAATACTGTTGCAGTAATGATTTCTGAGTTGTTTAAGAAAAAGGCGTAAACTTAATGTGGGACATTGGGACTAATGCCTGAAATTAATTAATAAGTCTTGCTGGCGTTAGCGTAAAAAATCATTTAGAGCGAAATGGCGAAATTTAATATTAACAGGTATAAAAATATAATTTCCTGCATGGCACCGCTTCTTAGCTGATAATGGCAAACTTTCCAAATTAAACATTTTCTTTACAAAATTTTTTCTTTCGCTGTTTAGATAAAGTATAAAAGTCTTGCATTACGAATAGATATGAAAATTTAGACCTAAGTTCACAAAAAGCCATAAGATTATTATTGATATTGGCAGTGTAGTGAACTTTAGGCAAAAAGATCTTATATTATCCTGCGAGCTTATAAGGCGACGGTAAAACCCACCAGTGGCGGATTTTTTATCTGAATTATGGTTTGATCGTATATCAGAATTATGTTTTGATTTTTGGTCTGAATTTTAATCTGAATTTGGTTTAAATTTTGATTTGCTTTCAGTCTGTATTTCAGATTCTTCTGGTCTGAGTTTCGGTGTAACTCTTGGCCAAAATTGTGGTCCAAATTTTGCTCCGACCAGTGTTTACTCAGCATTTGATCTGATTTCTGGTTTAAATTTTGATTTGCTTTTAATTTGTATTTGTCGTCCTTTTAGCCTCAGTTTAAATCTAACTCTTATGTTAAATTGTGGTCTAAATTTTGATTTGAATTGGCTTAATTTTGATACGAGTTTTGGTCTGAACTTTGCTTAAAATTGTGATCTGAATTCGGCTGGAATTTTGGTTCAGCTTTTGTTAATTTGTCGTCTGAATTCTGTCTAAAGTTTTGTTTACTATTGGTCTGTATTTCTGAGTTTTGGTTTGATTTTTGGTCGCAATTTTGAACCGATTTCGGTTTGGATTCGTTCTGAATTTTGTGTTTTTAGTCTGAGTTTCGGTCTCAATTTCGAATTTTGATCGATTTTTGTTTGCATTTTGGTCAGATTCGTGGTCTGAATATTGTATTTTTTTCATCAAGGTTTTGGTCTGAATTTGGTCTCATTTTGACCCAGATTTTTGATCTGAATTTGATGCTTTTCATCGATCTGAAAAAAATTGTATGAATTTTAGCTTGAAATTTGGTCGAAATTTGCGTCTAAATTTCTATTCGATTTCAGTTTGAATTTTGGGCTCTGTTTTGTTCAATATTTTTGGTCTATGTTTTTTGGTGTGAACATTGATAACGTTTTTGCACTAGTTCTAGGTCTGGGTTTTCGTCGATTATTAGTCTGATATTCATCCTTTAATTTAGTAAAATCAGTCCTTCCCAAACCTAGAACCGCCACTGAAACCCACTAGAACCGCCACTGAAACCCACTACGGCCGTTGAGAAATAGAGTTGAGTTTTTCTCAGTGAGTTTAAAAAATTAGTTTCAGAGAACAGACACCATCTGTTACAGCGGAGCATTTTCTAATGCTGCTAGCTCTACCATTTCATTATCCAATAAGAGGCTTTTAAAGGAATCTGGGAACTTGAAAGTAACGTGTTCTTCTTCTTCTTTTATGGTGCAATATGGTAGAGCTCCTTGGACGAGATTTACGCATCCATTCATGTTATGTAAGTAGTTATAATAGTGCACTAACCGAAGGGACCGAAGGGACGAATCCAATCAGCGAAGTGAACAGCTTTTCTTAGGATATTTTTTCTCTTGGAGGTTAATCATAACCAGCCAAGAGGTGGTGCAGTAGAAAAAAATTTGTATTTTCTACTTTTGACCGTACCGAGTGGGTACCAGGCTGCAGCAAATCAGACCACAGCTGCAATTGGCATTAGTCAGAATATTTATTCCGATAATATTGTCATGTGGTTGATGTTTAGTACCTCCGCTATCTTTGGACAGCTTGCGTGCCGGTCTTGCTCCACCAGTTGAAAAATTTCATCGACTTTTTCAGTGACTGGCCGGCCAGAGCGAGGTGCATCTTTGACATCGAAATTTCCAGAACGGAATCGAGCAAACCAATGTTGGACGGTACGTTCTGTTAAAGCATCTACACCGTAAACCGCACAAATTTGTCGGAATGTTTTTGCAGCGTTTTTACATTTTTTATAGTAAAAAAGCATCACGTTGCATATTTCTTCAAAAATTTCACTCATTTTCAAATGAATGTAAGTTTTTACACGAATGGCGAACTACAAAACCGTGTTCGCAAAAAACGTAGCCTGAAATGTCACCTTTCAAATGCTTTGTCCGTTTGACAGAATCGGATCAGTGGTACCAGATGTATGGCCTTAACACCATCTTGTGACAAAAACCGAAAATACTTTTTTTATGACCAAATATTTGCATACCAAATCTTAGTATCGTACTACAAATGCTTCCTGAGATATTTCATAATGAATATTGAGGTCATATGGGAGGCGCCATACCCTTTTTTCCAATCCCACTCATATCTTTTCTGTCATTGTCAAGCAACGTCATTGTATGAAATTTCAGTACTATGTGTATTGTGTATGGTTCCAAAAATATGCTCAAATAAGAATATGATTTGTATGGGAGGTACCACGTCCACTTTTACAAGCCCACCCTAGTTTTTTCCACAGAATCCCGTACTTTTCTTAGAACCACATCTTAGTACCATACTACAAACAGTTCCTGAAATGAAAATTCAGGTTTTTATAGGAGGTATCACGCCCACTTCTCCAATCCTTAATATGAATATTGACGTGCTCTTCAGGCGTCATTACAAATACATTTTGTAAGTTTCAGCTCAATCGGATGGTTACTTTTCGAGTTTATCGCCGTCCAACGCACAGCTCTTTTTTTGTATAAAGATCACTTTAACTTCCAATTCTCAACGAGGAAAAACTGGATCGGATTTAAATCAAATGGAGTTATGCTTAAAAGTAAATCTATTTTGGTTTTATAGGTGATAAACTGTCATAGATACTACATTGAAGTATTGAAGCAGCCAGGTTTATTGGAACAGCCAGACATTGTTTTAGGTCTTTGTCTACAATCACACGCCATTTCATTACACTAGTATGACTCTATAAGTCTAGCCTTAATTTGGTCTATTACACTACGCTACGGGTTCTGGGCTACTCAGGGATACCGAGCAACGAGACTTCAGATAGTCTTGTCAAAATATGGTAATCTGCCGACTTAACTGGCTCGAATCTTAGAATAAGAATATATCTGGTGTCAATTTTTAAATTCGATGATAACATTCTGAGTTAAAAGTTCCAGCTATGTGGATCACAGGTTTATTTTAATGTTGGGGAGCCAGCTGTACATTTATCCCTAAGAAATTATGCTATTATTAAAAAAAAAAAACAATTTCTGTTGAAAACTGCCGAAAAAAGGGAAAATGAAGGATTGTATTGGTGTAAAAATTAAAAATGGAACGACCATATGATTTATCTATCCTATGCACACACTGCTGTGACTTTGACACTTTGACAAATCGTTCATTGAGCCTGATGAAATCAATCAAATAAATTAAAAACATGAGCTCAACTATGTAAAATAGAACAACTTCGTTTTCTTAATCTCTAAACGAAAAAAGTTTAGCTTTTTATAAAAAGTAACGTAAAAATTGATCTTCTCTAGTAAGTTAGATCTCAGACTCTCTTTCCGATTTCCTGACCATTGCAGATATATCACCTTCCTGCACAATTGGTGTCCCTCTTACGTCTATTAAATTAGCCATTAAGCAAAACTACCTTGAGAAAGCAAAAAGATCCTGGGTAGCGTAGCATACCTGTGGTATTACCAGGCTAACATGGACCACTATGGACAATAGACGAACTAGACAGCTACTCAACCTTAGCAGAAACTCCATCAGCATTACGACTTCGGTGCTCACGGGGCACTGCATAATGGGGAGACATGCTGCACGACTAGGACTGCCATTCAATGACTTCTGTCGGGGCTGCGGCTCTGAGGAGGAGGAAGAAACAATCCTCCATTTCATGTGCGAATGCCCATCTCTGGCCAGGAGGAGACTAAAACTCCTGGGCTCACCTTTCTTCACTAGTCTGTCCGAGCTATCATCCGTAAATATTAAGGACATAGCCAGATTCATTATGAAATCCTCATGGTTCTCCAATCCGTAAATGGGGGAGTCGCGCCGTACTGTGGTATCACAATGAGCCTAAATGTGCTTAAGTGTGCTTTCAAGCAGAAGGCTGCCATTCCAACTTAACCTAACCTAACGTAAAAATTGTATGACCTCAAAATCATAAACATACCTTCCTTATCCATTTAGCGCAACACCATCACCTTGAGTTGAAAAAATAATTACGATGTGAAAATCTATAAAATGTAATCATACAGCTGAAATAAACAAATTCTTATTTATTTGAGTTTATCGTAATTCTCAGACAAGATCAAGTACCAAACACAAAACAGCTAGTAAATTTGCTATTGATCCTTTTAAAAGAGCAAGAATAATTATGTACATACATACACACATATTTGTTATGCACTCAAATACTTGAGCTACATTTGAATCAAAGAAAGAATCACGTTTCATGAGCGCAAGAAAAACAAATTTAAATGCAATTAATTCCATAACAAATACTTGAGATAATACAAGAATAAAAGAAAGAGAGAAAAGTAAACGTCCAAGAAAATACTGCCAATGCACATCATTGAAGTACACTTTCTCTCTCACACGTACACATCTACACAAACAGTAATTATGCTTATAAAGTTCCGCTGCTGGCAGCCATTTAAAAGCAATTTATTCCAGCATCTCGAAGAACAACATAGCAACAGCAATGACAAATACAACAGCAACAACAAACATTTTGCACATGAAAATATGCAAAATAAGTGCAGATGCTCCAGATTTGGTATTCCAATTTCTCAGGAGCCGCAGTAACAGCAGCAGCAGCAGCAGCTGTACCGCAGAGCGCATTTGTAATGCAAATGACAGTCAAATGAAGAAACGTTACGACAGGAAGCAGGCAAGCAACAACAGGTACCCACCAATACCAAGCAATATCTACTATATATGAACAAGTATGTGTGTATATATGTACCAACACTATTATATATTACCTTTTACACATACACACACACACACACATACATTTTTACATTCTTCAATGCTTGCTCGTTGTTGTTGAAGAGAAAACAAAAACACTGATTCAAGAAAATATTTTGATTTTTTAACAATGATAAAATTTCAATCACGTTTCTTCACTTTCTCGTAGCAAAAGGATCAGAGCCAAGCCAGTGGGAGAAATCAAATAGCGCCAACGTCAACAGATTGAAGCGCCATCTATAATCAGCGGCAATCTTTATAGGGGAATGTTATATATGTACATACATACATATACATATATATATATATATACCGATATACATGACAAACGTAGGCGTAATAGCTGAGACTTTTCATCGAAATAGTAGATTCTGCTTGTTTGTGTATATGTAGTAGTGAGAATTGCATGTATGAAAACTGAAAAGTACTTTCCATGTTGTCAATGCTGAATTTTTCAGCACAAAAAACCAACCCACATTTCTTTCTAGTTTCTTTTTTGAACATTTTAAAGGTAGGTTAAGAATAATGCTGCAGTATGCTTGCTTGCTGCTGTTGCAAAGGAGTTTTCAACATGGAAACGTGTGCTGTGTGCACTCATCTGTATTTATGTATTCATGTGCGCTTGAAGCCCAGTGGTAAAATTTATTAAGCCAGAAGAAATACATTTTCTGGTCGTACTGGCGACTTACTTTTGAATTGAATTTTGACAAATTACTACATATTTTTAATAACTTTGAAACAATTTCGACATCATAGCATTAAATTTTTGAAATTTTTTTCGAAATGGAAATATATTTATTTTTGATTCAGGATCAACGATAAAAATGTATGAGATTTTTATCAGTAAAGGTGGACATTTTTTGTTCTTTAATTCAATAGGAAAGTTATAAGAAAATAATGTAGATCTCACTAGCTAAGTCCTGAATTCAACCGTAACAAGTCAAGTCTGTCATATTTAGACCTTAATTCAGTAAGCAATCCTGAGTCCTCACAATTGCCTTCCTTATTTCCGCTAAAATCTAGACCCTCAACCTGATCATCAAATGCGATATTTAGCGATGCATGCATTGTTAAATTCTCGCAACTTTTTTTTTAAGCGTTGGTGATTCTTGGCCCCTCTCGTTTTTTGCTGCCCTAAGTCATTCTTGTTTAAGGCTTTGTAGGAAATCTCGGTGCTCGGCTTATGAAACATGTCACTTTTATAGCTTAATTTTACAAGGTATGATTTATTTTTGGTATCAAATAATAAATTAGAAATCTACAGATCTTAAGTCTTAATCCATGCACATCTTTTCAAATTATGCAATTACAAATAGAAATATATAAAATTTGGGAAGTCAGACACCTGGAAATAAGGGCCCATAAATTAAAGTGAAATGAGTATATTTTAGTAGGATTACAATTCTTGAAAAAATTATTCACAAAAATGGAAAAATTCTGAAATGATTACACTGTACAACAGTCAAAAATGAGCAGAGACGGGACAACTATACTTAAAGTAATGGGGGATCGCTGAGTTCGAATCCGTGGTCCGTTTTGCTCTGCTACGGCACAATTTTTCATTTTTTTTTTGACATCAAAATTTTTAAAATTAAAAAAAAAAAATTAAAAATGCAGTTCATATTTTTTTTCACCAAAACATCCATTTTTCCAAAAAAAAAAAATTTCGATTATTTAACTTTTTTAAAAAATTTTTTTTTGTTTAAATTAATTTAATTTTTTCGTAATTTTTTTCATCCTCGTTCACATTTATCTCGTTGTTAGCTTAACCCAGTAATGCCTAGCGGTACCATATGGCACCTTGTCGCTGAGCCGTTTCTGAGCCAGGTTCAAAAACAATTTTTCTCTCAAGTTACTTTCTTGATACACATTTTCATCACGAAAACAGCCACAAATACTGCGTATATCGTCAAGCTTAATAAAAGGCAACTATGGTCACCTGAGCATTCTTGACGAAATTCCTAACACTCCAATATGTACTGTATCGGATTATATGGTTAGGGATCTGTGTTTCGGTAGGAAATTCAACATCATTCTTCCTTCCAGGTAGGAATGTGATGGCCAGTGTCCCGATTTCGGTCCCTCTGCTCTCAATTGGTATACAGACGGCTCGAAAATGGACTGCAGTTCTGGTGCCGGTGTTGTTGGACCCAATACTAGAATCACAATCCCTCTGGGTATTTGGCCCAGTGTCTTTCAAGCCGAAATTTACGCAATTGAGACCTGCGCTCATATAAACCTGTATAAAGGTCTTAAAGGTGCAAATATTGTAATTTTTTCAGACAGCCAGGCGGCTCTCTTAGCACTCTCTTAATGGAGTTTTTCCTCTAAACTGGTGAAAGAGTGTTTTGAGAGTCTCCAGCGCCTGTCTACCGGTAACAAAGTGACGCTGGTCTTTTGTCGTAAAATGGGGAATGGCACAAATGATCTTTTAGGTCGCAGTACCTGCCTGGTTGGGCTCCCCTAAATAATAAATAATAATAATAAATAATAATAATACTTTCTTGATCTATCTACTTTGGTTCCCGTTCGTCCTTTATGGGTTACAGCAGTGATGATGTAAAAGTGGAATCCAGTGTATATGAACCTAAAATAATATATATTCGGACAAATTATGAATAAAATCTAAAATTGAAAAATAAATCTTTCTCTTGTCAAAAACTTAACGAGGACGAAAAAAATTGCGAAAAAATATTATAATTGAAAAAAAAAATTTTTTTAAAATTTTTAAGTTAAAAAATAAAAAAAATTTAAAATTTTTTTTTTGTAAAAATATATGTTTTGATGAAAAAAAAATATGAACTGCATTTTTAATTTTTTTTACTTTTTCAATTTTAAACATTTTTATGTCAATAAATAAAATTGTGACGTAGCAGAGCAAAACGGATCACGAATTCGGACTCAGCGACCCCCCATTACCCTAAGTGCTTTTGTTCCATCTCTGCTCGTTTTCAAAAGTTTCCAAAATTAAAGCTCCAAAATATGAAATAAGGCAACAATTTTCCAGCCCATAGATAATATTTATTTTTTTAATTTTTATTTATTCATTCAAAAATGAAACAGGGCGAAGGTGGATGTTAAAAGCGAGGCAAATCTTTCGATTTGATGCTAACGAACTCAGTATATACTTTTAATAGCAAATGTTTAAAGTGACCTTAAAAAAGCATCCAAATGTGAACAGCCATTCCATTTTCCCCTGGGTATAACTATAACCGTATTAATGCATGTGTGTGTGTGTGTGTGTTATCGTTTGTTCGTCTGTATGTTACAATGTTTGTATGCATTTTTCTTTCTGCTTTATTACGTTTTTCTGACTTGTAGTTTGCAAATCTTTCTAGCAGATGCTTTTGGTATGCAGCAAATGTTGCATGCCACACATTTCAGAGTGCACACACACATACACAGAAACGCATACATAAATACACTTCATCCATGAGCTTTCGAGTTAATGCCAGTGATTGTGTGAGTAGCGAAAAGAGCTAAAAAAAAATTGTTAGAGTATTTCCGTTAAGCTCAAATGGCAACACGTGCAACTATTGTGAATTTGTATTCGTTTCGATTTTGTATTTGTTCCATTCATTTTTTTTATTCAATGTTCAAAGTGGAAAAAGAGGAAAATGCGAAAATTTAATTTTTAAAAATTTATAAAAAAGTTTTTAAAGCTTTTTTTATTAATTTTTTTTTTTTTTGTAAAATTTTTAAAGAATTTTCTAATTTCCATTTGTGTCTTTACTTTCTGACCAACTATACACTTATTGTTTTTTGTTTTTTTATGTATTTTCTGACATTCTAATTTCTTCTTTTTTTTTCTCAAAGAATCACAGGCTAAAAAAATCTATTTATTTTATTCTTTTGTTTTCTCTAGTTTTTTTAACTTCTTCTTCCAGTTCTTTTTCTATTTTCCTTTTTGCTTAATTGCGCAAAAGTCTTGATGTGATTCCAATTGAATTGATAGTAGTCAGCAGAAATCTGTGAATCTGAACTTAATGGCATTACAAAAGGGACTAAATTCGAAACGAATTAATGCAAGGATATACGCACATATACACAGAGACACTAATACACTGAGACATCTAGAGGAGGATACTTTTCTTTTTTTATTTCATTCTTATTTTTTGTTTTTGTGCTCCTTAGCAGTAAGAACAAACAAATTAGAAAATGATAATAAAAGCATAGAAAAATAGAAATTGGCTACTATTTATATCGTAGAAGAATTGGCAATGAGTACAACAATCTGCTTGAAATAGTTAACAATTTGTAAGATAAAGAAGAAATAAACTTGTAGAGCAGAAATAAGTTCACTTAAATAAATAAAGTATTCTAGGTTTATGTAGAGGTGTTTTGAAGTTCAATTAAGGTCAAAAAAAAATATCTTGTAACAAATATTTGATTGTAAGAACGAACTTTGTTATGAATTGTTTCCTTCAGTACAATAATTGCCACGTTGTAATGATCTTACTTTGCCAGAGCCTCACTTAACTACGTATCTGTGATATGCCAAGAGCTCTAAGGTAATGAGTTGGCAAACCAATTCCCCTAACAGTCTGCCATAAAATCATAATGAAAAAGCAAAAATCACAATGAAAAAAGCAAAAATTAAAATACGAAAAACGTTTAGTTCTACATTTTGTTGAACGTATTTTTTCTTCAATTGGACTGTCAATCATCATTCACAAATCAAAACACTAAAATCAATTTTGTATTTGAAACATGATTTTGAATATTCCTGCCCTGTCATTCGAATTATCTGGTCACAATAGTTTGAAGTTCATAAATTAAGGTTGAAATTTCTAAATTTTGAATATCTTGCGGCACCAATAAACACTTTGCGATTTAAAAAATTAATGTTTGGATTATGTTTGTATTTGTAAAAACCAAAAACAGAGCTGTGTATTTGATAAAGGGCATAGCCGGGTCTCCATGTCAAAAAATGCCCCCAAACCGAATCAAGTTTCGCATGAATTACTTCAAAAGGGAAAATCTCGCACATTAGACATAAGTTGAAAATTCATTGCACTGCGTAATGAATGTGATATGCTAATCAACTTGGGGGACATAAAAAAATTTTGAATTTTCAAGAAAAAAATGTTTGCAAAAAAAAATTTTCAAAAAAATTCTGCGAAAATAGCAGATAGTTGATAGTTAATAGCTGTAATTGATTTTTTCATGGCCTTATGGTATTACAAGTAAATACCTTTCATGTGAAATGCCAATTTCGGTTTTTAGTTTTTTTGACCCCCGTCCACACCTTGCAAGAATCTGAAAAAATTGGAGTATGAGTATTCAAAAATGACTTATTTACATAATAGAAATCAAAGTAGTAAACCTATTTTTAGTATGAAAAAACTGCATGTTAAAAGTTTCGCGATTTTTTTCATCGCGAATTTCGCGTCTGAAAATTCGCGAAAAATTCTAAACCAAAGAATCACTGTGAATTTTTTCAGATTTTTCCTATGAATAATTGGGCTAAAAATGCGAAATATGAAATTTACAAAATCTACCATTACTCACTAAAAACTGAAGATAACGGTATAAAAACTTAGCCAAATAATTCTTAAATTAAGTACTTCAAAAGGGTTCATGCGAAACTTGATTCTTTTTGGGGGCATTTTTGACATGTAAACCCGGCTATGCCCTTTAAAAAAATCGCAGTTTATGGCCAAAAGTTCGGAAAATGTTTGGTTTTTGCTGTTTAATTTTTAAAGTTTTTATTCTAAATTTGCACTTTTCTGTCTTCTCTCCTTCATTTCTGTTAACACCATGGGTTATCAATGATACCTGGGCAATATCGCATTTTTATTCTCCAACTGTTCTCAACTTGTTCCGCGTTTTCTCGAAGGATCTGCCTGGGACATATACTGCGAATAAAAGGGTTCCTCTCAATGAAATTTCTCTACATGTGCCGCAGTCTATCCTCTTCAATTTTTTGGCTTCTAATTCAGATGCCTAGTTTCTTTAAATTTGATCTGTGTTAGGCTAGAAGAGCCGATGCATATTCCTTAGACACCGATTGAAGAAAATATGCAGTAATCCTTGAGGTAATTTTTAGGATATCTCAGAAGCCATTTATGGTGCGGTACTAAGACTTAGTATGGATTATATTTTTCAATTGCATTCTGTGGAAATATTATGGGTACTTTTGGGTTTGTGGGCGTGGCACCGAATTGTAAAAACGATGTAACTTGAGAATAATGGTAAAAAACAATGATATATTGTGTGCGAAAGGAGAATGTTAGTGGTAGTTATTGGGCCGAATATGATTATTCTTAGACAAGAGGGTGTGGCACCTCCCATGTAAACAAAATCTTTGAAACGGGACATGCCTGAAACCATTGCAAAGAAGATAGTGAAAGTTTGTGTCTGAAGGTGGTATATTGGTATATTGGACGTATTAGACAGAATGAGGTAATTTTTGGACAAGTAGGCGTGGTACCACCGGTAAAAACAATATACTTGAAACGGCATATCAGGGAAATCATAGCAAAGGGGCCGTTCACAAATACCGTAACGCGCGAGGAGGGAGGGGGGTCTGACAATGTGTTACGAAGTGCTACTTGAGAGAGGGGGGGGAGGTCTCACAATTTGTTACGAAGTGCTACATGAGGGAGGGGGTGGGGAGTCATCAACTGCGTTACGTAACGTCAATTTTATACTATCAAACACAGATGACTTCAAAAATTCACTAGTTTATAAAATTAATTTTCTCCCGCTGAATTCGGAAATCATGGCTAAAATTTTGACATTGTAATTTTTAATTTTTTCAACTTTTTTATAATTTAAAAATTATATCACGGGCTAGAAATGTCCGGTTGTTCTTGAAACTAAATGAAAGGTAATGTGATAGGAACTGATTCAAAAGATATCGATATAAATAGGTCAAATTAAAAAAAAGAAAATTTCAGAATTTCATAAATACAAATTTATTACGTTACTAGGGGGGAGGGGAAGAAAGAAGTGAGGGGTCGTTTATTTACGATGTATTACGACCAGGGCGGGAGGGTTCAAAATTGTTCAAAAATTGCGTTACGGTCCTAAAGATAACACTGAGAGTTTGTGTGTGAGGGCGGTGTGTTGGTAGTAGTTATTGGGAACCCAGAGCAAAAAAAAACATGAAGATTTGTATGTTAACCCAGTAATGCCTAGTGGAGCCATATGGCGTCTTGTCGCTGAGCCATTCTTGAGCCCGGTTCAAAAACAATTTTTTTTTCTCAAGTTACTTTCTTTGGTTCCGCTCGTTCGAAATGGGTTAAGGCGAGATTTTGAAAGTATTAGCTGAGAATGCTGACGTTATTGGACACGTGGAAGTGGAACTACACATGTAAACGATGTGAATGATTAGTGAAATAATTAAATTTAGATTGTAAGGTTTTTTTGCTCTAATTTCAGTATTACTGTAACTTTGAAAGCTTTGGAAAGGACTTTAGTTGGTAATTTAATACAACAGAAAAAAAATTATGTATAAGACCAACACACAAAATTTCTTCAAATAAACATAAAAATGTTTTTATTAGCTCACAACTTTCATGGCATTTAATGTTTAAAAATGATTTCTTGCATATGGCCTCAGCGGCTACGTTTCAAAAAGGTCAGCCGATTAGTACATATTTTCAGTACCCACTCAAGAACATAGGGCTGTATTTTGCTGACTTAACAGCATAGACAAGTGCCTTTACATGACCCAACGGTATCGCATCGCATGAGAGCGGCGGGCAGTCGATAGTTATACGATTTTTAAACGTTGTCCAAGTGTTAGCCTTTACATGGTAATCTGCCAAAGTATACTGAACAAAAAAGTCAAAGAAAGGTGTTCAGTAAGACGGTTAGTTTTACAGTTATCCTTATCGAAAGTTCTCCCACTCTGAAAGCAAAACACGCGTTATATGACAATAAAGATTTATTTTCTTACCACTCAAACCTTACCAGGATCAGTTTTGAACGGGTCCGCGAAGAGAACCAGAATTAACTCCAGTATATAATATACTACCTTGATTAAAAAGTTCCCGGAATAACCACCGTGCGGAGCTCCCACCGTTCCGATTTGAGTTCTGGTTTTTAAGTTGGTACATCTGTTGTTGATATTCCCTCTAAATTTAGCGCCATAGCTTGACATTTGCAAAAGTTACGTAGCCAAGAGTACATTTATCTCTGCGTGTGTTGGCGTTTTTTTACAATTTTATTAAATTGTATTGTATTAAATTTTGCGTTAAAAACGAATTTAATGGTGCGCGAACGTTGAAAATGTTGGAAAAGTGTTTCGGCAATGATTCTCTAAAGAAAACGGCCGTTTACCAGTGGCACGAGCGGTTCAAAAGTGGTCGTGAGTCAATCGAAGATGATGAACGCAGTGGCAGAACATCAACATCGTATACCGACGAAAACATTGATAATGTGAAAAAATTTTTGGTCAATAACCGCAAATTAGCCATCAGAAAGTATTATTTGGGCATTATGCGGCGTTTGCGTGAAGCAATTCGCCGAAAGAGACCAGAATTGTGGACTGAAAACTCGTGGATTTTGCACCATGATAACGCACCGTCGCACAGTGCCATCATTATTCGTAATTTCTTAACGAAAAATGCAACAAATACCATCCAAAAGCCACCGAATTCACCTGATTTGGCTTCCTGTGACTTTTTTCTGTTCGATCGAGTTAAAAAACCATTACGGGGAACGAGTTTCACCAGCCGAGAGGAAGTAATGGAAAAATCGCAGGAAGCACTGATGGACATACTGAAAACCGAATATAAAAAATGTTTCGAGGATTGGATCAAGCTCTGGCATAAGTGTGTTACTTTGAAGGGGACAATATAGATTTAGATAAATAAACTTGTATTTTTAATTTTCTGAATAAATTCCGGTAATTTTTTGATCAAGATGGTATGTTGAAAATTGGTTCATTATGCGACCATTCCTCTTTTCAAGTCTACATATTTTTATTATTTATTTATGTATTTCCAGGTAACAGTATATTCGAAGATAGGGGAAGTTTATTCAATGTTAATGTAACAGTTTCCGAAATAAGGGGAAGATATTTTGACTGTAAGTACTAACTAGTAACATTAAGTAAAAGGAAAAGTGCTAACATTCTTATAGCATGTCTGAATGAATATTGAGAATTTCATCCCATATTTCTCTCTGAATTACTTTCTTAGTTTTCCCCAAACTCTTCCAAAAATTCTTCGCCCATATCAATAAGACAAATTCTCAAAATACATGTCGCTGGTATTCTTGCAATTATACTTAAATACTTACTACATCTTGAAACTATTAAACATTTAAGTAATAATAAAACGCAATGAATGAAATAAAATGAAATAACCCGTTCAATCGTCAGGGGGTCAATTCAAGTTCATCGTGAAATTCACAACATCAGGAATGGCAATATGAACATATGTGGATATTTACCTATGCACACATACATAAATTTACATGTATTCAATGTTATAAACAAATAGATAATTACATACTAGACAAGATTAATGGCGCAACATGTCAAATTGTTAAATATTTACGCTGTCACATTCCACTATGCACAATGGATGCA
Source organism: Toxonevra muliebris (assembly GCA_963691655.1). Classification (NCBI taxonomy): domain Eukaryota; kingdom Metazoa; phylum Arthropoda; class Insecta; order Diptera; family Pallopteridae; genus Toxonevra; species Toxonevra muliebris. The sequence goes on from OY829326.1 coordinate 122,504,214, forward strand.
AGAATTTGGTAGATCACGTGCAGCCGCACTTAAACATATGTAATATGGTATGTATGTGTGTGTGTATGCGTTTGTGTTAACACGTAGCATTTGATATTCCATGTAGTATTGCGTACTCGCATCGCATTCGCACTCGCACTTGTGTCGTTTGTGTTGTTTTTGGGCGCACAAAGTGAAGATGCTTGCATTCTCATTAATTTGACGTTTGCGGAATTTGTGGTCTTCCGGTTGTACGTGTGTGTGTGTGTGCCGTGGTGTTTGCTGTTGCTCTCACTTTCGCTGCATTACGTTACGGTCGCATCGAATTAATTGATGCGCGTGGCTTCATGTATGTGTATCCGTATTCTGTTTATACGCTCCGCTTATTCACTTCAGTTTTGCCGCTGGTTTTTAGCGTTTGCTGCAGTTGCACTTGTTGTTTTTTGTTTTTTGGTCGCTTTGTGTGATGCATGTACATTTAGTTTTGAATTACTTTTGTGTGTGTGTGTGTGTGCAAATTTAGTTGCTAAATCCTCAATGAATGAACTCAGCATCAGTGTGAATGCATATGGTTGATGCCTAATGTTATTCATGGTTTTGTTGTTGTTTTTGCACAAGTGTATTTTATTTTTGTTACATTTTAGTTCAATGAATGAATTCATTTCAGTCAGTTGCAAAAATTTTTCATCAAATATATTTACATACATACAGGGTGCGCTCATGAGGAATGGTTGAATTTGTGAGTAGTGAGATGGAAACCCCGTAACAATTTGGGAGTGCAATAGTAAAAAGTTTAAAATGACGAATGAATGATTCGGACCCGGTACTCTGGATTTTCTCCATCACGACTTTTGCTATAAAGGCCTAAGTCCCATCATTATGTTACATGAGTGACCAATTACTTTGTTTTTATTTTAATTCTGAAATGTTTTCAGGAGCAAACATTTATGGAATTCCACCACCCACCCTCTTTATTGCCTCTATGGAATGTTATATGAAGTCAATGCCATATGTTTCCGTATATAGTATATATATATATTTCCGTAAAAAATATTCATCATTAATAAATAATTGAAGGTCAAAAACTCCTAATTCAAACTTGTTTTGAAATATTAACCCTTGAAACACAAATTTTCTTTCACTCCATTAGAAATAGCAACAAAAATTCTTCAAACAAAATATTCTTCATTGAAAAAACATCGATTTTTGTGTCGAACTCCCCACCCTGGATCCACCGGTACTTTGGGCTGCTAGTGGATCTACTAATTGGAAGTTTTTGGGGTTAAATTCAAAAATTGTTTTAAATAGTGAAAACGTTAAAACTTACCCTAGAAAATCTGTGAACCTGCTAGACGTTGGGCTCTACTGAAAAATAAAATCACCAATTTTTTAGCAAATTTTGTTTTTTTAGATCTTATTATGATGGATTAACTATTAAAAATAACAACAATCTGCCTTCGAAAAAAATATTTATTTCTGACAAGATCAATACTATAATAAAATTATTCATAGTTCTAAAAAAATTATAGATAAATTACAAAAACTTACTTTTGGTTGTATAAAACAAATAAAAATAAAGAATAAGAACAAGAATAAACATCTGGCACAGGGTTGCACTTAGAATACTACACTTCATTGCATTGAACATATACATGGGCATCGTTGTAGGAAAAGTTTTTAAGTGTTGCAAAATGGATTGACGTGTATTTTGTTTCTGTTTCGTTCTACGGATTGGAAAGTTTTGCCATCCGTGATATTCTTGCACCTTGCAAGGGCATATACTAGATTTAGAGAGTCACCCTAATATATTTGTCATGAGGCCTAAAGTGCACTTCAATATTAATAACGAGGATTGGAGAAGTGGCCGTGATACCTCCCATACAAACCTGAATTTTCATCTCAGGAACTGTTTGTAGCACGGTACTAAGATTTGGTACGAAAGTTATATTTGTTCACGGGATTCTGTCGGAAAAATTATGGTGGGCGTGGCACCTCCCATACAAATCATATGCTTATTTGAGTATATCTCTGAAATCATACATAATATAGTACTGAAATTTCGTACAACGACGTTGTTTGACAATGCCATACTTCAAAAAAAAAACATGAGTGGGATTGGAAAGATGTGGCACCTCCAATATAACCTCAATATTCATTATGCGATATCTCAGGAAGCATTTGTAGTATGGTACTAAGATTTGGTATGCAAATATTATTAATCAATACTTAGGTTATAGTGGAGTGTGGGTTCTTGATATAAAGTGGGCGTGGTACCTCCCATATAACCTGATAATACATGAAGAGATATTTTAGGAACTATTTGTAGTACGGTATATTTCTAGAACTATATGTGTACAGTCCAGTACAGAAATTTTGTGCAATGACTTTTTTACTACATTTTTACTGCTTTTTTTAGTACCTTTTTTTATTACCTTTTTTTAATGGCTAGAAGTGTATTTTTTTTCTTTGAGATAAAATTACGCACTACCCAAACTTTGCCAGCAGGCTGGACAGCGAAACTGGGCGACATTGGCGGCGCCGCACATTGCTCCGACCCCATATAAAAGTTGGACAAAAATAGAAGGGGTTGTTTGAATTTATTGAAACTTAATTTCATAAAAGATTATGGCATAATGATTTCCAAAATGAAATCGGTTTTTTGGTACCGGTTACTCTTTTATGAAACCGGTTTTTATCCGATTTTGTTTACCTTTTAATGTACTATATAAATTAATGCTTGAATTTTTTAGACTCACCTAACTAAAAATAAAAATACCATTTGCTAAAGGGTTATAGTATGCTGATTCTAAAATCGGTTTTTTGATACCGGTTTCGGTTTTCATATAAATTTTTTTTGCAAACGCTTCTAATTAAAATTAATCAAATTAAAATATCAGCGCAATTATTTTTTAAATATTGCCAATTAAAAATCAATGTTCCACCATTTATATCTGTTTTAGATAGAGCACTATGTAAAATACAACGCTGAGTTAGCGTAAAACGTACCTACTTTTATCATAGATATATATAATAAAATAGATTTTCTAATTCTGCTTTGCATAATACTAATACAAATATTAATATTGACATAACAGCCAAAAGTAACTGCTTCGAAAATGCAGTGGGTTCTCGATAACGTGAACTAATTAAAACCAAAGATGTTCACGTTTGCGAATGCCAAAATTCAAGGAATAGAGATTCCTAAAAACCATAATTTAATCCTATTTATGCACTTGACGACATTATATTGTTTTGCTAAGCTATTCATGCTGCTTCCTTTTAAAATTCTGTTTTTTTTTTTAATTTCAAGAACTACTTTTTTGGAACACATTTGTACATTTACGAGAAAAAAACGTATTCAAATATTTTGTACGCCAATAGTATGATTTGTATACCAAACATGGGTATTAGGAGACTCCTAAAACTCGAAAAAATTTAAATTCAATGTATTGTCAATATATTTACTTGAGGTTTGTCACTAATAGGTTAAAATTTATGATTTAGAATGTTTTGAAGACTAAGCCATGAAAATTATGGTACAAAAAAATTGCTTTGAGAAGTTGAAATAGTTTAATAAATTTCTTGGCCAATTTTTTTCCACCATTTAAAAAAGTAAGGATTATTATTAACAAAAAAAAAAAACGCACGAGACCACAGTCTTTTGCGGCCTAAGGTTTTATATTATTTACTGAACTTAACGATTTTTTAAGTTTTTCTCTGAAAGAATATAAATTTAAAGAAAATTTCTAAAAAAAAAAATGTTCTGTTTAAAAAAAAAATTCGATGTTGTGAAGTATTGGAGTATGAATGTATAAACTCGTAATTGTGACTAACTTCATATCTATCATACGCGCCATTTTTTGACATTGACAGCTATTCTATCTCGAAGAGCGCCAAAAATACTATAAGCATTGATCTGTCAAATAATTTTCATAATTTTACAAAAGTGTTTTACTATAGCTGAAAATGTCGAATTTCGTGCCAACAAAACAACATTTGCGGGAAGTTTTAATTTGCTTCTTCCATTTAAAGAAAAACGCAACTGAAGCACATCGTTTACTCACTAAAGCTTATCCTGATTGTGCTATAGACGTTAGAATGTGGCAGGTGTGGTATGCCCGTTTCAAAAGTGGTGATTTTGATGTTGAAGACAGGGAACGTTCAGGCGGCCCGAAAAAGTTCGAAGATGAAGAATTGAAGGCATTACTCGAAGAAGATTCATGTCAAACGCAACAAGAACTTGCAGAATCTTTAGGAGTTGATCAGTCAACCATTTCTAAACGATTAAAAGCATTGGGAATGATTCAAAAGCAAGGAAATTGGGTGCCGTACGAATTGAAGCCGAGAGATGTCGAACGACGATTTTTCACTTGTGAACTGCTGATTGAACGACAGAAAAGAAAGGGTTTTCTGCATCGTAATGTGACTGGCAATAAAAAGTGGATACGTTACGATAACCCAAAGCGTTAAAAATCATGGGGACCGCCCGGACATGCATCAGCATCAACGTCAAAGCCGAACATCTATGGATCCTAGCTCATGCTGTGTATTTGGTGGGATATGAAAGGTGTCGTGTATTATGAGCTGTTGAAACTGAATGAAACGATCACTGGCGACCGCTACCGACTACAATTGATGCGTTTGAGCCGAGCATTAAAGAATAAGAGGCCAGAATATGAGAATAGACCCAACACAGTTATTCTTCAGCACGACAATGCTCGGGAGCATGTTGCAAGGCAAGTAAAAACATACTTGGAAACGCTGAAATGGGAAGTGCTACCCTACCCGCCGTATTCTCCAGACATTGCTCTTTCTGATTACCACTTGTTCCGATCGATGACACATGGCCTGGCTGAACAGCACTTCCGTTCTTTCGAAGAACTCAAAAAATGCGTTGATTCGTGGATAGCCTCAAAAGATGAGGAGTTCTTTCGACGCGAAATCCGTATGCTACCAGAAAGATGGGAAAAAGGTTGTGGCTAACGATGGACAATACTTTAAAGAATAAATTCATAATCACTTTTTCACAATAAATGTCCAAATTACGAAAAAAAATACGAGTTTATACATTCATACACCCAATAGATAATATTATTCCTCTTATAATAAAAAAAAATGAAAGCGCTGTCAATGATACCTGATTTTTAAGCAATTTTTTTGCAAGAGTCATAAAAATTTCAATTTCTTATTTCAATATTTGCTTCTTAAATTGATCGACTTTGGCAAGCCCTAACTCCTTCAAAACACAACCGCTGTAAAAAATATTTTGCTTTGCATAAAAATACACTTCAATGATTTCAATGATAAAATTGCATACACTCAACTTTCGATAATGTGAAAATCCAGTAACAGTAAACATCCACTAACGTGAACAAATTTTTCCTCCATTTACTATTCTAAAACGTGAACAAAAGTCTGAAAGCTCTAAATCGTGAACAAAATTTCTTGGAAATTGTGTATCAATTTTCATGATAACTTCGGGAATCCTAGATATGTTTAATACAAGAACTTAAGAGAAAAAGTAATATTTAAGGTGAAGATAATTCTGTGATAAGATCATAAAGTTTCCGTCTCTTAAACGTGATAAGTCTTGGTTTTTATTAGTTCACGGTTTCGAGCTTTGACTGTATTTCTTTTAAAAAAATATTCTCCATATGATTTCGTTCTTTATTCGGCTTGGGGACCAAACAAATTTTAACTTCACACTGGGCACCATCTCCAAAGAGGGCGGATTTGTAACTGGCCCCAAGTGATTCTTAGGCCATTCTCCAACTGGAAGCAACGCAACTGAAATTCGACACAATTTCTTTGACAATAAAAATCGTTGCGGTTGTTTGAGAGCGGAATTTGTGCCTGAACAGTCTTTACTGTAAGAGGACAATAGTTGTTTTGGTGGAACTCTCTCATTGACGACTGAGCCATTTCATCTCTACTCTAAAAGCCATTTCTTCTCTACTCTAAAAGTACAGTGCCGATATCAATTTCCTAGCTTTTCCTCTTCTGAACATTTTGAAAGTCTCAAGTAGGTAGGACCTAACCCTTTTATTTTCAAAATTAATATGTGCCAGATTGTAGTAACCAGAAATAATTGGTAGAACTGAGAGTAACTATAAAACGTTTCAATTAGGTAATATCTTAAAAAACTGATTGCATAAAATTCAATAATGACTGACTCCAGGCTAATTGTAATCACCCTGTACATTTCATAAAAAAATTGTATCTTTTTTTTACAAAAATTTGGATTTGGATGCGAGTATTTTAAAAATAGAAATTAAAACTGTTTCTTAAGCTAAAAAGGAAGCACTTCATGATGCACACACTTACGAGCGACTATCTCTTCTAATCTACATCCAATTACAATTGGAATAAAGCCAAAATGCCGCTAATAGTAAATGTTTTTTTTTTTATTTCTTGTGTGCTTTATACACTCTCAATTGACAGGATTTTCCGGTGAATGCCAATGACAGAAAGTATGAGCAAATGTCAAAGTATTTACAAACATGGATCAAAGAGAAAAACTTTTCAAATATTTAAAATGCCATAAGACAAAAATTTGCAAGCCAATTACAAAGAAATGTGCGTGAAAAATTAACGAAATAATAAAAATAAATACGCTACTCGTAAACCAGAAATTTTAAAATTTCGTAAGAAATAAAGAAATATTAAATGGCATGCGTGGGCAACTCAGCTGCAGTTTAAGTCAATATGAATGGCGCATGAAGTTCGTGCAACATTTGCGTTTCGCATTTAAATAAACGATCTGGACGTAAGTGAATTATTAACGCCATATTTACAGTATAGCCTCAGGTTTTCAGAGTTTTATAGTTTGCGTTTTCAGCTTCTTTTTTTGAAATATTTTTTTTTGCTTTTTGTTGACCGGCAACACATTTAAAGCTCATTTCATTGAAATAAAATCGAAACAAGTTGTTGCAGACGAGAAGATCACGCTTTGTGCTTTTCAGCCAGCATTGAACGCGTCACATTTCTTGATTTATGTGGTGATTTTAATTTTCTTAAGTAGCAGCGATTTTTCTTTTTAAACTTTTGCTTTCTTAGTGCACGCGGCGGGGTACAGTGGTTCAAGCCGCCGCGTTAGGCGGCGAAAAGTGATTTGCTCGTCTCTATATACATTGTTGCTGTGATGATTACATTTGTTCATTAACCTGTTTATATACAACTTCAAATAACGAAATTGAAATGAACTTAAGTCATGACTTTGAAAATTAACCTCTAGATTTAATTTTCATAGTCTCCTAAAAAACTATCATGAAAAGTCATATATTTAACTTTAACTGTAAGAAAAATCAAAAAGAAATTACTTTTAATTTATAAAATTCTTTCCGGGCACCATGCACTTGTTCTAGTCCGTATCAGTAACTCGGAGTGGAAATTTATTGTAAGGAGTGAGATCGAAAAAATCTTAACATATATAAAATTCAATGATTTTTAAACTTCTGAATTTTTTTTATTTAATTGATAATATTTTACAAATTCCAGAAAAATATAAGTTTTTTTATACTTCTAACCACTATTTATGAACTCGTGGACCTTTTTTAGTAAGCCTTCCATTAGAGATTTGAAAGTTGTTTCAGACACCTTTTTGGAACAGTTTGCCCATCTCCTTTTAAAATCTTCTGTGCTCTTTAAGTTTCTTTTCATAAGAGCCCAATATCTCTCCACTGGTCTTAGCTCCGGACAATTTGGAGGATTGATATTGGCCTCTCTTGGTACAAAAACTATGTTATTACTTTTGTACCACTCCAAAGCTTTCTTGCCATAGTGACATGATGCCAAATCGGTCTAAAAATATATGGACACATTGTGGTCTCTTATGAAAGGAAGAAGTCTTTTTTTCAAATATTCTTTGATGTATATTTCGGTATTTATAGAGCCCACTGTAACAAATGACTTGCTTCTTTTGCCGCAACTGCATATAGCTTGCCATACCAGGATTTTTTTTAGGAAATTTTGTCTGCTTTTGGATTCTAAATTGTTCTTCGACATTTCCTCGAGCAACAGCATTATAAAAATTTTGACCCGGAAGCTGCGTAAAATCTGCCAATACACACGCTTTGTCGTCCATTATACAACATGAATATTTTTATATGAAATTCGATTTTAATTTCCGAGCCCTACTTTTGGTGTCTAAATTTTTTGCAGCATTGCTGCCTAGAACTTTTTGGGACTTTGTATGTTTTCAAACCTGCATTGGCTTTAACTTTTCGCACCAAATATTCAGGACTGGGCTGCCGGTTGCTTTTCTATATCTTTTCAATATGCTTTCTATTTTCTTGGCTTTCCCAATATCATGTGGTCCTTGTTTTCTTCCCGAACGAGGTTTCCCATCGATGGTCAAATTCTCTTGAAACTGCTTAATAACATTGGAAACAGTTTGACGGCAGACCTTCAATTCTTTAACCCATTTTTTGTAGGACCAATTTGGATTTTTTTGAAAATTTTTAATAATTTTAAGACGCACTTCTTTTTCTTCACTCATTTTAATCAAACTCACAATAAATCAACATATTTGTCATTCAAAATAACAACTGACATATTTTTCAAAGATAACTTTAAAGAAATTTTTAAATTTTACACCCAAAAAAAATTATTAGGTAAAACGTGTGTTAAGATTTTTCCAATCTCACTCCTTATGTGTACATTTTTTTATTTTTTTTTTTGTTTTTAATGTTACGTATTCAATAGATCTTATAGGTCGCGGTACAACGACAGAAACCTCTAATACGTATTCAATGATTTTATCATGACGAGTTACAGTCTAAAAACGAAAAATTTACCGATGAATGACATTTTTCCACCTACTGCGGCGAATTTGACCACTGTGCGGCGTAAACTCATCTTGATTTGGAATCGGCTTCACATGACATGCGTGCAGCAGAGTTGCCATACTGCATTTAGAACATTAATGAGCGGACTGTAGTTTAACTCAATGTTAACATTCTAGCATGTTTTGCTTGTGAGTAATTATTTTCATATTGCGAAGTTCCACTATTAAAATTTAATAATTATACTAAAGAAGCATGTGGCATTTGCAATTATTTTTACTTGAACTTAAATTTTCTTCATCATTAAATAGTTGAATAGTTTACTTACTCCATTCTTGATTTTCAAGCCCTATTGATTTTTGTACTACTTTAGAAAAGTGAATTTAGTTTTATTACCAGTTTACACTTTGATTGCGTTTATCTTTCATTTGTGCGCTAAATCTTTTTAATAACCCTCAATTATCGCTGTAACCGGTTCTTTGTAGAAAGCCACTAACACTTCTGCTTCCAGCTAAGTAATGCAAGTGCTGCAAATTGATGCTTGTAAAACAAGTGATTTAGATATTTAATACTATATATTTATATCTTATAGATTGATCTAAATTGATTTAAAGGCTCAATGGGATTTTTTCTTTTCCATTACGCTTAACTGTTGTATACGTACATATACGTGATAAGTTTACGAAAGTGGAAATATTATATGATCTGACTATGTAAATGTAATGGCCATCATAAGATAATCAACATCTTTGGTTTTACTTTCCAAGCATAGATATATTTTCAAGCATTCTTTCCTGAATTGGTATCCCAATGGTTAGACAACTCATTAACTAAGTGAGACAGTGATCTGGTTGCAACGAGAAATTCACACAAATTATATTGAAGGCGGCAATAACTACAAAATGATTTTATTCAGTCAGTCTAAAGATTTCGAAGTCATTTTTTTTTTTTTTGGAAACCAAGGCAACCTTAAAAATGGGAAGAGAAGGTATTGGCAAAGATAATTAGATAATTTGAGTCGGAACGAGAAGCAAGTTTCTAGTAACTCTTATCTAGTTCGGTAGTTTTTTTTTTTATAAATTTTAAATTAGATTATGCTACAAAAATTAAATCAGCAACGAGTCTAAGTTATACACAGATATAATCTTAAGATTTTTCTAGGGTGGGGCTTACAAATAAATCTTCAACTTCCTGATAAATATTCAGTCACTACAATCATTAATCCCGAATTAAAGAAACTTTTAAATATAATAATAAAAACCTAAACTGCCGGACAAGTTAGCTAGCGAATATCTTCCCAAAAACCTATATCTTGTTCCGCCTATGGCTGTGTATTCACAAAACAAAAATTGGTAAGTGAGTAATGTTCTTTCCATAAGTAAATTAAGGGGACATTCCAGCTTAAAATTTGAAAAACAATGATTTTTTTTATTTTTAGGTTCCTGATAGTTTCAAGTATAACTCTCTTAAAATATTAGTAAAAAGTTCGAACTAAAACGAAAGTTCTACATATTCATATTTGTGCCTTGATGTACTAAAAAAGAGATCTAACGTCCAAAAATAAGTTTTCGAGAAAGCAGCTGTTAAATTAACAACTTTTTGGCTTCAAAAACGTTTCTTAGAAGTTTTTTGGGTCGTTGATTACGAATCTAACATAAGTTTTTAAAATTCACAATGGCGGATTCAATATGGTGGAATAACTTTTAAATTTTTATTGGATTCGCTTGAAACTCATCACTTGGGGGTGCCTAGGGACTCTGATTACGAATCTGGCATCGGATTTTTAAAACTCACAATGGCAGATTAATAAATTTTTACTTTATGCCTGTCGCATACTGAGAGTCTCTGTCATTTTCCGATGAATTTTTAAAGTTCACCAGATTCGCTTGAAACTTGTTACTCTGTGGTTTTCAAAGTCGGTGATTACAAATCTGACATTAAATTCGTAATCAGTGACGTCAGAAATCCCATAGCATCGAGTTTCAAGCGAATGCGATCAATGCGTTAAAATTCTTCTGCCATATTGCATTTTCCAAATCTGATACCAGATTCGTAAAAACTCTTGAGTAACGGGTCTCAAGTCAATCAGATCAATTTTTAAAACATCTTTTGCCCTTTTGAATTTTGAAAAACTGGCATCCGATTCGTTATCAACATACTTTTGTGTATCAAAATCGGTGAAGGAAAAATCTATTTGTTTGATGGTGAAAATGGTCGAAATTCGTATAGCTCAAGCCAATAGAAGGAGCAGAGATTATTCCAAAGAAGCACGTACAATGAGAAAAAAGGGGCAATCAGAGCATCGAAAGAAGTTGACAGAGTTGCACCAGGGATGGCTGACTAAAAGTAATTTGTATAAAAAAATAATTTTTTTAATTTTTAAAAGTAAAAACTGGTACGGCCGATGTATATCTTGAGTTCTGATTTTGAAAAACCAAAATATGCTTGATTTATTATCATTATGGCTACCTATAACATCTCTAAGTAATTTTGTAATAAAATATAATAGTTTAAAAAAAAAATTCCCCAAAAAGTTATTTTTACTCAATTTTGAACTGGAATGCCCCCTAAAGTTTTTTTCTTTTTGTTGATAGGTTTCCGTAACTTCGTCAATGAATGTTGAAGGAAATATACAGTTTTTGCTCACGCGTAACTAATCACCAGTGGACTAGTAGAGACTACCATTAACCCAGCAATGCCCTTACTGTTCCTGTTAAGGAGCTCGTAGGTTTCACAGTCATTATATGAATTCCATGTCACACGCGTGTTAATATACTAATGTTCAAAACTTTTTCTTCCGATAACCCAGTTGAAGATAGGGCAAGAACGTGGTTCTCTTGTTGACTCCCAATGGGACTGAAACCGGTACCATTAAGGATTCGTCAAGAGGACTCCTTAAGCGAACAAATTCATGATGAATTTTGGTTGGATACAATGATGGTTACCAATACCAAAATGGATTTTGTTTTTTTTGTTTTTTTTTTGTTGGAACAGACAAAAGAAGTATTCAAGAATACAGCACTCAGACAAGTTTTACGTCCATTGTACTAAATCCTGTGTTCCCTTTTGCTATTCTTTAAGTCTACCAGATTTATAAATAAATCTTAACAGATCCGTCTCCCAACATTCCAGTACCAAATATGCTTACTCTGATCTGGAAGAAAGCGGGGCAGACACTAAGAAAGTTTTGTTTAGTCATAATGGCTATTAGCAAACAGACTAAGTTTTGGTTAGTCGTAACGGTTATTTTAAGACTTTTTTGCATTTCGGTCATAACAGTTATGTCCATGTTTTTAATTGTAGGAATCGGTTTTAATTACATATATAATTCTGATTTCAATACTGAAGTATTCTCTAGAAAATCGCAAGGCGTTTCGGGTAGGTGGTCACCTGAAGTCGGTTTCCCGAGTCCCTATTTAGCTACGCCAATGAATCGTTTACTCATATATTACTGCTCTTTTGATTGCCGCCCAACCGATTTCTACTTCAGTATGTATTGGAAACAAAAAACAGTACCATTTCCATCTTTTGAAGTTGCTCAATTGTAATAAAAATGATTTCTTATTAATGAAATAATTTAAAATCCTATAAATAAATTGGTAAAAACTTTTATTAAAATTAAAAAGAATTTCTTACCTCATACAATTTGTGGTCGAAATAAATTCAAATAAAGCCAAAAAAGAAAAATCTTAAAACATTTTCAAATAATTTATGTTATGTAGAATTTATTCATGTATACGATTACAATTAAATTGCATCAGCAGTTGATGCAATTTAAGTTGCTATTGTTGTTGCTGTTGTTCTTATTGATGTTGTTGCTGCTGTTGTTGATATTGTACTTGCTATTATGTACTTTCTTTTATTGTGTTTATTTATATGTGTATCTGTAGATATGTAAGTATTGCAAATGTTAAGACATTTTTACTCGATACCATTTGTAAATTTTCACACAAGTCCAGATGTTCAACAAGATTGTTAAACAAATATATATATATATGTATAAAAGTGTGTGTATGTGTGTATTGGCATCCTTACAAGTATTTACACTTTCCTTAACAATTTTTGTAAATTGCATTAAATAAAATGAAACAATTCAAATAAATGTATGTATAAATGAAAATTAAAACACAATTTATTTTACATAAAACCTAAAGTAAAATAGGAGGTAGTTAAACTTTACTTAGGAAATTAAATCGAGAAGTGTCCGATACTGTAGTTGTGTATGAGCTTGGCTACTTTTAAGAAGATTGCCAATTGTGAAGTAAAGTGATTTACTCGCTTTTGTGAAGTAAATTTTGTAATAAATATTAGTTTGTATTGTCAAATTTTAAAGCATTTTATTCATCTGAAACTTGAATGAATTTTTTTCAACCACACAAAGATCAATGATCACATATTTAATGTAAACGCATAAACGCATTTAATATTTTCATGAAAAGAAGACCAGGAAAATTAATGCAAAATACGATAAACTCATTTTAAAAATTATTTCTGAAAATATCATGAGACTATGCCAAAGATATTGTAAATAAAATCGCACATGTTTGCAAAGATCAAAAGTGATTGCCAGGCAAATGTTGTCATTATTTTTTTGCTGTTGTTTATGTTGTCGACGTTGTGATCATCTCTCAATTATAACACGCAGCTGTTGCATGCAATATTTACATTTATAGCTGAAATATGATTGCACATATTAGCATTAAAAATGCACATGAAAAATTTTGGCCGATCATTAGTTTGTTTTTTATTTCTTAAATTTTTTTATAAATACCATTAAAACTTTCATTAAGTGTTTCTACGTATTACTAAAGTTATTTTTTTATTTGTTATTGCTTAAGCGAATTTTCACAGGTTTCCCGACTAAAGTTGAGATACAGACATCCAGATGGATTTGCCTCTCTTGCATCAAATGACACTCCATTGTTCTGTACCAAATCGTAGCTTTAACTTTTTGTTCCTTCAAATTATTTTTTTGGTTTCGTGATCATTGATCAAAATATAGGAGATTTTTTATCATGACGAGGGGGAGGGATGGGTGTAATCCCGCCGTACGTGAATATGCGTGAGTGAGCGTGTTTCAAAAAGTATTCTCTAATTATAATGTCAATAGTAAAATCATAATAGGGAGTTATGTATGCAATCCGGTGTTGTCGTGTGATTTTCGTAGTTGAATATTCTTCCCGTATCTTCCAGAATTGCCGAATGTGTCCAAAGTAATTTTACTAAAGCAAGGTGGATTCTCTCAGGCTGAGAGCTTCTTTAGCAGCAACTTCGTGTATCTTCAGATCGAGGGTAAAAGATGAATCATTTTCTCTAGCTCTGCTTGCGGTTTGTTTCTTACTGCTCCAGGTGTGCCCATGGCAAACAAATGTCTGGACCTTGCCAAGTTCAATTAAGTCGTTTTTTACAATTGCCAACTTGCAGTACCACCACATAGAAAAATGAGGCTCTTACATGCATATAGTTTCCCAAATCAACTATTTTTTTTGGGAAATTTTATTCACACGCCTATGGCAGAAAGAACAATGTGTAGCGTTGCCATCTTAAAGTTTATGACAGTTATACATTTCACATACAGATGGCGAAAATGTTCAAGGAATTACATGAAGATGTCGCACACAAAAAGAGTTCGCTACAATTGTCATCGAAATTACCGGTACAGAGTTGCAATTTTTGTTCTAGTATTAATCCCAAAAAAAAATTGGTTGTGTATTAACGAACACAAGGCAGAAGTGAAACTTCTTGTGAACCAAACGGTTGGTTAAAATTAAAAAAACTCGGAAACAAAAATTGTTCGTAAAACTTCATTAAATTAATCCACTTTTGTCCCTAGTCTGGTAGGGTCCATCAAATGCATCATCATATTTAATTTACTGTATTTAAACATCAGTTTCAATTATTTATAAATATTTTCTTCGAATGAAGATGGTCAGCATACTTTTTTCAATCAGAATCGCAAAAAAAAACGTTTTCGGACGTTTCGGACGAAACTCTCATAGCTCAAGCCAATAGAAGGAGCGAAGAGCATTCTAAAGAAGTACGTACAGTGAGAAGTTGACAGAACTTTAAGACCCTCAGTATGCACCAAGGATGGCTGACTAAAAGTGATTTGCATACAAAAATAATTTTTTCAATTTATTAAGAAACTTTAAATGCGTTTTTCTCAAAATGATGTTTTTTGAACTGGTAGGACTTATATCTAGTGTTCTACTGAACTGAATTTGAAAGAAGAGCCTAAAAAAAGGGAAAGGGGAGAATTCAGTAGTTCAGCGTATAGAAAAATGTCAAACGAACAAAACCTTGTTTATGTCTTTATCTTTAATAGGAAACTCGGGATCGTTCCTACCACAAAAAATGGACTTCTTTGGAGATACCCTCTACCGCCGCCATTTTGGATTAAAAGTGGCCAACAAAAAATTTGCTTAGCTCTTCAATAAGCTACTTATAAAATCTCAAAAAAAAAATTTAAATAAACTATCGTAGTTTAAAAAAAAAGTTTCCCAAAAAGAGTATTTTTTCAACTTTTAAACTGGAATGTCCCCTTAATTGGATCATGGGTTTAGAAGCTCACACAATTAAAGAGAAACTAAGAGAAGACGAAAAGGCAATAGTTCATCCTACTGGGTTCAAATCCCTAAGCTAAGGCATCTCACTGGATTCAAATTTCTGTGATTAAGCCCTCTCTCAGCGATGAAAATCTCTCATGAATGAACAAAATTGGACAAATAAAACAGCCACACAAAAAAAAAAATATGTTTTTCCGAGTCTGGAGGTCAGACCATTTTTACTATATGTTTTGACATAACCTGTAAAATACTTCGTTATCTAAGCTAAGTCGAAAACCTGACAGGCTAGGGTTTTTCAGATTTCGGATTAAGATTGAGCGACCCCAAAAACATATAGCCAACATGGTCTGGCTCCCGAGCTCGAAAAAAACTTGCTTGAGGTTTTTTGAGGTTATGTTAGAACCCTGACGAGCTGGAGTTTTTTAGACTTCGGATTCGGTTTCAGCGACCTCAAAAACATGTAGTAAACATGGTCTGGCTCCCGGACTTGAAAAAACATTTTTTTTTGGTGTGGCTGTGTAATTTAAGCCTCACTTAGGCAATCTCTGAATCCGTTAATGCACGCATGTATCTTTCACATAGGCCATAATTTAAAAATCGGAAATGGGCTGAATTTGTTTTCCATTAATTTCCAGTAGGCAATATGCTTGAATTATAATTTAATCATAATTTTTTAAATAAGATTTGACAATTTAATTTTTTTTTTTTTTTTGTTTGGTTCTGATAAATTTCTATACTTCAGTAACTTGTCCATTTGGCACAATCTTAGTTTCTTCTACGATATCTGTGGAAGTTGACTTCGATTTACTAACATCATCATTTTTATAAGAAATAGTATGAATGATTGCTGGGGCAGTAAATGGGCGTATGCGACTGGAACTATGACGTGCTGATGAAAAACGCCAAAACTGAAAAATTTGGATATTCTATGAATAATGAAACTTTTAATTTCTTGTATATATGAAAA
Source organism: Toxonevra muliebris (assembly GCA_963691655.1). Lineage (NCBI taxonomy): Eukaryota > Metazoa > Arthropoda > Insecta > Diptera > Pallopteridae > Toxonevra > Toxonevra muliebris. The sequence continues at coordinate 122,520,509 of OY829326.1, forward strand.
AATATGTACCTTCTTTCTCTTAGCATTTCTAAATTGTTTAGCAAATCTTTGACTTCTGCTCCGTTTTATTTTCCCTTCAGCTATAAATTTATTCAATTGCTGTTGCCAAGTCTATAAAGATGCATTAGTGTAATTTTCAAAAACAAGAAAGACTTAACTCAAATTATATGCGTATACCTTCATATTTGTGTCACATTTAATGCGTATTTTAAGAATATCATAATTTCCCAGTATAAAATTAACTAGCCAAGTAATGCCATCAATTAAACTGGCAGAGCCGCCACTAGCCGTAGGCGCTTCCTCCTCCATTTCGCTCTTATAACTGTCGTAATAGCAAAGCTGTAAACTACTGGAATAATATTTGGCCATTGCTTCTAATTGAAATGTATTTTCAATATCATAAAGCTGTAAGCCTTCATCAACCAAATCGGATTTGGTGGCAACGAGCAATATTGGTTTGCCACGTACGCATGGATGAGTTAAAGTTTGACGCAGACATTCAAAGGCAGTTTGTAGTTCTTCATAGCTCGAAGACATATCGAAACAATAAATTATACCCATAGTCTGAAATTAATTGCAAATATTTCTATATATTTATAATTAGGGAAAATGTGTTTTTGATATTTTTAATACCGTTACAAAATAATGATGCCATATTTTTTGCATTTCTTCATTTCCTCCAATTTCAGTGATTCCTAAGTTTTGTTCAGCTAGTTCCATCTGATAGAATTGTACACCATTTGTCGATTCATAGTCTAAGCGTTTTTGTTTGCTAAGCGTGTGACCTACTTCGGTTTTACCGCTACCTACCAAACCGAGTAATAAAAGTTTTAAGTGAATTTCTGGAAGAACGCCAACACTTTGAATGAAAATATTTCGATATACTATAAATTATTTATTATTCGAAAAATGAAATTTCAATTATTAATATTTACCTGTTTCGATTGTGAGTATTATTTGTGCAACAACAACAACAATATGAAGAAAATTTACAAAGTAATACACCCATTAGCCCATGTTTTTTGGGTTTTGTTAGTTATTTTTGTTACAATTTTATTTTATTCTTAGTAATGACACAGAAACATTTGATGTTTAATTTATTTTTACTTAGAAATTTAGTTTTTTTGTTTATATATTTCTATTGAAAATAAAATTCATACATGTAGCCTTGGCAACCAATATGTCAAACAATCCAGTGTTGTTTTTTTCTGTTTCAAGTTGAAATCTTACGTGTGTCATAATTTAGGGTAGTTTCTTTTGCAACAACTTAACACTGCTGCATACTAGGGTGGAATATCTTAGGGCGTAATGAAAAATAAAATTTTTAAAATTTTGTTTATCTGTAGACGTGTCTAGGTGTTTTGAAAGTTTTCATCCGAGATGGTCCGAAAAATCAATTTTTTTTTATTTAATATTTTTGATGTAGACAACGAGTTTTATGAGAAAGAAGAGGGGCAATGTATGCTCCTGGAATGGCTGATTAACCGTAAGTTACATCATTTGTAAGTACCATGTTTGTAAAACTTTAACCTCGTTTTTCTCGAAACCATTTTTTGTCGGGACGGTGGACACGATTCACAAAAAACCACTTGTCCAATTGACTTGAAATTTTACAAGGCTACTAAGCAAATGTATAGGTATGACCTTATCTAGGATTATGGCGAAAGCATTTGTTTAACTAATGTTTTAATGCAAAATATAAACAAAAATAGGGCAAAAAACAGGAGCAACTATTTTCGGCAGGCTCAAGTTCGAGGCGTCGAATGAACCATGATTAACAAAGATGTTTTTAACATTAAAAACGAAAATTATTGTTCAAAACCTGTAGAAAAACTTGCAAAAAGCCTCGAATAAAAATATTGAAAAGCTTTTCATTTAAAACGATTTGAAAACATCGATATTTCGCACCATCTCGGGTAGGGTAAAACTTTACAATCTAGAATTGTTTTGGTGCAATAAAAACACAGATCTAAAGAGCTTGCCTAGTTTCACATCTCAAATGATTGAAAATTCACCGGCTTATGTTAGCATTGATCGTCCGCTAATTTCTAGCTCAGTTAAACGATTCAAGGAACTGGGCCTTGAAGGTGATCGTCCATCATTCGTGAATCTACATCGCCAAAATTCACAATCTATCATGGTATGGGATGGGATTTGCGCCAATGGCAAGACACCCTTGATTTTTGTGGAACAAACCAACTAAGAAGCTTACCGCCGCTACATTTTGGAGGCTGTGGTACTACCCTGGCCCCAACAGCACTTTATCGATAAGGAGAGTTTGGTTTCAATCAAATCTATTTTATTAATTATTTTGTATGGGTTTATATACCCTTTTTTAAAAGTGTTATACAAAATGTTAAAACTATACTTAAACTATTCTAATACATAAAGTTACGTAAGTATAAGTGAAATAGAAATAACGATGGAGGATCGATACAAATTCTATTGGTCTATTGGATTGAGAGACTTTGAATTATATTGAGTGACATTAGTTATTTTGGTTCTTACTATACATACATACATATGTATCATAGTGCAATGCTAAGTAATGCAATGCCCATTCTACATATGTTTTGTATTTATTTGTATGTATTTGTATGACTCAAAGTAACTTATGATGGTAGCGCACTACCGGTCACTTGTGTATCATACGGGGGTTGGCGTTCGTGACAATGTGGATACACTACACTTGTTATTTTTAAAAAAATTGATTTTTGTCGGACAGTGTAGTTTCAAAATATTGTAGTGTCTAAAACATTGGCAGATTTCAGAAGGTAAAAGAAGGTTCACCTCTAAAATTCACCCTCTTCTCTATTAATATCTCAACCATTATGATTCCTGCTATTGAGTTATGACTTTTTCAACCCAGTTTTTTTTTTCTTGTGCTAGTCTTCAACCTGCGAAACTTTTCTCAGAGAAAAATGAATTTAATGCACACAAAACTAATTTATTATAAATACTTTTCACTACATTGTTAATATGCCAAAGTTATAATTGTTAAAATAAAGTTTAATGTATTTTTTATATATTTATTTATATTTATTCTATTTTATAAGCATGAAACAAAATATTAAAGCAAATCAAATCGTTTCCTTGATGCAATTTCACAGCAACTTTAAATTCACCCTCTAATGATTTATCCGGTAGCGACATGGACAAAACAACCCGTTTATCAATTGGAAATGTTAGCTAAAAAATTTAATATAATTAATTATTCAATTATAAAAAAATATATATCTATGACATACGTTTTGCTCTGGCGGACAGGTACGTTTCTCTTGTGGGACTACTTGCGAAAACTGATACCACATTTCACTTTTATCGTACAGTGAATCACAGAAACTCTCACGGCGCATATTGTAAATGGTATCGACCCATTGGCCACGTCTCTTTTTGTATGTCTGCGCATCAAACTGGGAGAAATAAGAAATTATTTAATAACTTTTGTTCACCTAAGCTAAGCTAACCTAACCTAGCAGCTATTACTTACCAGTATCGGTATACCATCAGCAAATTGCTTTGTTAAGACTAATGTGCCAATTACGTTTATAGTATCATCGCCTGATTGCATAAACTGTAATCCCGATAAATCGAAAGCTTTATCTATGAAATTATCCGGATGTTCTTCACATGGTGAAAATATTTCTTCATCATCGAATGACACTATATAATCTGTACCCTGAATGTAATATAAAAATTTTTTATTTATTTTATTGGAAAACTTCTCTGTGTTTTCTTTGTATTTAAAAATATATTTAACTAGGTACCTGAACAATATTTAGCAGGCTAAATATTTCAATGGAAACAAAGTAAAGGAATAATTGTTTTGATTTCAGCATTTTTAATAAAACTAAATGGATTTAAATAACGCAAAAGTATTTATAGAATTTCAATAATATTGTAGGATTACATTCGTAATTGGATTAATTAATTTAATCTATAATACAAAGATCTACTTGTATTAATAGTATGTTGTGCATACATTAATTAAATCAATTATATAATTAATTAGTTTATTATTGTGTTATTTTTTTTTAACTTGCTGGATATATAGTGGCATGAAAAACTGATTGATTATATTGATATCACAATGAAAAATGTTGCCACTTCTTTGTTAATTCTTTGCTGTTCCTTTTTAATTTGATCCCATTTTTGGCTATTTCTTGTGTTCCAAAAATGTTCCTTTACGTGATCAGTTTTGTGAATCACTGTATATCTAAGTATATTTTACGCCTGCAAAGATATGACCTGAGATTCTTTGTAAAGTCAAAGATTTTCTGAGAAAAACCGGAGTCGGTGAATCGGGTCTATGTGATGCATGTTTAGAAAATGATAGAGGACTTTTTTCAAAACAAGATACAAGAAGATTAACAGAAGAAGATTTGCTTAATCTCTATCTACTAACAATAAGTAAATCTAAAAAAGCTTCAAATGAAATTTACTCTATGCCAAAATTCGTAGCCTATAATTTATGCATAAACGTAGTCGACTTAAAGTGTCACAAAATTAACGATTTGGAAAAATTTCTCACTCAACTCAAAGATAACAAAACAAAACAAAACACGAAATGCGTTTTGGTTTCCATACAATGAAATTTCTAAGGAAATAAATTTTAATTTATATTATACCTAGCATTTTCAAGTGTTTATTTTATATTTGAAAAAAACTATTAAGCCCGGAACTAATCCCAGAGTTGAAATATGAAATCCGAAAAGTGTTTTGGAATCGACATCCCAATTACTAGAACAACAAATGACTGTCATATTTCCAGATTTTTAGATCAATCCCTTAATCTATTAAGGACGAGCGTGAACCAAAGTAGATGGATCAAGAAAGTAACTTAAGTAACTCAATTGTCTTTGAACCTAGCTCAGAAACGGCTCAGCGACAATGTGCCATATGGCACCGCTAGGCATTACTGGGTTAAAAGTGTAAACTAACAAAATTAATGACTAACTAACTATCTTCTCTATCAACATGAAATGGAATTCTAATTACGGGGGTAAAATGTTATATTTACATAAATCTACATATTGCTCGTTTGCTGCAAGAATGTCATAATCCAAAAAAACAAAATTTGAGTTAAGTATGCAGAACTAACTGTTATTTAATGCTGTACCTCTTGTAAAAAAAAACATAACGGTATCTTATAAACTCTTCCCGTGCGAAGATTATTTGTCAATATTGCGTTCTACGGAGGGATAGATCATTGAACATTTTAAATGCAATTTTCTCCAAATAAAAAGTACAAAAATTTATCTTGTTGAAAAAACATCATAACGGCATTTTAAAAACTCTCCACGTGATAAGAAAATGTATCGTTATTGTGTTCTATCGAGTAGTAAGGAAATCTTTAAATGCGATTTTATCAAATATTTTTGATGTGTAAACATTTTAGCTCACGGTATGGGCAAAATTTCAAATGTGTAAAATGTAACAATAACTGTATCTTAAGATGTAAGATAACTGTAACGTCCAGTTCCCTTCTCGCTCACACTACTGCGCGGCATGACTGTGCTACTCTAAACAACAAAGAGAAGAAGAGAGGGAGAAATTAAAATACGAGCGGAGTTTGTTTGTTTATGTTTCGATCAATTTACTCACACATATATGTACATACGAAAAGAAAATATGTGTGTACATTTATTCGTGGCAGAATTATTTGTTGGTGTTAAACGTATGGAGATCGACTATACCATACAAGCAGAGAAGTCGCCGTAGCAATCACAGGCGTTTTGCATTCGGTTAGTTAGATTGCATTAAAATTCAATATTTTTTAAAATACAAAAACAATACAAAATGATAAGTAATAAGGAATCTAGGTTTCAATAAATGTATAAACAAAACGTAGTGATAATGATAGCAAATCATGGCATTATAAAAGACAACACTTTTTTTTATCTATGTAAATAGCAAATATGTTAAACAGAAAAAATCAGACTTATTTATTATAAAATCACTTATTTACTTCAATAAAAATACATTCTTTTTTATTTTTATTAAATGCAGTTAAGACAACTCTCTTTGCGGTGCTTTTAAAAAGTAGTGGGGTGACTAGTCATCCCTGTTGCCTTCCTAAGGTTAAATGTGGAAAGCACTTATCGTCGCCTGAGGATTGATTTGACGTATGTGTGTACAAATTCATATACCTATACGCCAAATCAATTCTCAGGCGACGTTATGTAAAATTTTCACATCTAATAAAATTTCAAATCGACAGGAAGAAAAACTTAAAGCGCGAAAAAAACAATGCAATTGCAGCTGCGTATATGCGAGCATATAGATCCCGATGCATTGAGTAAAAGAAAAATAATGCAACTACAACATATCAGCCCTATTCAAGATTTGGTGCAATTGCAAAATATTTATGCTAACACAACAACAAATATATGTGATATGGAATAAAAATTTGCATTTGCAATGATGTAAGACCTTTTGCAATTTATGGTGAATTGGGTTATTATATATATAAAAGATAATGATATCTAATAAGTTTTTAAGTTTATAAAATAATTGTTTTAATTTGAATTACCTAAGCATATAAATTATACATTAAATCCCTATATATGCCTATACATATGTGAGCTTATGTATATGACATTCAGTTAGCTTAACTGTTTACACATCAAATATCTTGCGTGCCTTGCACACATCCATTGTTTTTTTTTTGACTTGTAACAGTCTTGAAGGAAATGAGCGATATCTAATTCCACAAAAAAAAATTGATTTTTTTTTTTGTTTTGTTTTTTTTTAGTGTACTTAAGTAATCATTTATTAATAATATATTAATAATAATAACAATGCATTATTTTTGCAGAACATTAGTCTGTCTCCTAATTTTCATTTAATTACAGTTTCGTTTCATTAATTTAAAAATTAGTTAAGTACTTTAAATTGATACTAGGCACATATTTAATATTAAAATATTGTACATTTGTTTAACATTCTGTAAAGTTAACAGGGGTTGATTTCTCCAATGTATATATCTAAAAGAGGTGGGCATTTCTTTCTACCTATTAAATACAGCGACAACTATTGAGTTGTTTTTGCATCAAAAGGACATTATAAAAAAGGGTTTGTGCACTTGCTATAAGAATAAAGTGCACTGAAAGTTTTTGAATGCTAGTTATTGTATTGTAAATGTTTGTTATTTATTTTCAGTAGAATACTTTACAAAGCTTTAATATTTGTCGCGATGTTTTTGTTCAACGTCTTATATCAACTTATCTAAGTTGTACTACTGTACATGTAGTACAGTAGTACAACTTATCTAAGTAGTACATGTTATTAAGTAATTCAAGGAAATTAGTATATTTTAAACATAATATGTTATATATGTGTACCTATATACCCTGGGTATGGGCCACCTTACCTATATTCTGGCAGCAAAATACGGCAATCAAGTGCGGGTATAAAATTAGCATTAAACTAGACCTCAAAGTGTGACATGTATCGGAAAGCATCAATTGAATGACTTTAAAATTGTAATATACAAAATCGTTTGACATAAGAAGAAAGGAACATTGCTACCTTTTGTCATATCGTTTGGGGAAGTTCCCAAGTTTTCAAAATAATGCTTCGGTTATAAGTTGTGCTGCGCACCACAGAGTTTAACTCCAGTCAAAGTCAAGGTTAGGTTTGGAAGGCGTGTGCGAATATATATGGGACATTCTCTGTCAATGGGAGACCCCCCTGTCCGAAATTGGTTAAGGTATTTTAGAGCATGAAATCTTATTATCTCTAGTTTCAAATGCCGCAAGGCTTTTTTTGATTTTTCATGATGGCGGGCCAATATGGCGGCTGCAAGCTTACCACCTCACCATAAAATAATATTTTTATCAAGCGTATGTTTACCCAAGTCATCATAAAAAATAGATAAAGTTTTTTTTCATATATTTTTTTCGCTGAATATGAATCCAAAATTTTTTTTTACACGGGGAATGCTACATGTTGTCCCTAACCTCAAAAAAGGTCCAAAATGGCTGTTTTTCGGGTCTCACGCCTACTTAAGTCATCATAAAGCGACGGAAAAAGCCTATTTTTGTGTAGTTTCAGCTGATGAACATGAATCTAATATTATTTTCCACGAAAAATGTTACATGTCGTCCCTAACCTCAAAAAATAAAAAATCTCAAAAAACTTTTTTTCGTGTCTCACGTGTCCGAAGTCATCAGAAAACTTCTCAAATGTTACATACGTACATGTGGCACAAAGGTTTGACTATGGAAGCTTCCTTTAAATTGTACAGAAAATTTCAAAATACAAAATTTTGTTAAACTGATGTTATCTTGGTCAACAATGGGTTAAATAATGGTCACCAATTGGTTAAATCATTTAAAAAATTACTTTACAAATTATATTTACACCAAAAAGTTGTGATATGTTTATGTAACTTTGGTCACAAATGGGTTAAATCATCTAAAATTTACTTCAAAAGTATAGCTCAAATGAGTTTGGTGGAAAAAAACTAATTTTAGAATTTTGAGCACCCACTTTTATGGAGCTGCCCCAGTGTGCAACGGTGCTATTCCTTTAAGATTTGAAATATAGCAGGCGATAGAAATTTTGTAACAGAATTTATGGTAGGACTAAGTAGCAGCTTACGGCCATGTTTTCCAGCACCGAATCAGTACACAGCCGACGCTATCCGTGGTCTCCAGGCTTCAATTCCTGAGTGCAAATGAAGACATTTGGTCAAAATTTGGAGCACAGCAGCCGTAAAAAAATGCACGGTGCCGAATTGATGTTCTTGGGCTTTCCGTCACATTTTCACTGACAGAAGCAACGGTCGACGTAAATTTCTACAATATATACCGTACATTCCTTTCACTTGGTTTGTGATTCCGAGGAAAATCTGCACGTATTTCACGCATTATGGTAGTAAAAATATTTCGTAATAAATTTTAGTCATTTCAATTCTTTCTTTCAGCATGTAAATTTTCCGCGTTTATAGAGTACGCTTGTCAAATCTGACGTTTATACAATGACAGCTGTCACAGCTACTAAAGTTTCCAACCCTGTAACTCTGGTTGCAACACTGTCTATAATAAATTATAGTCCTCCTTTGAGCCGTCCTCTTTTTAGCAAAATGCAGTTGGCTTTTAATATCCTATGATTGGACTATTATAGAATGACTCATAATTTAAAATATCCGCTTCGAATTATTTATTCAGGTTATTTCAATAGAAAATATAGTTCAATTTAAAAAAACTGTTTAATATATAATTTATTCTTTAATTTTCGCTTATAAATAGACCTGAAGAAAGTAAAATCAGTTTCCAATATTTGAATTTATGCCCATTTTAATTACTTTAATTTCACTCAACAATCAGTTACCATAAAGCAAATTCCATAAATGAAAATGCGTCATACTACATTAAAGTCAATATTCACATATTGTAGTATGCAATCGAATATTGTTGCAGCCGAAACATAACTATGCAACTCCTTCGGTCTCAGCAACTGTTTGCCGGTCTGCCTGCCTGGCTGGCTGCTCTTTATAGAAATGATAGTGTGAGTGTTTTATAGCTTCATATGTTAGATAGTTATTCTATTCGGTATAGTAAACATGATCCAATTTGAATATATAAATTAAACGATTCGACATGATGTCAAGCAGACGGTTGCCGCAGACGTACAATGTAGATGTAGACGAAGACACAGAAGCAGAGACAGTAATAGAAGAAGAAGAACAACAACGAACCATAATTGCGGCTCAAACAATACCTCATGGGCAAACACACACCACATAACCAGCCAAACTAGCAAAACGTAAACCAAACGGGAAAATCATGTTCGATGATTTGGCTTACACACACACACATACAAACATATGTGCATACAAAACTATTTGTTTGATATGTATTTGAAAATATTTTAGTTAGTAGATTCTTAGTTGGTTGTGGTTCGTGCCGTCTCTTTGCCATGTCTAACCATAATTATGTATTATCTGTGAGTGTAGCCGTATTCATTGGTAACAAACATTGCCTGCTACATATTAAAATATGTTCCTACTACCTACTATTGGATGCATACACACTTCTTTTACCTTTTATCGACTGCGTTACGCTTTGCATTTTACTGTGCTGCTTAGCATCTTTTATCCGTTCATGATTTCATTTTGGTTTTACAAGGCCTAATTCGGTTTATTGCTCTCTTAACAGCGTTGCAGGTGATTTCAGAATTTATCTTTATATAGTAGACACATACGCACACACACTCTGATACTTATACAATACATTAATGCATTCGATGACATAAATTGTCTACTGTTTTGTTTTTGGTATAAAATGCAGACACTAACGCTGAAATTTGAATAAAGTTAAACCTAATCTACACGTTACGTTTTTGGTATTTGGTATCATTTGAGTAAGCTATTTTGAGCTGAGAGTTAAATTGAATTTTTCTATGACTTTTTGTTAATTGAAAAGTGAAAGATGATATTACATATATTGTATTTAAAATTATTTGTCGTCTATTTTAAGTAGTTACTTAATTAACACTTGAGTAGAATTTCAACAGCATTAGGAACGGGATGATTAAGTATTTGGTTGAAATCGAACTAATTTCAAAGCAGATCATATTCGGTTTGGAGGTGAAATAAGCAAATTAAATTGTGTAAGTCAGAGTCAGCGCTTTTTTTTAACCATTGTCGAAAAGTAATTGGATTGGCTGTATACAAAATTAAAAAACTTGTTCACAATATATCGAATTTAAAAACTGTAGATAAAATCCCAGAAGAAAATCCAGAAAATTTTAACAAACTACAGCTTGGAAGAAAATGTTTGTTTGTTTTGTCCCAAAGAAAATTTCTAAGAGAAGAGAGAAAATACTGAGACCTAAGCAGAAGTTTTCACAAGAGGAAAAGTTTCCTTAAGAAACCTTATCGGCAGTAAACATAATCGACTCTAGTGGTGGCTCTCGTCTTGTGGAATGAAATGGTATGATCTTAGATCTGTCACCTCAGCGCTGAACTTTTTATAGAAATCCAACATTGATTGCTCCACATTCCCCTTAAATTCATTCTATATACAGTAGGGTGGCTCTTATATTGAAGCTTTCTAAAAGCCTAGCTCCCAGACCCCTATCTTGTTTCAATCAATAAAGAAACAATCTGTGCCAAATTTGAGCTCAATTCGATAACTGCGAGGCGGCCCTCATCGACCATGAAGTTTGTACATTGTCGACCGGAAAATCGTTTTTTCAGATAAATCAATTTTTTGTTTTTGAATTTCTTGAACAACACCTTTCAACATGCAGAGATGATCCAGGTTACAGAAATGGAATTGAAAAACTTGAGAAGAAAGTTGTTGTCGATGACGTTGCAGAAAAAAAGTGAAACTCATTCAGGAATACAATAACATTTTCATAAAAAATTAATCTGAGAAACAATTTGTAACACAAATCATTGCCGAAGACCGAAAAAAAATAACCAACTGCTACTAAATTCTCTCTTATAGTGCGGATACACTAGAGTGAATTTCGTTGAAATTTTTAATTTGGACACAAGACAAAAAAGAAGAATTTTGGTACGCTGTAATTATACGTGTTATCTCTGCGGCTTTGTTGTTGTTTTCTTAAAGAATTATAGCTGCTAGTTATACATAACTAGAAGCAAGTGGCGAATAAAACACTGCTATAGTTTTAAATGACTTTATCTTCAAATTAAAGATCATTCTTAAAATTCGTTGAAATTCTTGTGAAATTCACAATTGATTCTATAGATATTTTTCTTGTAAATAAAAATACGTTTCTCCTATAGAAGTTATGGGTAAATCTGTTTTTCATATTGTTTCAGGAATTGTGAGAATTTCCTTTTAAAAAATTTGATTCAGAAGGTTTTTTACAAAATTTCGTGGATGTGTCCAAATAAATTTCGCTAAGAAGAAACAGAAATTGGTTAAGATAGGGAAGACTATACCGCTTTTAAACGGTGTTAATAGTTTCGTATACTATGTTTCAACTTCAAGGCGTTTGACGGTCGCCTAGAAGTTATCCGATGGAGCTGAAGTTTTGCGCAGCCCGTTTTTTTCTTGATTGGAACAGATTAGTGCAAGGGAGTAGCAACATTTTTACTTTTGAAAAAGACCTATAGCTAAGGGCCATCCTAATATACAGTCCCTACTCCTAGTAGACAATTTAAACCGATTTGAAGTGTAGAAGATAATGACTTGTCTTACGAAGGGTATCCTTTTAAAGCACTTTGCTTAACCCTCAAATCTGTCGCCACAGTGTTGAAGTTCAACTAAGATTCCTTCACATTCTCCTTAGAATCCTTGTGATAGACAGTTCAAACTTCTTCAGTTCGAGTTTTGATACTTCTGTCTAGAAGCTTTGTGAACTTTTTCTAGGGCTTCGAATATTCTGCGTTCTACTCCAGACACACCATCTCATACTTAGTGTTAGTTGTGTCAGCCAAATTAAACGCACATTTGTACATATTAAGCTGACGCTAATTCGTAAGTCGTTTGGACCGCGTTCCACTAAAAGCGAAAAGAGAAAATGGACCCCAACAGTTTTTTTTTTTTGAGTTGAGCAACTCTTTATTTAATAGATTAATTAAATTTGAATTATAACCGATTTTCAAATATTGAACAAAAATTATATACTAGTGTTTAAGAAAAAAAATAAATAAATTACCAATTTTTATTACCAATAAATTTGTTTTCTTTAAATCATAAATATTGCAGTTATTTTCTTGTTGAAAATTTACAAAATGTTCTTTGAAAAAGTTAAAGTGTCTGTGTCTCTAACTCAAACATTGATTTACACCAAATGCAACAACAATTAAACTCGTTCAAAGTTAACTTCAATAATAGTTACTGAGAGAAGGAAAATACAAATGCATAGACACAAACACTAACACACATACACACACAAAAGTCGAAACATTTGCATGCCAATTAATGTTTTATGGCGAGCAATTCATCTTTCGATGACTCCGATTTCGAGCTACAGTTACAAACATTCGTCCGTAGACCTTACCCACTCAATGCCTTTAGAGATGCCGACAAGAAGCAGATGAAGCGGGCGAAGTCTTTGACTTTTAATGTTACCAAATGACCATATACGAGAATGTGTGTGTGTGTGTGTGTGTTTGTGTATGTATATTCATACAAATAGAAGAATTGGAATGTATATATGTATTTGTAAGTGCACATTAGAGTGGTCCTTAATTTTTAAGTTTGGAATATTTTTCCATGCGCCCACTAATTTTGTTCCGTTATGCTTATAATGTAAGCTGTAAAAGTTTCAGACAAAAATATTTATATTTAAACGTGCCTCCTCGGCTTCAAAAAATGTGATATGTATGTATGTAATATGCTGCTTATTTATTTAAATAATTATTTTTATTATTATATATATTGGTTTTTCCATCTATTATTCCCCCACTAACAATTACTGAAAAAAAAATCTCAGATAAGAATTATTATGAACTTTTGGACTGGACTATTTGATAATATGGGAGTGTTTTTCACATATAAACTTTAAGTCCAAAGAGGCACGTTTAAATTTAAATATTTTTGCCTGAAACTTTCACAGTTTACATTTTTCACATAAAGGAACAAAATTAGGGGGCGTAGAGTAAAAACAATATATAAAAAATTTCCCCCATATGCCTAAGAACCACTCTAGTGTACATACATACATATGAAAACTAATGTTGAACGGGCGTATAATTTACGCATTTCGTGAGGGTATTTGAATGCATGTTAGGGGAATACAAAGCACACATTTATGCGAATCAATACAAATCACAGCTCTGTGACTTGTTGTAAATAAGTAGTAACAATTGTGTTGAACATTTAGTCCTTAACTATGCAATGTGCTATAATCCATACAATTTCCATATAGTATATATTTTGCTGGGTAACTGTTAAATTCTTTCACAAAATTATTACTAAATAAAGTCTTTAACATGTTCAGATTATCTGAGAAAGTTTTATAACATTTTTTGTGCTATTAGAAGTTCTGTTTTGGATCTAAGTTTTGACTTGAATATAGCGATGATTTTTGGCCTGAAGTTTGCCTGTTTTTTATCAAAGCTTTAGTCTGAATTTTGATTTGCTTTTGATTTGGGTTTGAAATTTGATCTGAATTTTCAAGTTTTGGTTTTAAATTCGATCTGGTTTAGAGTTTTAATATCAAAAAGATTTTTGGTAGAAATTTCGTTCGAAGTTTTGGTTTGAACTTCAAAAGATTTATGTTGAAAAGTCTGAATATCGAAATAATTTTTGGCCTAATTTTGGGCCGGAGTCATGATCTATTTTTGGTTTGAGATTTGGTGTGAGATTTTATCTGAACCTTGGTCTGAAATTTGGTTTGAGTTCTATTTGGAATCTATTCAGAACAGCGGTTTGAATTTTGGTATGAATTTTAATCTGACTTGAGAAAGAGTTTCTGGTTAACAATAAGTTAAATTTTCAATTATTGATTAGAGTTCTACACGGGTATACAATGTTTAATGCCTTTCCGAAATATAAAAAAGAATCAGGTCCCTCAAACTCAAATGCTATATCCGCCAAGGCCGTATTTAGGGGGGCGGGCAGAGTTTTGGGGGTTTGGAAGGGCATGATTCAGCCTATATTTTATGGATTTCGAAGTTTGTCGCACGACAGTGTTCAGCTCTCCAATTTAAAAAAATTGCCAAAAATTATATTTTAGGGTTTTCCATCCCATTTTTTCTAAAACGTGGCGTGATGGGAAATTTTTGATCTCAGATTCATGTTCAGTATAAAAAATTCATTCACAAAACTAGGAACAATCTTAAAATGTAATTAATTCTTTAACCCATTATTGCTCAGAGCAGCCCGACTCGGAAGACCTCTTTCAATGCAGTAACTGCACGAATTTCGGGAATATAAGCCAACCTCATCCGGATTCCTTATCATGGCCCGAATTCCCACTGATAATCATTTGGAAAAAATGAGCTTCTGACTATTTTTAGAATTTTTGGTAATTGTTTTGAGGTCGGGCTCATCATCAGTAATGGCAAGTCAATGTCAATTTTCTTCGAATTTGTTTTCTTTGTTTTCCCGAGTTTCGGACTCTAAAAGTGCGGAAAAGTTGCATCATCCGATCAAAAAATATTTTCTGTTGCTAGCAGAGGCCTCAATTATTGGTATTATAGTAACAATTTATCAGTAATTGAGGCCTCTGCTAGCAGCTGAAGATATTTTTCTATTGGGCTCAAATTTTGCACACGCTTTACAGATTCAATGAAGCAATTTCTTCACAATGCTCGGAAAAGAATTTGGGCTCAGTTTACGGTGTACCTTGTCCGAAACCTTTAACGATATAAATATTTGTTTAGAACGGAAGTTGGAACCATGGTTAGTACTTTGGTCTGCTATGCAAAGCCGCCCGAATTCAAAGACGCCCTGGCTCACACAAAATATAAGTTTTAATCGGTAAGATCTCCAGGTTAACAATGCAGAACTTCAAAAATTACAGACAGATACTGAGAAAGTGGTCTGCCGTCTCTTCACATTCTTCCTTCAAACCACAGGAAACACTATCTCCCAGAGAAGTGACCTGTGTTGCTGCTTACAGCTCTTTCTGTTAAGTGATAACAGAAAGTCTGTTAGACTCTTCGAGATAATAGGTAACATGGTCTTTGTCTGTCTAAAGCCCCTCAGTTCCTCCCATTTACGATTGTGGGGCGAATTGACCCACTCATTAATGGTGGTCTTGATGGCTGTAGACGACAAAGAGAGTACAGTTTCGGGGCCTTGGAAATCAGTTTCTGAACCTTTTCTGGCCAGAAGGTCCGCAGATCCATTTCCTGAAATTCCAGAGTGTCCCATATCAACAGCAGGCTATTGGGTTTTCCAACACAATCAAGCCAGGATTTACAATGCATAACTAGTTTAGATGTGGTTAAAGGATTAAGCAAGGATTTAAGCGCAGCCTGACTGTCACTAAATACACAGATACTCTTTTCTCTCCAACCATTATCAATGGCATGATCCATTGCCTTGATGCAAGAGAGAAGTGAAGGTGCACTCCATCATTTGCAGTGAAAACCCCAGAACCCAAAACGTATTCTGATTTGGAGCCGTCAGTGAAAGTGCGCTTACAATCAATTCCCGGCCATAATCGAGGCAAAACCCAAGTTTCAGCCTCTAGAATTTTTATTGTATAGCGTTGTTTTAAAACTGGGATTGCTGGCATGGTATTGGATGGATTTGACAGCTTCGTCTTTAGCAAAAATATCAAGGGGTGGTAAGTTGAGCAATGCATCCAAGGATGGGCTAGGTGTTGTCGGAAAAGCTCCCGTGCAACAAATGGCCACAGTTCTTTGAAGTCTGGCAAGAGCTTTCCTAACGCTGTCAACATTAACTCTGCTCATCATAGCCTTATAAAGCCATAAGACTTTATAACGTGATAGACCCCATGTTTTGCCAAAAATAGCTCTACATTGACAAAAAGCTGCCAGTGCCTTGGATACCTTTAGCTTAACATGAGAACGCCATAGAAGTTTGATATCTAGAATGACTCCTTGATATTTCACTTCATGGGATAGCTGAATAGTGATTCCTGTGAGTACTGGTAAAATGAGACCATCAATTTTTCATCTCCTGATAAAAAGAATAACACCAGTTTTAAAAGGGTTAACCTATAGCCCGTTTGAGCAACACCAAGAGTCAATCATATTCAGGGCAGTTTGGGCCTTCCTACAAACATACCTAAACATGTTTAAACTACTTTGGTGGGAAAATTCTTTGCGGTGATTTTTACTTTATCGTTCATAAATTCTTCCGGAACCATAAGTTTCTGTCGCTTTCAAGTAGCTTGGCTCTATGTGGTTTTCGGTTTATTTTTGGGCATGAAGGTTCCATTCTAGCGTTTATGGACTTATTTCGTTCGACGGTTTTTAGATTGTGTATCTTATGAAAAACCTTCAATTGTCTAGTTGCTCTTGAGTTTATCTGGTCTAAAGTGCCACTTTAACGGTCCAACAATCTACAACTAAATACAATTTTAGTTTGTTGAATCAAAATAATGCGCTTAAAGCTTCAATGATTTATACCTAATATTTTCATAATGAGTTTTATCAGTTTTCCATATTTCGTGCATATCCCATGGAGGTGGATGAATAAGTTTATAAGTAGTTAGTATTGGGGATATCAATTTATTGGTATCATGTTATTGATATCACTAAAATTCAACAGCGAGTCAAATTTTAAATCACTATTGCTACCGTTATTGTTGTTGTTGCTATTGTTGATGTTTTCATTTACATATAACAAGGTGTGTATTAGTGAAGCTTGTTACATGCATACAGTATCGTTCGTTCTTAATCAGTCAGTGATATTGCTGCCATCATTCTGCCGGGTAGTTATTGCCCAAAAATCAGCAAGCGGATTAAATGCTCGTGAGAACGTGAAATCAATTTAACACCTGTGCCATTTCAATTGCCAATTACAATTTCAAGTCTTTTGTTGTTGTTTTTTTTTTTGGGTTGTTGTTATTTTGGTGTTCTGTTGTTGTTGTTTTTGATGTTTGTGGCTCTGCGGATTGACATTGATGCTTAAAGTCTCGGTTTCGTCGTACGTTGGACATTCATGCTTGGTTATTGTTGTTGTTATTCTGACTCCTGTAATGAACATAGTGACGGAACTAATTTTCCTTTTTCGTTAAGCCTTTACTGTAGGTATGCATGTATGTATGCATATGAAAGGGGTTGACTGTTCGTTTGTCTACGAGTATGTTCTTGTTCCTGTCCGATTGACCGCACAGCAGCCGATACGCCCAGCCAAGTTTCATGTGCGAAACGTAAAAGTGCACTCAAAAAATTAAATGCTCGAATGCACTAAGTAATTTTAACCTTCACTTTTACGTACTGCGTCCTGTCGTATTGGCAGGCAGCATTTACGGATCACACCCTTTTAAATAAATGTTGTGTTCTTGTGTTTTTTTTTACTTCAGATGAATATATTTAACTATATGTGTTTTTATGCTTACGCATGAGCTGCTCTAATGACGTTAATAGTGTACGTCATTTACATGTCGCGTTCACAATAGCATAGAACAGAATAAAAAAAAGAAAATGAAGGATTTTATTTTACACGTACGAAATATTCTAATGGAAAGTTTTAGGATTCGATTGAGCTGAAAAATAGTTAATTCAGGTGCTTTTTTAAGCTCAGTGCATTGTTTGCTTTGAGAACAGCGCGAATATTTTTAATTGAAGTGCGTCCTTAGTAAATCTTAAATTTACATCTCAACCAAAATGTTACCAGATTAACTGTGGAGTCATTCAGTTCTATACGGATGGCTCCAAACTGGACGGTAGAGTGGGAGGAGGTATCTTTGAAAACAGTCTGGACATTCAATAATCTTTTTGCCTTCCGGACCACTGCAGCGTGTTTCAAGCAGAGGTAACGGCGATTAAAGAAGTAGCTGACTGGCTGAAGTGCAGTAAATTATCACCATGTGATATTTACATTTTCACGGATAGCCAAGCGGCCATTAAATCACTTAATAGTGTAATTACTACCTCCAAGGTAGTCTCCAAATGGCGACTATCTCTAAACAAGATATCTGAGCATGTCAAGGTACACCTGTATTGGGTGCCAGGTCATAGTGACATTTCGGGTAATTGTAAAGCCGACGAGCTGGCAAGGCTAGGCACAACATTCCCTACTCCTCGCGTAGACCCAGGTATGCCTATAGCAACCTGCAAACTGAACATTTATCGCCAAATGATTGACATAGTTAACAAAAGGTGGAGAGAAACGTACACGTGCTCTCACACAATACTAATTTGGCCCTCCTACAACCCAGAAAGGTCAAATGCTCTAGCTTCGCTTAATAGACCTTCTATTAGCAACACTGTGGCGATAATCACTGGACATTGTCTGATTGGCAGACATGCCAGCAGATTGGGGCTACCATCTTATGACTTCTGCAGAAGCTGCCTAGACAAGGAAGAGGAGGAAACTACTCTCCACTTTCTCTGTAACTGTCCAGCGCTTGCCACATGTAGACTAAAAATTTTAGGTCAACCCTTTTACAGCAATCTTGCTGACCTCGAATCTGCTGACATCAGTTAAGTTATCTACGTAAGTTATCTAGCTTACTGTGTTTGAATCTGCTGGCATCAGGGATTCTACAGTTCAGAGAACCACAAAGTTCATTGTAAGATTAGGGAATTGTGGATAAGCTACGTGGTATTACCATGGGCCTTATATGGCCTAAGCAGGTTCTATTATCATAGAACAACCACTCTAACCTAACCTAACCTAACTGTGGAGTCAAAACCAATTCGGATCATTAGATCCAATACACTTCAGATGCGTCGATAACTCTACCCATCAAATAGTAAAGCTGCTAATCAAAGATAGTTTATTAATGAAAAATTTTGAAATGTAAATCGCATCTACTGGTGCTTATCCAAGTAACTAAGCATGGGCGAACGAACTCACCGCCTGTCTAAAAGTAAAAATAAAAACACCAAGTAATGCACGACTGAAAGTTTTAACCTAGGGGTCATGAATATCTCTGATATTTTTTTAAAACTAATAGTAGAGAGAAAATAAAGAGGTTTCAGGCAGGGTGACAGCTTGTCGTGTCTCACTTCTCAAGCATTGGCAAAAAAGAAAAAAGTACAAATACATACTTATGTATGTTGTAATTACAGAAAGAGGCATGAATTATGTATATAACCAAACGTTACTGTTAAGAAATTAACCCTTAAGCGCCCAGTACGTCTGACTTTAATTATAAACATACCAGAGGTAGCATTTGTGATTCCGAACAACGTTTGTTCTACGAGTTTTCAAATAAATTAGTTTAGGGTGTCGTAATTTCGATTTACATGGTTGGCCACTGTAGTAATCTTCAGGGATTATCTGGAAAATAGATTAAAATATAGGTGCAATAATTTTTAAAAACAATTATTTTATGTTGTCCCATACCATTTGGCACCTTTTTTTTAACACGGCAATATATTTGTTATATAAAAATTCGAAAATAAAAAAATCTTATTTTCAGTCGCTCAGTGGCCCCAAATATTAGCAAAACATGCTTTCGAGTAAAAAATAACTGTAACTAACTAACAGTTGTCATTTTTTCATTCTTATTTGTACGTATTGAAAAAGAAAACTTTTGTCAGTAAAATCAGAGATTTATTTTAAATGGCGAACATAAAATGGCACGCAGAAATGTTTGGTCACTGCAGTGACTAGTACGTATTTAAGGGTTAAAGGTTTTACAATTTTGGTGAAGAGTTTTTCCCCTATTAAAACCATAATTAATATGGATCTGGATACTGAATTAAAATGAACTCTTTGTTGAACTATGGACTTAAGTTTTTTCAAACCCTTTCGGTATCATGGTGACACCGGTGTCACAAAATTAATTTTTACGATTTTTTAAAACCTATTCAATCAATTCTTAAAAATTTAGGATTTTTGGAAAGAGAATTGATGGTTCTTTGAATTCAATTAAAAAAATAAGCAAATATTTTTTCCGGATCAAAGAGAAAAAATTATGTGTTTTTTTTGTTATGTTGTTGTTTTTGTCCAAATACACCAAATTACTATTTACTCAAATACGATTTCCCATATTTTTAAATTTTTTTTTTTACTTTTCTGGAAATACAAGTTTTGCTATGGTTCACCGGTGACCCTAAAATCTTTAACAGAAACTTTTTAAGACTTTTTTTTCAATGAAATGGGGGTCGAAGAATGCGAATCTGGACTCAGTTTTGCTCTATCAGTTCTAGTTTCCTTACGGTCAAGAAAGGGTTGAGTGAAAAATTAATACTATGTTACTTTGTCTATCTTTAAAAAATATATTTAATAAAAATATACAGGAAAAAATTTGTCAAAAATTCCCATTGAGGGCCACTGGGTCACCGGTGACCCATGAAAATCCAAACCTTTAGAGACACAAAATGTCTGTTTTGAACAAAAATTGTAACAAGAAATCGGGGTCAGACATTATGACATTATCAGACATTATCCGGACTCGGTTTTGCGCTATCTCCTCTGGTTTTCTACGGTGCCGAAAGGGTTAAACCCAAAAAACTCATAATATGTAAAGCACTCATGGGGACTGTACTAGATTGTTCTCTGAGTGCTCAAAAGTAAAATTCTTTCGTCCAATATTGAGTTATTAATGCGGTCCATCTTCGAATAAACCATAACCTATATGAAACTATAAACAGTGACCCTCTATCGCAATTATTTGTTACATACAATTGCGCTAAATTATGTCTAGCAAAATTATAAGCGCCCTTATCTGAATTTTGATCTTACTTTTAGTTTGTTTTTGGCCTGATTTTTGGTCTTAATTTCGATCCGATTTTGGTATGGGTTTTGATCTGGCTTTTGGTCTGAATTCGGTATGGACTGGATCTGATTTTGTAAGCGGCTATTGCCAGTTTCAATACGGAGGACACAAGTAGCTTGATTGAACCATGAAGATAGAGATAAATTTGGGTTAAGTTAGTGCTGTAATCCTTAAGGTAGAAGACACCATATGGCATTCCAGCGATAGGGCCTCAAAAATCTTTCACTCAGAGCACAAAACTTCAGCAAAGTATTGAGTTTGATATTAGAAATGGGGGAAGTATTTAACCGTTCAAAAATTTTCCAAATGTTTTGAGTATATTTACAGTAAAGAGTTTTTCCTCTTCTAATTCACGACAGCTGAGCCAGTCATTCAGTGCTTTTTGTATGAAAAAAGAAAGAAGTAGTGTAAGATTAAATTAGGACCACATCGGTTTTGGTATGACACACTTAGTTAAACCCATCCAGCTGATGTTGAATTATTGTAGAAAGTGCAAGAAAATTACTTCCCTATACTAAGTATAAGACAATGTATGGTTGAGGGGTAAACAAACCCATGCGATTTTTAGAAAGTGATCGCAAATCTACGTATTCTATTTTCATTAATGCATTCAAATTTGATTAAATACCCAAATATTCGATGACAATGAAGTTCTGATTTAGAAATTAGGTATATTTTACATCTAAGAATACATATACATATATGCACATATATGAGCATATATGTTACATATTTATGTTGATATATTAAGTATATACCAAAGTAACAACTTGAGCTCACAAATTTTTTTTGATTTAGAAATTAGGTATATTTTACATCTAAGAATACATATACATATATGCACATATATGAGCATATATGTTACATATTTATGTTGATATATTAAGTATATACCAAAGTAACAACTTGAGCTCACAAATTTTTTTTTTGTTCCCCAACATTTCTGTTGTTTCACTATTGATGATGTATTACACCTTATCAATAATATGTGCATATGCACACATACACAAAACACACACACTCATACACATATCAATATTTGAACAATTACTAACAATGTAGACAGTCATACAGACTGTAGACATGATGTCAAATGATGATGATGATCAGGACGAAAGCGAAGTGGATGATGATGGAAAAGATGATAAGGCAGGCGAGAATGATGATGATGACGATGATGATGAGGACGACGTGAGCTCATAATAATCTTAGCATAACCGAAAAACACACGTTAAACTCAGACCGCGAGCAACGTGCAACATTCTCCATGCGACGCGTAGCTACTGCTAGGATATTCATGCACACATATACAAAACTACGTTATGCACTATGTGTGTGTATGTGTAAAATGAGCATCAATCATCGCTTATTCGAAATGTCATCAATCACCGAGAGAGATGCGTATGCGAATAAGGTAGAACGCGTAGCCTTGCGCTGCGCTGATGCGTTTGTGGTGAGCGGCAGCAATATCACCGTCACCACCATCACCGTCGTCGTCATCAGCATCAGCTTCAACCACGCCACCAAACGCCACATGTCGCACCACCACCACCACCACCGGCGTCTGTAGTCAACGACACACATGTCAACAGCGAAATTTTTCGGTTTTCTTTTTTGGGTAAACAAAAAAAAAAATAAACAAACAAAAAATAGTTTTGTATTTGCAATTATAACAAGAGGAGGCATAAACATTTTGGGCTAGTGAGTATGTGTGGTAAGCAGAACAAGTTCGGGTGTGAAATTAAGATTTTAATCACATATAGAACACACAAATATTCTTCTTTTTTTTTGGCAGCATGAGTTTATTTCAGATTAAATCATTATATGCAATTATTTCTTGTTGAAATATGAAGCGGCGATAAATGAAAAACAGTAACAAATAAACAACAACAACAACAAATTTGACGGATGAGTTGCAAAGCGCATTTGACATTGACTTGACACACAAGGCAAGCAGAAAAATACTATGTGATTTTTATGGGTGAATGATTTTATGTGTGTAAACCAAGCGGGTGTTGGTGAGTGCGGGATGAAGATATAAGAAAACACAAAAAAAAAAATAAAAAACAAAAAAAAAAACAACAAAAAAAAAAATAAAACAAGGAAAAGAAGAATGATTCACCATAATAAATTTAATTCAACTTGTTGCTTCTACATAAATGCAACAAAAAACAAAATTTGAAATTCCCGCTGCATCAGAAAACTTTATCGTTAATTACTTTTTAACATTCAAATTTAATAATCGAAAACAAACAAAATGTTAATGACTTTGTTAACTTCTTTTCATGTTATGCCGTGAGCTTTGCGCTTTTAAATTTCCTATAGTTTTTCTACTTAATTAATGCGATTTGAGACAAAAATTTTTTTCTTTGTTAATAAAATAATATAACATCATAGTGAAAATGAATGAGTGACAAAGAAATGCGTTGGAGTTTTATATTTTGTTGGAATTTTAATATAGTATGTGGGTAGGTTTATTTTTTATAACATTAAAGCTTATTAACTTTAGTTTAAAAAGCTCGCTATAATAAATCATGTTCATTAACATTTTCATTAATATTTTCTCCATGGAAATACACAAAATATTTGTTAACGAGACTTACTGTAAATACTAACTAGAAGATACGATAAACATCTATTGACTTTTCTTAAAGTGTCTCATTAAAAAAAAGTTGCTACTCGGTTCAAGCGATTTTCGTTCGTGAACTGGATCGTTATGAAAAAAACCAAAATGAGTCCCTTCTGCACTCGTCACATGATGTGACAACATACTTTACGCAATGTTGTTTCCTGCATTAAAAAAGCTTTCGTTTTTATGTTCCAAAAAGTGCAACCATGGATTTTCAAAATTTTTCATTTGATGGATTGGCATCTCTTTCCTCAACAATGATACGAAAGTTGCTACTTAAGTTTTGAGATAGAACAAGTAAAAACAAATATTTATCATTGAAAATGCCTTTATTGTTTTTCACAATATTCTCCATGAAGATCAATGCACTTTTGCATGCGTTTGAAGCAATTTTCGAAGCACTTTTTCCACTCTAAAACACGTGTTTTAGAGTTACCCCATCTTATTTTTGATGTGAAGGAATAAAAAGAAGTCATTGGATGCCAAATCAGGACTATACGGCGGATGACCCGTTAATTCGATGTTTTGAGTGCTCAAAAAGGCTCTCGTTTGAGCCGATGTGCGAGAACTCGCATTGCTGTGGTGGAGAAGGATTCGTCTTTGGCGGCTGGTTTTTCTTATTTCTCCGAACACTTCTGGTGGTGTACCATTCAGAATTGACTATTCTACGTTACTCTAATGACACGGTGGCCACATGACTAGTTTTCCCGAAAAAACAGACGACCATTTGCTTCGAAGTGCTTCGTGCGTGAACAACTTTTGTTAGATTTGGCTCACTTTGAAAGACCCAAACAGTCGATTGTTTAGTTTCGGGCTCATATGCATATATCCTTGATTCTTCACCTGTTAATATCTTATAGATGTCTTTTAAAGCACCGCGGTTGTATTTTTTCAAAATTTCTTTGCACCAATCGACACGAGCCATTTTTTTTTGCCGATTGTCCAATTATGCGGTATCCAACGCGAACAAATCTTTTTGGCGGCCAAACGTTCATGCAATATTGAATGTATGCAAGTGGAACTAATGCCCAAGCATGCGTCAATCTCATGATAAGTCACATGCCGAGCTTGCAATATCACTTCACGCAGAGCATCGATGTTTTGTGGCACAACAACCGATTTTGGACTACCTTCACGAAATTCGTTCTGGAGCAAACTACGACCACGATTGAATTCCGAAAACCAGCGAAACACGGTACCTCGGGATGGTGCTTTATCACCAAAAGTAGAAGAGAGTTGATCAGCTGATTTTTGTTGAGTTAATCCACGTCGAAAATCATAAAAATCATCGCACGAAAATGTTCACGACTTAAATCCATTTTTTGGCCGATATGAATTTTTCAAGTCACTGTAAACAACACAAATAGCACTCGTATGACAAAACGTTCTGAGTACGTTTACCATTCAAAACGTCAAAATTTACGATGCTAATGTCAGACTTGACATATCTGCACTGGTGTTGCCATATGTCAAAACTTAAGTAGCAAGCCTCGTATTTATTATTTACTCTTTAAAATCCTTGTGCATTTTCTTCAGCGATGTATTGTTTTAAACTATTCAAACCACTTCTTATAGTTAAATTTTCTTTCTTTGATGAAGTGTCAAGCAATAGCACGTTCACAGAGGTTTGGATCCTTTTTGTAAGTTTTTTTTCCAATTTTTTTTTTTTCAGTTCCAAATTTTCTTCCAGAACTAATTTTTCTCTGGAACAACACATTTATATCAACACATTCTGCACCGTTGATTTACAAATTTTTAATATTTCAACCAAATTGAGTTAAAATTTTTCGAGTTTTTAATGAATTTAACCCTGAGGAGGGCGCGCTTTGAAAACTTAGCACCTAAATGATGTAGTACAGAGACCAACGGCAAACGGTAAACCACGCAACATTTCAAAACTTACAAAGTCAATTGAGTGGCAGCGGTCGGCTACAATGATTAGTAGATTAAAAACACAAATTAATCACTTTGCGGCTGATTTGCCGCGACGCGCCCTCCCACGGGAAATCGATTTTCAAACTTATTTTTCTGCCAAAAGGCAAATTCCAATATGCATTGGCGGTAAAATAAGTACCTATGCGAAATTATAACCTCAATGTGCAACGGTTTGAAAAAACTCCTTTGGGCAATTCGTACATGTTTGTCATTACTCTTAATGAGCCGGAAAGTCTCAATAGGAATATCATTTTTACTAAAAAACTATTTTTTTACATATTTGGTAGCCTCCAAAAGAAAACGTGCTTTTTTATCTTTTTCTTTTTAACTTTTTATAAAAAAAACACTTTCGTAGTAGCTCGGTAAAAGTCTCAATTTTAAAACGTCGTTTTTCTACGCTTTGACGCCTTCTGCCGAAAAAAGGAGCACAGAAAATAGAAAAAAGTACACAATGAATTTAATGTCTTACAAAATAAACGAAAAAAAAATAAAATAAAATTGATCGATTTTCGGCCTTAAGCAAAAATTATAACTGCGGCAAAATTACAATAGAAATGCAGTTTGTAAAAAGAACTAAAAATAGAATTTAATATTTTTAAATAATATTAAGTATTTAAAAATTTGCATATCGTGACGCCCCCAAAACAATCCAAAACGATTCTTCCTTTCCGAAATTTAAACTGCTAAGGAATGATTGAAAGTGGAAAAACAACTGTAGAAATTTATATTTCGCCACCATATTTTCGTTCCGAGTGGGAAGTTTTTATTTTTTTGTGTGCACCCTGGTTTTTGATCTTTTTTGCTACTGTTCTCTAAAGTACAGAAGAAGTACTCCAAATGCATTTGCATTTAGTTTAAATTGGGCAATCAATTCTTAACCGTTTTGGGGGCTATTACTCAGATTTTAATAAATTTACTCAAACAAGGTTTCTCATATTGTTTACAAAGTTTTTGTTCGCTTTTTTTTAAATTTAAGCTCAATAAGTCTGAGGTCAGTTATTAAAAATTTTAAAATATTAAATATATACAATACAAATGAGATCAGAAAATACAAGCACGGCATTGGTTTTTCTCCGTCACATCTGATTTTTATACGGTCCAGAAAGAGTTAAGTGAATTGAGAATACTAAAAGAAAAATGTATTGGAAAAGTTTTTAAAAAAGTGTTCCTCAATCCACAGAATCTTCGGGGACCCACGGAGTTTCAGACTCTTAAAAGCAAAAAAATCATAATTTATTGAAAAATTGTTACAGGAAATGGTATCAGAGAATACGAATCCGGACTCGGTTTCACACTATCTCTTCTGGCTTCCTTATGGTATGGAAAGGGTTAACACAGACGTTTAATTATAAACATTTGCCATTTTTATTTTGTAAATTTTATGAGTCACAAATTTTCAAGACACTCTGTTACACCGACAATAAATTTTCTATCAGTTTAGAACGTGTGTGGGATTGGTAACTAGAGGCTTGGTTTTTTCAACCAATCTTTGATATAAGTTCGAAATGATAACTGCATTTATTTTTTTGTCGCTCCTTATTTACAATGGGCCTTATACTCAGATATCGAGTAGGAGTATAAAGTTTTCATAGTTAAAGTTTTACAGTTGTCTGAAATTTATCTAAAATCGTTACTCGAGTACTGAAACAATATCGGTGATTAGTGTTTGTCACTGAATAATTGTTAATCAACATTTATCAGATATTGGAATGGCATCAGTATTCCGCTTTTACTTGCCATTACCATGCTCACAATATCAGAGTTTAAGATTTAAATTTTATTGATATCGTTTATCGGATCTTGGGTTAAGTCCCGGATCAGTCCAAAAAAAGCAGGAGAAACAAATATTGCACGTTCGACTAAAAAAATTAAAACCTTTGCTTAAATTTCAAGTTCATATCTTATTCCAATTTAGAGATATTTCAACATACATACATATGATTGTAAGTCACGAAAACTAATTTGCTAATTACATAATTGTTTCTAAAATTCTAATTTGACTCGTCAATTAATGATTCTAAATTTCTAGCTATTTTCAGTCAACTGTTTTCTTATGAATATAGCGTCCATTATTTATTCTCCCACTGAGAGACAACAATAAGAGGTGATATTAAAATTAACTCTTCACCTCACTCCCCGGCTCAAGGGCCCCCTGTTCTTCCGCTGATTGCAATTGACAGGCTTCGATTGAAATTGAATGCGCTTCCTCAATTCACTGAAATAAATATCACAAAGCGAAATAAGGAATGCTGCTATTCCCATGCCTTCAAAAATTGTTAAACTTTTTTTCTCCTATTTTTTTTTGGCTGATTCTTAAGACTTACGCTATACGAGAGCAGTTCAATATACACAGCGAAGAGCAAAGCTGCCAACTCAAATTTCATTTGTATTTGTTTAACTTCTACTTGAGGGCACAATTATGCCGAAAAGTAATTGCAGTCTCGATTTGATGCGGATTGAAATTTACAAAAATAAAATTGCATTAAATTATACTACGCGGCGATGAACAACGACGACGATGATGACGGTGATGACGATGAACGAATTGCTGCAAGAAGACGACGACGACGACGACGACAACAACGTCGAGTTGACAGGCAAGAAAAAAGGCAGCACAGCAACTACAACAACAATATCGTCAGCAAGAACTGCATGCAACACAATCCTAGTGGACATGGACACAAAGAGAAGACAGCGCGTCATTGGGGCGATTATCGATCGACAATTGATCGTGACGCTTGATTGCGAACCTGTTTCGCCAGTTTTGGTTTGTTGTTGTTATTGATTGTTGTTGGTGTGAGTTCGAGTTCGAGTTCGCAAATGTGTATCGCAAAGAAGGTAAAAGCAAAGGCAAAGATAGTAGATAGCTTTGTGTATCGATGAGATAAATCAATGCAATTTAACGTTAAAATGAAAATCGCATTGCACGATTTCGAAATCGTTCTTCATTCGTTTTTTTTACGTCTTCATATGCAGCATGTTTGTGTAAGTATATTTTTAATGTGAGGCAGCCCCGGCAGTCGTAATTGCTTAAAAAAAAAATAAGTAAAAACAAAAGAAATTCAACTGGGTGCAACAAACACTCTGTGTGTGGGAAGCAGCACTGCAACATTCGTCAGCAACACTTTTACTTTTTTTCTTTTTTGTGCATTTAATTTTTGTTTTTGCATTTGTTTATTTGCATTTGATATACACTCATGTAAAAATAATGCATGCTTCTACTACCATATAAAGAAATCCATTCATTCACCACATCATTGGAGCATTACATACATACAGCATCTTCATCTCCTTGTCTCGCCCTGCGCTCGCGTTCACATCAAAGCGATGATAATGCGCTGCCTGCCTGCCTGCCGTCGTTGACATTACTGTCTTCTTTTCTGTCATTTCAATTATCATGCCTCTGCCTTTGCACATTTTGCATTCTTCAACTCCTCCTTGCCTTTTGATTTTCTTCATCTCATCTTTGAAATCGATTCACTTTGCCAGCATGCGTAAACGCTTGAACTGTCATAATTACTGTCAAATGTTGCTGATAATTTCATATTTCACATGTGTTTATGTTTTGGCGATTTTATGCCACCCTTCTTTTCATTTCTTCACTTTTGTCAGTCAAGTGAGTCAGTTCAGTTGGGGAAGTTTATCACTCAATAAAATCTCGTAGTATTTTGCTGCTGCACGAATACTCGTATAAAGTTAATTTTAAAATTATTTAGCACATGTGTACTTGAAGTCAATACAGGGTTAAAGTGGAAAAGAGTTGAATGCTTTGTTGATTATGGGCATTGTGGTGCAAGGAATGGCAATGCATCTACTACTGTAGTACGCCAAGGCGACCACCTAGAATTGATAATTTGAAAGGTTGATCTTTGATTTTTCAACGACTGAAATTATTAAATTTTTTTTTCCCAAAAAATAATATTTTGTATTAAGGTTAAATTTACAAGAACACTGGAGACCAATTCATTTAATCGGGTGATTACTTTTGCGCCATCTTGTGTAGACACGACGATGTGCACTTTAAAGCGTTGACGTTGATGACAAACACCTGGGTTGGGTTAATATAATAAGAGTAAATGACGTTTTTTGAAGTTTTTTTTTCCTTTGTATGACAATTTCTAAGAAATTTCATTCGACAACACTGGGCATAACAGACCACGGAGACCCTAGACCGAGTTCGAATTTATTAATATTTGTACAAGAATAAAAGAGACTTACAGATTTTTATCTAACCCGAACCCTGAAATCTAAATCTTAGGCATTTTTGATTCTTGGAAATTTGCCATTGCCAAACAAGGGGTGTAGAAATTTTGAAAAAATCGGTGAGACAGTATACTATTTTGAAATCCTACAACTTAGACGTTGTCTTTATGAAAAGTTTAACATTAGTTGTTTTTTCGCCAACCTTCCCCAATCTTGTTTCTTTTCGCGACTTTTTGACAATGGTTTTTCCGGAACTAGTTAAGGGTTTCATATTTAAATACAAACTACTTTGTTGTTAACATTGTAGCGAACCGTTTCTCCGTCTTAGGTTGGGGGTAGTCTCAGTGGCCTCCTGAGGTTCTTCGCGTTACAAAAATTTATAATGTGCAGAGGACTTTTACTTAGACACACAATTTCAATTCAATAATAATTCTGATTTAATTTCGTAAAAAAAATAGGAAATTACAATTCTTTTTCTTTATAATGCGTAATTTAAATAATTCATTTAATTTCACTTAACACTAATACTGCTGCTGTAGCATTACTGTGCGTGTGATGAACAAATGTGTTAGGTCCATCTACTGTGACATTGCTGTGCGTAGACAGGTGTGTGATGGAAAAATATGATAGACTGATCAGTGATGAACAGATGTGATAGATTGCTCTGCTGACGTGTAAACTGGCGTGTTTTGATCAAATATGATAGATCGTACTGCTGTGCGTATATTGGCGTGTGATAACCGAATATGCTAGTTTGCGCTACTGTAGCGCTGCTGACGTGTAGACTAGTGTGTTGTGCAGTACAATGCGGTGTGTCATGCGTCGGTCTTAGTGTCCTGTCCGAGAGCCCAAGTCCGCTTGCTATTCCTCCGACGTTCAACTGCAAGCCACACAAGTCTTCACTGATTACAAGATCTGGAGTTTTCCCTTACTATTTACCAGGTCTGCTTGTTATTCCTCCGACGTTCAACGGTAAGCCGCACACGTCTTCTCTAGTTACAAGAAGAATTAAGTCCCTTTCTCCACTATCTCTTGTATTGTCTCTTAGTTATTTTCCCCCACTTATCATACTCATCAGTTGTATGTCTTGTTCCGATGCAACCTGCCAATCAAAGAGACAGATTGTTGCTGTGTTTCCCTCTTTATATCCCACAGCGAGCTTTCCCATTATTCCAGTGTGCAGATTGTCGCCACTAGAATGTATAGCGGCGTTGTTTGTCGCCTCTGCAAATGATATGTTTTCAGAAGCGATTCTCTGTAAGCACATTTTTGTGTATGTGCCAGATGCAAATCGGGCTTCATCTGGACATTGGTATAAAATATCGGTATTTTTCAGCTTTCATCTGAACATTGAAAAGAGATTTTTCCTCACAACAATAAACATAAAAAATTAAAGTGCTTCGAGTCCCATACACAAAAAATCGTGCTTGTTGTACACCCCTGAAAATGAACTTTGGTCTATTTTATAATATTTCCCAGAATATTTCAGCTCTAGCGATTACCATTAGTGAGCTAGACTATCTTGAAAAACCTCTTACTTCAGAGACTAGTCTCTTGAAAATGTAAAACTGCATTGGAAAGAGGGGGTGAGATGAAAGTTGTATTCACCCTCATACCTACATATTTGACAGTTTCAAGAAACTACTCTCCACGTTTATGGACAGACTTATTGAGTGAACAGCTGATAGTTACTGCAACACACATTTAAACTTTAAATTACGGAGCCGATGCGTAAATATTTTCAGCGCTTGTATTCTGGTATTTTTTAAAATTGTTTAATGTTTTTGTTCAAATTTGCAATAAAAATTTTATCTCTACAAATCTGAAAATTTTATCTGAACAAATTTCTGAAAGTCGGGACTCTGGACACAACACTAAAAATCTGGACAATCAAGACCGTCTGGCAACTCTAGTTGTAGCACATTAGTGGCGTGATTTTGCGGTTGTTTTTTTTCTTTCCTTTGTGTTCACTGGTCGTTGCAATGTGTGTTTCGTTGCTTGGATTGTGTATGGTATACGGTGCTTGTGCTGACTGGTAGTGGCTATGCTAGTTTTGTGGTTGTTGTTTCTTTCTTTCTTTATTTTATTCCGCCTTTGCGCCTTTTATTTCAATGGCAGCTTGTTTACGCGGCACTTAGGTGTTATTGTTCGGGCATTATTCGTTGCTAAATTTGGCTCGTCACAACATTTAGCATAGCTTTCCATGCTAGTAAGCCTTTAAGTTAACCCTTCGGAGGGCGCGCTCTGAAAAGTTACACGAGAGGGCGCGCCGCGGCAATTTAGCTGCAAGGTAAATTTCATACTATCGACTGCAATTTTTCTAATTTATAGCAAAAAAATCATTTAAAAAAAACAATTGACAAATTTCTAGTGATATTGAACTATATTTTAAGCATTTACCTATTTTGAAATGTTTTTTTTTTTGTCATCATTGACTTTGAAAAATTTTCATCAAGCTACCCTTGAATTTTTCTGTTACACGAGAGGGCGTGCCGCTGCAAATTAGCCGCAAAACCGAGATACCGATTTTCAAACATAAATAGCAGCTAAACGATGTAACGCAGAAACCAACGGCTAACGGTAAACCACGCTGCATCTCAAAACTAACAAAGTCAATTGAGTGGCAGCGATCGGCTACTATGATTTATATTTTAAAAACACAAAATAAACAATTTGCGGCTAATTTGCCGCGGCGCGCCCTTCGATGGGTTAAAAAATATTTATATTTAAAACTAAATACTTTTATGCCAAGCTTAAATGTACTTACTATAAATGCTTTGTGGATTTGCCTTTAAGAAGTTGTCCAACACTTGAGCACGTAATTTTCAGTAAAATATTCATACTAAAAATATGCAAAAAAGGTTTTTGTATTCATGTATGACGACAAACATTTTTATTTCCAATTTAATTATTTCAGCGTTTTTAACAAATTGATAACTTGACTTTTTGCTATCGGATACATGCCCAGAATCCTTTTTATGTATTTTGCTTTTTGACTTATTTTATTTTTTTATTTATGATAGATTTAAGTAAAGTGAAGTAAAATAAAGTTAAAAAAAAAACTGTGCGCAAAGTTATCAGAGCAAAAATACACAACTACACATTCGCATCAAATTGGATTATGCAGCAAAAGTTTGATGAAAACTTTAGTGTGTTTTGGTTCTATTTTCCCAATTTGTTGTTGCCCCAAAACGCCACCGAATAATAGGCGCTGTCAGAAAAAATTGGGGATTGTATACAATAAAACTAGAGGCAAACTAAAATTTTTTTTTATTTATTTTCTTCTTTTTTTTGTTTGGAGTTATGTTATGAAAAACGTTTCGTTTTGCTTCGAAAGGCGAAAGCGGTTAAGTGATCGCGCAATGGCGTACGCGGCGTGATGGAATCAATTGGAAGCTGTGAAAAATCCTCAAAAATTCCAAATTCACAGTGCGTTGCAATGTGTTCAAGTTTTTTGCTTTTTTGCACACCCCCGAATTCTTTTATTTATTTATTTTTTTGTTTTGTTTTTTTAGTTTAATATGTTTGGGATGATGAAGGGCAAATTGAAATTTGTCAACTATTTTGTTTTGAACGGTACATTGAGGGATTGTGGAAGTAGTAGGGATAAATCTCACAGTAGTAACGCACTCAGTGGCATATATTTTTATTTTTTTTTTGGTTGGCAACACTAACACGCATAGCGTTGAACAACAATAAAATGCTTTTAGCACTCAATATGTGAAAATCAAGTTAAAAGTTTTTGTGTTTTATGGAAAATTGAGTTATATGCTACTACATATTACCAACTAGTATTTACAAAAAAAAAAAAAACAAATATAAAGAAACGTACGAGTAAATCGTGAAAAATACAATAAAATCCCTTCAAATGAACAAAAACGAAACACTAGAAATATTTTCGCAATGACTACTCGTAATCCCAAAACGGTTTTAACTTCAAAAGCGTGTACGTGTACTTAAGCGCAGGAAATTTTTGCTAGCATGCCGTCAGAAAATTTTTCATCATTTTAATTACATAAATATTTTCTCGCTAAAAATATTACATTTGTATTGTTTTGCTGTCATTAATTTATTGCATTTATAGAGTTTTCTTTTTTGTTTTCTTTGATTTGTTTATTTCTTTCTGTCCCAACTTTAAAATCAATTAGTTATAAGGATTTTTTTTTTGGTAGGACTACATGCTATAAATTAAATGTAATTTTTCAACTGTCACTCAAACTCAAAGTCCTCGGGTCTCCCAAAAAAAAAAAAAAATACAAGCGGCAGCGTCAACGCCAACATATGCAAGTAAATAAATTGAAGTTGCTTTATATGAATGTGTCTGAATGAGTATTTTCTGGTGTGAGTTAAATTAATTGCCACACCCACTACTAAACTTTTCTACATACATTCATCCATCCGGAATAAAGCTAAGCATCCTTGGCATTTTCGCACATATTTGAAAAATGACAACGAATGTCAACGTGGAATTTTACGATTGATTACGTACATGGAATTTATCTACGCTGAAATGTGTCGGATTCTTAATTGTTTCTTCATAAGTTTCCTCATGTTATGTCGTAAACAACAATAAGAAATTGATAAATTTACTGTACATGATTTCAGCAAAGAGAATCGGGGGAGTTCTGGGGTATATTGCTGAAATATGTTGAGGTTATTGCGTTGTTTTGTGATTTGTGGCAAATTTTGGCATGATTTAATTTATATAGCATGGAATTTTGATAAATTTGATGCAATTGTTTCAAAATTTTTTCGTACAAGTACATTTTAGGATGGAGTGAAAAATTTTTTTTTCTCTGAACTCCCAGGAGTTAGCATCTAATGCCAGTAGTAAGTAGGCACGTATTTTTGGATTTGGTCTACTTTTCAAGTTGGAATTATGGAGTTTAAGTTGAAAACGTGGGTGAAATTTTGTTTGTTTTACCTTTACTAAACTAGGTTATAATTTTGGAAAACATTGTCAGGATTGTAACGTAACCTTCTTTCTTAGGCTGGGGTAGTATCAGCGGCCTCCAGAGGTTCTTCGTGTTACAACATTTATTAATTGCAGGGAACCCTAACTTTTATCATTGAGACACACTTATTCAATTCACAATTTTCCTTGAATTAAGCACAAATTTATGGGTTTTACAACTTAAGATTTTTAAATAATAATAATAAAACAAGGAAACCAAATGTTAATCACTTTCACTCAGGCTGCGTCACTGGTCTTTTGGTAAGGCGGGTGCGCCTGGTAGGGCGAGCATGCGAAGGGTGCAAAGTGTTGACTACGTCGTGAAATGCGCCTGGTATGGCGACAGGCCAGATGAACCGATCCAAGTCGTCCCTACTCGTTCCGTTGTGTGTTCACCAGTCAGGTAGCGTCAAGTAGCTAGTGGCTGCGTACACCGCTCTGAATCGTCACTTGTCGGTCTGCCTGATGCCCACCTTTAGTCCGATCGTTACGTAATGCCGTGAAGCTATTTGCCAGTATCCTCCTGTTGCTCGTGTTCTGCCGCTGCTTTTGCTGCAATGGTTGTTATTTTGCTGGTACTGACAACGCTCGTATCATTCTTGCTATATTGGCTACTGCCGCTGGTTATACTGTAACAACCGTCTCCTCTAATCGCTCGATCGCAACTAACTCTTAATAACTCAGATAGAGTTTAATTTTTAAAAAACCGAGTTTTATCTTTGAAGAACAAGGTGTTAACTTAATAAAACATTATTAGCATCCGAAAATGCCCTTGTGTACCAGACAGTGTCTCATTCGATCAAAACAACAAGAAAGTCTAGATCAGCGGTTCTCAACTGTTTTCGTCCTGCTCACCCTTTTCGAATTAGTGCCAATCCCGCGCCTCCCCCACTTTGATTTTCACACAACATTTTTTGCACTGGTTTACTATTTATAAATGAAATCATATCCGCCTGGGAAAATATCTAGTTGCTGTCTACTTTTGAGGAGAGACTCTAGTTAATTTGTGTTAAGGATAAACTAGTAAACTTATCTAGTAGTTGAATAGTTTCTCGTGAGGAAAACTAGGATGGTGAAATTTTAGTGAGGTTGTTGTTGGAATATCGCTAGCAAAAACTTACCGATTAATTAATAAATCGAATTAAGATGCATTCTTTGAAGTGATTCTTAATGCCAAAGTTTGTGTAAAAGGCAAGAAACCCACAAAAAAAAAACTGTAGGAAAAGAAGGAGACAAGAATGACGGTAAGTTAGATAGTTTCAAATGCAGATATTTTTTTATATAAAATTATTTTAAGTGAATAATGATGTTTTTAAATAAATTTTTATTATCTTCCAAGCGGGTATAAAAAGCGTATTTAAAAATTTTTATTTTAAATAGGTTTTTCAATATTTTATTTTTTTATAATTAAAAATACTTACTCGTATTAATATTTTATCACAAAACTATACAAATAATTAATATTTTAATACAAAAAATCGTATTTCACATTCGATTTAGTTTTTTTTTAATAAATATTTTCGCGGTTAGTCAGAAATTTAAAATGTGAAACTAAAAGCTGCATATTTTAGAACATAATATAAAATAAAAGAGAAATTATTTTATTAAAAACTAAATATTATGATTACAATACATTACAGAGTACGCAAATATTTGTTTTTTGAAATGTCTCCGCGCCCTCCCTTCAAAACTATCTACGCCCCTCCACTTGAGAACCACTGGTCTAGATGGTATCACCGCACAGTGTAGCGTCTCCATACAACCGGTGGACAAAAATAGAAGGAGAAGTGGTAGGCACAGATATTTTTTAAGTAAATATTAAGAAATATTGCGAATTTCAACTAAATCGGTTAACGGACACGCCCACTTTCCATATAAGCTGAATCAAAAAATTACAAAATCTCAAAAACTTTTGAAGTAATAAACTTTAATTTTTGTGCAGTGACTATTGCTACTAGAAGCATTTATTAAAATAAAAATGGCTAAAATTGAAAATATAGGCGTGGCACATCTCATACAAAACAAGCGCCTATATCACTTTTTTGGCTCAAAATTGTCGTAGAACCCAATTTCATGCCTTGAAAATTGGAGTACGATAACAATTTATAAAAATTATCTAAATCGAAAAAGTAGGCGTGGCATCTCCAATATGGTCAAAGCATTTTACGGTAAATATTAAAGCTGCAATGACTATATATATTTTTTTAATGATTTTTGTGTAAATCCATAAATAATTAGTTTTTTTAAAAGCTCTTTAAGATTTGGGTTTTTTTTTGTGTTTTAAGATGGTGATTTTTCAAGTAATGGTAATTCAAAACGAAAAATGAAAATACATCAAAACTGGGTATGCCCTTAAAAAATAGTGCAAATTACATTGGGAAAAAATTTCATTATATTTAAAACAAAAATTAAAAGTTACAGCAGTTAGAAGTGAACCTACCAAATTAGTATTTGCTGCAAAAAAATGCCATTGTTGCAAATGCTTGACTTTCAATACGTTTTTTTAAGGCAAAATAAAAGTAATTTCCAAAATCCTTTTTAAGCTCATCTAATTGAAGTATTTACAATTGAACTGCATTCAAATATTATCAATATTTGAATTTAACTTTTTTGAATTGTTTCCACATTCGTTACACTGTGCGGCGTCTTCAACTTGATTATGCAAACTTGAAAAGATGGGAAAATCCAAAAAAAAAAGAAGAAAATTACCCATGTACGTACTAACTTTCCCGAGTGGTTCTGAGAAAAAAATTCATTCATTAGTTCCACCCACGTTTAGTCAGTTATTCAAATTTATTATTTCATATAACTTCTGATTTGTTTTAAACTTTCGAGAAAACGAGTCTTATTGAGAAAGGAGGGTATAATTATGACGGATGCATCAAACTTAATAGATATTCTGGTATCCTGCCAATATCGACAACTAACTAGGATACTGCATAACATTCGCTCCAAATGTTCCGTTTTGACTGTTGGATCAATACAAATTGGTAACCATGTCTTTTGTGGTGATCTTACCTTCAGTGACCCTAAGAATTTTTTGTTGAGAAAAACCGTTGAAGCCAAAAAAAAAAACGGCAAAATAAATTGTGTTTCTTTTTAAAAACGGCTGCTGTTTTGCTATACAGAAGTTCTTCAGAAATCCAAAAACGATTAGGCCCCCAAAATTTAATTTAATCTAGTTATTTTTAACCCTTTTTTCCTTCAGAATAAGCGAGGCTATGGAGCGACCCGCTTAGACCAAAACACGCCGTGCTTGGCTTTATTTGATAGGAGCTGGAGCAGCCATTTTGGAATTTTTTATAAATAAAACTGAAATTTACTTTTTATTTATAGAAGAATAAAATATGTTAAAACTCATTTGCAAGAGTATTTGTTTTACATTTTAACAAAATTCCAGAAGTCCATTCATTTTTCAAGTTAAGGGCGAAAAACCTTTCTGGATTTTTCAGTTCTAACAAATTCAATTTTTTACTTGCTATAGAATACACCAAAATCGTCTTTACCCGTTTTTGCAGTTTTTTTTACTACCCTAATTAAACAGAAGCTTTGATATGACTGAATTAACTGATTTAATTTAACCCTAACTTAATTCTCCATCTTAGTTTGTTCCCAAGAATTATTCTCTAGTATAAACTGTTTCTGTTAATTTCTCTGCCAAAACAAATTCGCTAGAGATTCGGAAAAGAAATAATTTAAAGATTTAAGCTCTGCTTTTGAAACCTTAAAACTTAACATTGTAAACTTTGTTTTAGAATTGTCTTTTAAAATAGCTGCTTTCAAACGCAGATTGTCTTAATACCCAGGTAGTCAGCAAACATTCTCCAACCTGGTAAAGTAGTAAAAATTTATAAGATTTTTGCATAGAATTTCAAACGAAATCAAAATAATTTATATCATAATATCTTCCTAGCTTTAAAGTATAAATCAAAATGTACCTAACCACCATGAAGGCGGAAAACTTACCAGATTGCCCTCGCGTGTGCACTCACGTTGACCTTGTTTTATAAAGTAAATAAATACATACATATGGTATATACTAACTATGTACTTTGTTTAAGTTTCGCGCTGCCAGTTCATTTTAATATGCGCAACATGTTCTACATTATATTTTACTAATTCTGACTCGTACTACTATGTACATAAAAGAAGAAGACACTCAAGAATAGGAAGAGGAACAAGAATAAGAAGCTGATGATGAGCACGCGTTCATACTATAAAGTCGAAATCTTAATTTATATTCACATATGTTAAAGTACGAGTTGAAAAACTTTTCCAATAACTTTTCTTAGATGT
Source organism: Toxonevra muliebris (assembly GCA_963691655.1). Taxonomy (NCBI): domain Eukaryota; kingdom Metazoa; phylum Arthropoda; class Insecta; order Diptera; family Pallopteridae; genus Toxonevra; species Toxonevra muliebris. The sequence continues at coordinate 122,559,826 of OY829326.1, forward strand.
TGTTCGTGGTTGGTTTTTCTTTTTTGACACTTTTGGTTCATATTTTCTGCTGACAACACACATATACTACATACATACATACATACATACATACTATGTAAAGTGGCTTTAAAGTGTTTTCGCTTTGTTGTAATTTGTGTTGTTGTTGTTACGCCCAACTATAGACACACATATATGTATGTATGTATGTATGTGTGCAAGTAAATATATATACTAAAATATGTCATGTGTCATGACTGACAGATACTTAAGCATACTTCATTGATCCTTTTTCATATGTTTGCTTGCTTGCTTGCTTGCTCGTTGCAATGTTATACTCTCGTCTGTTTATATGTATGTGTTTGTATGGTATATACTTATGTGTGTATGTATGTATTGTAGTAGTGGCAGTAAATTGTACTTGTATTTTTGTGGTCTATTGAGTTTGAGCGCATCGTCATTTGATAAATGAAAAGGATTTTGTTAAAAGGACGTTGAATATAATAAATGAAAATGCTGCGGCAACGAAATGTATCAGAAAGGGAAGAGGAAAGAAAGGCTCATGTGTGAAACTATTTTCATTTACACAGATGTGCTGTATTCGGTCGGTATATATTTTAAATAATGTTTATGAAACCAACCAACTCTAAATTTTGCAAGTTTTATTAAAGTAGAATGGTGTATGGATATATTTATCTGGAAATATAAACAATCGGTGTTGTCTATGGGGATTTTTAAAGTAAACTAACAATTTGTAATTTAAGTAATAAATTCATCAGCAAATCATTTTTGGCTGTATTCGAAAATGATTGAATGAGGTAAGTGCGTAAGAGAGAGATAGAGAGAGAGCCGGAAGGAGGTGATATCCGCCATAGGCTTAAGAAAACTATTTTTCATAGAATTCTCAACAAACGAGAGTGCGAACGAAGTCTTGGGCTACTATAAAAAAAATTCACTTTATATGGTAAGTTTTCTTCCGCAAAACTCTCTGCAATGCAAATGCCACATTTGCTTTTTGCACTTTGTTCAAAAATCTGTTTAAGAATTGAATTCATTTCAACTTCAATTCAATTATCTACACTATTGCGCCTACCAAAATTTGACTATTACTTCCTTCTAATGCAACTTAAGCAGTCCAAAGATTTTTTGGAATAAGTATTGAACAAGAATCCAAGGGCTTAAGACTAAAATTAATAAAGACGCCTCTGTTGTGTTTAATTATAGTCTGAAGAGTAAGTCTTGACGGGAACTTTATCTCACCAATACCTACATAGATTAAGGAAACAATTTTCTATATATAGATAGCTTTCAAAGCAGAAGACATACTTATGTAGAACATACGGGAGATCAGTGAATAAATACCTAGAGACGACTTTAAGTAACCGAAGGGCGTTCACTAAATCGCAATCGAAACGAAGTTAGGATCATGGATCCTAACTTCGTCAATGCTGTTAGCCTAGCACCACTTCAAACTGAGGGATGTTTTGTGATTGGAGGAGTGCGAGTCGAGTGACAAAGGATTTGGTTGTGTGATGAGTTTTGCAGCTTTTTGACATTCATTTTCTCTGTGCACATATTTTTACGCCTATTGCTGCACAGTGGCATCTGTGGACCTTGACTGCATCCAACATGATCACAATTAGATGAATTCAGTTTCATGTGTTTTGATCAGAGGACAGACAAGTGGCTTTATGAACATCGAGATGTTGAAATCCTTGCCTCCTCAAAAAGGATCTCTCTTATACGGTTGTCGGTAATTTTGCCTGGGAGATTAAAATTTTCCGATCTTTGTTCCAAAGAGACTCTCAGAGCGTGGAAACAAATCAGTCTGATGTTGAAGAATTGCATCGTTTTTTTATTATTGTGCCTCTTCATGGACTCATAGTAGTTCCATAAGTCCAGCCTCCAGTAGAAATTTTAGTATGGATCGTACTTCTATGGAGTTGAGATTATCATCTGGTATTTGGTGGTTACCCGGATTTCTTTTACGAATATGCATAAGTGCGGGGCACTGTCCTAAGATGTGCTTTGCAGATTCCTTATCCAACATGATTCATTAGCTGTAATTCCCAGTTTTTTTAGGTGATAGTTCAACCTACAATGACCTGTTAGAATTCCTGTGATGATTCTAAGACTATTCTTTGACAAATTCATACATTCGTTGAAGCGTTTTAGGTTATAGGTTACTAATAGTGCTTTCGAATGCTCTAATCCTGGTCTATGTTCCCAGTATAATTTCCTTTGATTTTCTTCTTCTTTCTTAATTAGTATAGAGAGTGTTCCTTTACCTATTCCACAGAATGGCTCTGGACCTACGAAAGGAGTTGATGCTCCTTTCTTTGGTAGTGTATCCGCAGATTAATTCCTTTTAATCCCAATATGACCCGGAACCCAAAGGATCCAAACCCGATTATATAACCCAAGCGTATTTAGTTTATCAATTACTTCCCTCCATCACCAGTTTTGAGGTAACCTGGTGAGACTTAAGTGCATTGATAAGATCGCAATGTTTTGGTTCCGGTAGTTGCGCTTGAGATTAAAGTATCCACCCCTATCAATTGCGTATATTTCTGCTTGAAAGATACTGGTGTACCTACCCATGGGCTCAGAGTATTTTATCCTCGGCCCAGATACTCCAACATCAATTCCTTCTTCAGTGAGAGAACCGTCTGTGTACCATGTTATCATATGCTGGTCTACCTTATACGTTTTAGATATAACTTCCCATTTCTTTTTGTTACTAAGTTCTGTTTTGAATCGTTTTTCAAAACTAAACTTTGGCTGCATGTTGTCCCTCGGTATAGCAATTTCAGGGTGCTGTCTCTCTAGAATAAAAAACTTCTTTCGATTAAGCCATCCATTTGCACCGATATCTTCATCAGACATCTTTAGGATAGCTCTCTTCATCTGGAATTGAATGTGAATATGAAGAGGTGTAAGTTATAATAAGACCTCCATGGATGCCATTGGACAAGTTTCCATGGCGCCAGTTACGCACACACAAGCAAATCTCTGCAGCTTATTAAGCGCGTTGATGACTGTCTGCTGCCTCGTTATTACCGCCCAGACTACTGATCCATAAGTAATCATAGGGCGTACAACCATTGTATACATTCATCGCAATATTTTAGGATTACAACCCCAACTTTTTCCTGCGATCGATCTACAGGTCATAAATGATCTAGTAGCCTTCTTTGATATTTCACTATTTTTTCCAGAGTAGTTTTTGGTCTAAGGTTATCCCCAAAAATTTTACTTCCCTCTGAAATCCAATTTCTTTCTCATTTATGCTAATGGTCTTGAGATTCTTAAGTTTATACTTCCTTGTGAATGGTACAATAGTGGTCTTCGCTGGATTGACATTCAGCCTCACTTTATCGCACCATCTTTTGGTTATTTTTAAACCCATTTGTAGTAAGTCACATAGGGTATTCTCGAATTTCCCCCTACAGAGTATTACTATGTCATCAGCGTAGCCCTGAATTGTTAATCCAGTTTTAGCTAGTTCTTCAAGTAGTTCATCTACTACAATACTCCACATCAGCGGTGATAAAACTCCGCATTGTATGAGTATTTTTGTTGAAGGAAGTTATAGTCCAGCACGTCTTGGTGTTTTGTATCTGCATTTTAAGGTGGGAATAGTCATAATCAGTTGATGAATATACAACGTTCAAGAGTTAGAGAAACTGAAACAAAGCGGTTCTTTATAAAAAAATTAAATTTTTCCACAACACCCCAAGTACGAAGTAAAGTATTTCGGTATCACACTCGATGAAAAATTATTATGGAATAGTCACCTAGTCACGTAATAGTCACAAATCCAGGACCACTCTTTGGACGAGCAGATGTTTAATGAGTAAGAGCCGAAAATGCCGCTATGGCTCTATGCAGCCATTAATAGGCCAATTCTTGCTTATGTGGCACCTTTTTGGTGTAAAAAGTTGGAACAAAACTCATCTTAGAAAACGAAGAAGATGCAGTGCGCCTATGGCGAACCCTACTTAGGGATGAAGCCGAATTGCACACACTTAAACTTCAGGCACCAATTCAAGGAGACATTCCCAGACAGGGTTAACTGGGAACAGAAAAACCTCCATCACCGCACAACTCTCATGTCTGGCTCATGCTGTTTGTGCAGTTGTGCATATTATTAACCAGTATGGGTCAAGAAAACTCAGTTTTTCAAGCCGAAATATATGCAATAGAGCTCTGAATTCGAGAAGAGTTGGACAGTGACACTATTAATATCCACATCCTTATTCACTCTGATAGTAAAGCATCATTATTAGCACTTAACGCTTTTAAAACCAAGTCAAAATTAGTCAGGAACTGTGTGCATAGACTAGCTATCTGTAACAGAGTTCATCTGATATGAGTTCCAGGTCATAGTGGGCATATTGGAAACGAAAAGGCAAATGAGCTCGATAAAAGGAGCTGTCAGCAAATTTACTAGGCCAGAACCATTCTGCGGGCTGCCATGGAGTTCCACGAAGCACAATCTCAATAAATGGCTCGAAGATAAATCGCATCCATACTGGATGGAAACAAAAGATATAAGAGTAGCAAAAACCTTCATGCCAAAAATATCTAGAAAGAGAACTATAAATATTCTTGGATTAACAAGAACAGGTATTCGCATTGTCTCAAGTTTTTTAACTGGACATTGTAGAGTAAACATGCATCTATATAATATGAAGATAAGTCAAAATCACTTATGTAGGTTATGTAACGAAGAAGAGGAAACTGCTGAACATTTATTGTGTGACTGTAGTTGTCTAATATGGACCCGTTTTCGTTACTTAGGAACCGTCGGAAATTGCAGACAAATCTCCCAAGAATGTCGTAGAATTCTTAACGAATACAAGACTCAGGGATGATTTGTAATCTATAGAGTTTGTCACAAAAGGCGCAGCTGAGGCCTCGATGATTAGCTGACCAGTTCCGGCTCTTTATGAAGTCTAATCTAATTAAGCGAAAGTGGTGTAAGTCAAAATCAGATTTTTTAAATATATTTATTTTGTAAAAGTGCTGTGCCAAATAGGGCTCTTTTAAAATGTATTTTCCCGGTTTACAGACAGCTTTATAGAACACATGTTCAACCTAGATGTACACCTTTTTTGTAGGAAACTAAATGAGGCCAAAATTATTAGCTAAAGGTGAAAATCCAAATAATAAAAAAAAACTGGCTTACACAACTTTTGCACGCAACGGCTCAATTGCCTACCAACCTGTGTACTTATATACTTTCTTATAATCCCCATATTGATAGTGAATATTATATGGTTATGAGAATCAATCACCAGACCAAGACGACAATCGAATCCGAACCTCTCGGGTAAATAAATAAATAAATTTTGGCATTTTTCAAATTCATCAATAAAAATATATTTAATTTTTAAAAATTTGTCAAAAATTAATTTTATAAATAAAATAAAAAAAATTGTTTTTATGACCATGTTCACATTAGCTTCAGTGCGCGGTCTCATTTCGACGTTTAAACATTTTTTTACCTAATTCAGGTCTTGTTTTGTCTATGCTATAGCCTTTAAAATGACACCAATTTTTTTATGAACGGTGATATAAATTTGTTTGTATTTTTGTCTACTCTCGAATCAATGTGGGTCCCCACAAAGAGTTTGTGTGTCGACTTGAGGTGAATGATCGCTAGGGTCTTATACAGATTTCCCTGCTTGAGAGACTTTCACACAGTTTACTTCATTGTATTGTCCGTCTGCAACTTTCCACGCGAAAAGTTCTGGAAAATTTTAGTTTTTTTACGAATTCGTCGAGGTGAGATATTCGACTAAAATGCTCACGATCAGTGATCAGATTCGATCTCCAATATAGTCTATCTCACCGGAAACTCTGTGTTGCTGTAAAACCATCGTTTCTCCTTGAAACAGCCCAAGGCACTATAATAAAGCCATAGCTATGAATGAAAGAACTACAAGGACTACTACCTTATATTAAATTTAAATCATTTTTCCTATACCTTCATATACATTTAAAATTCTTCTCGTTAATTTTATTACAGTGTGAAAAACAAAAAAAAAAAAAAGACACAAAAATGCGATCTCTTTGTATTTGTTACAGATTTCGAAGACTATTTCCTATAAAATACACACACCAAAAATATGTAATTTTGAAGCTTAACGCATTTTTGTTTTCTTTTTAGACATAAGAGGAAAACGAAAACAACAACAACAACAACATTTTCTAACTGCTTTGTCGAATTTAATGTGCTCGTTTATGCTATAAAAGTATAAAAAGATGAAGGCGGACGGGCGGATTGCGGGTTGGAAACAGGTAAGAATGAAGGTTATTATGTATTATTGTTGGTATGTACATTGTGATTATTGCAGCATTTATTTATCCGATGTAAAAATATTGCTGTTGTTGTTGTGTCAGCAACCACAATCACAATATCAACAATAATAACAACAGCAACAACACCAAAAACAACGAATAAGATGAAGAAGACGTACTCGAAGATGGAAGGAGAAGTAGAAAAAGCAACAAGATAATGATGTCACATAATATTTTCCTTCACCTTATATCATAAATCTTTCATTGATGACATTAATGGCGCGTTCAACATTCGTTGTTGCTATTGCTATTGTCATTGCCATTGTTGCTGTTGTTGTTATTGATATTACTGGTGTGTTGTTATTACTTTGCTCATTTTTGCTGTTGTTGTTATTTGCTGGGCTTGCCTGTTGTTGGTGGTGGTGATAAATATTCGCGATTTTGTGTTGCTTTTGTTGTTTTCGGTTTTGTAGTTGTTATTGTTTCGATTTTATATAAACAAGAGCTTAACTGCATGTGTCATCAGGTTCGGCTTTTCGATATGCGCTCAAGTACACGAAGTAAGTATTTGTTGCATAGTTTTTGTTGTAAACTCCTATAACTTGCATTTGGGTTATCTTCATAGTGGTTTATATAGAAAAAAAAGGGAAACAAAAATTTGCTGGAGGATATACATACTGAGAGATGAGTTGCTACTGAGCGAAGAGCGAAGGAAAATATTTTGGAATTCAAGGAATATTTTTCCAAGGTCTTTTTTTTGTTGTTGTACGTTGGAAAATGAATACCGCATCATAAATACCGCAAACTTAAACTAAAACTCGGCCCAAATCTAAATCAAAGACCAAAACTCATACCGTTAGACAGACCTCAAAATAGGCATAAAACAATCATGTCTAAAAATATATAAATCACAAAAAATCATTATCCAGCTCTCTAAAAGTAGGACATATATAAATTGGTCCTGACATTTTAGATTTATTTTAAACAGGTGAAGTTTACAAAGCGAATTAATACAAAAATTCGTCTCTCAGCCTGAAAAATTATGAAACAAAATGCTTAGTCCTAGCGGTAAACCATCGAAACGACTAATAGATGGAGGAACGCTGAGCTTTATAGAGACCTTGAAAACTTAAAACTTGAAGATAACCCGTTCTGGCCGAAGGAACCAGAGAACTCGACGCACATCATCTTCCACTGCTAGACGACCTCGATAGTCTAGTGGGTAGTGCACTAGACTTTCATCTGGGAGGTTCGGGTTCGATTCCCGTCTTCGTCTGGTGGTTAATTTTCATTACTTTCTTATATTCAATATGAAGTGTATGAGAATTATAAGATAGTGTACAAGTACACACATTGGTTGGTAATGGCAAAACCACCAAGCCGATAAAAAATTGCCACACCGCCGTTCGGAATCGGCGTTAAACTGTAGGTCCAACTATGTGGTATCACAATGGGTCGTTCAGGCCTAAGTGTGTCTCTCGACAGCCACTCCAACCTAACCTAACCTATCTTCCACTGCTCACGCTTCAACAGCATCAGGGAGGAACTACTCAGAGAGAGCTTTTGGGGAGCCCCCCATAGTAGCCAAGACTCAAGGTCTCAATTTTTGGTGTGAGTTCTGGTCTTATTTTTGTTTTAACTTTTGTTTTCAATTTTAGTCTGAGTTTTTTGCTGACTGTCGATGTGATTTTTATTCTAAGTTTTGATCTAACTTTCTGTTTGAATATCGGTTCAAGTTCCGGGTGAATATTAGTCTTAATTTTGATCCGACTTTCGGTCTGATTTTTTCTGAATTTGGTCTGATTTTGGGCTTTAATTTTTTCCTGAAGTTTGGTATGAAATTCGGTCAGAATTTTAGATCCGAATTTCGGCCTGAGTTTTGGTGAGATTCTTTGTCTGGTCTGTATTTGAGTTTAGATTTAGCCTGACATTCCATCTGAGTTTTGGTAAGAATTTAATCCTATTTTTGATATTATTTCTAGTTTAAATTTTTGTCTATATTTCGGTTTGAATTTTGTTTGGCTTAAGGTCTGAGTTTTGATGAGAATTTAGTTAAAATTTAGTAAGAATTTTAGTTTTGGGTTGATCACTATTGTTTTTTGTCAAGTTTATAAACTAAACAAAGATCTAGATAAAGATTACTGATGAGGAACCGTAGTTGGTTCCGAAACGATCGTCTGATCTGCTAGTTCTATGCACTTTTTGATATTCTTCTGCATCATTGTTCATTCAAAGCTTAATAATTTTAATAATAAATTTGTGTTTATTTTCTAGATTCACCACTGAGCACGTTGGTGATTTTCCGACGTCCGTTCATGCGGTGAATTTTTAAGATTCAATTATCGTACCCAAAATAGCTAAAAAAAAAATTCATTACCTAACTTGTTTCTTCATGTTTTACGTTAGTTTAGTGTAGCTTTAGTATTCTTTACTTTTTAAAATTGTAAAATTTTGACATGTCATTTGGGTATAAACTAAGCTCTCGATCATCTGTTTGGACCTCCCAAGTACATGACTGACTCATATCATTGAATTACGAAATTGAACTCATAAGTCTGGTCGCTACTAGAGCGAGGGGAAGAGGTTTACTCTTAAATTTAGTCCTATAGTCTATCTCCGTGGCATATGCCAGTGAACTAGTGACTATATTGAATGCCTCATGTCTTTGAAAACAACCTCACCCCTTGACCTTTAGGGATGTCTTTAAAATATATGCTGGTGACTGAATTGAATTGATTGGCTCGAGTCGAAATATGAAGAAATATGTCCTGCAAGTTACAATAGTGCAGGTCCTTAAAATTATATTCAAACTTCGATCATTTAAGCAACTATATTGAGTTGATTGTGTCAAGGCCTCAAAGTACAAAAGTGCTAATCCTGACGAAACATCCTTGTCAATAAAAAGGTTCCTGCAGCTTATGTTGTCCATAAGCTAACAAATAGTTCTTCTACCAAAATTAAAAATTTCTCAGATAATTCCCTCATCCTCAGTCCTCATCTTGATACAGTAGCGCATATAATAATTTTACTCTTTATCAAAGCTTTTCTATTTAAAAATATTATGAGCTATAAAGGTTTAGGTCTTTGTGCTCCTTGTAGTTAGCGTGAAAAATTTCATTTTGATTTTGTTTTATTTTTTTACTTTTTTATTTCAATATTTAAATATCGCTTTGTTGTCATTTTTGTCGTTTGTCAATATGTCGCGTTGGTGATTGTATCTGTGTCTTTTGTGTATGAATCTTTGGTTTCCATTTAATTCGATTTAGTACTTCTGGGGTATTTTCAGCTTAAACAACAAGAACATGAGCGAAAACTCCATACCAATTTCGCTATAGATTTTTAGCGAAAGATATAACGAATAAAAAATAAAATGAAAAGAAATATTAAAGGTAGAGATAAATACGTAGGTACATACCTCCATCTAAACAAGTACATGCAGGGTACTCAGTTGCTTTATTTTTAGGACATATTGTATGTGTGTGTGTGTGAGTGAGTGTGGGCAATTTGTATACACTTCAATCGGATATCGCGCTGCTGTCTTTCTTCTTCAAAGCACAAATGTGAAGACATTTCATTTCAAATGTATCTAAGTATTTTATTATTTGTGTTTTCATTTTTCTTGCCTTTTTTTGGCATATAATTTTAATCTTTTGCGCAAAACATTTTCATGTAATAATGCTCGCGAATTTTTGGTTGTTGTTGTTAATTTTTTTATTAATAGCAACATTTCTTCATTTATTTTATGTTTGTATATGAAGAATTTAAGTCCCGACATCGCAATTTTGTTATATCAAATTTTTCTGCTATTTCTATGCTTTAGTTTTTTCTGTTATAAACATGTATGTTTGAGTGTGCTTATCTATGTTAATATCTTTCCTGTCCTATAATACTCGCAAATTTAAAACGATTTAAAATTTTTTCTATATGTGTTATTATAAAATGTTTGTCAATTACACTGTTCAACACACACAAAAATATTGTAACAAGGTTCTGAAAGTGGATAGAAGATTCTGATAGAAGTCAAGAAATAAAATTCTACGTGTCTCGGCGTTTTAAAAGTTTACGTCTAATTTTCTTTTTACGCGGACCTAAAGTTTGCCCATTTCTAACAGGTTAAGTATAATAAATCATAAGGCAACTTGTTAGTTTTTCATCAAAACTTGTTTGAATGTTTAGCAACTTATAATAGAATTTTCCGTATATTATTTTCGTTTAACGTATTAACCCTTTAGTGCCCACCGTTATGTGTCTTTTTTGCTCTTTTAGAAAAAAGTTATATATTTGACCCATTACGTGGATCGATAGAGGGTTAATATGTTCAAAAAATATGTTGCCCATGAAATTCTACTATAAGTTACGGAACACCAAAAATCTGTAAACTTGATTTTAGTAAAAATAAACCCAAATTCAAAACATGTTTAAAATTTTCACCTTTTATACGCACTGAACTGGTATGTCTTTAAAAGTATTTTCTAAACTAAAAATTTATTTTAGATTGCTAAATAAACTTTAATTAAGTAACTAATTAAATTAAGCACTTATATCTTCAAACGTGTATTAGCTTTTTGTAACGGTATATATGCTTTTTCAACGATTTTTTTTTCACAATTTCGGTCATTACTTCGGTTTAATAGCCCAGTTCAGTTAAGTTTGCTAAAGTCTTCTCCTATTTTTTTATACAGGTAATATTTTTTTTGTTTCCATAAAATGACAAATTATGCAGAAAAATAGGATTGGTTTTGCTACGTATGCGGAAAACACATTCCCTTAGAAAATCATGTTGAAGATGTTTTTAAGTTTTATTTTGAGTTAGAAGTATTTCCTGCTGAATCTTGGACACCGAAACATTGTTGCCATAGTTGTTATAATGGTTTAATTTCATGGTTTATAGGTGACTTATTGTTACAATTTATTCTAGTCAGATTTTTTACCTTTTCTTCTAAAAACCAACGAAACTCGATGAAATTCAAATGCGTTGGCTAGGTCCTAGAGAATATAATTCACTAACTATATTTGTACAAATAAAGCTGTATTGAAGTTAATCAGACGCAGACAAAAAAATTTTGAATATAAAGGGGTACCTTCAGCTTTGCTGGCTATCCCTAATTGTGATGAACTTCCGGTACCATGTTTAACAGAACAAAGACTACCAACATCCAATAATATAGAGTTGTCAGAAATTGGTGAAAAACTATATCTACCTTTTTGGGTGCAAATTTAATATTACTAGAACAGCTGAATGCTCTAGTCCGAAAACTGGAACTATCTAAATCAAAAGCGTAAATTTTGTTAGCAGCTTTAAAGTCTCTTAATTTGTTTGAACCTGGGGCAAGTATTACCAGTTACCGAAGACCCCAGTTGGCATTTATGACATAGTTTACTGCTAATGAGGATAACTCATTTGTTTATTGTAATGATATTGAAAGTTTAATGATCGAAATGAGTATACAATACTCCGCTTGATGAAAGGCGTCTATTTATTAACTTAACCAAAAGAAGTTTAAAAGCCGTCCTTCTTTACTTTGATAACACCAAGGCATTGATTCCGATAGTATATGGAAACGGCATGAAAGAAAACTATGAACCGTTGCGATTAATTTTTGAAAGAATTGAAAGTGATTGCTTTTCTCACAGGTATAAGAAAAAAGGTATTTGTTGTTGAATGTGAAATAAATTCCACAAATTACGCATTTTCTTGCTTATTATTAACACTCCATTGAATAATTTAATTAATTAATGTTTGTTTTGCAATATAAATTATATTTTTAGATTAGAAAATAAATACTTTTAAAGACACACTTGTTCATTGCGTATAAAAGGTGAAAATTTAAAACATTTTTGCAATTTTGGTTTATGTGCCCTTAAACCAAGTTTACAGATTTTTGTTGTTCAGTGGCCTATAGTAAAATTTCATGGGCAACATATTTCTTCAACATATTAACCATCTATCGACCCTCGTATTGGGTCAAAAATGTAATTTTTTTCTAAAAGAGCAAAAAAGACACATAACGGTAGTCATTATAGGGTTAATATGTTTAAGGAAAATATTCTACGAAAAATTCTATTATAAGTTGCTGAACATGCAAACAAGCTTTGATGCAAAACTAACAAGTTGTCCTATGATTTATTATACTTAACCTGTTAGAAATGGGCAAACTTTAGGCCCGCGTAAAAGAAAATTAGACGTAAATTTTTAAAACGCCGAGACACTTATAATTATTTTTTTTTTGAGTTCTATCAGAATCCACTTTCAGAACCTTGTTATTTTTGAAAAAATTGATTTTTGTCGGACAGTGTTATTGAAGATTGCAAAATCTTTTGCTTTTTATCAGCGGATTTTGTCTGTTCACAATAATTTGGTTGTGCCTTTTTTTTTTGGTTTCATTCTTTGTATGATTTTTGTTGTTGTTATCCTTACTACCAGATGTATGCGTTTTTTTTTTTATATTTCCTATTTAAATGTAATGAAATGTCGGCATTGATTTATTTTACTTAAATTAAAAACTCATTCAGTGGAAATCGATTTAATTTTGAGGCAGGAGAGTCTCTCTCTCATTTAAAAATCTTCTTTTTTTTTAATTTATACACATGTGCCTGTCCTTTCAGAGAGGGTGAGGAAATGGTTGGTGTTGGTAAGGTTTATTGGTCTATACACATTGACGACAGCAGCTACAAGAACATATGACTACGAAATTCTGTCGGCTACAAATGTCGCCGTGTAGTCAGCTACTAAACACAATGAAGGCGGCACCACCTGCAGCAAACACAGCTAAAACAACAAAAGCAATCCCTCTGCTCTCTTTGTCGTTTTTCAAACTAAAAATAGTTTTAAAACTGGTAACAGCCACAATTGTGGTCGTGTCGTCACCAAAACAAACGTCTCCATGAGAAAATGTTGTTTTTATAATTTGAGAGATGTAGTCGTGTAGCTGCCGTCGTCAATATGTATGTTGCAAATGGCTTTGGTAGTTATGATATCAGGGGCTATAATTTGTATTTAGTCGGAAAATCCTTTATTTATTGTTACGCACCGTTTTGTTACCTCACCCTTAGTTAACTATTAGTTTAAGTGTAGGCTTTTTTTTGCCTTACGAGAGGATCGTATCCATCTTGACAGGTTTTAGATGCAAGCAAAGAACTGCCTCATTTCCATTGGAAAGATCAGGTTTAGAGAATTCTGTAGTACGTGCGTACCGTAAGCAACCATTGCCACTGTGGTTTAGTGGCAGAGTGCCAGACTCTTGTCTCTGGAGACCCAAGTTCGATTCTCGGTTTGGACATGTTTCTTATCTATCTTTCGTTCTCTCTTCCTTTCTCTCTTTCATAACTTTGCGCTTTGGTACAATAGATCTTATAGGTCGCAGTGCCTGACTATCGAGTCGTCCTTCCTTCAAATAATACTTTTTACTAGGTAGCATGAGTAACATTGATTACCGCTTCTATTCAAGAGCCGTCCATAAATTAGTAATAGAAGGTTAACCCCACCGGATGCAAAGTGCCTAGAAACCGAAATATGCAACAATAAAATAGTATGTTGGTAAAAATTCATAAAAATACCATACGCCTACAACTTATTTATTTTATTTTTTACAAAAATTAAAGTTCCGTTTTTTATTAACAGATTTCTGTAATTGAAAATAAGAAGAAAAAACACTGGTGTAAAAACAGAAAAAAAAAAAAAGAAAGAACATCCGACTTGATTAACTGCAACATCTGATGACATTCCCACAAAAGTAACTCAAGCGTTGATGGCCGGGCACGGTGATGTTCAACGGGCGAGAGTAGTGGGCAGGGCGCAGAACGAGGCGGAAGCGAATGGGAAATGGCAATGAAATTGACCAATGCAAACCGCAAACGAAGAAAAACTCATTCACATGTGAAATGGAAAAATATAATCCAAATAAGCACACACATATACACAAAAAAACAGACAGCTGCATACATATGCACATACAAATACAAAAATCACGTGTATATAAACAAAAAGAGATAGAGAAAGAGACAAACAGACAGACAGACAGAAACAAGCACCAACATATATGTGTGCGTATTTGTTGTTGTGTATTTTATAAAAATTCTTAAAATTCAATAAATATTTATGAGTTTGTAATAAGCTGGGCGTACATAAAGCGAAGAAGATGTTATATTTGTGTGTGTGTGCGTGAGCTTAACGCATAAGGACATGAGGGAAATCTCAAGAAAAATTCATAAATAAAAATATATTTATTTGTATTTCCAATAAAACTGCAAGTAAAAAAAACATACAAATAAAAATAACTTGTAACCTTTGTATGGCATGGGAGGGGTGGAAGGGGCGGCAAGCGCACACTCACACATACCATGCTCGCCTTTTCTACGATTAACTACTGTTGAAAATATATGCGTATATCCTTTATTTATTTTATGATTGCCTGAAATTAAATCAATGCTAATCGCGAATTTTTATTTTTGCATTCTATTTTTATTTTTTTTTTTCAAACACATACATACTTTACTTTTCAGTTTCAGTTCTTTTTAGCGCTATTTCAGTGATTATTTTCATTTTGGCATTTGGCCATTTTAATCCAATTCAACTATAGTTTTTTGTTTTTGGGCTTCAGTTCTTTTTTGTTCTTTTTTTTTTTTTTTTGTTTTTTTGTTTGTTTGCTGTGTGTGGCTCATAAAAACTTATTTGATATTTTTACTTTCAAATGAATTTTGTGGATTGCCGAGCATAGAAAACACAGATTGTGTGCACAATTCAAATCGGATTCAAAGGATTTTGAAGATTTGCGAAACAAAAAGCAAAAAAAAAAAAGAAAAAAAATTAAATTTGTATTACACTTTTGGTTCCAAAAGCGATTATTCGGCTTAATTTTAGCTGCTGCTGTTGCTGCCATATCTCACTAGGAATTTGTTTATTGCTTAAATTAAGTTTGTGGCTGGTAGCATACTTGGGTGAAGTTTTTGATAATAAGTTCGCATTATAATAAAAAAAGATACAGACTCAGGGCTTTGAACTAAAAAAATTAAGAATTCCATAGACAAAAATTTTCAAATTGCAGAAGGAAAAGCTTGATAATTTCTTTAGCACAATCGCTTCAACCAAAACGATTTCATTTCATTTTCAACTTGATAAACTATTAGGGCTATTCTACTTACTTACTTAGATAGATTGAGTTGCTATTTTTAATTAACACTACGGAAACATATACATAAAGAAAACAATTTTAATCTTCCTTTTATGCCTGTAATTAAGGACTGAACTCAAATTAGTCCGGGTTTTAATTTAAATTTAATAGTTAAGGATACACTCTAACATAATTCAATAATAATATTAAAAACAATATAATTCAGCATCGAATTTGAAATAAGTCAGGATTGAAATCAAAATGCAAGCCTGAACTGCTACTACTCTAAGATTTAATTCAAAATGATTCAAAACTGAGCTTAAATTTAAATTATTAAAAAATTTAATTTAATTATTATTTAAAACTTAATTCCAAATGGTTCAGGACTGAACTGCAAATTATCCAGGACTGAACTCAAAATCATTCAAGACTGACCTAAATTAATTAAAGACAAATGTTGTTTTTGTTGTTTAAAAATGAATTGATTAGGGGAAGTGGGGTGTCAAATTCGGGTAAACATTACATTTTAAAATAACAAAAAAATTGGGAACAGAAATCAGGGTTTTCTGGGGACCCTGGTTATGAATCTTGTAACAGATTACAAAAACTTAAAACGATGGATCCAATATGACCAACTATTTTTCACGTTCATCGAATTTGCTTGAAACTCGATACTCGGGGGTTTCCGGGGTCGCTGATTACAAATCTGGCATTAAAATCGCAATCAATGACCCGAATCCGATAAATTTTTAACAATTTTTCTACCATATTGGATCCGCCGTTTTGAATTTTCAAAATCTGATGCCAGATGATGGTAATCAGCGACCTCGAAAATCCCTGAGTAACGATTTTGAAGCTAAATAAGATTCCACGGGCTCCAAATTAATCAGATTAATTTTGAAAATATTTTTCCCCCTATTGGATCCGCTTTTTTGGTATATTTTTTTCTATCAGAAACGCAGAAACAAAAAAAAATGCGTTTTGCGGAGGTTGAGAATCAAAGAAACTCGTATATCTCTAGCCAACAGAGGAAGCGGAGAATACTCTAAAGAAGTTCGCATAGAGAGAAAAAAGGCCCTAACACAGCTTCTAAAGAAGTTAACTGAACTGAACTGAGCATATAGAAAAATGTCTAGTAAACAAAATCTTTTTTAGTTTATGTCTTTATCTAAATTTTGAAGTTCAGTTTTTTGGAAATGCCTTCTACCGCCTCCATCTTGAATTAAAAATGGTCAAGAAACATTTTGTTTGCTCCTCAATAAGATACTTCTAACATCTGTAAGCAATTTTATAATAAAATATCAGTTTTTCTAATTTTAAACTGGAATGTCTCCTTCACCCATATTGTCCCGGTACTAGATGCCATGATCCAATTTGGAAAATTTTCAAAAAAAAAAAAAAAAAAAAAAAATTGTTTCTGAATTTTAGAGGGTATAGTAGTTTTTGGCTTACCCCAAGAAAATAAGGTGATCAGGTGTAAGAAAATTACAAATATTTTTTCGCCACATAATGAGTAATAAGTATCCCCTGGGATCAAATGTATTTAACATAGTATTTTAAAAGTTATTATAAATTAAAAACAGCAAATATGCATTTTTGCTGAATTTTGCCTATTTCTCCATAATTTTTTTTTCAAAAGTTTGGTCAGCTGTAGCCTCAGAAAAATATATTAGGACCTGTGAAGTTAAAATTTCCACATCAAGTTGTTATTTTATCTAGACAAATTTCTTATTACAATGCAAAATAATTAATTTTACTATTTTTTGTAAATTTTCAATACCACCTTCCAAAAAAGTATGTATGTTCACCTGGCTATTTTTTAATTATCTAAATGCAATTTTAAAGTCAGTATATATAGAAATATTAAACAGTTGTTAGGTTAGGTTAGGTTGGAGTGGCAGGCTTCAACTTGAAAGCACACTTAAAAAACACACGAAAAACTGTTCGACATGGCAAATATTATTTGAGAGGCTGAGAGGAAAAGTGGTATAACTTCTACGTTGAGAAAAAAATGGAATAATTTTACTTAAGAGCAAAAGCAAAACGAAATATGTTCAGAGCAAAAGTAAAACGAAATATGTTCAGAGCGAAAACGGGATAAAAAACTATGCTGTTCTTACTCTGAAAGAATTGTTATACCATTTTTGTTCTTACTTTTATGGCGTTTCATTTTCTAAACCGTATTACTTATGCCATTTTTGCAGTGACACTAAATTATTTCACTTTTGCTCTTATATACATTTTAGCCGGATTTTCCTCTCAGCCTGTCATTTATCATTCGAAAGTGATATAAAACCGAATCGTCCTCATTTGAGAGGCTGAGAGGAAAAGTGGTATAACTTCTACGTTGAGAAAAAAATGGAATAATTTTACTTAAGAGCAAAAACAAAACGAAGTATATTCAGAGCAAAAGTGAAACGAAATATGTTCAGAGCGAAAACGGAATAAAAATCGATGCTGTTCTTGCTCTGAAAGAAATGTTATACCATTTTTGCTATTTTAAGGCGTTCCATACCGTACCTACCTTCCCGATTTACTCCCATTTCCCCTACTTAAATCACAAAAGTTCAAATTTGACTTTGATTTGAATATGAAATGTATTGAAATTGCATACGAAAGTTGTAAAAGTATATTTTACTTTTTTAC
The DNA here is from genome assembly GCA_963691655.1 of Toxonevra muliebris. NCBI lineage: Eukaryota > Metazoa > Arthropoda > Insecta > Diptera > Pallopteridae > Toxonevra > Toxonevra muliebris. Next base: position 122,577,867 of record OY829326.1, read on the forward strand.
TAGTTATTTATCGTAGTAAGAAAAGAACAGATTATGTGTTCTGCCTTCTTAGTATGTAACTTGTTTCGAAAACTGAAAAGCTGAGGTTACAAGCCGGACTCTTGTATATTTGTAACATAATCTCAGATTTTGTTGATGATGATTTGTAATTCATAAGATTTTTGTTGACTCGTAGATCACGCCAGGTTCAACAATTCGAAATTATAATCCCATATGTGCCATAGAGTTCTAAGGGGCCTTCTTAATTTGGAAACAGTTTGTAATATTTTTTTCTTCCTTCAGCGCTTCTGCGTCACCACATTCTTGGCTAAACGGATTTTCAATTTAATTCACTTTCCGCATACATTTTTGTTTATCCACCATTTTTTATGCAATAACTAAAATATTTATTGCTGATAAACAGTAGAGTTTTAATATTTAATCTGTAACTACTTCATAAACAAAGATATTGTTGACACGTTTGTGCTATTGTTGTTGCTGTTGTTGTCGTTATTTATGTATTAAGTAATCATAAGATGTACTTAAGCGGTGAGGTGAGACTTGATACACTTGAGTGTGTAGAACGTTTACATTTTGTAATTTTGTCCAATCTCATATTCGAATTCAGTTGATGATAATTGACTTGTTATATTTGTTGCTGCAGGTGATGTTGCTGCTAAAAATGTTGTTGTTGTTATTATATGTATATATTGCTGTTGTTATTGTAGTTTATCCTCGTGTATCTTATTAGTGGTTTACAATTAGTATTGCATACATTTAAGCGCAATTGTACACAAATTCAAGTACACACAAATACATATATAGGTACATATTTGAAAATAAATGCATATGTGTAAGTTTATCTACAGCATCTAATTACAATATGGATATTATAGTGATTGCTGTTGTTGTTTTTGTTGTTGTTGTTGTAATTGTAGCTTTTAATACCTAAATGCATACATATAATACGAACATACTGCAACAATTTCTATCGAGTGTCTCTCTCATATTGTCGCTCTAATGAGAATTTGTAATTGGATCCACGATTTTCAACGTATAATTCCATTACTTGCCGCTACTTTACTGTCACTGTAAGTGGGTCTGTGTTTGTGCGTCTGTATTTGTGTGTGTGTGTGTTTGTGATTTCGTGCATTTGTCTGTCTATAAGTCTTTGGTTGGATGCATGTATTTATTCGTTGGTGCGGTATGTGGTTTTCACATTCAATGATGTTAGATAAGGTCAATCGTATGCAATGTATTCGTAAAATGATTCTATTAATCTGTTAAGAAAAATATGGTGAGCAAATACTCATAGTAAGTAATAACAAATTTATTTGAATGAACACAAACTGGGATTCTTATGGACCAATTTCATAAAATTTTAAGTACACAAGCACAAATCGCAGATGTTGCAAAATCATATGAGATTTAGAGCCTTGTCGTTAGTCGAATGATAAATCAGGTAGATATATAAATACTTTCAATTAACTAAATCAATTAAGTTTTGATTGCAAGTCGACGATTGCACATACAAAAAAAATGATGGAATTGCCATATCAACCCAATAATTTTTTTCTAGCTAATGAAATTTCATGGCATTTATGAAGTGAAGAAAGTAGATTGGGCACGCACTTGGAAATGCTGACAACAATATGACCAAAAATCAGTACTCTGGAACTCCTTTTAACAGCATGTGGACTAAGGGGAAAAACCTGATATTCCAAAGCTGAAATGGAACTGCTGAGTTTTACCTGGAACAAGCTGAGAAACCGTGTTCCTTAGAGAGTGGTAAAGTAAGATGTCTTATGCTTCAATAGATGTTCCAAAAGTAAGTCCAGAGTATCACGACGATTAGCACTGAAAAAGCTGGTGGGACAGGGGGTAATTTTAACGTTCGGAGGCATACGTATTTGTCGAAGAAGTAAATTCATTATTCCACGCCATTTACCGCTTATAATCAATTATAGAAGTTTATGCCATTAACCTTCGAAAAAAAGGTACCTACAGAGACTGAATAGGGGTGAAAAGAAAAGATTTTTAACTTCTAATAATGAGCAACTTTACCTCAGGCGTCAAAATTCAAAAGGCAGATTCAGTCAAATATAATGCTTTGGTACGTGCATTACATCTGCTCTTCTCCAATTTTAAATTCAATAAATTTAATCTATCGGGATACTGCTAATTAGAGTGAGAAGTCTGTATCACATTAGGTTAAGGTTAAAGTGATATTGTAATGTGTTATGAAACCAGCTGAAAATACTTTAAAATCATATCTGAAAATCAATTTCGAGTTCTTGAAATCAAAATGAAATATTCTGAAATTACTTTCAAATATTTTGAAAACAGCTAATACCATGTTTCCACTAAACCGAAATTGCGTAGTTTCGGCAAATGATTTCGAAAAATATTGCAATCGTTTACATTGTGAAGCAGGTTCCGATTATGACTTCTTTTGACAGTTCATTGTTTATTTCTTGTTGTAAAATGCCGGCGGCTAATATAATAATTGCTAAATATTCCGGTCTTAACCATTTAAATCCGAAGAGAATATAAAAGAACTATTTACCAACTAAATAAAAGTGTTAAGTAGAAAGCGTCAATTGTTATGTTTTTCGTTTTACTTCAACCGTAGCCACTATGCAGCCTTGCTGCCGCAGCTCCTCCGCTATTTGTTCATATGTATGGCCTTCTTTTTTTACACCTTTTTTGTCCGTACCTCGACTATGAACTTCGCTTCCTCCACAACTTTACTTTTTTATATATTTCGTTTATCCATATTAACCCTCCAGTTCCCAAGCCCGCCTCTAAACGGCCTTCACCAAAAGGGATAGAATTGCCACCATAACAGGGAATTTCCCAAGCTTTCAAAAAAATGCATCAGTTATGAGCATATTACAGAAGTTAGCGACAGCCAAACTCAAAAATTTGTGAAAAATAGGAAAATTAATTATTTTGATTGTATTTGAGATAAAAGTGAAAAAAATAACAAAAATTGATAAAATACTTCCCGTCATACTAACCAGATAAAAAAACTAGCTATGGATAGCTGAGAATTTGAATTTTTTATATAAAATATTTAATTACTTAAAACAAATTGTTAAAAAGCTCATTTAACAACAAATAATTTTAGGCGCTCAAACTTTCCCACTTCATAAAACTAATCCCTTTAGTTTTGTTTTGGGTTTTTAAATCAGTTTATGATTTTTATGCCAATATTAATCTATTCCAATTTTTTTTTTATCAATCAAAAATTTGGGAAATAGAGGGTTAATCAAGTTGTACGCAAAGCAAAATACAAATGTCTGTAAAGAAAAGTCAGAGCAAATTCATTTCAATATTCATTACAATGAACACGTTCAGGGTTGCATTAGATTTTTGCTCGGTTTCGAATGCGGTTTCGTTGAAACCGCTTCATTTCCGTGGTTTCGTTTGGCATATTTTTATATGCCGAAATACTAAAGCATTTCAACGCAGTTTCACCCGAAACCCCAGAAATGATCGGAACCACCCAATTTCGGCTCAGTGGGAACATGGTATAAAGAATATTTTGAAATTAGTGTCATTAGTCTGTTTAAAATATTCTAAAGTTCACTTGGTTTGATATGAAAGACAATTCAAAAAATATTCTGATATTCATTTTAAATATTTTGAAATTAAATTAAAATATTTTGAAATCAATGAAAAGCATTCGGAATATTCCAAACTTTATTTATAATTTTTTGAAATAATTAAATCTAAAGCTATGGGCGTGGGAAAATTTCCCTCCCCAAAAGATTTTCAAACACTTAAAAATTTAATAACTTAAACAGGCAAAAAGGTGAACATAATTAGTTATTGTTGCTTTTAGTTATTACGATTTACTTTTAATTATAAGAATAAGGAATAATCTTGATCATTAAACCACTTTCCTTCTCTATGGGAATGTGCTGAAATAATAATGATTCTTAAACCAAATAAACCTGAAAACTCAGTGCCCTCATAGAGAACTATAAGTTTGCTGGCAATATTCTTAAAATATTCGAAGTAGTAGATTTGCTAATAATACAAGATAATAATATAATTCCGAATTACCAATCGTCATAAGCACGGTACTCCTGAGCAATATCAATGCATAGTGAATATTGCCACTGACTTTCTGGAACGAAAGAAATATTGCTCTGACATATTTTTGGATATTCAACAAGCGTTCGACAGAGTTTGACATCAAGGGCTGTTATACAAATTAAAAAATTTACTCCCAGCTCCATTTTATTTGATCTTAAAGTTCTATCTACATGAAAGATCATTCTCTGTCAAAGTAAATGATGAAACATCAGCCATATGTCAAATAAAAGTTGGAGTACCACAGGGCAGGACATTCAACAATGGTTACTTCGTTGGAAAATATCATGTTTTCATTAAGAAGAGGGGAATGTCCTCCGTTAAATTTGAAAAACGTAACAGTGTTAAATATTCAGGACTACACCTTGATAAAAGATTAAATTGGAAAGAGTATATTAAAGCGAAATTAGAGCTGAATCTTGAGCCCATTATAAACCAATCTAAAACTGAATAAATGCTTCCTATTGCTAATATTTTCCACTATCCTTTACATTGGAAATAGATCATAGAAATTGTGAAATGATTTACTGCAAGAGCAGGTTTTCCCCAAAATGCGTAACGTTACCTTCGTAATTATTAGAGATCGAAATAAAGTTTATGAATAAGCAAAAAAAAAGAAAATGCTTACGTACATAACGCTACAGCCCGCGATTTGGTTCATATGGAGAATTTTTATTCCCCACCCCCCAAAAATGTTTCCTGTATCCGCCACTGACAACGGAATTTACCAAAAATTAAGTCACCAGACTTTTTGAAGTCAATGACTGCTCATTGATTATAGCAATCAATTTGAGACTTCAATGCGAATAAGTCACAATCACTCACATGACTTCAAATTGGTATGAAGTCACAGTCATGACTTCAAATTGGTATGAAATCACAGTCATGACTTCAAATTGGTTTGAAATCACAGTCATGACTTCAGATAGGTTTGAAGTCTTGCAGTCATTTGAGACTTCACGTTCACTGAGTGAAGTCTTATTGAATGATAAAAAGTATACAGTATTTATAAGTAGTATAAATTTTTAATTAAACAAAAAAGCTCTTCATGATTTTAAGGGCAATAAGACAGTTGTGAAGAAACATATAATACATATTAGCTTAGACATACATACATATAAGTACCTAATAATAATACATATCAGCTTAGACATACATATAAGTAACTACATACACAAATAGAACATCGAATAACCAAGTTTTCATATTAGATACAACTATAATTACAATTTTTTTATATAGCGTATTGGGTTTGGGCGGATATTTGCAACAAGAAAAATAATTTGTAACAAGTGTGAACATGAAAATGTGTAAAATTCTGAAAAAAATAACTTAAATGACTTCCAAGTTATTTCAATGAAATCAATTTATTTCGGTGAAGTCAATTGACTTTATTGAAATGTATTGAAGTCAATTGACTTCAAATGACTGCAATGGACTTCAAGTGACTTAAATTCACTTTAAATGACTTCAAAATGAATGACTTCAAGTCAATTAATACTTTGTTGAGATTAGGACTGCAAATAAGAGACTGACCATTCATGACTTCAAAAAAGAAGGATAAGTCATTGACTTCAATATGACTTGTGACTTCAAAGTCGTAATTCCGCATTCACAAAAAGACTGGATTATTGCAATCATTTTTTTTTAGAAGTCAGTTGACTTCAAACTTAAAAAGACTGCAATCTTTTACAGCTCAACTCAATACTTATTAACCCATCCTCGGTGATTGATTTAACTTAAATCAAGTAATAATTTAATTAATATGAATACTACTCAATCCATTTGAGTGTATCTCAAATGCTATACAAGCGTTTTCAAACAAAAGGTCAATAAATCGTGGAAATAATTGAATTATTCATAAAATTTACTTGCTTACTGTACACAGTGAACACAAAATCGAAAGTGATCAGAATGTTTATAACTTTAATCGATTTTCGTTGAATCGAATCAAAAGTGCCAGAAACTCGTGTACACATGTGTGTGTAAATAGTTTGGAGAACAACAAACGTGATTAAAAGATTAGCACGTGACAATAATATCTTCATTATTTTTCAATAATATTCGCACACACGTTGATTGGAAAACATTATTAATTTGTGGAAGCAAATACGCCAACAACAACGTGACCAATTATACCCGCGTTAATTTCCTCAATTCAATGTTGGATCTACTCATGTTTTTTTTTTATATTTGTGTGTGTGGTCGATTTACTAGCGTAATTATGTAAATGCATACATATGTATTAATGTATAAATATATGTATTCATGTATGTGTTTGTGTGTGTGTGTGTATTATTTCGAAGTGGATGATGATTATGAGGAATGTTGATTATAATGATGTGTTGATGATAAATAATCAAACAAACTAATACATACATACATACATGTGCATAAGTGTATGTAATTATGTCCGTACTAAAAGACACTGTAAGAAGTAACCACATGTTATAATGAAATTCTCATTACTACAAATATAAACGCACACACACATACATACATATGTACCTACATGGGTGCGTTATGCAACTAGAGTAGTCGCGGTCATATTACTTTAGTAAATGGTGGCTATGCGCAAAGGTGGGAGTAAATTTATGTAAGTATGTAATTGACGTTATATCGTTGGGTGGGCGTTAACGTGTTAAAATTCACGTGTGTTGTTCGATGATGGTTTACGTAATTTCTAATTATGTCAGCTAATTTCATTATGAGATAATGTTATGCATATTGCATATTTATATAACAAACTTTAACACATACATTCATACTCACATATACATATATACTTATAAATACACTAACGCATAGGTGTGAAAAACAGGGTATATATATAAAATTCATAACCATTAATAAATCGAAATTTAGAAAATAATTTTGCGAAATTTATAATTGATTTCTAAGTTCTTCGAATGAAGAAAACTGTAAACTGAATGAATATTCTGGATTATTTTAAAATGATTCGAAACTATTTTCAGAATGCCGCTTCGGTAGTCTAGTGGCACCGTGCTAGACTATCATCTCAGGGGTCCCGGATTCGATTTCTGTTATTTACAATTTTTCAAGTACAAAAATTAGCCCATATAGCACAAAAAATATCTCATATATCACACTACTGTAAGTCCATTCAAATGTCAGCTTTGACACAAACCGGATGCAGTAAGGTGCAAAACGCAATATCAAAAAAATAGCAGTCCCATCAACTCAAAATCATTTGCGGTAGGCCAATCACCTGCTCAGATGATAACAAAATGATTACTGAAACTAATACTAGGCACTTATCAGAAGCTTTAAGCTCCCAAGAAAAGTAAAAGAAAAATTTTCAGAATATTTCAAATTTTTTGATTCAGAGTTTTGAGCTCTTTATATGAACATTACAATAAAAAAGAAATTGTGAATTGATTATAAAATATTCCAGATTCAGAGCTTCTGAATATCTTAAATAGATTTTAGAATATTCCAAATTGATTTCAGACTACATCAAATTATTTCCAAAGTTATAATTTTCTGAACTTAAGTTTAAGCATTTGGAATTTAATTCAAAGTATTCTCTGCTGATTTTATAATTCCCTGGATTTATTTCGGAATAGTTCAAAACAATTTTAAAACCTTATCAATGAATCCTTAAACACTCCAACTTAATTTTAAAAATTTTCAAATGAAGTTCAAAACTTTTCCAAATTAAGCAAATTGCCTAAAAATTGCAATGTATTCCAGTTTAATTTCGGAATATTGCAAATTAACTTCTAAAAATTTGAAGTTGGTTTTAAAATTTTCCAAATTTATATCGGGACGTTCATATGAAATTCAGAATAATTCGTATTAATTACCATTTGATTTCTGTGAATTTCAGAATATTGGATTAAATTTTTTTTTAGATCAGATTACACATTAACTTCAAACATTTCAAACTGGTTTTCAGAATTGATTTCAAAATAATTTTAGTTGATTCCAAAATACTTCGTATTGATTTCGGAGCATTCTAAAATTATTTCAGAATATTCCAAATTAACTTCAAAATATTTTCAATTCATTTTTAAAAAATTTCAAATTGATTTGAGAATATTTTAATTTAATTTCAAAATTAATATTTATTTCCAAATATTTGATCGAAATATTTCAATTGATTTCAAGCATTCCAAATTAATTTTCAAGTTTGATTTCAAAATATTCTCAGTTGATTTTATAATAATTCTAAACGATTTTTGAATATTGCAAATAAATTCCGGAGTATTCCAAGTTAACTTGAAAATATTATATATTGATTTCTAAACTTTCCAAATATTTTTTTTTTAAATATTCAAAATAAGAAAACTGTAAAATAATTTTAAAATATTTTTGAAATTAATTTTGGAGTATATACAGGGTGACAATTGTAAAGTGACGCAAGTTTAATACTCTGCAGCAAGCTATGCCATTTACCGTTACTTTAATTTAAAAAGCAAATTCATTCATCATTGGCTTTGCTTTTAATTTCATTTGAATTTTTGTTATTACATTTTGAAATTTCCATAAAAATGGACAAGGAAAATATTCATCGTGAAATTATGAAATTTCATTTGGCAAATTATAGTAGCCGTCAAATTGCAAAGGCTTTAAATTTGTCAAGTCGTACGGTAGACCGAGCTATTATTCGATATAATGAATCATGGGGTTTTGGAGATAGAGACCGGGGAAAATTTTCAATAGTTGCCACTACTGGTTTAACAGAAAAAATTCGTAAACGAATCAAGCGAAATCCAAGGCGCTCAATGAGAAAAATCGCTAAGGAAGTGGGAGTAAACCGTGAAACAGTGCGAATCATTGCAAAATCAAAGCTTAATCTTAAGCCGTACAAGCTCCGAAAAGCTCAAGATCTGACACAAAAAAAGAAAGATTTGCGACTGCAAAGATGCAAGGCGTTGCTACGCTCCTCCGTGTTAAAAAATGTTGAAAATATCTTGTTTACAGATGAAAAAATTTTCACGGTTGAACAACATTTCAATGCGCAAAATGACCGAATGTGGCTAACATCATCATCGCAACAAAATATGACTGTTGGCCGAGTTTAAAAGCCAGCTTCCGTTATGGTATGGGCTGGAGTTTCCGCTAATGCCAGAACCCCTCTAATATTCGTTGAAGAGGGTGTTAAAATTGACCAGGTTGTTTATCGGAGCATTTTAAACGAACATGTTCTTCCCTGGGCCTAAGATGCATTTGGAAATGAAAACTGGACTTTCCAGCAAGATTCTGCACCTTCCCACATGGCAAAATTAACGCAAACATGGATAAAAGACAATTTTTCTGGATTCATAACATTTCAAGAATGGCCACCATACTCCCCAGACTTGAATCCAATGGACTACTCTATTTGGAGTATTTTAGAGAGTAAGGCTTGTGCATCTCAACACCACAGTCTGGAGTCGCTTACAAATTCATTAGAAAAAGCCTGGACTGAAATTGATCAGGAAGTCCTGCGGCGAACAGTCCTACGATTTCCGGATCGATTGAAGGCATGTGTGCAGGCTAAAGGAGGTTATATTGAATGAGGTGGGGTTCAAATGAATGCTTATATATTCAGCAATGTTAACACTTAATTGTACTTAATGGAAGTACGTCCTTTTGAAAATAACTGCTGAAATGTGTGCGTCACTTTACGATTGTCACCCTGTATTTATATATATCTAAAATTGACTTCAAAATAGTTTACCGAATATACCAAATGAATCCCAAACTATTTCAAAACGATTTCAGAAAAAAAATTTGTGTTACTCCAAAATGTTCAAAATTCATTTCAGAATATTACAAATTGATTTCAGGAAGTCCTAAATTATTTTTCAATTCCATCAAATTGATTTGGGATATTTCAAATTGATTGTAAAATATTCTAGTTTATTTTAGAATATTTGGAATATTTCAAATGAAACTCAGAATATTTTAAATTGATTATAGAATACCACAAATTGATTTCAATATGTTATAAATTGATTTCAGAGTATTTAATTTCAAAACACTCTAAATAAACTTTAGAATTTTTGCTATGAACTTCAGGATATATCCAAATATTTTTAGAATTTTTTAAAATATTTCAAATTGATTTCAGAATATTTCAAATTAATTTTATGACAGTTTCGATTTTAGACAGATTTTAGAAACTTGTGCTAAAATATTCCAAAGTTGATATAAGATTATTTGGAAGTAGAAGAAATTAATTTCAAGAACTCTAAATTGATTTTCAGAGTTGATATTAATATAGTATATTAGAGTGGCTCTTAAAACTGGAGTTGAGAACTTAATTAAACTCACCCCCTAGAAAGATGACAATGGTCAAAAAAATGATTGCCCGAAATTTCACAAAAATCGGATAAGTTTTGAACTGTCGCAAAGGGATTGAAGTTCATAAAATGCGTTTTCAGTACAAAATATTAATTTTTTTTATTAAACTATTACACTGCACGGCAGTCGGATGGGGAATTGATGAAACAAAGTTTTTCTGGAAGCTTGGGTTGTATATAGAAAAGAAATTTCTCAATTTTCCCCGGTTGGCGATTTTAAGCGATTTTTTTTTCATTTTGAAGTTGCTGCTTTAGTCTATGGTTGCGTCGGAGTAGTTAGTATCATTTAAATGCAAATATTTTTACCATCAAAAAGCCTTTCTTGGGGTTTTCGGGTACGAAGAATCTGAATCTGGAATCTGGGTGCGATTTGGTGCAAAAACCATGAAAAATTCCATATGTATACGGTTTTTTCGGCTAAGAAGTTCACAAAATCAGATTTAATGTACGTAATATTAATTTTTCTTATTCTTTTTATTAAGCCAAATACCGGTATACCTACTCTTAACTGGTTTCCCAGTTGGTTTCTCAACACAGTACAACACCACTTTTTCCACCATGATTAATGATAATTTTTTTTTTAAAGAGGCTCAGTTTTTCCTTCTTCCTATATAGACTGCTTCATCATAAGATGTTTTGACGAGAAGTTTAATGTCATGGTGGTGAGCTGATTGAAATTGTTAGGTAAGTTTATTAATTTTGGACAAAGTTGTTAGTTTTGCTCTTCAAAATATTTTATAAATAAATATTTTTTTTTTTTGTGTTTTTACCACCATCCTCTGTGCCTGTCTTTTCTATGGGTGTCTTCACAGGTTTTTAGTTGAGTGTATCAGGATGAAATTTTGATGTTCGGGCACCTCTTTTACTTTTCTATGAGAAACATTTTTGGAAACGAAATTATTTTATTATTATTTTGTATCTTTGTTTGTTGTGCCAAAAAACTTTCGAAAAGAAGGGCACAGAGAGGGCGTTGAGTGTTTGTGCCAAACTCAAAAATGTTTCACTTTCTGTGCCGAGCAACTTTTCACCAGACATCAAAGTTGTAGAACTTCAAAACAATGTACATTCTAAGCGGTTTTGATCAGTTGAAAACCGTAAACTTGAAGTCTTTATCTTTATATGCTAATCTGTTAAATCGACACTTTATTCAAGTGGGGCCCAGGAACTCAAGAATTGTTTGGATATCCTAAATGAATGAATGCTGTTCCCAACGATTTTGAGTGTTGGTTGCCGAAAGACGAATAGGGGTTTGTTCTTCGTTAAAGCTGAGTTGCATAGCCGGTACAGACGAAGTTTCAGTTCATTAGAGAGATACCTAATGTCTTGCAAAAAACTATGCAATGATTAAGTTTCGTTGATTTCGAATTCCGAAGTTTTAAGTGAAAATTCAGGTTAGTAATGTTTTTCTAATAACCTGTGAATTACGTACGAAATGTTTGCAGTAAGAAGTGCAAACGACTGCCTTCGTTTGGCTACAATGAGTTGATAAGCTTTGAGACTAACTGTCTTACTATTTGAATAAATTTATGGATAGTTCTGTCGTAAACCTATGGGGCACATAATTGTAAATATTTCTGCTTTAACAAAGAACTTTAAGCTAACTATGTCCTTACAAAATTTAAACTCTCGCCAGTCGTTGTGTAGCTGTGATCTTGGTGGTTTTGGGTTACCCAATTTATTTGTAGACGAATTACTTTGTAGATTATGAGTATGTATGTCGATAATATTTGGCCAAGTTCTGTGGAGCTACCTATCCTCTTTTATCTCAAGTTCCAACTAGGCACGTGTTTATATCAACAATACAATTTATTTATCTAAGTCTTCCAATTGAATTTTTGATAATAAATATTTCCTTAGTTTTTTTAGTTCACAAGAAACACCCTGTTGTTTCGTATTCATAATACAATTTAATTATTTGCTTTTTCGCACAAATTTACAACAATATTGTTGCATAATATTTGGTATTCATCGCCTGAAAATTGATTTGGCGTACAGGTATACGAATACATACACACATACGCCAAATCAATTCTCAGGCAACGTATTGGCGATTTTTTTTTTTTTTTGTGTTTTTTGTTGTTATTGTCAATTAGTTATGTTGTCCTTTTTACGACAAACACATACATGCATACATACATATATGCATATTTACCATCAATACTAACACAAAATACATTTACCTATATAAGTGTATCTGACATTATTATGTAAATTTTGTTTTATTTGCTGGTTTTTTGTGTATTTTGTTATTAAAATTAAAATCATGCAAATTTTCGTATAATTTGCTTGGAAAGCAAAAAACAATAGCAACAACAAAAACCATTAACTAAATCGTTAACTTTAACAAATAATCGATTGTGACATTTTGATGACAAAAATTTTAACGAGAAATAAATGCGCTTTAAATCGAATTTGATATTTATGTAAAATATTATTGAATACAAAATTTTATGTGTGAACAAAAAACTATTATAAAAAGTAACTACTTATTGTTTTGAAGGTTTTTTTTTTTTATCTATTTATATGTTCAATATCTAAAATAGATTTATGTATAGAAAATATAAATTTCACGTGAAATTTGTGTGCAAAATAAACTTCGAATAGTTAGGTTTTTTACTCAAAATTCAATTTCTATATACAAAACTTAACAAACGAACTGTAGAATATAATATAAATTTATATTTAAGTTAACTAATGATTTCATTAAAAGAAAAATCTTTTTATTGAAACTTCTGCTGAGCTTATTACAAAACTGTCTATTGTCTTTCTTGCAAATATGAAATGAATGAATCTTTTGTCCAACACAAAAATTATAGTTCCGCGGCGATTTTCGAAACGCTCATCTCATTTTAAAATTTGTTATTAGACATTCTGACAAATAAACCCCGTTATTGCCTGGGAGCTTTAAAAATGTTTTAAAATTTAAAATCAATCTCAAATTAGAGATCTACCAGAATTTCATTGGAAAAAAATCTAAGCGTCCATCAATTAACCCTTGCATGAACTTTGTACTATATATTGTTTCACTTAATTTCCACTTTTTTTTTTTAAAGTTATATTTTGAATTCATAAATCTTTATTTTTTCAAAAAACACCATTAGTTCTCAAAATCTGCTAACTTAATTTTTAAAGCAAATTTTTTGACGGTGATTAGAAAATTAGAAAATTAGACGAACACGCTATCAGTTATTTTGAAAGCTGAATGAAATTTATTAAAAATAAGTTTTCCTCCCAAAAATTTCCACATTTTATTGAACTTTTAAAATAACTAATTTTTAAATTGTACCTAAACTTTGTAAAAATTTTTGTAAAGCACTAGATACATATATCTACTAATAGATCCAGAAATTTCAGGGTGCCGTGGGATTTTCGGTGCCTCCAAATGGCAGGGTCTTGAAGGAAGATGATAATAGTTGTTCCAGCTTTGCCGCAAGTGGAACATTTTTTCGTTGTTTAATTGAAAGGAGTTTCAAGTGCTGTTCTATTTTATGTCTAAGTAGATTCCTGAGGTACTTATTTTTTAGTTTACAGTGCTTTGAAAAGAAGTCCGTGGCAATTCTTAGGGTTTTTTCTTTTACATTAAGCTGGTTGCTTAGAATTACAGTTCGCAAGTCATACTCAAAATGCTTGAATACATAATTTGAGCGCAATAGGCTAATTATTTTCATCTTCTTTAATGGATCTTTAAAATAGAGAGTTGAAATTAATGTGATTTCCATGCCAATTTGTTATAGTTTATTCTACTAAGCCCATGAGTTCAGACTGACCCTTTCGAAGCCGTAAAAAACCAGATAAGATAGCGGAAAACTAAATTCATTTAAATTTTTTATCAGAACAGAATTTTTTCATCTCTGAAAGACCCAGTTTTCATAGGTCACAGGTGATCCTGGGATTTTTTACAACCTTTTTCAGTACCTACCTATATATTTTTTAGATGTTTTTTTTTTTACAGAAAAACAAAGTTAATTCTTCACTTAGCCTTTTCTTGATCGTAAATAAACTAGTAGCACCCATGTTTGGACCTACAGTTTACCATAGGCTCAGAATGGGGATCTAGAAATTGATTGTCCCATTGCCTTGTATTCTTGTATTCTCATTCACTTCATATCGATAGTGAATATAAGAAGGTTATGAGAATAAACCATCAGACCAAGACGGTAATCGAAACCGTAACCTCCCGAGTGAAAGTTTTCCCACTGGACTATGGAGGTGTCATCAAGAATTAGACCGACCGTTTAATGCCCAGCCTCTTCGCAAAATTTCCTGTTCGAAGGTCACCGTCCCTCTTGGATCCATTCATGAATGCTGTAGTGCTAACGCCAATTATTATAATGCCGTCGGCCCATTTCTTTTGGAAAGGCAAGTGTACCGAGTTTTTATGAAAGTCATGGTTGAAATAATGTTGGCAATATGTCATCCATACGACATGAGCCTACTTAAAACACATCCCTACTGTATTAAGTTTTAGTTCCGATATCTGGAAATTTTCTTCTAATTTTTGACATTAATTCATAATGTAAGGAAAAAAAGCCAAAATAAAATTTATAATCTTTGAGTTTATCTCAAAAAAGTCAAGTGATTAAATGGTTACTTGCCTATTTGCAAAGATCACAATACCCTTACTTTTATACTTACGTGTAAGATTTAATTGTGTACAGAGCTAACTTATGTACTCAAGGATACCAGATATTTTTCCTAATGAACTCTGGGTATATGCCAAATGAGAACCACTTAAGCCCAATAGTCTAATCCTCAGTAACGAAGAGGAACACTAGCTTAATTCTGTTAGGCATATCTATAGCTTAAGGTTCACTCACAGCTTCTGCAAACTTGGTGGGAAAAATCTTTTTTGTTAGGAAATTTTTGCATAAGATTGTACATATCGTCTGAGAGGAGGCAAGAGATTGCCAGATGAAACATCTTGCACTTTCTTTAATACCGATTTTTCATTAGGTTTAGTACTACATCCATCACGAGGTGGACAAAAGGCCCATTGGCCATTAAAAACACTTGTTCTACATACATAAATAATGACGTATTTGTGAGAGGGAAAGGGGTGGGAGGGGTTTGGGGGCTCTGACGAAAATGTGGTAACTTTAATTTGATTTTTTACGTTTGATTTCTAGTAAAAACTAAATAATATTTATAATCTATCGAACGATTTTTAAATATTTGTATCTTCTGTCGTTTTCTTTTTTATAAGAACATATAAAAAGAAATTTACACTAAACGACCAAATTAGAATTATTGTCTTTGACATGGAGTTTGACTTCGGATTCTAAAAGCGGATGCTGAGAAATTCTGCATTCGCAGTTTTTCTAGCTTAGTTACTGATTTTGATTTAAAGTTTTCATTCAGAAACTGAGTTTGGTAAACTTCATAAAAACTAATTATGGATATTTCCTCGCCATGATAACATAAGTTCCACAAAAATGCGGAAATGTCACCGTTTGTGTTGCAATATTTTCTTCCCTTTTACAGTTATTACAATGCTATATTCATGCCTCTATTAATTAATTCTTTTAACTTTTGATACTTGTACCGTATCAATTTTGTTTCATTGTTTTTTACCTTTTTTAATATTTTACCCATGAACAAAAATTAACCAATTTAATTTTGCACTTAGATAAGTTAACTAAACATCCATATAAATTAAATCCCGTTTATTGGATAAATAAATAAACATTTAAACAAACAAAAAAATATATATAGTATATTCATGCCTCTCGTGGATTATAAGTGGAAAAAGAGGAAGGAGATGGGATTGGCCAATAGAAATACAACATAATCGTCAAACAGGAATTATGAGGTAACCATGCAAAATTCTACAGCTTCCAACGAACGCAAAAGAAAAAACTTCTGGCGGTTTATGTGAATGGATCTTAAGTTGATATCTGCCTTCAATCTTTCAGTTTACTCAATAGAATAGTATCAAATCTACTGCATTCAAGTTCAAAACAAGACAATAAAACCTCCTTGGGAGGTACTTTGAATGTCACAATCCATTGAACTGTCATTGGCGGACTTTACGCATTTTCCTCAATATTTAAATTAACCTTTACAACATATTCCAAAAATGTCCCATAATATGAAATATGATTTCCATTTCTAAACCAAAAATATCCACAATTCACTTTCACTATTTCAATACGAAACTCTTTTATATTCAACTTAAATTCTCACAATCCAAAAGATTCACTTCCATTTCCAATAATTTATACCAGATACTTTAAGAGAATTCTCTTTTGCAAGCAACACATTTGGTATAAAAATAAGAGAACAGTGAGTTATCTAACTTAAAAATTTTGGTATAAACATTGGGTTTGAGTATTGGCTAAGACAAATTTCAATACATGCGAAAATTAAAGAGATTTATACGGTAAATAAAACTGTTATACATAGATAAAGAAAAAAAAAGAGTAGTGTAGATTGTGCTCTTCAATGCAAATTGGTATAAATAAACGAAGCAACTAAAAAGGTTTGAAACTTCATTGAGCACAAATTGTCATGACTTCCAAAACGAAAATGTTATTGGCTTCGAAAGAGAAAAATTTGAGGTTCTCTTAAAAGCAGAAGTTATGTTGACAGCATAACTGCTATATCTACTACCAGCACAACCACCACCATCACCATAACCGTTACTCGCTCACCAAAAAAACATTTCAACCAAAAAAAAAAAAACAAAATAAATAAATCGATTTTTACACAAAGTTTCATGTTCAAGGATATTTCAAGTAGAAGAATGCAATCAACATTATCTCTTTATGTGCTACTGCTCCTGCTGCTGTTGTTGTTGCTGCCGCTCCTGTTGTTGTAGTTGTTGTTGCTGTTTCTGTTGTGATGTGAAGTAAAATTCATCATCATCGTCATCATTCCCAAAAAATTTTTGGAAATTAAAGTATTGGCTGGGGGCAGGGAAGCGAAGGCAAGGAAGTAGAGAATAGTGGCAGGAAGGAAAGTTTTCATTTATTTGACATGCATAGCACTCATACATACACATCATACACATCAATGTATGCATGTGTGCATATGCATATTTAATATCATAAATTTTATTAAATTTAATTTACAGTTATATTTATGGTGTTTTAAATGTTTGTAAAGCTATTTCGGAAATTTCCTTGCATTTTAATTTTCCTCTATTGCAGTGAATGAGCAAAGTTGTGTATGAAATATTTTATTTGTGTTTTTCTTTCGAATTTCTCTGAACTTGTTGAATACTCATACGCAGTTAGTTGGGGGTTAATATGCTATTCGTATGTACGTACTCGAAAATAAAATATTAAAAGTACGCACAGCCTTTGACTTGTTTAATGGAGAGTTAAGAAAGTTAGTTGTGTAGTAGAAGTTTTCTTATTTGTATTTATTTATAAATTATTTGCATAAAAAAAATATAAAACAATTGAAACATAGCTGTAGAATTTAACAACACATATTCAGATATTTGATATACATAGTTTGCATAGTTAATTGTTGGATATATTTAGTCTATTATTTAGTTTTGATAATTACTGATTTTAAACAGCTGATGGTTTTGAATGAATCTTTATTGATTTTCCTTGAGAACATTTAGGTATGTTGTTCACTCAGTTGGTGCTTAATTATATACATTTTTATAAGTGGTCCCCGTAGCGTAGTGGTTAGTGAGCTGAACTCTAACGCAGGGTGCCTGATTTCAGTGCTTAGCACGGTCAAAAATAGAAAATACAAATACTTCTACACGAGTCCACCACTTGGCTGCCAATGGGGAACTTCTAACAGTTGAAATTGCTTAATAAAAGCTTTCACTTCATTGTTTATATTCGACAACTGAAGATTCTTTCGATTCATGTACAACTATAACTCATACAATACGAATGGATGCGAAAAACTTGAAAAAGACTCTCCATGAGCTTTTGTGCCGTAAAAAGAATAATAATATAAGAATATCTCACTGAGAATATTGGGAGTATGAATGAATAAACTCGTAATTGTGACTAACTTTATATCTATCATACGCGCCATTTTTTTGACATTGACAGCTTTTCTATCTCGAAGAGTGCCAAAAATACTAGAAGAATTGATCTGTTAAATAATTTTTTCATAATTTTACAAAAGTGTTTTACTATAGCTGAAATGTCGAATTTCGTGCCAACAAAACAACATTTGCGGGAAGTTTTAATTTGCTTCTTCCATTTAAAGAAAAACGCAACTGACGCACATCGTTTACTCACTGAAGCTTATCCTGACTGTGCTATAGACGTTAGAATGTGTCAGGTGTGGTATGCCCGTTTCAAAAGTGGTGATTTTGATGTTGAAGACAGGGAACGTTCAGGCGGCCCGAAAAAGTTCGAAGATGAAGAATTGAAGGCATTACTCGAAGAAGATTCATGTCAAACGCAACCAGAACTTGCAGAATCTTTAGGAGTTGATCAGGCTACCATTTCTAAGCGAATAAAAGCATTGGGATTGATTCAAAAGCAAGGAAATCGGGTGCCGTACGAATTGAAGCCGAGATACGTCCAACGACGATTTTTCACATGTGAACGAAGTTATTCTTCAGCACGACAATGCTCGCCCGCATGTTGCAAGGCAAGTAAAAACATACTTGGAAACGCTGAAATGGGAAGTGCTACCGCACCCGCCGTATTCTCCAGACATTGCTCCTTCTGATTACCACTTGTTCCGATCGATGACACATGGCCTGGCTGAACAGCACTTCCGTTCTTTCGAAGAACTCAAAAAATGCGTTGATTCGTGGTTAGCCTCAAAAGATGAGGAGTTCTTTCGACACGGAATCCGTATGCTACCAGAAAGATGGGAAAAGGTTGTGGCTAATGATGGACAATACTTTAAAGAAAAAATTTATAATAACTTTTTCACAATAAATGTCCAAATTACGAAAAAAAATACGAGTTTGTACATTCATACTCCCAATAATTGCACCAAAAATATTGTCTTCCAGCGACTGAGTGCCTACCAGTGCATTTCCTATTCTACGCCTACATTTTTCATATGCTCTTCCGATTTCCAGTGAAAGGAAATTTGTGTTTACACAATTTAGCTACCCATTTTGGCTTTAAGTCCGTAATAAATAGCTTTGACTGTCAAGTCAAGTAAAATCACTGCTGTTGTTTTCCCAGAAAGGCTTCTTGGTTGCTGCTTTTCATGCGAGAGAGTCGACTATTCATTTCATTACCTTTTACGTTTGTATATCCAGGTACCCAGAGTACTGTGGATTTGTTTGTTTTGTCCTAAGGGCTTTCCAACAAGTGTTCAAACCATTTCAAAGGAGTCCCGAGCTTTGATTGCTTTGTTTCTTTTTGTAATAGTCAATCATCTCTGCCTTCAAAATACTAGAAGTATTCCTCACTGACTCGGCGTGTTTGGCTTTCGGTCCTTATACACGTACGTTTATTCCATTATGAGCGGTTTCTGTCCCACTTTAATGTAGGTGCTTTGTGAGAGGTTTTGAACGTTTTGATGCTCTACTTTTTCTATTTACTGTGTAGAACTTTAAAGTATTTTTCAAAATTATATTATTTATTCATATCATCCTCAAGTAGGCTAGTTAGGGTTATTTTAGCACAGGTGACTTTCAGCACTCTGTTGCTAATAACTTTTGCTCTGCCCGGATTCTCCCTTGTTCAACCATTGGTGTCCTTTCGGTTTCCCTATTTATTAATAGATAAAAAAGCATCAGAACTAACATGTTCTCATAGCCGCTATTTTTCTCTCTTGAATTTGCCATCATCCCCAGCTAAGATGTGAGGTCAATGCCGCTGTCAACTCTTACGTAGACAGAGCTTATTTCATGTCCTTGAGATTGGATTTAAATTTAAAGGTGGACTGAAAGGATATTGACCTTCTGTACTCAGTCTTCTGGACCATTGTACTTTGCTCAGATAGAGAAAAAGAAGAAGAGAAAAGAATAAAAGGAAAGAAGAATTTTACACCCCCAAATTTCTTGGCCTCTTTAACTCATTAAGCCCTAATGAATCGTATACGCACAACAAAGAAGTATTTTTTAATGCAGATAAAAAAGATACAAGAACACGTAATAGCTATGACAGTTCTACTAACGTGAAGAAAGAAACTTAAAAAAAAAAAATAAATTCGATAATTCCATTTGCTGTTTAAATTTGTGATGATAAAGACGTATCATTGTATTTTTAACGGGTTCGCTCTCGGAGTTAATGGGTTAAGAGACCTAAAAAGATCAGGTAGCAGAATAGAGTGAGTAGAACTCATAACTACGACAGCAAGGGTTTCCTTCTTCTTGAGAAGGCGGGGCAATTACAGATAAAATGCTCTGTAGTGTCCCCTTCCTCCTCAATGCAGAATACACGTCGGTAATGTCGCCCACGTTGCCCAAAATGCGGCTCTGCGCACAATTACAGGTTGCCACCTAATGACACATGTGCCCCTGCTGGAAGTGAGCAAGAATATTCCCGCGGTAGAGTATGCCTGTCGTAAGAGGCGACTAAAACACCCCACAGAGAGAGAGGGCGTGACCAAATTGTCAGAAAGCCCTATACCATATATATATTTAGTCTGCAATGAGACCACGCCCGTCTCACCAGACTAAAGCAATAAGGCGCAGCCCAAAATAATAATAAACGCCAAGGATACCCAGACGTCTCCCGTGTTTATTACAAAACAGTGATCCCGACTGCAATGAGACCACTCCCATCTCACCAGATCGGTTAAAACAAAAAGGCGCAGCCAACAATAAACGCCAAGGAGACCTAGACGCCTCCCGCGTTTACATGAAACGATACCTCATACCTCATAAGACCACTCCCGCTTATAAAAACTAGCTCTCACGCTTGTTCCAGCCGCCTCTTCACCCCGGTGCCAGACCAATAACGCTTGGAACGAAGAAACCAGGGTGTCAGCGACCCTGCCCCACAGCGGACAGCAACGAACAAAACCGATAAAAAATAAAAACAGACGAGTGAGCAGTAATGCTCTAGACGGCCTCCCGACGAAATACTTAACGGCGGTTCCGGAAGGAGCTTTCCGTCGGACGAGAGGAGATGTTTAGCGGGTGGAAGTCTCGCACTGACTTTGGCTTTCAATGCTTTTACTCCTCGTTAAATAAAAAAAAAAAGAAAACCTAATGACACATGAGGACCATCTGCACAAAGAAGCTAAAATGCTGAAAGTTAAACAACATAACATCCTCCTACCCATGCAATTCTGGCTGACCAGTCATACAGACTAACACCCGAACAAAACACTTACAGCCCTCCCCGCAGTCCCACATGACATTCGAAAGGACCTAACGATTTATGACGACGATATACAACGCTTGACAAATAACCCCCTGGACCATACCTCACACTCTATCGCCATGAAGCAACTACACACCGAATTTGTAGAGGAGGCAGCAACAGGCGCATACAAGCCCAACATTGTTCCTCACGGCAGACCACCACTAGTTGCTGAGTCTGAAAAGACTTTACCAAAGAAAACAAGGTGCACCCAGGCACAGCTAAGATCAGGCTATAGCTAACTCAACAATTGGTACATGTCCAGAATAGACGACACCATATTAGGCGAATGCCCAGATTGCTGCCAGTCACCCCACTATACAGTTCACCTTTTTAGCTGCCCCTTGCACCCAACAAACCTCTCTCCGCGACAACTTTGGACACACCCACCAGAGGCAGCACTTTTCCTAGGGCTGGACCTTGCAGCTAACTCTGACGAAACATAAACAATTGATGATAAGCATGAAATTGACAAGATTGTAATTCCTACAACACATGCTGACCACATGTATTGTGTCATGTGATCAAACCAAACAGGATACGCAGAAACTTTCTCCCCAGATGGGGAAGGAACGAGTCAGCCGTTCTCCTGTTATGTTCTTTCACAAAGAACTTTGTAGTTTTGCAGAAATTGACACTGGCTCATAGATTCGTTGATTCATTGCATAGTTCCTACCAAACTGACCCCGATGATTGGTTTCAGACCTACTGAATTTGCAGCATAGCTACTGTTGGCCAATTTATCAGTTATTCATTGTCTGGCACGCCAGAGTGTCCTAGCACCTGCTATAAAATTTTTCATTACAATCGCTTATAATCTTCGAAAAATATATGGAATTTTCTAGGGCCTACAGTACAGCCTGGCTTTCACTGAAGTCTTTAATCCATTTTCCTCGTCAATTGATTTGGATTATCTAGCTAGCTACATTCAAAGCAGCAAAGATCTCTGTTTGGAAAATCGTTGCCTTTTCTCTTGTTGTGAAGAATTACCTGATCTTCATTAGAGCTGCCACCCTTGCAACCTTCCTAGAAAGAGACACTTACACCTCCATAGCTGAGAAGGCATTCATTTCTTAACATGTTAAGGTATCACTTTGGGGGTAACTCCCAACTTACTGTAAATCTGTATTTGATGCGATTGCAATCAGCAGTGATCTTCCCGAGGGATCTCTAGCCGACGGTAATAGTCAACAACTTTCTTTTGTCTACATTTTTGCGAGAGACGTCCTTTCCAAATGTTGTGTTTAGTCCTACATTTTGCGTCCGGACGGCAGACGGAATTTTGATGTGTTCTTGCCGCTCCCATCTTTGGAGAAATATATAGATTTTTTGTGTCTTAGGGATACGATCCCTCAACTGAAAACTTCTGTTGCGATGTTGTGCTGTTTTTTTTCTTTTTTTTATTGCCTTTATCACAAAAGGGTTCGACCGATAGCTTTCATCTGAAAGACGAAAAGACACGGTCAATAAATATAAGCAAAAATAGGGGAAGGTCGGCCAAGGCCACACTTACTTCCTGATGAGGCCAGCTCCAGGAAAGCGCCATTATAATTATACAAACTACCCACGACGCATAATACTTTGCCCTAGGAGAGTGATTTCTTAATGGCTGCTCAACAGCCATTTTGACATGGGGGACCCTACCACAGAACGATTTCTCCCCGTCAGTATATTCTACAGTATAAGCATCCGTTAAAGAAGTGGACCAATTGGAGTTTTAAAATATAAATCTAAATCCTTTACTTCTGATCGAAATCAATCTCCAGTTTCGAATTGTGGTATACAAAATCGGAAAGTTCTATGTTACTTTACATAAAAGGAAGATAATTCAAAGCGAATAACAAAAAAATAGATTATTTCTGACTTGCCATTGAAAGACGTTTTAATATTTAATAGTCAAAATCTGCTTATTAAATTTCTAATTAACCACACACGCATACAAACACACATTTAGTGAAATATTTTACCCCAAATATGAAAAAAAATATATAACAACCTTTCAATATTTGACAACAATAGAAAGGAAAAAAATGTTGAATGCGTCCAGTGTGCAAAAATATGGAAACATTTGTCACTAATTGCCTGCGTTCAGTATCCTCAGCATATAACAAACACACAGAGGCATACACACATACATACATAAAAGAGGAATTGAAACCAAAGTGACAAAGCAACCAGACAAGAGAAAAAAGGACATCGTCATAGTATCAGTATTAGCAGAAACAGCAACAACAACAATAATAATAGCAGCGGCAGCATCGCAGGATAACAAAACGTTCATAGAACCGGCACATACATATACTCGCACACGTATATGTATATATATGTATTAGTGCTTATATGGGCATGTTATACTTTGTTGTGTATTGTATAGCAGAAATGACAAAAAAAAAAAAAAAACAAAAAGGGTGCGCTGAAGGGATGTACGAAAAGACCGGCGGACGGACGGACGCATCGTATTACGGAGGAAATATGTTGCGCAACATTCATGATACTACACCATTGAAGTGCAAAAGGACATTAAACGAGTACGACAAGAGTAGAGTAGTTACTCTTTATTTTGTTGTATGTGTTAGCTATAAAATATATTTTTGTGCAATATTCATAAAACATAAAAAAAAAATAGTAGCAGGAAATTTACACGCTAAAAAAGAAACAAAAAATATTTCGGCATAGATCTCTAGAATTTAGTTTTTTTTTTGATTTTATACATTTTTTAGCGCATAGTTTAACTGTCTGTCTGCTGCATTAGTTTGTCATGCTTTTGACATTAGCCTACGAAGCGAATATATATTTCTTAACCAATGGGTGATGAGAGGCGTATCGGAAAAGATTTTGCAGCGCATCAGTGGGAGCGTTAAAACACATCGTTTTACACACTAAACCATGGCATGTGTGGCAAGAGATGCGCATTTTATATGTAGAATTTAATAAGTAGAAAAAGCAATCAGGATTCAGTTTAATTGTTGCGCAATCCTTGGAGTGAGTTGTGCATGTGTTATGAGAAAGATTCTATTTCCTTGTGTTTTTATAATAAGAGAGGAAAAGCGAGAGGATTGCCGAAATTTTTATAAAGCTTTTTTTTTTATTTTATGCAGCCGAACAACGGAAAAAAATACACTAATTTATTCCACTAACTAAAGGATTTTGATAGAGCTTTGAAAATAAATTACACGAGTCACTGCGTTTTTGAAGTTTGTTAAGTTTCCATCGGATTTTGCGAGTTCAGCAATTGTTAGAAGAAGATTTTGTAGAACATTTGCCTTGAAAGTATTAACTCGTTAGCTCTCTTTTTAATGGGTCTTGTTTGCTTTTTTCCAAATGACCCATAACGAGGGTTGATATGTTCTAAAAAATATATCTAGAAATTCTGCTATATTTATTTCATTAAATTTTACTATATGTCACAGAATAACAAAAATCTTTTTTTACTAAAAATAATAAAAGTAAAAATTTCTCAAATTTTCACTTTTGATATTCAGTGGAGCAATGTGTTTTTTATAAAAATATTATACTGCGTATTAACCCTTTAGCCATACTCACACACAATATATGATTCTAAACTCCACCCTAAAATCCGGCCCAATACTCACGATCAATATATGATCCTAAACTCTATCCTAAAATCCGAAAACTCTTCATATATGATCCTAAACTCCACCCTAAAATCCGATCCCATACTCACGCTCAATATATGATCCTAAACTCCACCATAAAATTCGGTCCCATACTCACGCTCTATATATGATCCTAAACTCCGCTCTAAAATTCGGTCCCATACTCACGCTCAATATATGATTCTAAACTCCGCTTTAAAATCCGGTCCCATACTCACGCTCAATATAAGATTCTAAACTTCACTCTAAAATCCGGTCCGATATTCACGCTCAATATATGATTCTAAACTCCACCCTAAAATCCAGTCCGATACTCACGCTCAATATATGATAATAAACTCCATCCTAAAATCCGATCCCATACTCACGCTCAATATATGATCCTAAACTCCACCATAAAATTCGGTCCCATACTCACGCTCTATATATGATCCTAAACTCCGCTCTAAAATTCGGTCCCATACTCACGCTCAATATATGATTCTAAACTCCGCTTTAAAATCCGGTCCCATACTCACGCTCAATATATGATTCTAAACTCCACCCTAAAATCCGGTCCGATACTCACGCTCAATATATGATTCTGAACTCCACCCTAAAATCCAGTCCGATACTCACGCTCATTATATGATCTTAAACTCCACCTTAAAATCCGATCCCATACTCATGCTCAATACATGATCCTAAAATCCGTTCCCATACTCACGCTCAATATATGATGATAAACTACGCCCTAAAATTCAGTTCCATACTCACGTTTCCTTATGAGGCTTCTTCCTTTTTCAGCATTAATTATCATTTTTCTAACGATTACGGTGCTTTGAAAATTTGCAATGGGAAAAAAATTTCATTCAATGGCTAGTGTTGGTCTGTGATTGAAGACGATTTATTAATGAGTTAAAAAGGTGATTTCAAAAACGACCCATAAGGAAAGAAGATAGTGGGTTAATATGTTCGATATTAATGTTCAACGAAAACTATAAATGGCTTAGAACACCAACAATCTCAGATGCAAAATTAACAAGTTGTCTTATGGTTTATTACACTTAATTTGTTAGAAATGTGTTGTAAAATCAAAATAAGAAGCAAACTTTTAAATCGTCGAGGCCCGTATATTCTTTCCCGGAGTTCTATCACAATCCACTCTCAGAACCTTATTATTTTTTATTTTTTTTTGTGTTGAACATTACATGTTGTCAAACACTGAGTTTCTTTTTATTGTATTTATTTATTAAATTCCCTGTGCTACTTTCCGTTTTTGTGCTGTTTTTTGGTGCACGTGTATATGACAAAGAAACGATACTGAATTGGACACCATTCTGTTGTTTATGGCAAAAATTTCAAATGCTTTCAAACTGTTTACAAAAAGAAGCGCAATTGATGCATAACAAAGTGAAAGCACACTCAATATTGCCACAAGGTATATATGCATCAGCAAAGAATGCTTCCTTCCTTCTTTCCGTCTTTCCTATAGCCTTCATCCATTCTCCATTGGTAACGTTATCGGGCTATCCCTTTTATAACGTACCGTATAGCAAGTTTTGATAGTTCTTGTCTATTTTTTTCGCCCGTTGTTTGTTGTTGCTGTAGTTTTGTTTTACCGCTATCCATTTATCATGTGCCGGTTGCATTTATTGCGGCGCTAACGTTGCAATTTGAACAAGTGCAATCAAATTTCAATTTTTTCCATATTTGCACACATCCAGTGACACACACACACAAACACATACGCGCGCGCATAGTCCCCGTTTTATGGTAATTAATGGGTATTTGTGTCTGGGCACTGTTTTTATTATTGTGTTAGTGTTGTTGGTATTTTATTTCTTTAATAACCATAAAATGCAATAATTTTTGCTGCATACGTTCATAGATTGATAGAGTAGCGGGGGTTTGAGAGAAAAAGAAATTACTGCAACTGTCGCAGAGTTAAAAAAAAAATGCTTTATCCATACAAAACACACACACATGCATGCATTCAATCCATTGCTCTTGCCCTAACATTTATTCAATAAATAAATCCTGACCTATACACATAAACAATAGATAAATAACATATTTTATTTTATATACATTTTGCATATATTCACATACCTACACCCGAAAATGAAATTTATGAGTTTTATGATTTTAAAAATTTTAAATTAATTTCAATATGGTAGATTTAGATAACGATGCGTCGAAATTCTGAAAAAGTCTACAGATCTAGTTTTGATAGCGAGCAGAAATAATGACTCGGTTAATATCTTTATTCTGGTCAAAAATGTAAGAAGGAGAGGAGGAAGGAGGGTGTGTAGAACGAAACAGAGAGAAAAGGAGAGAAGAAAAGAAGGCAATTCTGGTGAGCAGATTCTTACATGACTTGATTGGACTGAAACCAAAACCACAAAATATTTTATTTTCCCTGAAAAAAAAAACAAAAAACTATGAATGTTGAATCCTTTTTCTTTACCTGTCACAGCGCGGAACTAATTCGGAATTGGTTCCGGGTTAACTGCAGAAAATTCTTTAGTCGAAGTATTATCTTTAGCAAATAAATACCAAGAACTAATCATGCATATGCAAACAAGCTTTTCTTCTTCCTCCCCGATTATCGTGGAGAGGGCTCCTTTTTCCACTTTACATAATGGCTCCGAACCACTAAAAAAAAGTTTCCGCCCTCCTTTTTGTCAGCTCGTTTGTTTTTTCATTACCATTTATTTCTATGTGACCCGAAACCCAGAGAATTCAGACTCGGTTTAGTGCGCCAAGCGTATGAAGTTTATCAAGACATTCCCACGCTAGTTTTAAGTTAACCTGGTGAGATTTCATCGCTTTGATAGCCCCTTGCCTGTCGGTTAGCAATGTTTGCAATGTTTTAGTTACGGTAGTTTCGCTTGAGGTGGAAGTAGGCACATCTATCAATGGCGTATTTTTCCACCTGATCGATGTTATTAAATCTATCTATGCGCTCAGAGTATTTTATCCTCGGCCCATAAATCCCTACTCCTGTACCTTCATCAGTAGGTTACCGGCTGTATACCAGGTTATCACTTTTTGATGTATCTTATAGGTTTTAATTCTCTTTATTGCTCAGTTCAGTTCTAAAATTTTTGATGAAATTGAACTTCGGTATCATGTTATCTCGTGGTATTGAGATTTCAGGGTATTGCTGCGTCAAGAATGCCAAACTTCTTCCAACCAAAGGTGGCTCTCTTTGCCTGTGTCTGAACATAAATGCGAAGAAGTGTTAATTCTAAAAGGATCTCAAGTGATGCCGTCGGACCTCATGTTATACACGCACAAGCTATTCTTTGAATTTTGTTAAATTCATTGACGACCAGGGATTTTCTTATTCCCTCATGCAAAGTATTATTAAAAGCACTTTCGATGTCGAGAAATACCCATAGCGCCCCGTCTCTTTTGTTATCAAACTTTACATTTATCAGTTGATACCGAGAAGTTTCCGTTGGTGCCTGTTCTATATGCGTGTTAACATGGATGTAGCGTGAAGTTTACTAGAGCAGTAGTCTTGATATAATTGTCTATAACTTTTTCCAGAGTTTTTGGTATAAAACACGTTAAGCAGGGCTAAAGGGCCTCGGGTGAAAAGGATCTTTCCTTCCCATTGATTGATTCGTTTATATGGGTGATCTATAGAAGTCCACGCGTAGGTCACAATTAGCGCTTTTGCGCCGTTTTGATACCACTAACCCTCCAAACGATATAAAGATGAATGTTGAATTAAATCCACTTTTTGGAGTTAAGTTAGTTAAGGAGCTTGTTTGGTTTGACAGCCAAGAGTTCGGATAAGTCTGGAAAGTAGTTTCCTAG
The DNA here is from genome assembly GCA_963691655.1 of Toxonevra muliebris. Taxonomy (NCBI): domain Eukaryota; kingdom Metazoa; phylum Arthropoda; class Insecta; order Diptera; family Pallopteridae; genus Toxonevra; species Toxonevra muliebris. Next base: position 122,606,940 of record OY829326.1, read on the forward strand.
CGATTGGTTTCTTGCAGCTGCTAAGGCTGGGTATTTGCAAAGATTACTATCTCCTTCTTGTCGGAGTTTCCGCAACTTCTAGTGTTTATTGGAAGGTATATGCAGGTATACGTCATAAGTCCCTATAGGCCAGTGACCTGTAAAAACTGCAATGAGTCGGGCGATGTCTGTACGGTGCCTGGTGATAAGTTCCCTAGACCTACCGATATCGTATATCGGCCAGGTCGCACGGGAGGTATTGCAAAATATAAGTTTCTTCAATTTCCTGCTAACTAAGGAAAGACATTGCAGGTTGATGCCTTTCTTAATCACCCCCAGAGGAACAGATTCCGCATGGGCTAGATCAGGAGAGGCTTCTTTCCACGCTAATTCGTCTGCTTTCTCATTTCCATTAATATTCCTATGGCCAAAAACTGGGATGATTGTGAGATCGGCATGAAGACTTAACGCACCGAGCTCCTCCCTGCACTATCTGACCAGCTTGGAATTGATGGTATTGAACTGTAAGGTTGCAATTGCGGCCTGGCTGTCCGTGAAAATTGTGAACTTACATCTTTCTTTTAATGTGTTCAGTGATTAGTTGACACGCCTTCCCGATTGTAAGTACTTCCGAGTGAAATACTATGGCTACGTTGGGTAGGCGTATACAGTTCTTTTGCTCGCCTGCATACTCTTTGTATATATCCCAAGGCAATATTTCCTCTGGTGATTTCATTAACGGGCTTAGGAGTCTAACTAAAATCAGGTAGTTTTAGTGGTTTAAAAGTACGCACCGCTCACCTTAGTCGTGGTTCTGAACATATTTCTTTGGAACCTTCCAGTTTTTCTTATTCACTTTAGTTAGTGCTTCCATATGATTTGCCGTTGTTCATTCCAAGGATTCCAGGGAAAAAGATTATCTAGAAGCAGTTTCCTTATTCTAATTAAAGCTTTCTACACACCTTTTCAGACTGCCAGAAGACAGTGTTTTATCTTTGGCCAGCACTTTGTATAGCTTTGTGGCTTCGGTTGCTTGCTCTGTGTTCTCGCAGAAACTTCTGAAGCTCGTGCTCTTTGCTTTCCTTAATTCGAAGTTATAGTTATACCTAGTAGTTGGAGAAACGTAAAAGTCCATAAATCTGATAAGAATTTCAGGCATACCGTATAAAGAAATTCCCGAATAGTTCTTCCTTTTCAGCATCTCAACACGCCTACCTTAAAGGAAGATCCACCGAAACGGCTCTTCATAGAGTTATCCGTACAATTGACACTAGCAGTTTTCCTCGACATTGAGAGAACCTTTAGCAACGTCCATAATGAATTTGTGCTAGTGCCTGGATCATATTTATGTGGAGGGCAAAAATGATTTAGGTGGACTTCGGTAATAGACAAGTTACAAAAATGTGCCAGTAGAGGCCAATAAAACAACTGTGTATTTTGAGTTTAACATCTAAACTTAAGTTTATTATTACCTGATAAAACTTGATCATATCATCAGGTAGCGCGAGCTACCTGATCATTCCAGCCAGTAAATTCTAACATCATTAACAACATTTTGAATCTGCTAACAAATAAGAATCAATAATCAAACTTTTTTACTATTTCTAAAGTTATCAAACATTGGGCATTAATAACTAACTAAACCTTGCCAATTTGGCACGATGATATGCCGCAGAAGGCGTGCGGAAAAATAACATCATTAATGAGCGAAAGCGCACCACAATTGGCTTGTAAGCCAACAGCAATTGCTCCATAAAATTGTAGCCATATTTTTGGGCGTTCACAGCCCCTTTAATATAGCATAAGGAACCCTGGATATAGTAGGAAAAATCCATTCAAGCCATATGACAGATATCCTTGTATTGCTCTATATCTAAGCATCGCACGTACCGAAGAATAAATGCTCTTAAAAAATTGAGTTTAATTTGCCCGATCATATAACTTTTCTCAAGTCTGCTAAAGTTCAATTGCTATAGTTTTTAGTCCATGCCAGGCGATTTGTTTCCACCCATTTCGGCAACAACGACTTTTTATCTGATCGTCTCCCATACAGACCGAACTTTCGTTTCTTCCTGCGTACGGTTTCGACATTTATATTCACGTTGTAATAGCTCTTTAGCTCAGTTTTTATTGTGACTGCACTTTTGAATCGATAATTTATGGTCCTCCTTCAGGTCATGCCATTCTCTCTCGTATTTGTGTTCCATAGTCTTCTTGATCTTTTTGTCCTTTCAAGCGGGTACAAATTGCTTTTTTTCTGGATCAGTCCAACAGCAGTCGAATGTAGGCATCAGATTTCTTCAGGTATTCAACTTTATGACACTCCTTGATACATAAGAGCAAAAATTTCGACGTTTTGGTGGTACCCCTATGAATGCAAAGCATTGCGTTGATTGACGAATGAAGATAGATTAGTGGTAGGAGGAAAGAGGGAGAAAAAGTTGTGAACGTTTGTTTTAAACTTGGAAATGTCGTAAAAGTCAGGAAAAACGGTTGCAGGGAGCTTATTCCATATACGCGCGGTACGGCAGAGAAAAGAACTATCTCTGTAATGCGTGGTGCGTTGGGGTACCATATCCACGTGGAATGCGTGACTACCGCTTGCAGTTCGAGTAGTTCTGGTGAACACATGAACTGGTGGAATCAAATTCCGTATCTCAACGGAACATCTACCATGAAAATACCGACAGAACAGAGTCATACAAGTCACATTTCTACAGTGCTCCAAGGAGTCGATAGAGCTGGAAACCCTACTGTCTCCTACTAGCTTTATCGCCCGATGTTGAATACGGTCCAGGAACTCTAGTTGAGTTTGTGAAGCTCCTGCCCATAGGTGCGAATTATACTCCATTTTGGGGCGGATGTAGGTGGTGTAGATCATGCGGAGATCAGACGGAGTGAAGTATTTCTTACACCGCTTTGGAAAGCCGAGGCATTTGGCTGCTTCTTTCGACACATCAAAAATATGATTATTCCAACGAACGTCACATTGGATGGACATGCCCAGAACATCAAGAGTTTCTGATTCAGCAATAATCACCCCACCCATAACCAGGGGGTTAACAGAGGTTTGGGCCACTCGTTTGTGAGATAACAAACAACATTGGGACTTACGCACGTTGAATTCAACTCTGTTCGTGAGACCCCACTCAGAGATTGATTGGACATCATTATTGAGTGAGCCATTCATAGCATGCCGTTTACTCTCAATCTCCAAAGAGTTAGAGCGTTTTGAGCAGGCGTATGAATGACAAATGGTGCTGCCATCTGCAAAGGAGTGAATGGGATTCCTAGTCAATGACAGAAGGTCATTGATAAAGATAAGGAAAACGGTTGGGCAGAGGACCGAGCCCTGCGGCACTCCAGCATTAATGGCAGTTTTACTTGATAGCCGAGGCGAGTTCAAGTGAACTGTATAAAATTTCGTAGGGACTGTATAAATTTCCTATAACTTATTAATTAATACAAACGATCATTACAGTTCCCGTGTTGTAATATTTGAATCTGATTCCACCTTCTGTAAAAGATGACCAAACATTTTCTATGGGTGTATAATATATACACTCAAATGAATTAATTGTTATTTTGATGATGCCTTTTGATGATACGTTACGAAAAACAATTTTTGCCAAGCAAATATTATTCATAGCATGCAGAGGTTGTAAATTTGTTTTTTTGGGAAAATTTTGACATATTTTGAAGTTTATTGACTTTTACATTACCTACACACATACATACATGCTATGTATTGTAACTAAATTTTCATTGGGATGAATGTGCTGGATGAAGGCATACAATTATACATATGTATGTATGTATGTATGTATGTATGTATGTATATGTAAACATATACATGTATATGTTTTGTAGATGCTGCTGTCATTAATCAAATGTCAAATTGTCATTGCAAATCTTCCAATTTCGTAAGCCACTCAATATTTATTTTGATAGTAATTCACATTCTGTTTCTAATTTATTTGATTTTTTTTTTTCATAAAAAATATCATTTGCTGTCTCAAGTAGATTTTCAGTAATCGTATTAAATTTTAATGATTACATACACACTTGAATAATAAAATTGAAATTAACATGCGTAAAATATATAAGATTCTATAATTTTAATGAATTATAAGCAATTGAAATATATATAAATTCAATAAAAAGTTTGTATATTCTTGAATTAGTATAGAAAAATGTATGCTTTTTTTATCAAAGCTGTAATTTTGTCCCTCCATTCTTATATTTTATATTACTTATAAACTATATCAAATAACTAGGAAAACTAACTATAATAATTATATTGACGCTTATTTCCGGTTTTAATTAAATATTGTCACTGTCCTTTCTCCACATGTTACATTGTATCTGCCCCCCTACTCCTCTACTATATCTGTATTTACTAACTCCAGACAACTTCCATTTGATCAATTTCAGTTTTGCTTTTAATTTTATGGCCGACCACCAGCGCTAACCAATTGCAATTCCCCCCACCCTTTCCATTTCATTTCATTGCCAGCAACTAAACTCTCCAACTAATGCCACACAAAATTGTTGCTCAAATTGATTTCTGTTGTTTGTTTTTATCCACATTTAAATTGTTTTTTTTTTCTGGCTTAAATTATTTGCGCCATATGTTACAAATAACCCAAGTGCAAGTTACACAAATATACAACAATATATATATATATACACACACTCACATACACACACAGTCCAATAGATATAGGGTTTTTGTATGAGGTGTCATAAAATTTGCCAAAACAAACACTAATGATGCGTCATGGTCACTTTAAATGGGCAGTGCTCATTGCCGATTGTCGTGCGATTTGTATATTGCTCCATTATTTGTGGTATACACACACAGACACAAACACACACACACACACTTGCAAACATTATCACACCCCATTCTTATTTGCCTGGTCTGACTATCCTAGCCAGCAGAGTTTGCTATTGAACTCGCAAATGAAGTGTTGAGAGGAACTATGCGCTGTTTTCATCTATTTAATTAAACTTGAATTTACTAGAAAAATAAACATGTTTGGCTATTATACTAAGGAGTGAGATCGAAAAAATCTTAACACACGTTTACCTAATAAATTTTTTTGGGTGTAAAATTTAAAAATTTCTTTGATCTAGTTATCTTTGAAAAATATATCAGTTGTTATTTTTAATGACAAACATGTTGATTTATTATGAGTTTGAGCAAAATGAGTGAAGAAAAAGAAGCACGTCTTAAAATTATTAAAAATTTTCAAAAAAATCCAAATTGGTCCTACAAAAAGTTGGCCAACGAACTGAAGGTCTGTCGTCAAACTGTTTCCAATGTTATTAAACAGTTTCAGGAGAATTTGACCATCGATAGGAAATCTGGTTCGGGAAGAAAACAAGGACCACATGATATTGGGAAAGCCAAGAAAATAGAAAGTATATTGAAAAGATTTCCAAACACATCTGGTAGAAAAGCTGCCCGGTTAGCCCAGTGCTTTGACTATTTGGTGCGAAAAGTTAAGGTTTGAAAACATACAAAGTCCAAAAAGTTCCAGACAAGAATGCTGCAAAAAATTTAGACATCAAAAGTAGGGCTCGGAAATTAAAATCGAATTTCATACAAAAATATTCATATTGTATAATGGACGACGAAACGTTTGTACTGGCAGATTTAACGCAGCTTCCGGGTAAAAATTTTTATGTTGCTGATGCTCGAGGAAATGTCGAAGAACAATTTAGAATCCAAAAGCAGACAAAATTTCCTGAAAAATTCCTGGTATGGCAAGCTATATGCAGTTGCGGCAAAAGAAGCAAGTCATTAGTTACAGTGGGCTCTATAAATACTGAAATATACATCAAAGAATGTTTGAAAAAAAGACTTCTTCCTTTCATAAGACAGCACAATGTGTCCACATGTTTTTGTCCCGATTTGGCATCATGTCACTACGGCAAGAAAGCTCTGGAGTGGTACCAAAGTAATAATATAGTTTTTGTACCAAGAGAGGCCAACCCTCCAAAGTGTCTGGAGCTAAGACCAGTGGAGAGATATTGGGCTCTTGTGAAAATAAACTTAAAGAGCACAAAAAAAGTGTTCCAAAATATTGAAGAGTTTAAAAGGAGATGGGCAAACTGTTCCAAAAAGGTGTCTGAAACAACTTTTAAATCTCTAATGGAAGGCTTACCAAAAAAGGTCCACGAATTCATAAATAGTGATTAGAACTATAAAATTTATACTCTGTAATTTGTAAAATATTATCAATTAAATAAAAAAAAAAATCAAAACTCAAAGATCAACCGTTTAAAAATTATTAAATTTTATATATGTTAAGATTTTTTCGATCTCACTCCTTATACATAATTAAATATGAAAATTTCTTTAACAATACTAAAGATCAGTATACTGAATTCTTTAAAACACTTGGAATAAGTTTAATTGTGGGTTGGGTTTATAATGTAAAACATACGAATTGGGGTTCGAAATCAATACCAAGAATACAACCTCAGTTACGTCTCAACGCAAAAATTCCTGACTTGATCGTCTTCTGTGTTTTTCTAAGAGAGTAAATTATAAACACTTGAAATCAGAATCGTGTCAAGACTCATCATTCGATCACACATCCGTTATAACCTTTCCTAGCACAAAAATTATTCAAATAGAAAAGATAGCTCATCTTAGACAAAGCATACTAAGTAGCATGAATTTCTTTAGAAAGATTTTTGATGCAAATATATCATTAGGTTAGGTTAGGTTAGATTAGGTTAAGTTAGGTTGGAGTGGCAGCCTTCTACTTCAAAGCACACTTAAGCACATTGTAATACCACAGTACGGCGTCACTCTCCCATTTACGTAGTGAAGAACAATAATGATTCCATAATGAATCTGGTTATGTCCTTAATATTTATGGGTAATAGCTTGGACAGACTGGTAAAGAAATGTGAGCCCAGGAGGAGGACTGTTTCTTTCTAGTCCCCAGAGCCGCAGCCCCGACAGAAGTCATTGAATGGTAGTCCTAGTCTGACAGCATGTCTCCCCATTATGCAGTGACCCGTGAGCACCGAAGTCGTAATGCTGATGGAGGTTTTTGGTAAGTTTGAGTCCGTCTATTGTCTATAGTGGTCCATGTTAGCTTGGTAATACACAAGTATGCTCCGCTACCCAGGATCTTTTTGCTTACTCAAGAATTTAATTGGCAATGGTGCAGGAAGGTGATATATCGGGAAACTACGAGCGCTGTTTTGCTAACTTGCTGGCATTGCAGTTACCTGAAATATGCCCAGGTACTCAAAATAGGTGAAACTGCGAGTGACTTGTCAAAAAGTTGAGTGAAGATCGGCAGTCAAGAACAAGCTTTGATGTAGTGAAAACAACAGCAAGGGACTTGAATGCTGCTTGGCTGTCCGTGTAGATGCGGATATTCATATCGAATGACTCGTTGCGAATAAGCCACTTGGACGCTTGATGAATAGCCATTACTTCCGCTTGAAAGTCGCTGTAATGTTCAGGAAGTCGGAAAGAGAGTCTGAGATCTAACTTACTAGAGAAGATGCCACAGTCGACTCTTTCCTGCAATTTGGATCTTATCTGTATAGCTGTCAATTGAATTGTCATTCCTCTCTACTGGTAATATGGGTGAAGAACGTGTGGTTTAAATTAGGGGTAGAGCAAATGTAGTCTATATTAGTAAATATAACGTTACACATTCCGCTTTCTAGTAACAAAAATATTAATCTAGCAATAGAGACAAGACCATCATGACGCGATAGTATTCGCCACTGACAGTCCGATAAAACTCTACACTAAACACATCGAATACTATGGAGACTCTTGATACTGTTGTAGTTTACTCTCTGCCCAAATGCGGCAATTTACTTGTTCTCGAAATGGTTCAGCCAAAAATGTACTTCATCACTGAAGATGATTTTTTGGCTAAAATTTGGATCCATTTCCAGCTGCTCTAGAGCCCAATCAGCGAACGTACGAAGAGCTTGGTGTTTTAGGGGCTTCAGTTCCTGTGTCAATTGATTCTTATACGGATGCATCTCTAAGTTTTTTTTCGCCAAATTAGTCAAATTAAGGTCACATAATTTGACTCGAGGAATCGAGTGGGAATCGAGAGGGTCTTCAGCCTTACTCTTAGAAATAGCAGTAATACGCGCGTTTCAGCGTCGAATAATCAACAAAATTCAAAATACACATAAAAATTGAAGCAAGAGAGCGGCTAGATTTCTTAATATCACACAATCATTTTACAAAGTGTGACACGAAACTTTGCTATATATGTTCAAAATACCACTACCACGTCACCTTTATTTTCGGGTTCAACATGGATAAAAGATCACCACTCCACAAAGCAAATGTGCAGGTGTTCCCCAAGATACAAATTTTTACTTATTATTCACCGATGGTTCTACTCATAAGTAAAGACACAATGGTCGCTACTTTTGCTGATGATACTGCAATAGTAGCATCACAAAAAATACCAAAACTTGCATCTGAAGACCTCCGACCAGGACATGACAAAATTTAAAATTGGATGAAACTGTGGAGAATGAGAGTCAATGAAAGCAAATAGGTGCATGTTACACTCACGTTAAACAAGAAAGCATACGCAGCAGTTTTACTGAAAAAATACACTAGCTCCACAGCAGCAATCAACTAAATATCTGGGTCTTTATTTGGACCGCAGACTGACTTGCCAACTGCAACCAACTTAAAACCAAATTCAACAAAATGTACTTGCTCTTTAGGCATTATTCTCAGCATTCATTGGAAAACAAAATATTACTTTACAAAGGAGTTATCATGCCAATTTAGACTTACGTATCGAGTTATGAGCAACTAGAGTACCGACATTCTTGAGGATTTTCGATCGAATATGCTAAGCACAATAACAAAAACTTCGTGGTTTTTTAAAAACACTTTCATGAGAAATGATCTCAAAATCCAAAGCGTTGAGGAGGTGATAACAACAGTTAGAAACAATTACCATGTACACGGAAAAAAATATTCTGTAATAATTCATTGGATTTCTGATAATAATTACAGTTTTCCCTGTCTTGCCCGGATAGTAAACGAAAAACTGTAATAATTGCTTACGATCAAACAGTTAATATTATTGGAGTTTCAAATCAATTTTTATAGTGTGATTTTATAAACTATCGAATTGGAAATTGAATTTTTACTAAGCATAATAATACTCTTGATATCAAAAGCAATAATTGAAGAGTTATAGTTTTTTATTAAAAATAAATATTTTTTATCTAAAAGTACATGTATTGAACTTAACTTTAACTAATCTCTATTCAAAAATATGTAAAACTTTATAACTTATGAGCGACCCCGTCGACGCCTTTCTGGAAAACATGTTTTGCGATGAGCAATATTTTGCAATTTTTTCTATCAATCTAGATTACTTTAAAAAGCATATAAATTTGAAAATATTCTGCTTAGAAGTTATTGAATAATCGTGTTCACCGACTTCAATAATGACTTTTTTGAGAAAAACGCGTTTAAAGTTTCAACTTACTTTAATGTCAAGAAGAAAATTTTTTTGCAAATAACAAAGAGTCAAAAATTTTCTCCGCATCAACTAAAAAATTTGTAGACATATTTTTGAAAACATATACTTTAAGAAAATGCAAAAGAAGTAGATTTTTTAAAAGTTACAACGGGACGTGCCCCCTTAAAAACTTTCTAAATCGATTGATTTCAACTTTTTATGTTTTTTCGAATACAAAAAAAAAATTTACTAAAAAGAAATTTAGCTACGACCATAATTTTGGGTCACAAATTGAAAAAAATGAATTAGGTTGGAAAGCAATATTGATACTCGGCAACAACGTGTGACGACATAAAATTATCAGTAATTTTAATCGCACAACCCTAAACCACTAGCACATATATGCCGTTAAAATATATATTAACATTTATATTTAAGTAATTATAATATATATATTTCACAGAACGGAAATAATACGGTACAACAAGAAGAAATTGATATAAAAGGACATGCATCGCACAGAAGAAGGCACTCAGACTCAGACTTAGACTGTGGCACAGGTCATTTCTTCTTCTCTTTGTTAGATTATATGAAATACTCCATACGGTTGCGTCAGCACGGAAGGATAAGGCTTAGACATTGGTAGCTAATATCAAACGAAGCGACAGCACGTTTGATTCCTCTTTAATTCTCAGAAATCGGTCAGGTATTTATTGGACCTTGCGAGTGAGACATCACACCAAGGTATATAAAGATCAGGTATTCATTAGACGCCAGGGTGTGCGACAGCCTCACTGGTGTAGTATAAACAAAGTTGCCACTGACCATACAGCAAACGACAAAGACTTAGCCATCTTGTCACGAAGACACGCATCGTAAATACAGAAACAGGAACGAGCGGCAACGAAGCCACAGCAAGAAACCCGAGCGCCAAGAAAGGCAAACAAAGTGAAACGAGCACGAACGAAGGCGAACGAACAAACAACATACGAGGTACTAAGGATAAAAATACTAACAAACCAAGTGTAAATAAAATAACAGTGAAGAATATCAATAAACAAGTGAACCGAAATAAATCGTGAGTTATTATTTACGCACCCTGGTTACTCGCTGAGTATACCCTGACAAAAAGAAAAGGAACCAGGAAGGTTCGTTACAAACGCAAGAAAAAACCCATTCATATGAAACTATCAGACTGCGTGTCTCACTTGGCAGTACTCTGTAACGATATGCGAGAGCCTAAGAAAAAAACACCATGAGAGTGCATGGGAGAGAGTAAAAGCAAAATAAATGAGTGGTTTTGCTCTTCCTCTTTACTGCGACCGCCCGCACCTAAAACGATAGAAACATATTTTGGAAAAATTTAGAGATATGCGCCTTCTATGTATTATATATTCTTTGGTTATAGCATTTTTTTTTCTCTTTCCTATATTTAGCTTCAAATCGCATTGATCAAAAGCAAACAACTCGACCAGCTATCTTCATGATTCTAGGGAAAATCAAAAAAAGATGGTGCTTCAGTTTCAATGGTTTTTGGAAAACTGTTCGATACAATTATGAAATGGACATCCAATGCTAAAGACTTTTGCTAATAAAATAATAAAACTTTCATTTAATATAGAGTAAACATCCCAAATCTTACTAGCTTCCGGTAAAAGGTCCCGAATAAATAATCCAAAATGCCTCATTACAGAAAGAAGCAAATCCAGGTGCCAGTCAATAAGTTTGAAAGTTATTTTATTGAATGATAATATATAGAAAAATATTTGATATATAAAACAAAGTAAATGTGTGATTTCAAAAATAAAAGCAATGAAATAAACATATATTCATAAATTTTTACAGTTTGCGCCGTAATTTTTAATTGTCGATCATTGAATATTTCAATAATAATTCAGTATTTTTTATCAACTCAATTTTTTCCATGTCACTTTGAATATTTTCCTTTCTGAAACTGTAATAATTAAGTTTTGAGCTGTAATGTTTGCAGTTTACCCATAAATTTATATTGAGTATCTCATGAAATTTCTAAATTACAGGGCGAAACGGCAATTTTTCCCGATTATTCTGCTTTTTTTTGAATATCACACGTTATTTTTCACAAATCTTTTTTTTCCGTGTACTGAAGCGAAACACACCATCAGATATGCTTCCGGATTGTCGGAACGTTGGCAAATGCGCATTCGATATTGTTCCTGAGCTTCTTCAACGTTTTTGTCTTGTTGGCATAAACCAACGACTTAACGTAACCTCATAAAAAGAAACCCAGCGGCGTTAAATCGCAAAAGCGAGATGGCCACTCGGCCGAAACATTTCTTGAGATAATACGAATACTTAACTTCCCCTTCAATATAAGGTTTGACCAGCTGTGTAACATGTGGCATCATCTTGTTAGAACCACATATAACTGATGTCAAGTCCATCCAATTCTAAACTGAAGCACTTACGGCTGCAATATTTGCGGTACTTTAACCTGATACAGGAACCTACAATATGTTGACTCAAATTTATCCACTATAGCATGCACAGCTTGTTTGGTGGGACGATTATTACGACCGAAAATTGGAGTAAGCGCTCTTAAAGTAGCGACCACCGACTCAGATATCGGTAGTAATTTTTAATAATTTCCAAACGTTGCTCGTTCGTGAAATTCACCACGATAAAAATATAAATGTTGAGTGACGTTTTGACATTGCCAGATCAAAAAAAAAATTCAAATCTATAGCTAACCACGCCCATTGATGATTCTAGGAATTGTGTGTGGAATGTTGATTTTCCTTAATTATAAAATAGTTATCAGACTAATATCTAGATGAAAATCTAGACCGCAAGTCAGCCCCAAGACTACACCAAAACACAGATCCAGACTAAAAATCCATTCAGAGTTCATACCAAAATTTTGACTGAAATTCAGACCAAACCTCAGATCTAAGAACCGGTCCACAAAATTTATACCTTGAGTAGTTGAAAAAGAAAACCAAAACCATTATGAAGCTTTCCAAAAGTAGAAGAAGAAGAATTTACAATTAAAATTCGCCCTTGTATATACCATATAATAAATAGTTCCGCTATGGAACTATTTTTCAATGTGATAAGCATTCACATTTTTGGAAGAGTCGGGAGCTCTTATAGCTCCTATCTGGTTTCACCACTGACCACGCCAATATCTCATAAAAAAGTTATACATCCTCGATTTGTTCCCCTTTGATATTAAAAATTTAGGCTCAACGAAAGGACAGAAAAATTTTTGAAATTGCCCTATTGGAATAAATGTTTTGCAAACAGAAAATTGATATGGGTGGGCCATATTTGCTAGAACTGATCGTTCTATCAGAAAATAAAAACCAAAAAGCGAACCAGTTTAATAAATATCCATTGGGAAAAGTAAAAATCAGTTTAGTCTCTTAAAGATCTAAATTATCTCAATGATTTCTGAATAGCTTAATTCTTGAGCTATTTATTTACTGACTTTAAACCAAAATTGTTTTTAAGTACGTATTTGCAGCAGTGTTATCAGTATCAGTTTCACTTGTGCTCAAACATAATACATACAGTAAAAACCCATTAGAAGCTCAGAAAATGCTTGTTAATATAATGATGCTGACGATGATGATGAGAATGATGACTATAATGACGACATCGAGGACATGGATGCACGTCCAATGTTCTTGGCACACTACAACGGAGGAGCTGGAGAGAAGATAAACGCTACTTTGCACACGATATTTGAACTTTTCAAAATTGATGCTAAGCAACGCATTGCAGCGTATCCTTTTTTGGTTTTATTTTGTTTTTTGTTTGCTTTTTTTTGATGATGACGGCAAAATATTATAAATGGCTGTCAATGTTGCCATATCGCTAGAGTTGATGCTGTTGCTGCTGCATGCTATTGGCGGCGGTGCAGCAAGTGTCAACAACATTAAACATTGCGTTGCAATATGGTGATAATGACTTTTTCACTCGTTGCGTCTGTAATAGTTTTTTTTTTCTGGTTTGTATGTCCTTGTTGTTTTTGCCTTTTTGCTCCTTTGCACTTTTTGTGTGTGTGTGTGTGTGCATTTGTGTGTTTGTATGTTTTTAGTAATAAAACGTTAAAAGTCAATTTTATGCGGCGACAAAAGATGTCGCTTATTGCAGTTGTTGTAATGACAACGACCGACAACGACAACGTTGTCGCCTCCATTGACATCGACACCAAAATATATGTACACATGAAATTGAATACTTCCATATGCCATTGCTGCTGGTGTTGTTGTTGTTGTTGTTGTCGCACTGTCACTGTCGTTGTGACGCATCGTTTGCGGAATTATGAATAGTAGCAACAACAACAACAACAGCAACTTTAACTGTGATAATGGCAATGGCGTCGGCATTGGCGGCGTTTGGGAAAATCCGCAGACACAACGACTTTGGTTTTTTTTTCGGTTTTTTACTACTTACCCTTTTCGCTGCTGCGGTGTTAATTTGGCGCGTAATGTTTGGTAACATGAGCTATAACATGGCAGCAAAAAATATAAGTTACTGCTGCCGAAAAGAGCACGAAAGTTGGTTTGGAAAGAGAATATCGCTTATAGGGAAAAACTACGACGATTTATTAAAGTTTGTTGATGAACATTTTTGGTTTTTTTTTTGTGTGTGATTCCTGCCACTGCGGAAAGTGCAAGGAACTTGAATGAAACTAACAAATTTACAAACTTAAAAGTTAATGCTGAAACTGATGTTTTGCTTAATTTTGACATTCGCTTAAAAAATTATCAAATGAAGTTAGTAGGTTTTCCATTTTCAAGATTTTATAGTTCCACGAAATTTGTATTCCAACCGGCATATTAGTAATTTAAATTTCCATATTACCTTTCTAAAGCAAAGAAGGGATCTGTCATATCAAAAAAATTATGATTAAAACTCTGTGAAAGCCTCCGAATCCATTTACAGAACGTGAACAAATTCATCGGTCATCGGCATCGGTGGACATGTGGACATCCCAAAAAAGCTTTTGACCCTCCCGAAACCTGAGCCGCTCTCCCGATGGCAAAAATGTATGCAAAAAGGCAATCGAATGAGGGAAACTCTTGATTTTCAGGTCTGTGTTCTATCGTTTCATTCTCTCCACCAAATTCAGAAATTCATTGTGCCTCACAATTTCTGTAAGTTTACATTAAAGAAGTTTATCTGTTTACAATAGGAAGGTCATTTAAAATGTTTTACAACTTCCAAGGACTTAAGACATTAACTCAAAACCTTCAAACCTTCACAAAAGGTTTCAACCCATAGCGAGCTTAGCATAGGATGATGAATTTCATTCATGTACATGTCAAGTCATTTTGGCCTTCTACAGACTTGGAACCCTGTCTCAAAATCATACTTCCCAACTGCCAATACAGGCCTAAGCTACTGCAATTTCAAATAATCTGTGCTTTCCAGCGAAAAGAAGATCCAACAGCTCTAAGAAAATATTAGGAAGACCTTCACTAGCGAACACAGGAGGAGAGGGCTGGGAAGGACTGCAGTACTTACTAGATTAACGCGACCAACAAAAACCGGGTTCTTTTGCGATAACCAATATTTATTTTTAGAAAAAGATGTGGGCGGGTGATTTTATCTCAAGGGAACTTTCAAAATCAGTCGATCGGGCTCAAACTTGCACCCATGACTTAGAGTAAACTTTGATTTTCGAATTTAATATCTATATTTTATAATTTCAGTCTGTTTTTGCTACAAGAAAGAAAAAGACAGAAAGATAACACAATTTTTCGTTCATATTTTTATTTGTTTGGTTATGTATAAAATTTTTATCAATAGCATTACCGATTCGATTATTTCGAGAGGAAATCATTTGAACAAGGACACTACAACGTTCGCGAGCTAGCGGTGTGGGAGTTTCAAGTTATTTGACGTTAATTTTGATAGATAGATAAATAAGTCTCAGCTCACTTCAGGACTTCAAAAAACAAAATCCTTTTTAAAAAAAGTCAAAACTATTTTGTTAATTTTGAAAAAATGGTAAATTTTTTTAAAATTTATTTTTCTTTTTTTTAGAAGATTGAATAAAAATCGGTCAAAAACTTGTTGAACAAAATTTTCTTAATGCGATAGGTGATTAATTACTTTCTCCAACTCAGCGATTTTGACCGATCTCGTTCAAATTTGGTGTGATAACTACTACCTAATAGAACTAAACTTTGTGCAAGTTTGAGTCCGACCGATTTAAAAAGTGGGCTCACTTGAGATGGAATCCCCCAAGTAAAAATGGAATAAAAAGCCCAAGGCGCACTTTTCGGGGTAAAAAATATTTATATGCAGCATTTATGTATATAGAGCTAAGTTTTAGAGTGTTGGACTGCTACGCAGAAGAGCCCGGAGTTAAATATCAGCTCTCTCTAAAAAACAAAAACAAGAAACCAAAAATTGTTCTACACGGCAAAACCACTTGACTGGCAATGGCAAACCTTTAAGAGTATAAATTTCGGATGAAAAGCTTTTCACTTCGTTGTTCGGATTCGGCATAAAACTGTAGGTCTCTTCCCTTCATGGTGCAAATATAAGTCACACAATATGCGAAAAACTTGGCCTAGGCCCTTTATGGGTTGTTGTGCCATAATAGTAGTAAAATTTAAAGTGTTGCGAAAATCCAGGACTCGCGCTTATCGAGAGTTGCCATAACCGAGTGGATACTGTTTATATTTCAAAAAATGAGCGATCCATGTGTTCATTTCGTTCAGAAATCGAAGAGACTGCGCAACATTTAGTAGTTGTAGAGGTAGTGGAGTCAGAGCAGCCTTTAGAATGTTGTCAAAGGCCATACAGCAAATCTTCAATGCGATCAGATTTCGACTGCTATCACCGAAGCTCTTTAGTCTTTCATTAGGCGATGTCTATGCATGTGTATCTACAAGAACTTCAAACTCATTGGCCTTATTATGCATAATGCATGAGGAGTCTTATGAAGTAATTGATTAGCGAGACATTTGCATAGTGGTTGAATTGAGAAAGTAACGTAAATTAGGGTAATTCGGATCGATTTTGTTTTGCTAATAACTTTTCTTTGGTATTTTTTAAAATTACGTCATTTTTTCGAAAAGAACGAGAATTATTTCCCCTTTCTAATGGTATGCAATACTTATTTCAAATTAATCAGTTGTGAGCGAAGAAACCAAGAATGAGCGTATTTTCATACAAAGCCTTAGCAAATAATATAGGAAACCCACCCAGAATGCATACATACAAATGCATCTCTACACCAAATTTGATTTTGTATTAAAACATTTTTTTTCATAAATATGTAATCCTTATTTTTAGCGCTCAAAGTTTACCTTGCAAAAATCGATTCGAATTACCTACACTTACATTAGTTGTGAATTGGTCATGAACATACTTTGAGGAAATAAAAAACAACAAAGACAAAAAAAAAACTGAAAAAGAATATTGAAGTTCAAAATATATGTTCTACAAAATCTTTAATTTTAAAAAGATAAAACTAAACAAGAGAAAACTAAGGAAAGTTCCAAAATTTTGATAGGATATCCAGAACTGATTTATTCAACATTCTAAAGCAAGTATACCAGCGGTCTCTGATTTGTATAAAATTTGTGAACGGAATTCATCAAACATGAAGAAGCCATGTTTCTTAACCAGATTGATTCCACAGTGAAACAAAACTTAAACTTTTGCTTTAGTAGATACTAAAATTTTGCGGCGACAAATTCGGGATTTTGCATTATTGTGAGAAAATTGTGACTCGGAGGTGATTCTGATATTGAAAGAACCACCTTAATTTTTAACAAGAAACATTTTCTTCGAAGACAATGAGATAGTTTCCTGAATAGTTTTTTTTTTCAAATTGGGGAATAAACCTTCGGTTTTGCGGAACGGTTCAAAGATAGAGGAAGGGTGTCATTTCAAAAGTTTATCATCTTATTCGCTTAAGGCTTTAAATTTGTAGTTATTAAAACAAGTTTTTTTTTTCTTCAGACTTGGAAGGCTAAAATCTTCTGGGCCAAATTATATAAAAATTACTTCTTTTTTTTTTGTTGGAACAGACAAAAGCAGTATTTAAGAATACAGCACTTAGACAAGTTTTCCGTCCATTGTACTATATCCTCTGTTCCCTTTTGCTATTCTTTAAATCTACCAGATTTATTAATAAATCTTAGCAGATCCTGCGGTGTTAGAGAGCTCAGGTGTTCGTGTCCCAACACTCCAGTACCAAATATTACTTACTCTGATCTGGCAGAAAGCGGGGGCAGACACTAAGAAAGTGGTCCGCCGTCTCTTCACATTATTCCTCCAAACCACAGGAAGCACAGAAAGCACTAGCTCCTAGGCCAATCATATGCAAATGTTTGGCCCAAGAGAAATGACCTGTATATAATCCCACCAGCTGCCTACAAAACTTTCGGTTAAGTGATAACAGAAAGTCTGTTAGACGCTTCGAGATAACAGGTAACATGGTCTTTGTCTGTCTAAAGCCCCTCAGGTCCTCCCATTTACGATTGTGGGTCAAGTCGACCCACTCATTAATGGTGGTCTTGATGGCTGTAGACGACAAAGAGAGTACAGGTTCTGGGCCCAGGAAACCAGTTTCCGAACCCTTTCTGGCCAGAAGGTCAGCCGATTCATTTCCTGAAATTCCTGAGTGTCCAGAAACCCATATCAACAACAGACTTTTGTGTTTTCCAACACAATCAAGTCTGGATTTACAATGCATAACCAGTTTAGACGTGGTTAGAGGATTAGGCAAGGATTTAAGCGCAGACTGACTGTCACTAAACACACAGATACTCCTTTCTCTCCAACCATTATCAATAACATGGTCCATTGCCTTGATGATTGGAAAAATTTCTGCTTGAAAAACAGAAGCGTACAACCCAAGGGAAAACTGAAGGTGCACTCCATCATTTTCAATAAAGACCCCAGAACCCGAACCGAATTCTGTTCTGGAGCCGTCAGTGAAAATACGCTTACAATCAACTCCTTACTTACCCGGGATGCAGAAAAACTAACTTCAAATTCATGACGAATGCCGTCAAATTATTCTAGAACTGTTGAAAAGTTCGAGGACTAAAATTTTTGTTGCTCTGTTTTCTCAAGGGAGCACCAGTCAACCCTATTGCTGGACCAAGAATAAATTTGAAATGTAATGCTTGTAGCTATTTAGTTGAAAATGAATTTTATGTAATACATAGCTAAAATAAAATTTAAATTTAATTTCAAATTAGGTCAAGAATTTCAGTTTTAATATATATTTCAGTTTTTAATCTCATATTTTATACATACGAAAATATTATTTCATATTTTACCGCTTTTATGCTTTTAAGTATATGCTTTTTAAGTAGGTATATAGGTAAGTACATCCATATCTATGTATGTACTTTTCTCATTGTACTAAAATGTAGAATTCCTAATGACAATTTCATTACTAATTGCAAAATGCTTAAATATGCCAACATACAAAAAACAAATGACACTAATGTTTCTGCATATTCCTGTTGTTGGTTTTTTTTTTTTTTTTTGTTTTTTGTTTTTGCTTCTGCTGTTCTTGCTGTTGCACTTTTTATACCGAGTTTATGGCAATTGTACTTGATATTTTTACTATATTGCATGCATACATGTATGTGGCGATAATATCATGCAACATATCATGAGTGCAACACATGCTGTGACAACAAAACAAAAACCAAATATTACAAAAACACAATAACTGCAGCTACATACATACATAAGTACATTGGCAAAAAAAAAAACAAAAAACAAAAATTATCAACGTAGAACAAACCAAACAATATCTACAAATGTGTTGACAACAAAACTGAATTGCTAGAGACGAGAGCAAAAAGTCAAGGGAAACACCTTCAAAACAATTACATCAAGAATAATAACAACGATAGTAACAAACCAAAACATCAACAGCAACAATAAGAAGCACTTTTGAAAACACTTAAGCAAATGCTTTTGTTATTGTTGTTGCCTTTTTTTTTTTTTTTTTTCTAACTATTTTGTTGAAATTACAACTACATTTTAATTGTCCAGCAACAGGCAAAAGGACATCAAGGATATATTTTCCACATGGTTACAAACTACATACATATCTAACACGAAAGTAAAAAATTTCCCCTAGGGTAATTTAATGCATTTCTAATTCGCTGAGCTTCTAGAGCTCATCTTTAGAATTGAGTGAGTAGGTTGAGTTTCCCACATTTATATAAGCGAAAGAGATCAAATTCAGTATGCCTTTTTTTTTTGTATACACTCTTGCGAGAAAAGCAAGTTCCTCAAAAGAGGAACTAAATGAAATGCTTCTGCTTTGCCGAACTGCATTTGAAAGCAGGCTGAAAGCAGTTTGACTTCGCTATATACTTATAGACGAAAATTATTCATTGCCTTATCTTTGCAGTACAGTCGTGCACGAAGAAGCAACACGAAATCGAAAACTTAGTGAAGTTGTCAATGTGTAATGATGGTAGATCAAACTAAACCAAACTAAACCAAACTAGACCAAACTAAACCAAACTAAACCAAACTAAACCAAACTAAACCAAACTTAACCAAACTAAACCAAACTAAACCAAACTAAACCAAACTAAACCAAACTAAACCAAACTAAACCAAACTAAACCAAACTAAACCAAACTAAACCAAACCAAACCAAACTAAACCAAACTAAACCAAACCAAACTAAACCAAACTAAACAAAATTAAACCAAACTAAAGCAACACAAAACCAAACCAAACCAGATTAATCCAATCCAATCCAACTTAACCTAATCCTGGTCGTTTGTTTTCGAAGCTAAAAAGATACGCGTCTTTTCACGGACATGGTGTTTCAACCCTTGCCAAGCTAAGTCAATCCCAACCAAAATAAACTAATTCAATCCAATCCAATCGAATCAAATCTAAACCAAAAAGAATATGAACTGCGAAAACTTAGTGAAGTTGTCAATGTGTAATGATGGTAGATCAAATTAAACCAAACTAAATCAAACTAAACCAAACTAAACCAAACTAAACCAAACTAAACCAAACTAAACCAAACTAAACCAAACTAAACCAAATTAAGCCAAACTAAAGCAACACTAAACCAAACCAAACCAGATTAATCCAAACCAATCCAACCTAACCTAATCCTGGTCGCTTGTTTTCGAAGCTAAAAAGATACGCGTCTTTTCACGGACATGGTGTTTCAACCCTTGCCAAGCTAAGTCAATCCCAACCAAAATAAACTAATTCAATCCAATCCAATCCAATCCAATCGAATCAAATCTAAACCAAAGAGAATATAAACTGCTCTCAAACCATAACACAACTACAGAAACTAAACTACATCCTGAGCGCTTCTTTTCGAAACAAAAGAGATGCGCATCTTTTCCCGGACATGATGTTTCAACCCACGACAGCCCTTGTCAAGCTAAGTCAATCCAAACCAAATAAACTAATCCAACCCAATCCAATCCAATCGAATCAAATTTAAACCAAAAAGAACACAAACTGCCCTCAAACCATTACACAACTACGAAAACTAAACTGCAAAAAAGATGCGCATCTTTTCCCCTACAAGCTACATAAAAAAAAGAAATGCACTAGATAAACTATAATACATGAAAAGATGCTATTCAACACTACCACAGATATCCACCAGTAAGTATTAGTTCTGCTCCGCATCTCTTCACCTCTGGGTTCATTTTTGGAACATCTGTTCTCTTGTCGACAGCAAACGGAATGCATTAGCGTTGATTTCTTATTTTCTAGTTTACATTTTCATGCTTTTTTGTAGTTGTAGAGTAGTCATAAAAAAACAGACACTCACCCTTTCTGCCCCTTCATCCGAAAACCATTCCTTACGCCCACAAAAGCCCACTTCAGAATTTCATGGCAACAAAAAAAAAAAACAAAAAAAAAAAAGCATTGCATACTTACTTAAAATCTATCTAGAATGCGTACCAAAATACCAAAAAAAAAAAAAAACAAAAACACTCAAAAACAAAAAACCGAAACAAAACGAAGCAGTGAAATGAGAATGAGACTGAAATGATACTGAGGGTAAAAAAGGGTGCCAAAGGATAATTGTGCTTTCGTGCATTGCGTGTTGAATGCTAATTGTGGCATTTTATGGTTTTTATGGTTTTATTTTAGTATTTTTGACTTGAACAGGATACGTTTAATACAAGGACATTTTAGTATTTGTGTTTCATTTTGCTATCCTACTATAATGATGACTGACTGAGTGTGTTGTTTATTTAGTAGTAGGTGTTTTCATTCATTGTTTCTTTTGCTTTTTTTTGTTTTTTCGTCCTTTTTTCAATCATTTCATTTCTGCTCCTGTTGTTTTTTTTTTTCTTTGCTTTACTGTTGACGACTAATTTGTCACTTTCGTAAATTGTTCGTAGCATATTTTTGTATTCAAATAATGTTGTCAGTTTAATTGCGACCACGTTCATTTCAAATATAATGATATCCTTTTTGCCGGTACTAGTGATATCCTTACACGATGATAATGATAATGATGATACACTTTGGCTTTTTTATGAGGCGTCGAATGGTTTGATGTGAGTGTATATATGATGGATACTTATTTGGTATGAGAAATATAATTAGTTTGGCATGTAATTCTGCAATGAATTGTATCCAAAGAGTGAGCAGCACAGTTCAAGCAGACGCAAAACTGTGAAGACAAGAAGGAAGAACCGAAAGAGATAGGGCTAGAGAGATCAAGTGTGCGGGAGTTTTGTCGCAATATGCCACAAATGATGAGCTTTTAAATAGCTTTTTAAAAGGATATTAAACATAATAGGAAATTTTTGAAGAACTTCGACAAGTTCAGCAGAAATCCGACATATTGAGTAACAGCCATTATTTTTAAAATAAAGAAATGTATTTTACACATACGACGAAATCGGCGATTTCCTAGAAAAAAAAATAATATAAGGATACAAAAATATTGTAAATCTCTTACCATTGCGAAGATTCTATTCGCAAAAGTTCTAAGATCTAAGAGTAACAGGAGTTTTGAGATCTTTCCAATGCGCAGCTTTGAAAATGTTACATAATACTCACAGCACTTTATCTCCACACCAAGAAAAAGTGACAACTATCTAGAACTTGGTTGTGAACCCGAGGAAGACGATGTGAAATCTTAGTTTCATCCAGGAGTGAGATCTAGGTCTTCCTAGCATTCTGTGATATATCTTTGGGTACTGCCAAAAGTCAGACTTTCTCGATACCATATCAAATAACAAGATAGCAATACCAAATACTTGTAGTCATGGGTTTTCTAGACATTTTCTGACCAGAAAGAACCAGAAAGAAATCAATATAGTTCAGAAACCTGCACTAAGGGTCAAATTTTATGAAGATCGTTGACGTTTGTAAAACAGAACTTAATAATGTCGCCAAGCTAAAGAAGTTGTGCTTTATACGAGTTCCAAAACACTTTGTTATCCCTGGTAACGAAAGGACTGATGAACTGACACGGACCCAATCATTGGTGTCAGTTTGGTAGGAACTATAGAGTGAGATAGTCCAAAGTTAGATTCTGCGAAACTATTTACAAGGGAATAAATTACCGAATAGAAAAATAGCAAACTTCTTGTAAATCTGGGGAGAAAAAATTTGCGTATCCTAGTAAATTTGAACCTATGTACCTGTGGTTAGCTCTGCCTTGAGGAAAAACCTAACTCTATGGAACATCATAACTATTATTGTCTAGCCTTCTTGGAAAGAAGTAGTAATGTTTTGCGGATAAATTCTGCTTATTATGTTCTTCTGTCTGAAGTTCTTAAGTTTCTTACAAAGGAGAGCCGCCTACTATTTTTTTTCATTCTTATCTTCTGGAATCGTTAACCTTCTCTGTACTTTCGCTTTTCTCTTTGAGATTTTCTTTTTCCTCTATCTGGTTTATGTACAATACTATGGTGTAATGAACTGAATGCTATAGAAATCCAATGTGCACATTTGCCCACTTCCAAAGCTAAGAGTTCAGAATGGAACCTAACGACGGTGTCGAATACAAAGGGGTCTGTGGGAACTGCAGCTCTTTGCAGAAATTTAGATGCTAATACCTTTTAAAAATTTGTATACAGCGTAACTGTTTATTATACGAGGAGGCTAATCAAAGTTGGCTTGGTTGGCAACACTGAATAAATTTTTGACAACTCAAATAATATCAAATGATTTGGCATAGTATTGCGATATTTCATTTTAAATTTCATTGCAAACAGTCAAAATGATGACAAGAAACCCCCAAGCTACTGAGAAAGAATCGGTAGAAATTCTACCGCCATCCCAGCAACATATCTGGTTTGCTATTCTTTACGGATTTCGGCGTGACCTCAAGCCTGTGGAAATATTTACTTAGTGCCAAATAGCATATGGAGAGAATACACCATTGGTGGTGATTATCTAGAAATGGTTTCGGAAATTCCAGACCGGACATTTTTCTGTGGAGGACGAAACTAGTGAAGGTCGCCCAAAACCTGATGATGATCCAAGATTGATTCAGGAAATGATTGCTGAGGAAGTGGGCTTGAATGATATGGTTGCATTGCGAATATTTAAGGATCATATTGGATACACAAAGAAATCAGCACGATGGGTTCCTTGAATTTTAACTGATGGTCAAAAAGAGGCGCGTGTGCGTTTTGCCTAATATTTTCTTTAAAAATCTAAAAATGGAGAGTTCAGCACCTTCAATAAAATTGTAACAGATGATAAAGCTTGTTTTTTCAAGTACATTAAAGCCAAGCAGCACAAGTCACCGGTAAAAGTAATGATGTCAATGTATTTTACCAGAAAACTGTGAAACTTATTTTCTGAAAACTGTATAGAAATTAATGGAAATTATGTAGAAAAATTTAAAAACAATGAAGATTTAAGTTATGAAATTAAAATAGTTTTTGGCCTCTTTCTTGTAGCCAACTGAGCGAACTTTTGTTAGTCCATCTGTATATACTATGAAAAGTATTTTTTTGCTCTACTAATTTTTGTTTTGAAGGCACTAGTATTTAGGGATCAATAGCATTCCAATAAGCTATAAATCACAATTTTGACCAAAAAACAAAGTTTTGGATTCTGAAAATTTGCATATCGATTAAAATTCTATGACATGGTTCGGGCTCGATTCCGGTCTTCGTCTGGTGATTAGTTCTTATATGAAGTGTATGAGAATTATACGAAAGTGCACCAGTACACATTAGATGGTTTATTTTGCTAAAGTATTTCAGATCTTCATTGTGACAGCAGAATATCAAAATATGGTGCTAAAAACAAATTAAAATTAAAAAATTTTAAATTTGCGAAAACTGGATGCGCTACTCCGAAAGAGTGATTTTAAAGGAGGTTTTACAATAGGTTTGGAATTTTGTATGGGAAAAGCATTCAACTTGCATATAAAAGATTTTCGGACAACCATACCTATATAAAAAAAGCCGCTAAAGCGAATGACGTACTCAGTTTTTTGATACAACTAAACAGAAAGCCACCCGTAGCGCCTAAAGTGACCATTTGGCACTTTTTTTTAGGAATTTTTAAGTTCTCCCGTTAGGATTTTCCAGATAGCGGTAATTTTTTAAAAATTTATTAGCAAAACCATCAAACTGATAAAAAATTCCCACACCGCCGTTCGGAATCGGCGTTAAACTGTAGCCCCAACTATGTTGTTTCACAATGGGCCGTTCAGATCTAAGTGTGTCTCCCGACAACCACTCTAACCTAACCTAACTTTCGGCTGTAAGGACTCAAAATATTAGAGTTATTTTGATCCCACAATTTAAATGTAACATATGTATGAATATATAAAATGAAGTAAAATATATACATACATATTACAGTACGATAAAACATGTAAAAACTAATATGAACAAAACGGTACAACAGAAGGAAAATTAGTATAAAAGGACATGCATTAAACAGAACAAGACACTCAGACTTAGATCGTGGTCTAAGGTAGTAACTTGGTGGTTCTATTGTTATCTATTCGCTAGATTATATGTTATAAACCAACCGATGCGTCCGCACGGTAGGCTAGTACAAAAGAGTCGTTAGTTTATATCAGCAGAGCGTCCGCATGCTAGGTTCTTCATAAGACATTATTCATTCGTGAGGTATTAATTGGATCTTGGCGTAAGTCCTTACGTCAAGATTAAGTTTCCACTGAGGTATTAATCGGCACCAGGCGGTCGTATCCACGTACCCTGGTGTAGCGAACACCCGTAATTGCCACGGACCATACAACAAACGACAATGACCTAACCATCGTATCACGAACACACACAAAGGAAACATACGAAAGCAAACCGAGCGCCAAGGAAGGCAAACGAGCGCCAAGGAAGGCAAACGAGCGCCAACGAAGGCAAACGAACGCCCGAGAAGGACGATTGAGGGGCTGCAAGGAACAAACAAAGACTGTACGAGGTACCAAGAATAAAAATAATCAAGTGTATTTAAAACCAACAGTGAAGAAAATAAATAAACAAGTGAACAAAGAAAACCGAAACGAGCTATCGTGAGTTATTATTTACGCACCCTGGTTACTCGCTGAGTATACCCTGACGAAAAGAAAAGGAACCAGGAAGGTTCGTTACACGGCTTATAATATAAATAATGATTTTTTTCGAGTGCCCTTATTTCTTCGATATGTCAAATTTATTTATATATAAGTATAATCTAGTAGACCTCAATATATTTCTATAGCACTATCTATCATATTTTTACGTTGAATATTATCACTATATGGAATCATATAACCCCAATAAAACAGCTGAATTTAGAAAAGTGTCTAAGGACTTTTTGACTCCTCTTGTGTTCGGGAATATTTGGAATAAAAAATGTGTACGCAGTCCTGAATCACCCTGTATAAAATATGAAATTTTACTTTCAGTGTACAAGTGTCCTAATTTGGAAGCTTGATAGTGGGTTTCTGTTCTGTTTTTACGTCCTATTTTCTGGTCTGGTTTGTAGTCTTTTTTTAAGCGTTGGTTTTGGGCAGAATTTAGACTAAATTTTGGTCCAATTTTTTATACGAAACAGTTTTAACTAATAAATAACTAATAAATATTATGTTTTATGTCAATGCAGTTTCTGCAGCTCAAGAATCTTAACAATCTCCTCTGTGCATACAGCAACTAACTTCTGGACCTTTGGAATGAAGGGTTTCATGTTGTGTTTTGGTCAATATTTGGTCTGTTCACGTACAACAATTTATGAAAATTGTTAGCAATTGTTAATAGTTTTCATTGGAAAGGTGTTCAAGAACTCGAAAACCTTTCAGCGAGAAAGAAAAACGAGAGCGTAAGATGGTGAGAGGGAAAAAAAGAACTGTCAAATATGAAAAGTTCAACAATATTCAAATGGTTTGAAAAATGAAAGTATTTGTGAATGCGAGTGTGCCACTCTTTAAATTAATTTTGTTACTGATATTACTCTTAAAATTAATTAAATTAAATTATAAACCGCATAATATTTTATCGCGTTAAAAGTTAATTGCCAAAAAAATGGATCAGCTCTTCAATTGAAAGTTTTTAATAGTTTTCTGTTTACGTATTTTTTCTGATAGTTTTTTCTTTGTGAGAATTTTTTTCTCAATCATTTGTTACTCTCTCTCTCTCTCTGAAAGACTTTGATGGAAAAGTACGTGAACAGAGCTATTATCTAAATTTGACAAATTCAATCTACCTTTAATGAGAAAGAAATGAAAGCGTCTACGTTCAGCGATTGTGTGACTCTCGCAAATATTAGAAACTGAATTTTCCTCTAAAGAGTACAACGGCCTATGTAAATGTTTTGGTATTCACTAGGGAGGTATTAGTAAACTCAAAGCATTGTTAAAAAGGTAAGTAACAATAAATCGATTATGTTGTCAAGTTACAAATTTAATTTAATTTTTGTATAGTATCTAGATTCATACATCTACTTATACCATACCATATAGTGTATGAGTGAGGCAAACTCCAACACATAAATGTATAAGTTTTATAAAAATAAATAATAAAAAAATATAAGAAAATAAAAAAGATTGTATTGAAAATTATCCTTTTCAGCTAAAAATAAAAATCCAATTACATTTCTTACATACTTTACTTTCTTTCTTCATTTCGTTTTTTATTGTTGTTGTTGTTTTTTTTTTCATTGCTTTTACAACAAACAAACAAATCCAATTAATACAAATCAAATTACGTATTCTCCTGTATACCCGAACATGTAATTTATATGCGTATCCTTACAGGATTTAATTTTTTCAACACTTCAAAAGAAAAACAAATACATACTCATATCACATACGCATACGCATACACATACGCTCACATTAATTTTCGCAATCGCAACGCACACATCATTCATGCATCGCCGCTTCAACGAATTTTTATTAAATTTGCCTTTTTTACGACAGCGAATTAAAGCAGTGCATGCGCATATGTATGAGTGTGTTTGAGTATATGTATGCGTATTATGTTAATGATATCCCTACAATAAGAAAATCCTTTAGCATTCAAATCCTTTTGAGCACATCGGCAGGCTATCAACATTCAGTGGGCGGTAATTTTCAGTATCTGAATGCGCATCATGATAGTCTTTGCCAGTCATCATCAGCATCAGTTTTTTTTTTTTTTTTTTTGTATTTCCAGTTTTTTTTTTAACTTTTCGAGTAATTAGTAAGAAATTCTCTTCAATTAAAAATCTTTATATTCCGAAATAAAAAATTGATGCTTTGGTGAATATAAAATATTCTTATATATGTATGTATGTATGTATGTTGTGTGCTACTTTTAGGTTGAATTTATATTCTTTTGTGATTATTGCAAAGCCATTTACAAGTCTGCAGAAGTAAATAAAGTTGTCGGTCCATATTGTTCTCCGAAGTGTTTTTATGACCTCCGTCCCTTAAATTCATATTCATAAATTTCTTTTACAAAATATTATGTACGTAGTTATGATATTACTGAATTGAAAAATACATTTAAGGGTGAAGGCCACTGTGATGGGACAAAAAAATTAAATTCAAAAATATGTGTATAAAATTTCAAGTCAAAATTCCAAAAATTGACTGAGTTACAGCCATTTTAGTGATAGTAAGTAGACTGAAAACTTAATGGACTGAAAACTTAAAATGCTTTTTTCTCGAAACGACTTTTTCGAACTGGTCGCGTCGATAACTCTATCAAATATTAACCGATGTTTAATTTTTTTATTCGTTTTGTTCGTCTTTGCAGTGGCTATTGTCAAGCGTATCCGATTATAAAATTTTAAATTGTTACTATTTTTTAAGCTCTTTTGAAACAAAAAAAAAAAAAAAAAAGGGTCGAAACATGAAAAAATTTTCAAGCAGTCGCCATTTTGTGGAAAATAAAAAAAAAAAAAAACCAAAACGGCTACGTACGACGAGAATTATACTCATACAGATTATTAAGAACTAAAATTTTTTTTTTCAGAAAATCCGTTCTTGAAAAATCGAAGCGACCATGGAGGGGGAAATTTTTTTCGGGCTCCACGGCAACGCCCATATCTTCAAAACTATTCAATATTTTTTAATAAAAATTTATGGAAATATTGTTGACTTAATAAAATGAATATAAAACGACCCCCATATTCCTTTATTTGACATTTTTTCAGCCGTCACAGTGGCCTTCCCCCTTAAGGGGGTCTTATGTTATAACTGCCGTTTTTCGGGCATTTTTCATAATTTTATTGCAAGTTAATTAGTCAATAATTTGTAATGCGTTTTTTTTTTTTTTTTTTTTTGAAAACTTTTTTATTGACTTTTTACGCTATGACAAAAAAATGTTTTTCCGCTCATCTGAAATAGAAAAATGCTTGATTGTATTAATCTGTAAAACTGTAGTTATCGTGGAAACCTCAATGGGGATTTTTATTTTGAAAATTTAAAAAAATGGCGGAACATGGAACTGTATTTTCGGCATTTTTTTAATATTAAAAATGATCTGTAAACAATATGTTCTCAATTGAGGTCCAGGTGATATCGACTATAATGACGCATATCTGAACAAAATTTGGGCTTAATCCTCTTCAACCAGTCACCACTTTGATAAACGTGGTTTTGAATTTAAGTTGAACTTTAAGTTTTATGTCAACATTTTTCGAGATAACAGATGCAACGATGCCAGAGTCATACAAAACATCAACGATCAATTTAAAAAATTCTGAACTATCGAAAAATGCAAAAAAGATTAAGTCCATTTTTTTAAGAAGACGCCCTTAACTCGTTTTTACTTCAAAATGTCATTGGCTGGCATCTTTACAATACTCAGAGAAGTAAAGATTGCTATTACAATTTTCTGAAAACTACAAAACTACTAAAATAGAAAATTACTATTAAATGAGAGGCCAGCGGTTAAAAAGGATAAACCGCATTTTAAAAACTTTTCAGAAGATCGAAAAAACGTCCGCTTGTTTTTCATTCACTATCATTCGAGTATCCGATACTGACCCTTTTTCCGATACCAAGTAAAATACTTATGTTATAGCATCGAGTAAAAAAAGTACTTGAATCGAATGAAAAGTATCGAGTTTTTACTTGTATTTACTTGTGTCGAATCGTCACTACTCCTACATAAATGTAAAACAAATCGCCTAGGCGGGAAATCGAGTCCTTGTATCATCTTGATACGAAATCGATTCTTGCAGATTTTTATTATTAGCAATAAAATTAATTTTGATTACTTTTATTGGTTTTTACTGGTAACCAAAACAAATTTAGATTGGTTATAATTGTTATGGGCAATCAAAATGAGTTTTCGCTTCTCATAATTAATACTTTCTTGTAACACCTTTTAACAGTGTGCCCAGAATAACTGTCACTGTTTTTTGCTTTGCTCTCAGTCTTAAAAAATTCAATTTAAAAAGTTTTTAAGTATGCCATGATTTTTCAAATTGAATTCAAAAAAGAAAAAGTGCAAATAGTTCACGATTTCAATTATTTTAAGATAAGTACCGCAATGGAAGCTAAACGAAGGCTAGTTGTAAATTTATATTTAAAAAAAAAAATAAAAATGTGTGAGATTATTTGGAAGCTAAAATCGTTTGCTGTCGGAGAAAGATTTATTTATATGTAGAACTATAAAACAATTTAAAGACACGGGAAATTGTAAAATTATGAAGAAATCTGAACGCAAGCGAACAGTGAGCACAAAATCATTCGTGAAATGCGTCAGAGAAAGAATTAAACGCATATTCAGCTTAATTGGGTCATTCTATGGCAAAACAAGTGCAGGTACATAGGTCATCAATACAGCGGATATTGAAAAATGATCTAGGGCTCACAGCCTATACACGGTGTAAAAAAAATTTCGAATTGAAAAAACAGAAAGTTATTGCGTTGACATGAAGGAGATTAAGTTTTATTTTCGGATGAAAAAATGTTTCTACTACAAAAGATAGGCACAATCAGCAAAATAATAGCATGTATGCAGCGTGTCTGCGTGACTGACAATCCCAGCAATAAATTGGCCGTGAAACGGTATCAGAATGTTTCAAAGGTAATGATCAGGGGAGGAATTTCACCGAACGGCAAATTACCGCTTCTTTTCATAGATCGAGGGATCGAAATCGATAGTTATTATTACATTGAGCAAGTTTTGGAAGGCCATCTATTACCTCATACTCAGTAGTTGTATGGCGATGAATACTTTTGCTTCGAGCAAGATTCTGACACTGGTCAAGACTGGTGTTCGATTTGCTCGATTTTATATCAACCAAAGAATGGCCACCTGCGTCGCCAGACCTTAATCTTCTTGATTTCTGTGCATGGGGCTATATGCTGAACAAAATTGGCATCCCGAAAGGCCTAAATATTGATCAATTCAAAGCTGGGCTGATACAGATTTGGCACGAAATGAACCAAGATATGGTGCATGCCGCTTGTGAATTATATTCTTCAAACGTTTGCACCAACAATCAAAGAGAAATGCGAAAGATTTGAATTAACGACCTGATTCCTCTAATTTTGTAATATATCTTAGCAACTACTTTAGTTTTTATTGCACTTTATTTTAGTGACACTTATTCTTTTCAGTATCACAGCCTATCGAAATATAGGTTTTTAAAAGGAGCTTGGGAACCAGATGTAATTTACGTAATTTTGTTCTATCACGTTGCGATTTTGAAAAATTTTAACTTAAAAACAAAATCAGTGATATCAGTGCTCTCAATCCTATGAAACTTTCCAATACAATACGATCAATTAAGGCAAACACTAATAATATTGTATCGAGTGTTAAGTACTGTTTTTTGGAAGAAGAGACTAGTATAGTTTGAACAGGCTTAACAGAAATAATTTATTCGTGATAGCATTCTGTTTCCCTTTTTAAAGGTTGGTTCACGAAATATGTGAGTGTACAAAAGAACTTGTTCGTCGATATAATCAGGGCTTTGGAGCGGAGCGCGGAGCTGAAGCCAGGAGCTGTGGATCACACGGTTTTGACCGGAGCTGGAGCAATGAAAATTTAACCGCTCCGCTGCTACGATTAATAATACTGTACAACGGCCAAAAAAGCTTAAGAGTTTTGAAAGTGGATCTTATATAATTTGAGTTTGCAGAACATGATGGCGTTTTTAGTTTTTCTGTATAACGTATTTTTAGGTATGATTTTTTTTTCAACTCGTTACGAAATAATTAGACGATACAGATAAAAACTGAAAACGCTATCATGTTCAGAATACTCGAATTATGTACTCGAATATTCTACTGTCAGTAATAGTAATGGTAAGAGTAATCATCATCGAAGTAATTCAGTTCTTTACATATTTACAAAGATGCCTGAAACGTACAATTTTAATTACCAGGTCCGGCGGTTAATAATTCTTAATTTTTCAAAAGGTGCGATTGGAATTAGAGGATGGTTCACAATCTTAACTGGTTCTATAGCTATGACAGCAGCCTTCACAACGTTATAGTTGTTGTCGAGCGCTAAACCAAAATGATTTTGCAGCTAGATAACGCCTCATCACATTCATCTGTGTTGAAAGTTTTGGGGAAATGTACCAAAAACTTACGGTTTGTTCCTTAAATTGAAACTTCAGGAAATACTTCTCCAAATTTGAATTTAAAATAAAAAAAAATATATTTTTATTAGGAAAACTATATGCAGTTGGAGCTCGAAGCGGAGCAGAAGCTATACTAAAAAGGCTGGAGCGGAGCTGGAGCGGAGCAACCCCAAAATTTGGCGGCTCCAAAGCCCTGGATATAATGACTGCTTGATTATAAGTATAGCCGATAGTCAGAAACACCCACTCAATAAGTTTAAAGCGCCGACTTCCTAGGACAAGTAAGTAGGCACTCCGTTTAAGTAATATTACTTATTCATGAGATAGAACCACCTTCAATCCATGCAATGGCGCTGTTACCAGAAAACTTTTCAGGATATTCGTCGCTGGGATACATAGTTTTTTTTCAGTGATTTCGTTAGCAACATTGATGGGTTTTTGATTAAAAATCTTACATACATACTTAATGAATAACTATGTACTTCAACCCTTATCTTACCCGTATGAAAAAAATTGAGGGTTGATGGGTGTACAAAACAATAAATTTCATAAAACGACGGCTATAACGCCGAAATACATAAATACGTAAATAAATATCAACTCAATTCAAGGTGTAAAAGTAAAAATTAAAAATTCATATTTCATTAGTTAAGAAAGCACGAGAGAAGAAAGATGTAAAATAAAATTTTCAATTAAAAAAAAAAAAATCAAAAACAACAAAAAAACATGAAGCAAATAAAACATGCCAAAACGAAAAAGGTAAAAATGAATGAATGAATGAAAGATGAAAAGGAAAAGAATCACGGGGAAGTAGAAAAAGAAAACATCATGTCTTGAAGACACACCAATGAACAAAGTTTTGAAGTATACAGTAAAAAGTAAACTGGAAAATGCAACATTGACGGATGCTACAGCAGCCAGTGCCTTTTTGTTACACGCTACACTGCCACTCACACCACTTTGATTTCATCTTCCACTGTGTTCCTGCTACCACTCTACTACTATTACTGTTTCGCTACTACTGCTGCCATAAAAGTGCGCAAAGGTAACCCACATTAAATATTAACACGCAATCAGAAAATTTTCGAAAAACTTTTCTTCATCAAGCGTAAAACCCTAATTGCCAGCGAAAAGATAAGATTGAACCGAAAAAAATAAGACAAACGAACGAGCCAACACGAAAAAAAAACGATGAGTACTAAAGGAAATCAGGGGTTAACAAGGAGAAGGTTTAGTAATTGGTGAGAGAACGCGGGAACGGTGGCATGAATGACTGAATAATGCGCACGCAATATTTCTAATGGAATTTACTAAAAGATGAAGTAGAAAATTTTCGCTGTTTCATTAATTTTGTAAAGCAAAAAGCAGCAGCAGCTGAAAAAAAAAGAAACAAACCAACAAACAAGTAAAGAGGAAATGTCATATTTTCAGCAATAGCAAATTTATTTTAACCCTTTTCGTTTCCATTACTCAAAAAAATCCATAAAATTTCATAAGCAGCAGCAGCAGCAACAACAACAACACCAGCATTACCCAACAACAGTCGCCAGCCAGCACTAATTTAAAGTGTGATGATGTGCCAAAAATAAAGTGACAAGCAATTAAACAGAAGTAGCACTTAGAAAAGGTGATGAAAATTAAGGTGGAGTTGTTGTATTTGTAGGTGAATGTATAGTGCTTGACCCGACCCGGCTTCTTCGCTTTTTCCTTCTATGCGATGACGGTCTCCCACTTTCAATGAAAGTAAGCCATACTCTTAAGAACAGCAATCGTAGCTAGCACCAGTACCCTTCAGTCTGCATTAGTGTTCACAAGATTTAACCTTAACTTTAATAAAAAACAAGCAGAACAAAAATATATACTATATGTATACTGTTATGAAAGTAGTGAAACTATTTTTGCTTTTCACTATTTTCTCTACTCTTTCTATTTACTTCTCTCTCTCGTTTCCTTCTTGTTTATTATGCTTCTTGATTATTACTTGCCTGCTTGACTTGTCTCTGCTTGAACTCTGTGTGTGCCACATTGTGGGTGTGCCCCTTTGTTGTTGCTGTTGCTGTTTTCTTTGCTATTTCTTTACTATTCGCTGACGTTTTGTTTGCTGGGTCTGCGTGTTATCGCACGCGTTTTCTTTCCAGCTCAGCCCGGTAGCTCAGTGGGTCACTGTGATTTATTATGTTTCCTTGTTATTTGTGGGTTTTTCGTTTTTACTCTTTTGTGGTACTGTTTTCCACACTTTCCCACTATTTTTTTTGTTTCTTTTTTATATGTGTATATAATATTTTTCAATTCGCATAATATTCTGTACTCTTCTCAAGAACGAGCAGCAGCACAAGCTACATATACTTCTTAAGAAAATAAATATAAATTCACAGTCATGAACTTTGTGTATCTTTTGCTACATACATACTTTTGCTACTCCACTTGAATACGTGCCATATTTATGCTTGCACCAACCAACCAACTAACCAGCTCACCATCATCATCAACATTATCAGTATTATCATCTGTTCTGGTGACTTTGCTTGCTACTTTGACATTGGCGACACCTTTCGTGGCACATGTTGCTACTAGCGTCTTTTTCTTTCTCCTTTTCTGGTTCAAGCATCAAATATAAAGAAAAGCTTTACAGGTAAATGTTTTCCCAAAAGTGTTTATGTTTTGTTGAGATTTCACACTAAATGACCTTGCGTATGTGTGGCATTATTTATTTTCTCATTTAATTTAATATTTTTATGCAAGCTGAGAAGGTGAAAACTCAGCGTGGTCTTTTGGAATTGTTAAATAAAGTGTACTTGCGTAATAAAATTGTGGAATTTAAAAATATCACTTTAATTGAAGGGGAGCACAACTCCCGACTAGACTTGCTTTCAGAATGCCAGCTCCTTCAACATTTTGTGTGAATTTAAGGTAGAGAGTTATTTGGTCTAGTAATACATGATATGCTGAAAATCTGAAAGTCTGTAAATACAAAACCTAAACTCAGATCAAAATCGGATAAAATTCTCAAACCGATATTCAAACTAAAAATTAGACAGAAAGTCAGACCAAATACAGATCAAAATTCAAATCAAAACTCATACAAAATACAGATGAAGGAGTTCACCGAAATTCAGAGCTATATTCAAACCAAAAGTCAGATTCAAACAGGAAATCAGAACCAAACAGATACCAGAACTCAAACTCA
Source organism: Toxonevra muliebris (assembly GCA_963691655.1). Taxonomy (NCBI): domain Eukaryota; kingdom Metazoa; phylum Arthropoda; class Insecta; order Diptera; family Pallopteridae; genus Toxonevra; species Toxonevra muliebris. Next base: position 122,642,583 of record OY829326.1, read on the forward strand.
GACCAATATTCAGACACAAACTAAGATCGAAAGTTCGAGTAAAAGCTGACAAAATTCAAATAAATCTTGACTAAAACACAATCCGATATTCAAACCAAAAATTAGACCGAAAGTTAGACCCGAAATCAGACCAAATTCAAATCAAAACTAAGGCAAAATTTAAATGAAAAAGTCGACCAAAACTCAGAGCTATATTCAAACAGAAAGTCAAGCTATATTCAAAATGAGAATCAGACCTAAACACAGATCAAAAATCAAACTTAAGCTCAGCCCGAAAGCTGACGAAATTCAATTAAAAAATCATATCAAGCTTCAGACAAAAAATGAGATCAAAACTCAAATCGATATTCAAAGCAAAAATGAATTCGAAATTTAAACCAAAAAAAAAATATCAAAATTCAAATGAAAGCAAGGATAAAAAAAACCGACTAGAATTGAGATAAAAAACCGACCAAAACTCAGAGCTATATTCAGTCCAAAAGTCAAACCTTATTTAAACTGAAAATTAGACCTAACACAAGTGAAAATTCAAACCAAAACTCAAACCAATATTCAGACCAAAACTCACCCCAAAAATCAGACCTAAAGCAGAGAAAATTCAGTAAAAAAAATCAGATCTAAATACAGACAAGAAATCAAACTGATATTCTGACCTAAACATGACTCACATCATAAAATGAAAGCTAAAAATAGATCAAGAGCTAGATTAAAGCCATTTTCAAGGACATCTATAAACTGACGCTAAAATTTAAAATTTATCGTAGTCGAATTATAGAAGATAAAAAGTTGCGTTGCAGAAAAATTTTAAAAGTAAAGGATTGTAACAATTTTGGGAGAGGCAGTAGCCTTCATTTGGAGTTGCCCCAGTTACGTCCATATGAAGACATGGAATTAATACTTAGCAATTGATGGAAACCCTCGGGGAAGTAAAAAAAATTAAGAAAGTTGTTCGAAATAAAGGTGTTGAGAATGCAGTTAAGTAGAATTGAAATTAACAAATAAGCTCTTGCTCAATGTATCTCATTGAAACGACGGTAATATTGTAAATATATGAAAGAGATTTTTATCGACTTAGGGCAACTCATTTCCCTCACTATTTACTGGTTTTTTCCAGTTATTATTTGAAGGAAGGACGACTCGAAAGTCAGGCACCGCGACCTATAAGATCTATTGTACCAAAGCCTCAAGAAAGAAAGAAAGTTAGACAAGAAACATGCCCAAGCCGAGAATCGAACTCGGGTCTCGAGAGACAAGTGTCTGGCACTATGCCCCTAGATCGCAGTGGCGATGGTTGTGGCAATTTTTTATCAGCTCAGTGGTTTTGTCATTACCAACCAAGGTGTGTACTTGTTCACATTCTTTTAATTTTCATCCACTTCATATCGATAGTGAATATAAGAAGTTTATGAGAATTAACCACTAGATCAAGACGGGAATCGAACCCGCAACCTTCTGGATGAAAGTCTAGTGTACTATTCACTAGACTATCGAGCTCGTCGTTTTTCCAGTTACTCCTTCAAAAAATTTGTGCTTTTTGCCTTGCATGATGTCGATCCTCCTATTTTGGGCGCTGATTCATTTTTGTATTTTTGATCCTTCCAGAATTTTTATCTCAGTCTGGTGATTACCACACAGAACTTTTGTTTGTGCATTCCTAGTCGAGTTCTTTTCCTAGTTGCTTATCTCATTTCCTTAATCGTAGAATTGCTCCAGGTTGGAATTTTGTCTTCGTTTTTCCCTGAACTTCCCTGAAGGCTACTTTTCAGAACTCAGTTTTCCCTTTACTTTCAATTTGATTATTATCTATATTGGTTTCGTCGCCTAGAACCGTAAGTTTTAATAAGTCTTTTGAAAGTTTGGACTTGATTGTGCAGAAACTTATGGCTTTGGATAATAGATGCTCATTCGAAAGGATAGTAATCTTTGGACGATGTTATTTTTTGTGCGTGTTGTACTCATACTCTGATTTTATGAAAGTTTACTTTATAAAAATTAAATTTCATTAATGAAAATAGGTTAGGAAATTCTTCAGAAAAATTCGGCTTCTTACTTGTACTAGCCCAACGTAGCCGCATAAAATGCGCTCTTAATTATTGTTCTTTCCATAAAATGGCTAGATATTCTGGCACTGCTGAAAGCTTTTAGTTTTATTCAGGGGGTCCTTCAGGTTGAAGCGATCTTCTAAGAACCTACCACTTTTCTTGTACTCACGTGGCTGGGATTAAAAATTTTGAAAGGGTTGGACTAATCTTTTGTCTAAAGTTGGTCAGTAGCTGTTTCTCTTATTGGGCACCAGCTTATTCCACAAAGGAGCTAGCTCTAATTAATTTGCCATCTGTCTCATTGCCTATAATTAACCAATCACGTATTTCACAGTGATAAGCAACAAATCTTAAAGACAATGATGCAAATTATAAAAATCGATCGCACTAAACATTACTTAGTTTCTTAAAATAACTTATAATAATTAATTATTCCTTCAATTAAATGTTGTTTAACTACAATGCGACTATTTCCCTCTGCACACATTTAACCTTTTTTACCTAATAATTAAATACCCACGCAAACGGACTAAATTTAAACTATTGAAATTGTACTTATGTATGTACTTATTAGAGCGTATGTATTAGAGCGAGTCGGTTTTTTTCGAAAAATCGTCCACAAAAACTGGAATATAGGGATAATTTTAAGAATATTTGCAGAAGAAACCATAGGTCAAAAATGGATTTCGAGGTATTTTTACGTATAACATGCTATATTACATGGATAAATCACCATAAAGCTGTTAAAAATTTACCGATTTTTATGATTAAGTACTCGTTGAAAAGGTAAGGCAAGGTTCTATAAGATTCAATTTCAATACAAACCTAAGATATTATAATCTATTGCAATAAATTCAGTTTTTTATGAGAAATAATTTTTTTTTAATTATTTTTACGGGAGACATATCGTTTCTAACTAATTCGGGGTCAAAGAATTCAGTGGTGATAACCGTTTTTCCCCCTATCAGCAGCGTTTCATACAAATTTTTTTTTTTTTTAAGTTTTGGTTTGGGGGTACGAAGTTACATGTTCCTCTTCTTATTGCGGTGAAAATTGGTATCGACGGGTTTTTGCATGAAAAACCTGAATCTGATATTTATTTACAGAAAAAAAACAATTTTGGACATAACTCCCATACAAAAAACCGTCAAAAATCCACAAAAAGTGGAAAATTTGTATTTGAGGTACCCTTATTTTACATCGAAATAAATGAAATTTTCGCACACATAATTTTTTTCGTTAAAAAATTAGGTTCTGAAAGTTTTAGAACAATCCGCTTAAAAAATAAGCATCCAGTTTTCATCATGAGCGATCAAACGTTACTAAACGAAAATTACGCTATCCGACAAAAGTAAATTTTTCCAAAAATAACAAGGTTCTGCAAGTGGAGAACTCGGAAGAAAAAATTATACGGGTCTCTGCGTTTTAAAAGTTTACCTCAAATTTTTTTTTGTATGCGGACCTAAAGTTTGACCATTTCTAACAGATTAAGTAAAATAAACCATAAGACAACTAGTTAGTTTTGCATCTAAGCTTATTTTTATGCTCGGAAATTTGTAGTAGAATTTCCCGTAGAATATTTTCCTCCCACATATTAACCCTTTAGCGCCCTCCAGTACGGGTCATTTTTGCCCTTATCGAAAAAAGTTACTTTTTTCACCCATTACGAGGGTTAATATGTTCAAGAAATATGTTGCCCATGAAATTTTACTATAGGTCACAGAACAACAAAAATCTGTAAACTTTTAATCACATAATATAGCATGTTATACGAAAAAATACCTATTTTGGAAAATCCGGAAGCTCGAAATCCATTTTTGACCTATGGTTTCTTTTGCAAATATTCTTTAAATTATTCCTATATTCCATTTTTGGTGGACGATTTTTCACATTTTTTCCACTCGAACAAATCGACCCGGTCTAATGTATATGTGTAGGTACTACAAACTTCATATTTTGAAAATTATTTCCCTCCCCCCCCCCCCCCCCCCCCCCATAAATTGTAGATATTTTTAAAATACTTGTTAGCATGTGCTCACGTAAGCGTTTCCTTGTTTAAGTGCTCGTATTCATATGAATTAAGTTTTAAATTGCCTGAGTGTTGTGTGTGTGTGTGTGTTTAAGCATTCTACGGTCGCTACTCTAACGATGACTTCTAACACGCAATTTCCATATATACATGTGGCATACTTTTAGGCAAAAAGTCACTACATTTAACTACGAGTAGAATATATTCAACAATAGTATGCCATGACCTTTAAAACTTTAACATGTTACTTGTTTTAGTTATTTTTGTTAAAGTTTCTATTTTTATTATGCAAATTTACGATTACCTATACATATAAAAACATATATACTTTTGTAAGGAAGTATGGATATTAGTATTTCGTGGTCCACTCAACAATGATTTTCCTTAACCAATTTTGGCTAATACTCGCACCTCTGAGAAAAATACTGAAGCCGCCTGTGAGCACAGAGTTTAGAAACTTTCGTTTCTTTATGATCTATAAATTATTTAAGTATTGAAAACGATCGATTGGTAGCATCAATTTACAGCGGTAAAAAATCTAGTCCAACTTGAATTCGTCTGAGGGATAAATTTGACCATGTATGTCATTATAAACAACGAATACTTCTTGCCATATACTCAGCTTTCGACTTAATATATATAATTTCAAAGTCCTCTCTGAAAAAACAAGATAAATTTTCACAAGATTCTTTTGTCAGAAACCGTAACTTGACGAAATCTGATAAAGCCAATCGAAATCACGCGGTTGAATTTTTTCAAAATATTTCTTCGTGTTGCTATCATGCCCTTTGTGTGGCAGACAGAGTCAGTTAAATCATCATAATCAATTATTGAGTTATACTGTTTCTAATATTCCCATTTGAATAAGCAACTTTTGGGTTTATCCACTTTTTAACCCTTGCGGAACCAGCCAACACATTTGTGCGGATAGAATCTAACAAAAGTTAAATGCTTTCGCTTTTTTTTTTAATCAAAACAGTCTGATATTGTTGTTGTCGTTATGATGAATAATGCTAATCGAATAACTTAATTTTTTACAATATTTTATTTGGGATTGAAATGGTTAAAGAAAGTTACATATATAATTTTCCACTATAATAATCGTCTAGCCTATGGCCTAACATGATTTCAACATAAAATTGCTATTTTCACAAAACTATAATTTTAGACATAACCTTCTCTTTTTCTTTCATATTGCCATAGATATTATACGCAGGGATATCGAAAAACCTGACGGCACTTGATTATTAAATCGATCATAGTGAATCGGCTAAGATTTCCCTCATTTTTTTTTTGTGAACTGATAGATTAAAACGAGTTCAACGATTCCGTTGAAGCATGTTAGAAATCCAACCCCATTCACAATTCTTTGTACCAGCAAACGTAACTCAAGTTTTTGTTGTTAATCGCGACTTATGCTTTTGATCTCCTGAGCTTTTTAAATCAAAGTAGTCAGCATCATCATTCATTATTTAAAGGAACTTATAAAATTTTGGGGTATTCTCCACGTTCCATTTGTTTATTGGATGATTTCTTGTTGTACTTTTTATTTCTGTAGACACTGAGCTATTTCATTTCGAAGATCTTTTTCTAACTATGTGTGAAATTGAATAGCTTTTCAAACCAGCAATCGAGCCACTTGTATGGTGCGTGATTTCTGGGTTACTGAGCTTGCTTCCCTGACATCTATATATGTTTATAATGCAATTTTTCTTCATAAAAAAAATTAAATTACGCTGCTTGTGGTTCGTTATAGCTGAGTTATTAGACTTATAAGTAGTGTAAGTCATCCGTCATTTTGAATACGATATTATGTTGTGTTTCAACTTAATGCCAGATTTGTAATCGGCAACTACTGTTGTTTCGCGGAGGCACATTTATTTTTTAGAAAACTCATCTGAATTCCCCAGAATTTTTGTAGTAATTTCCATAAATATCAGATAACAACTATATTTATGGCCAGGTACTTGATTATCTATCCCATTGAGTATAGGTTTAAAAACAGGTCGCTCTGAATCATATCCTATCTGAACTTTATTCATTCGAATTTGTTTTCCTATTTTTATTTTCTATTGACTTGGCAATCCCATAATTTTCTTGGAGATTGATGACCCGAAATTTAATTTTTTTTTTTGCAGTAAAGTATTTGAAAATTTTCTTCGTTTCACTTGAGCGAAGCTGTTAAACGCTTAAACTGTTACTCTTAAACTGGAAAGAACTTAAGGTCTATGGTCTTTCATAATACTTTAACTCCAGGTTCTCTATCTTTCAGATAAGTAGTCAAATGCCTTCTGGAGTTTGCTTGATGATTGCTACGTTCTACGCTTGTTGTGATTTGCCCTTGATTAATTTCATTAAACTGCAACTTTAAGTGTTTGATTTTCTAAGTGGAGACGCAGTTAAGTGGCAGAGATAAAAATATTTGTCACGCAAATGTTTCCTTCGTTATGTGAAAATAGCGAAAAAAGTAGACTTTCGCCATTTAATAGCGCTAGTTTCTTTCTTAATAATTTGAAAGTTTAGATGATTCTTACGATTATAATAAGAAAAGTGTTCATGCAAAACCAAGGAGGTCCAGTAAAAAAGGTTGGCATCTTGCTTATTTGTGAAAATCAGAGACAAATCAGAAGGAATCGGAAAAAAGGAAGGAGAAAAAAATAAATGCTGTTTTATCACATAAACTTTTATTACACAAACAATTTAAATTTAACGATAATTTTATAAATATTTCATTTTTGTAGATCTTGTTAACAGCTTTGATCTAATTTTTTTGTAAAAATTGTGAGCGATTGAAAATTAATAAAAAAACGTTTTGATCCGCTACAGTATCGTTAGCAAAAAAATGTTTGTAAATTTTTAAAAATTGATTGGATAGTTTTTAAAAAACCTGTGTTACCTTGGTAACGAAATGCTTAACATGAGCATCTGTGATAACAAAATTTGTGGCTCTGCGATGATTCCTTCTATTTTTGCCATTATTTGGTTTACGGGAAGTAGGCGTAATGGCGATATCGTATTATTACGGCTGGCGATGTCATTACAGTATCAGACCCAACAAACTTTTATGTACTTATATTGATCACATTATCATCTCAGTTGCGAAATCATCGCTCCAGAGTATATTGGTGTTATCATTTCGTATTTCTGTCAACCATCGAATACTGGAAATTACCCCCAAACCGATTCTGAGACGGTACTTATTTTTTGCAAAATTAGTATCTTACCAAGCTTTTCAGACACATTGCTTTGTTAATACCCTGAAATTTTCAAATCTTGACAAGTTTTCCAGACACGTGTTAACGATTAGCCTTCAGGATCTCACGAAGATCCGGCTCTTCATAGTTTCTTGAGTCACTGACTCAACTGGCAACTACCACTACCGCAAAGTAGTTGGAGGCTTCGTCTTCCCTAATTTAAAATTGGCTGAACTTCCTCTATGACTCCACACCACAATATTTGCTTTAACTTCTAAACAGCGACTGTAAACACCAAATCCTAAAACTGAACTTTGTACATTAAAAAAGTTTTCAACTAATTTTCCACTATCCATATGATATTATAAAATAAGATTAATCTCAAAACAAAAACTAAAAAATAAAAATGTAAAACTCTACATGAATTTAATAAATGTAATTGCAGTATTTAATTTTTCACATCTTTGCTACAGAGTAGAAGAAAAACCCACAACAGTAATGCACTTACGTTGATTTGCTGTCATCTATCGCAACTCATTTATCATCAGTCACAAACGGAGCGAATACATACACACACACTCACACACACTAACACTAACTAATACAGGATGATAGAAAAGGACAAGAGATTCAAGGAATAGAGTTAGTAAGGTTCAAAGTGTAGGGGAAGGGGGAACGAACGTCATTGCATTTTGCACGAAACATTAAAAAGTAATCCAATTTTTATCGTGGGTAATTTTCAATGAGGATAGCTTCAGCTACTCCTGCAGTAAATACACTACTCCCTCTCTTCCTCAGTTTCCTTCGCCTCGGCATGCTGCTTCACTTGTTACTATTACTACACAGTGTCACACAGTGAGTGGTAGAAGTGGCGTGATAAGAACCAAAAAGTATCACAAGAGGACAATGACAGCACAAAAATGACCAAACGATGAAAATTCAATTTTGTTGATTACTTACTGCGGTTTTTACTTAAAACTCATACACACATTTAACAGCATAAATAACGGTATGGGTGTTGCGGTACTGTGAAATATATGGAAACTACTATACCCTTGTGCTATATATAAACGGAATTCGATTAAACTGTAACCAATTTCTATTTGAAAAAAAAAAATTCAACTACATACTTTAATTTTCTTACTATTTACTTAACTTGTAGAAATTGTAAAAAAAAATGTTAATGTTTTTATTACCTACTCATCCTGTATACTATGGTTATTCCAAGTTTTTCTATCTAAAGAGAACAACAACAACACAAAGTTACATATTTTTCCCCTATAGTATGAAGAGTTGCTTCTCTTCTCGTTTAAGCACGACACATCAGCAACTCATTTTCTCTAATAGCAACTATTCACAAAACGAGCTTCAAACATCGTTCAAACGGATTTCTCACATGCCCACACACACACACACACACACACACATAACGATAGTGTTGGTCATATAAACATACGCGCTGGACGGAAAAAAAGACAAACATGCAGGCAAGCAGGCAGGCAGGCAGGCAGCCAAACAGACATCCAGTCAGATAGACACTAATCCATCCATCTCCATATCAGCGCTCTGTAAGAACACAGCAGCAGTAATAACATCGTAACATTGTGCCATGCTGTTGCTGTTTCTGCAACTACTGAATACAGGATACAGGAAAATAATAACAACAGCAGCAACAGCAACAGCAACAATTGCTACAGCTCTACAGTTAAAAATTGCATCATGAGAACGCAAGTATAATGTAATGTAGTTATGCATCTATGTGCTTGTGAGTTATAAACTTTGTATAACTGTATTAACTATAACGAAATTTGCACAGTCATGTCAGAATATCTAAACACTCAGCAATAAAGGCAACTGCAGTAGTAAGTAGAAGTAACTGAAGCAATTTTGTCGTTCCTACCGATTTCTCATTTTATTTGCTCTATTTTCTATAATATTATATCGTTGCTGTTGTGTCTTTGTTTCAATCTCTCCTTCCCTCTGTGCTCACTCCTTTGAGTTTTTTATTTGGATTTTGTCCATTTTGTATTTTTATCGCATCCTTAATTAATGTGATAATTTATACTGTCAAAGTAATAACACACATTCATACATACAGACATTTCAACAATGTGCAATTTAGTTATTTTTAATTTTTTCGGGTTTTTTTTTTGTTTCTTACAGTGGGAGCGAGCAATTTTTAAAGGTCTAAAGGAAGTTATGGTGGTCACAGTGGGGTAGTGGGTTAGTGTGCTGGACTGCTATGCAGGGCATGGTCAAAAAACAAAAATTGTTCTACACGACGCCAACAGAGAGTTTTACATTTTTATTTTTTAGTTTTTTTTTTTTGAGATTAATCTTATTTTAGAATCTTGTATGGATAGTGAAAATTTGATTGAAGACTTTTTAACGTATAAAGTTCAGTTTAAGGAATTGGCGTTTGCGGTCACTGAGTAGAAGTTACAGCTAATAAGTCATAGAGCTGTAAAGTCATAGAGGAAGTTCAGACGTTTTTAAAAAAAGAGATCAAACGAACGAATCTTCGTCGACAGTTCCGTGTAAAATAGTGCCATCATATTCAATGACTTCGAGCTTCTTTTTGGTTCAGAAATTCGAAGGCCTAATTTTTTATGTCAATAGCTTTACCGGATTTTTGTGTTACATTTGCGATTTACTGTAATCATTTTTAAGCCAAAAAACTTTCACGCCTCGACTTGAGTTAATAAATTAAGAGTTATTTTATTTTTGTTTTACCAAATTTTTTAGGAGTTATTTCATTGAAACTTATTTAAAGTCATTAGTTATTCAATTTTTCAATTAAGAGATATTTCATAGTGCCTACACATGAACCTACACGTTTTCCTCTCTTCTTTCATTAGCACATAACGGTATTATGCGGGCACGCGAGTGAAACATTTCGTTGAAATTCTGAATTTCAAATTAAGGTGGACACACTACAAAAAAGGAATTTCAAATTCGTTTTTGACAGATTATAAGTTTGGAGACTTGCGTTTGTTTCTGTAAATAAAAATAAACAAAAATGTTGTCTTTTAATTGGATTTGGAGACTAAGAATTTATATAGAAATTATGGATAATTGGAGGAATTATCTCATTTTTTTCACTTACACTTACAAGAGCAACTGTTATGAAAACAAAAGTGCAAAATGTTTAAAAAATTTGGGTAATATTCCTTGTTTTTTGCAACATAGTGTTTAGATGGTTATCAGTTACTTTCGGTATTTCAAGTGCATTCATTCTGAAATTCCTAATTTCAGTTGACAGTTTTTGTATGGCGAAACTCTACATTTCAAACGCATCTCAACGCGTCAATGTCGCAGAGCGTTTTTCGAACATAACCATTTTTTTGTTTTGTCGCGCTGAAGACGCAGCTTACCGCGTTTTTACAGCGATTTTTTTTTTCTTCTCCATTTTTTTCTTTTATTTCTTTTGTGATAGGAAAGTTTTTCAACAAAAAAATTATTGAAAAATGTTCGATAGGGAAAAGTTAATAGAATTAATATTATTGGAATATGCGGAAAATCGCATTTTATTTTTTTTAGCAAAAAGTGAATTTTTTTAATTTTTTGCGCAGAAAAAATAAGCAAAAGCAAATGAACAAAAGGCAAAACAATTTTTGAAATCAGATAATATATTCAGGTTTCAAGATGATCTTGAAAGTTCTGAAATTTTGACCATTTTTTTAAAAATTTTTAACCAAAAACTTTTGTTCAAATTTCACAGCTCTGTAATGTCTTCTCACAAATACAAACGTAATGCAAAAACAATTTTTTAAATCGGATAATGTTTTTGGTGCCACAAGTCATTCAAAACTCATAAGTTTTTAAAAATTCAGCAAAAATTGTATGAAAAGTATAAATTATGGTTCAAATTTCTAAATCTCACAAAAGTGAAAGGAGAAAAAATGGTATAACTTATACGTTCAGAAAAAAGTGGAATAATTTTACTTATAAACGAACGAATCCCAACGGACCCACTTACCCGCCCATTCGCACGAGGGGCACATCCGCATGTCGTACGGATTTGGATTTGGATTTGGTGACCGACTCAGATGCATTCCGGAATGTCCTGATAAAGCGCTTATTGGGGAGAATAAATCCCTATTTGGTCTTCTTTACAGCTACAGATTATTAGTAATCATCAACTGTTTAACGATTAAGAAAATTTAATACATTTAATTTTATATAATGGAGAGCAAAAGCGACACGAATATTGTCCAGAGCAAAAGCAGAACGAAATATGTTCCGAGCAAAAGTGTAACGACATATGTTCAAAGCAAAAACGGAATAAAAAACTATGCTGTTTTTGCTCCGAAAGAATTGCTATACCATTTTTGCTGTTACTTTTAAAGCGTTTCATTTTCACTCTAAACCGTATTACTTGTGCCGTTCTCACACTGAGATACTAAATTATTTCACTTTAATACACTAAATGCTAATGCATTACACCTTATTCAATTAATTCATTAGAAAATATATCACTTTAAAAAATCAAAACAAGCTTTAGTGATCGATTTTCACACACGATTTTTGCAGCTGATAGAAGCAATAAGTCTATTCATTCCAGTGTTACCACAAAAACTGATTCTTGTCAAAAGAAAAGTTTGATAGTCAGATAGGCAATATTGATATTGCATGATGTAAACAGTCGACTCATACCTGGTGCTGTCTCATACCCGGGTACATTCCCCTATTATTAGTCTGAATTTTGGTATAATTTTTTGTCAGTTTTTTAGTTTAATTCTTGGTTAGAATTTTAGTCCGATTTTCGTTTAAATTTTTGTTCAAGTTTTGGTCTGGATTCTGATCTGACTCGTTTTTTAGTCTGAGTTTAGGATGTATTTGATATTATGTCGGACAGTCAAGCAGCTTTTCAAGCATTACGCTCATTTGAAATTGCCTCCAAATCCATCAACTGGACCAGCGCAATAAGGTTGCTCTTTGTTGGATCCCTGGATACAAAAAAATATGAACAAGCAGACGAGCTTGCAAAAAAGGGGGCAGCGACCGCATTCATGGAACGTGAAACTTTTATGCAATAGGATATAACGTAATCAGGAAAGAATTCAGGCAAGAATAGATGACCAAGAGGCAAAAGCATTTTGTCAATCTTTCGGTACTGAAGCAATCCAAAACACTTCAAAGTAAATATAATATCAGAAGATATGCATTCTGTATTGGTCTTAATAAAAATAGTTGCGCTGGTATTATGACTGGGCACTGTGGGCCCAGAGAACACCTTTTTAAAATAGGTGTTGAGGGAAGTTTAATATGTAGGTTTTGCGACGAGGAAGAGGAATCATCAGAACTTATTTTATCACATTGTGGAGCGCCGATCCACAAAAGAATCTAATGACTGGGCATGTACCAAGTGCACAGCACTGAACTAACATGCATACACCCGGGTGCGGTAATCCTGAGGGAGACTGTACTGAAGAATGAAGTACTCTAGGCAGATTAGACTAGATAAAGAAGAGGGACGTAAACAGATCTTATAGGTCGCGGTACAATCAAAAATAAACTCTGTAAAAATACAATACAATAATAGTTAGTTTGAGTCTCTGGCCTCCTCTTTGGCTTCCTGAATTTCGTTCAGAATTTAGTTATAATTAAGTTCTGAATTTTGGTTTGAATTTCGATCGATTTTTTTTTGGCAGGCTTTACTATTTGTTATGAAGTGTTGCATGGGGAGGAGGGGTCATCAACTGCGTTCCGTAACTTTGATTTTATATAATCAAATACATATGAGTTCAAAATTTCACTAGTTATGAAATGAAATTTTTTTTCATATAGGTAGATTAGAGAGGTGGCTTTTTTATGGATTTTTTCTTGAATTTAATTTGAAAATCAAGGTTGAAATTTTTGTTTTGGGATCGGTTTTTTCGACTTTTTTACACTTAAAAAAATCATACTTCGAGCTAGAAATTTCGACCAAAATTGTGATTTCTTGATATACTGACGGATAGTATTCGATTATTCCACACCCAAAACGATCGGAGATTGCACGTGGTCAAGTTAAATATTTTTACTTGTATATTAATTTACTTCTTTTTTTTTTAAGAGCCTTCCTTCCATCTGAACTCTTATGGATTCCATTCAAAATACAAATACGTGCTGTTAACCTCAACTTTTTTTGGTTTTTCTGCCTGAAAAGATACACATTGGTGATTGCATTCGAGAGATTTTACATTTCTAAATTTAGAAATTACAATGTGCTAAAACGAATCGTCTACATTCGGATCTATTTTGTGTTTGTGAATGAGCTTTTGGTTTCTAAAAGTCGTCTGCAGGTATTCGTAGGTATCCCTCTACTTCAACTTCCTAGAGGATTCCAGTCAATGTCAGTAGTTTAAATGTCATAACGATATCTGTGCAAAATGTGGACAATCCAACCCCGCTTCCTTCTTTGTATATCAAATACCATTGCATTCTGCAATGTTCTATTCTACAAATCTGAATTTGTGCCTGTTTTCTGCCAAAATATTCGTTATAATCTACGTAGGCCCACGTTCATTGAAACTTGTAGAACCAGTGCAGCGATAATATTGGTTCGACATCAAAGTTGAAGATTTTGAGTTTGAGGGAGCTGTGAAAAAGTATACGAGGCGTTACAAATCGGATGCAGCAACCCAACTAGTGATGGGAACCATTGAGTGATTTTAACTGTCGATAGTTAGTAACTAAATGACAATCGAAGGATTTTGACTATCGGACGATTTTTTTCATTCATTGATATATTCGAACTAGTTAGTAACTAGTGATAAAAAGTATCGAATGATTTCAACTATTGAAAGACTAAATGAATGATTTTAACGATCGAATGATGTCACTCGAGTGATTTTTTCACTTAATTTTTTATTTCATAGTTCCCACCACTAATGCCAACTGCAGCTTTCGCTTTCCTTATGCGTGTATGACTTTGCTTTCTGCTAACCTCCAGTCAATCGGTTGTTCTACAATTACTCAAAGGCTATCAAAAATGTCGATATATGAGCGTTTCGCTTTGAAACCTGCTTGCTTTGCCTTGAATTTTGTTTGTACTGTTATGGGCAGTCCGAAACTTATACAATATTTATAATTAAGGTGGCAAGTTTTTTGAATTCATACAAAGCTGTAAGATTCATGCTTTAATGGCTCCAGTTTTTTGGAAGTATATTCAATCGATTTAGTAATTTTCATTGAAAATCCGTAAGGAACCGATTATAATTTTTTATTATATGAAAGAGTAATAATTTATGCTTTAATGTTAAGTGAAAACAATGTAGTATCAAAATTCAAAACCACATATAAATCTCCACACATACACAAACATACAGGACCAATAGCTTATAATTAAATTAGAGACTGCCGATAGGCAGCAACAGCGATAACTCTAAATATTAATACTGCGGTTAACTCAAGCACATTAATTAGCCTATGATCCAAAATACTTACATAAAGAGAAATGTGAAAATGCAGTGTATGCACATGAGCAGTACATCTTCCCATCAAACCGAATTTATTCAAAATACGAAAATTATTTGAATAATTTAAAGTATCAGAATCAGACAAGATACTTTCATTATTTCTGAGTTAAATTTTTTATGAATATATAAAATTCCGAAATTTAATTCAATTTCTCAGCCCAACTTCCGGCAATGCAATTATATATATATATATATATAGTAAGTGCATTTACTGAACATTTGCTGCTGTTGCAAGCTCGCCATATTGTTGTGCTGCAGCGACTGCTGCAAAGTATGCAATAAAAATTTTGTGCACATTGCGTTAATTAAGTTTCGCCTTCTCTTATTATCCTTGTAATTTTCAGGAATCTGTGAAAATGTCCTTTCGCGCAGTTTACGCTGAACACATTTTTCAATTGTTCGTTTTCGTTTCGCAAACGTTTTCACATTCAGAATCAGCGGCAATGGCAGCAACAGAAGGCGCTGCATATGATCGCCCGCCTGCTGCCCGCCCGCGGTGGAATATAAACTACTTTTTTTTATATTGTCATTTTTTATTTTATTTTAACTTAATGCATCAAATAACTTCAGACAAATGCTTTTCACGCCATTTTCTCTACTTATTTTAACGCTGCACAGAACAAAGTAACAAAAAATTAAAACAAAATAAAAAAGGATTAATTTTTTTCGGTTTTTTGATAAAAAAAAAGATTTTAATATAGGCTAAAAATGCAATTGTCCTTTATGAGAATGAATTTAGTTGTGTTTATGTGAACGCGAAAGTAGATTTTTGCGCAATTCTGAGTCATTCTGCTCTTATTTTGAGCGAAAGCTGCTGATGTTCACACAGTGAACTGTGGATTCGCTTCACAAAATTTATGATGCAGATGAAAAAAAAAAAAAATTAATAATCAAAATTAAGTATTAGTTTTAGCCATATTTAAACTCTCATGAAAAATTTTATGTTGTAACTTATTTTTTTTTTCGACGTGTTTTATATTTCGACGCGTTGTTGTTGTATCAACTCCTTTTTCGAATCTTTGTCATTCACATCGGGTCAGTGCGAATGGTGAAGTGTAATTTTTGGACCGTCGACTGGCGGCGCGCCGAATGGAAAAAAATTTCAGAGATCGGCTGCCGCTTCAATGATGCTAAAATAGATTATTTTCGAATTCTCTCAACTACAGAATCTTTTCTCTCTTGTGAGAAAGGAAATATTGCTACATTTTTCACAAAGAAGTCAAATGCAGTTAAGTTTTAATTCGAGAATATATTTATTTTTTTCGAGTTTTGCTTTGTTTTTTGACTCTTTTGATGATTTTGTATAAATAATTTTAATCTATGCAACAATTGATTCTGCTATTTGGTGGGATCCATCAAAAATGGGTCTAAGTCATATTCGTGTTAGTAAAATACCAAAATGAAATACTAAAGACTATCTGATTGATTTTACAGTTTGAAATATTCCAGGTGTACCAGTCGTTGCTTTTTCGCAACAGGCTGCCCTTGATAACCTAGACGTTCTAAAATTTTCTCAATTGGCTAAAAGTGGTCAGTGGGATCTCAATAGTCGCCACATAAAAAATCATGAAGTTATCTCAACGACTTCGATGATTCGTTCATAATGGGTTAACACAAAAACCGATGTTTTTCAACACATGAACACAGAGCAAGACTGCACAGAACAAAATTATGACTAAATTATTTCAAACGAAAGAAAGGGAAACCAAAAATCGGACCACAACGCAGCCAAAGAGGAGACCAGAGACTCAAACTAACTATTATTTTATTGTATAGTTAGAGAAGTTATCGATGATTGTACCGCAACCTATAAGAATTAGTCTAATCTGCCTAGAGTACCTCACCCTCCAGTACAGTCTCCCTTAGGAATACTGCACCCGGAACAAAAATTTAAACGAAAATCAGACCGAAATTTAGTCGAAATTCTGGCCAAGAATTGAACTAAAATTAGGACCAAAAATTGTATCAAAATTCAAACTGACAATGAAATCATTAGTCAAACCAAAATTCAGAACAAAATGTGACAAAATTTAGACTAAAAAGCTGAACAAACGTCGTTCAAAACTCGCGCAAAATGGAGATCAAGCTCAGACCAAAAATCAGGCCGGATGTCAGATAAAAACCTAAGCAAAAATGAAGATCAAACTCAACCGATAGTTCAAATGAAACAAAGATTAAATTTGCACTAAAAGCAAAACCCAACATTCAAATTAAAAACTATTATCAAGCTTTCCAAAAGTAAGATATCTTAATACAATGTAATCCCGAAATTTCACATTTAGGGCCGTTTTCTCAATGTCCGGCTAAGCACTAATCAGAGCTAATCACTACTACTAACCGTCGGTTAAAGTTCGGATTATGGCTTAACCGGACATTAAGAAAGCGGCCTTAAGTATACATAGTCCAAGTGTATATAATAAACAGCTGTGCTGTATAAAAAGATTAAAAAAATTGTATGTGAATTTATATGGGCCAGTTTTTGAATCCGCCACCGATCTCAGTTCATTCGAGCTATTAGATAAGTAGTATACTTTTGCCACTAATTTCACAATAGTAATATCCCTGAGTAGAATGTTAGAATATTTCGGTTTTACTTAAACACCAGCCGAGATATCGGCGATTAAAGAGGTAGCGAACTTACCGAAGTGTATCTCTTACCAAAGGAAGGCTGGTGTTTTTAGACCAACCATTTCCCAACTATTTATTTGATTTTTATTTCTTAAAGATAGGGTGAACTTGGCAGGGTCTGTTCGACCCTAGCAAATTTTCAGTTTTATGAAAATTACAACAAAAACGCATATACAAAAGAAATAAATAAATAAATATCCTACACTAGAAAAAAAGTGCAATGTAAAATTGATATATTGTAATGTTATTTTCAATGTAAAAACAAAAATGTTAGTTTTACGGCAAAAAATATCACATTGATCTGTTTTGTGTTATATTAACATTAAAACTATCATATTGATAATAATTCGTTTTACATTGTAATGTCAAATTATAATGTTAAAATTACATTAAAAATGTTCTCACTACTTAATACGTTTTTCATGTAAAATTGATATTATTCTGTGTAAATTTAACATTCAAAATGTAAACAGGGTAGTATAGCATTGAAAATTAAGACTGGTAATACTTTTTGAATAAGTATAACATAAAAATTTAAACTGACAACACTTTTTAATTGTGAAATAGTTTTGCGTTTCATCGGGTGAGAGTGAACGTATCTATTTATTTGCAGTCACAATAATAGTTTAAATAAAAGCAGTGTGAAACAAAATTTGTAAAAAAAAAAAATTGTGAAAAAGTGTTCAAATAATAATAAAAGAGAATATGTTTACGTTTATATATTGTTATTAATAATTATTATTACTAAAATAAAATTATATAAAATGCAAAAAACTTCTTTATTGTGTTTTATTTAACATTTTAAGTTTTCAATTCTACGTTAAATTTATATCAAATTTACATTTTGCAGTATCAGTTATATATTGTTGTCATGTCAATCCAACATTATTGTCATATCAATATTACATTAAAATAATGTATTTCTTTTAAATTTTTAATGTTAAAATTGCATTGTTTTCATTTATACATTTTTCAGTAATGTTATAATTACATTTTGTAATGTCAATTTTGATATTTTTAATGTTGGCTGAATATTGTAAACAAAAAATGTTATTTTTACAGCTGTTTCATGTACTTTTTTTTTGAGTGTATTGATTTCATGCTGTAACACTATTCATTTAATGGTACAAGAAGTAATGGGACGTTTTTCGTGATTAATAGGACTTTTTTTCTCAGTGTATATTAATAAATAATTGTAAGAATTGTTTCAAAGTAGAATTTATTATTAATAATTAAATAATTGAAATTCAGTTTACTATTCGTTCGCGATGGAATGCAAAATTTATAAAAATATAATCGTGATCCTCGGAAAATTCCCTATAGTAAACATATTTTTTCAAAATGGTAAATTCATATTGTCTATATGAAATACATTGGGTGCGTTTGGCGGGTGCAAAATCAGAAAATCTGATTTCAAAGTGATTAAAAAATCAGTAATCAGTGTTGGCGTCTTAGAAACGGCATGATGCATTAGTTGTAAAATTTTTTAAAATCTTTAAATTCTAGTTTGTGAAATGTTTTAATTTCATTTTAAAAATATAATTATATAATTTTTGCTAATAAATGGACAAATTACTGAAAAATCAAACTTAATGAGTTAAAATCTATTCACGTCACGTTTACTTTGCGTCGAAGGAACAGCTCTTCGCACACACATATTAATGGTGCTGCAATACCAAAAGCCGAAACAGAAAAGTATTTCGGAATACACTTAGATGCAAAACTGAGCTGGAAACAGCACATACAATAAAAAACTGAACAAATCAAACACAAAATGAGAGAACTGCAGTGGCTGCGAGGCACACACTCCAAATTAAATTTAAAATATAAAATACTAATATATCAGTCAATAATATAGACGATCTGGGCGTACGGCTGCCAATTATGGGGCTGTTCAAAAAATTCAAATCGCCTGAAAATTCAAAGATTCCAAAATAAAATCTTACGCGCAATAACTGGTGCATTCAGATACATCACAAATGAAGAACTACAAAAAGAACTTAAAATATTATCAGTGGACGAAGTCATTAAGCAACATGCGGTGAATCACAAACATAGATTGCTGCACCAATATACCAAAAATACTGAAGCAATAAAGCTCTTAAACATTACAAACGAGGTCAGGCGCCAACGAAAAGTAGAGCCTCATGAACTAGTTGGTTAATTACTCACATAGTTCCGGAAGCAGGATATTGGTGCTGCGAAAACAAAAAATGCTTGGATAATTATTTTGATTACCCACATTTTACAAATAGGAATTAATTATTGTAAAATAAGATTGTACTAATAAATATTAGTTAAAAAAAAAAAAAATATTTATATAATTTTTGAATGATTTCGAACTAGTGTCGAGTTTGTCAACTGTTAAAGTTTTGAGAAATCATGCTGACCTGAAAAATCAGAAAAATAATATGATTACAAAAATGGCGTCCGCTTTTCTATTACACTACTCAACAAGATTTTCCACAACGAGCGGCGATAACATTTTCCATAGTAAAATTTTCCGTAGAATCCGAATATCTTAATGATTTTTTTCGATTGGCCCCAATTTTCAATGTAAATGGCAAAATTCAAAAAAGTGCACTGTTGAGAGCACATACTTCACATAAATGACTGTCAGAACTTTAATTTACAGCCAATGAATTTAAAATGTTTGAATATTTTAGATGAGTGTCAGACAAAAATTTTAAGGTGTAAAAAGTTCCAATAGTAACAGTAATATTGCTGTTATGATCAAAAAAAAGGTAAGAAAAATCACGTTTTTTCGTTTTTTTTCCAAAAAATCTCAACTTTGAAGTCCTATATCTCAAAATAATTATATGGGTGACAAAAAGTTAGCCTTTTTATCTAATAGAAAAATTTATAACAAAGCATATATATGCCCATGGAAAAGAAATAATTACGATACTATAGAATTTTTTTAACATCAATACAAAAAATATTTTTTCTTTTACAACAGTTTTATTTTAATCAAATAAAAAAAACACAGTACAACAAAATTGTATTTCGTTGTTTTATATTAATTTCGCTGATCATGATTGTGTAGTCAGTTTTCTCCCAACACATCTAGTTCTCCTACAATGTGAACCTGAAGTCGGAAAATGGAGTCTTCAGGGGCTATTGAAAAATTTCTTTATTTCAACAGATACGAATTTGATGTCTGAAGAAAAGTTATTAAGCACAAAGAAATAAATAATTTTGACATATACACTTTTCTTCCGTCTTCTACTTTTCCTCTTGAAAATTGGGTTTTAAGCCCCGTGTTTCAATAAATGGCCGATAAAAAAAACCTTTGAGAAAGCAATTGTACTGTCTTCGGAGAAAATATTTTTTGTTAAAAATTATGGGGGGTGCTAGAACATTTGAATGACCTACGAGGTAAACTTTTTTCAGAATAATACAAAAATGGAATTTTTGCATTGAAACCAAGCCACTTATCGATTGTTGTTGTAATTACATTAGGCTCCCTTGTGGAGCCAACAAAATTCAAAAAAAAATTATTTAATTGATATATAAAAAAAAAAATTGTTGGCTCCACATAGGATTGAACCACGGTTCTATGAGCCATTCATCGAGGAAGAGTAGGAGGTGAGGGAAAAGTGTGTATGTAAAAATTGTTTATCTCTTTTTACTTAATAACTTTCCTTCAGACATCAAATTCGTATCTGTAGAAATAAAGAAATTTCTTAATAGCCCCTGAAGACCCCATTTTCCGACTTCAGGTTCACATTGTAGGAGAACTTGATGTGGTGGGAGAAAACTGACTTCACAGTCGTGATCAGCGACCCTAAACTACTATAGAGCAAAGAAATAACATTTTGTTATACTGTGTTTTTTTTATTTGATTAAAATAAAACTGTTGTAAAAGAAAAAATATTTTTTGTATTGATGTTAAAAAAATTCTATAGTATCGTACATTTTTTCTTTTTCATTGACATATACATGCATAAAATTTTTGTTATAAAATTTTCTATAAGATAAAAAGGCTAACTTTTTGTCACCCATATAATTATTTTGAGATATAAGTCTTTAAAGTTGAGATTTGTTGGAAAAAAAACGAAAAACGTGATTTTTCTTACCTTTTCTTTGATCATAACAGCAATATTACTGTTACTATTGGAACTTTTTTTACCTTAAAATTTTTGTCTGACACTCATCTAAAATATTCAAACATTTTAAATTCATTGGCTGTAAATTAAAGTTCTGACAGTCATTTATGTGAAGTATGTGCTCTCAACAGTGCACTTTTTTGAATTTTGCCATTTACATTGTAAATCGGGGCCAATCGAAAAAAATCATTAAGATATTCGGATTCTACGGAAAATTTTACTATAGAAAATGTTATCGTCATTCGTTGTGGTGAAAGTTTTTGTAAATTTGTAGAGAAGTGTTATTAATTCAATTTTATATTTTGAGACTTTTTTATATGAAGTTCGGTCACAAACAAGAGAACAGAGATGTCGACATCGGCTATCAAAATTAAACAAAACGGAAAAAAATAAAAGAGAATAAGTAAGGCTTGATTGGATAGCAGTGTTGCTTATGTATGTTCTTGTCAAAATCGGCATTTCTATTTTTTAAAAACCTCACAAAACAAACCGTAAATTTTTATCCCAGCTTTTTGATCGATTTCCCATTCAATATTCATGTTTTTCAGCTTTTTCTACCCAACTATTGTAAACGCTAAAACTTTCTTGAATTGAAATTTACTACAAGATTTTGACCCCAAAAACAATATTTAAAAAATTACAAATCAAAGTAGTTTTAAATACCTTTGAAATAGGATTTCAGTAAATTTTCAAACTTTATTCTAATCAATGTCTTCTTTTACAAAAATTTTGAGCTAATTTTAATGCTTTCCGCAAACATTTTTTTTCACTTCCGATTTTTTATAATTTAATGTCAACTACAATAATATATTAATTTATAAATAAGTAATATGAATTATATAAATTCCATTTTAAATGGCAAAGTAAAAAATATTATTTTTTAACTTTAACATTTTGCAAATTTACTGCTGTTTCGTCATCTCTCCTGATAAAATAAAATAAAACATATAAACATAAAAAAGTACACAACTAATTTCTAAGTTGCCACGGGGCAACAGAAACCAAAAATGAAATGGAATAACAAAAAAAAAAAAAGGAAAAAAAAATTATTAAAAATGAAAAAAAAAAATGATTATTTTACGTTTGTCTTTTTTTGTTTTGTTTTTGTTTTGCTTATTGTTTTATTTTTATTTTGACATTTCGTTTAAGCAAACATAACCGCAAACATTTACCTTTTAATAATTTAAACTGAACATAAAAAAAAAACGATTCAAGCTTATAGCTCGTTGTATAGCACGATGAACCCTTGTTTCGAGTATGCTACTAAGGACCACAGCGAAAATCTTTATTGTTGCTGTTTTGTATAGTAATAAGTAGCATTTAGGAAACCTCTACGACATTCTTATTTTGTACTCACATTTCACTGTTGTTGATTTTAAAACTGGATCTATCCTCTCACAAAAGCAACCGGAAGCAGCTTTAAATAAACAAAAAATGTAAAAATAAAATTCCGCCAACATGCAAAAAAAATCTATGTATGTATATTCACAATTGTAGTCGTTGTCGTCACCATCGACGTCATCGGCAACTTCATATTTTTCTGTACTGATTTGTGCCTACAGGTGGAATAAGCGGCCGCTACGTCTGCGGTATTTAAAAAATTTCAAATTTGTTACGTTTGTCTTCTTGCAAGTTGGAGGGAAAAACCTTTGCTGCCTTCGACCCACAACAAAGACTCACTCACCCACTCACTTTCATTGATATGCATACATACATCTCTATATACATATATGCATACTCCCTTACATTCTTTGTTGCTCTGTTCGGTTTGGCGGTACATTTTTTTGCCCTCTGGAGTTAAAGTAAAGTAGCTGGCGAAAAAATAAAATGAAATGGGTGGAAAAAACACAGTTACGCAAAATATGTTACGAAAATATTTGATGAATGCTTTAGAAAATGACTGACTGCTCCATCACACTGACTGGCTGTGTATATGCGTATGTGATGTATGAAATGTGATGACGGTGCCGGGCGTTTTCGAATTTTTCATGCACTACATAAAATTCATATGACGTAAACTAAACGAAACGTAAACTGATCATGTGATATTTCACTAATATCTCTCTAGCATTTAGCTAAATTACACAGGCCGACAAAATTTGGTGAACGCCAAGAAAATTTGACGAACGCCCAGAAACCAGTCTATACTTTTCCGAAGGATTTTAACGCGCTGAACTCGAATCTGCCCTCAAAATTGCTCTATCTTATCATCTTAATGTTTACTTCCTACTTTTGTTAGCAGTTTCCGACACAAATAAATAGCATATCATCGTATTTGATTTTAAATATTTTCATTTCCACAAAAGAGTTTGCTAAAAATGGATACGCAAGATGAAAATCGAAAAGTCATTGTGAAAGTTTTTTAACAAAATCCGAAATGGAGTCAATTAAAAATTGCCAAAACTGTTAAAGTGTCCCGTCAAAGTGTTAGCCGAGTTTTGCAAAACTTTAATGATATTATAAACATTGATCGAAAGATGGGATCTTTCAGAAGTCAGAAAATGTGGATTGGGAGACCTACACAGAGCTAAACGTGTCAAGAAAATTTATCATAAAATTCCAAATGCTTCAGACAGAAAAGTCAGTATCATTTGTCCGTAAAGTGAAAAGGGAAGCTGCTCTTAAATCGTGCAAAGTTCAGATCAGAATTGACTCAAGTAATAAAACAAAAAAATTGAAGGAAAACTTGGCAACAAAATTTTAGTGTTACATCATGGATGACGATACATATGTATTGGTGGACTTTTCGCAAACTACCAGGCAATAACTTTTACATAGCGTATCAGCGGGGAAATGTGCCAGAAAATTACAGAGCCTAAAAAAAAATCCTAGTTCCCTAAGAAATTTCTCGTGTTTGTGTTATATTTGTACACGAATGGAAGGTTTATACCGTGTCCAGACGACGAAGTGAAAAACTTTTCTTAGGCATTTTTTACCCTTGCAGGTTCGCCATTGTCAGCCAAGAAGTGGTACTGTGTAGAAACATTTTTATTATAAGGGAGTGTTCCCGGGTAAGAGATGGGTTCTGAGAAAGGTAATAAAAATACGCAATTTTTATCCTAAAAAGTTTAGGGATTTATGACCAATTTTCCGAGGATGTATATTTTTGCCAAAAAAAAATTTGTATGAGACACCTACAAAAATCCACTAAAAATTGGAAAATTTGAAGTTAAATCCCCATAACTATTTATAAACATAAATTTATTTATTTTGTAGGCCTTTAGTGGCTAAAATAAAAAGATTATTATTCATCATCTTCTTTTAAGTCATCGTCTTCTCCATCCAAATCGCTATCACAATGTTTGCACACATTAAATGAACAGGACGCTTGCGTGTGTTTCACTTCATAGACGACTTTATTTTTTGGGGTTGACATGGCTAAAACCACAAAAAAATTGGATCAAAACTCTAGTTAAGTGGTGTCTCATACCCGGTGATATGCTGTGTCTCATACCCGGAAAATAATGCCATTTTGAGAATAACAAAAAAGAAATGGTTTCCAACCATATACTGGCATTATCTAAAATTGAATCCCAAAATATACGCACAACACTAACTTCTTTTGAGGTTATGTCCGAACCCTGACGTGCTGAGGTTTGAACCTTGAATTCGGATTCAGCGATCCTATAAAACATAAAGTAAACATGGTCTGATCTCTTACCGGAAAAAAATATTTTTATGAGGTTTTTTGAGGTTATGTCAGAGCTCTAACGTCGGATTTTTTGGACCTCGGATTCGGATTCAGTGGACCCAAAAACATATAATAAACATGGTCTGGCCTCCGGACTCCAAAATATATTTTTTTTTGTGTGGCTGTGTAATAATAAGGAATATCTTTGTCTCAAAAACAAGCTCTTGAAGATTATATATTTTCTCACTGATAATAGTGGCATGGTCTTTATTTATTTATTTTATTTTAAAAATGAAATCCTAGAGCAACAAGTTTAATAACTTATAATTTTAGCACTAGTCACTAACAGTGTAATTTATACTAATGAGAGTTATAAAAGAATAAATAAGTTGGTTAAATACAATTTAAAATAATAAATATATGATAATATGTCAATGGGGAGTTACAGTTCCCAATGATAGCTAAAAAAATAAAAAAATAGATTAATTTAGTTTGTAATAATTCAAAAGATTTTTTTTAATGTAAATACATTGCTGATTTCTATTAGGTTTGTAGGCAGGGAGTTCCAAAGCCTGATTGCATAGATGAAAAACTGACGTTCAGAAGTCAATATTTTGTATTTAAAATGTTTCAGATGTTGCGTTCTGGTCGAACGTAAAAGCGTGAGCCTGTAGTAAAGGTAAGAGGGTTCTTTATTGTATACAATTTTGTGCAGTTGAATCATAGTAACCTTAAAATGCAGGTAAAAAAAATTATGACTTGCTGGACTATAACTTTCTTCAGCAAAAATATTGAGCATAATATTAATTCCATTTTCCAACATTTTGATATATATTTTTTTGATAAGTATTAAAAGTTTTGACGGATTATTCCTTGAAATTTTCTTGCGTATTTTAATTTAGCCCAAATATACCTAGCAAGAATAATTTTATTTATTGTCGATAACTATTATTTCATAAGAAATATTTGTTACGTTGATAAATAAGTATTATGAATAGGAATAATTTTTTACGTTGCCGGCAACTTTTATTTCGTAAGAAATATTATTTACATTACGTTTTTTACGTCATAACTATTTTGAGTGAAAAATATTCAATGCTTCGAAGACGATTGTTCATGAAAATGATATGGAGCACTTTTGGTTCGTGGCCCAATCAACTTTTTGAAGCAGCCACTGTTCCCCGGTTGTTTGATATCAAAGAATGCTGATTTTGACTTACCTCCGCGTTCGCCATATTTTACACCGCCGGACTTTTTCCTCTGGGGCTACTTGAAGTCAATGGTTTATGTAAACAAGCCATGGACCCTAGACGAATTTAAGGCCAACATCCGCCAGGAAATAGCCGGCATATTGGCCAAATCATTAGCCAAAATGATGGAAAATGCGGAAAAAGAGCACATTTGGCCGTCCAGGACAAAATAAGTGATTATCCAAATGTTTTTTTAATGTTTTTTTTTTTTTTCAGAAACAAATGGCCTTAATGAATTTTTTTTTTCCGAATTAATATTAACTCATGTAATAACTTTTTTATACAAGGAAGAAGCATCGAAAGCCACTGGTGGTGTGAAACTTCGATGCCAAAACTGTGTAGCCCTAACTGGTAGTACGTCAGGAGGCCGCTGTGAACATTAACGCTCAAGCGTCAGTCAATTGTCATTCT
Organism: Toxonevra muliebris; assembly: GCA_963691655.1. NCBI lineage: Eukaryota > Metazoa > Arthropoda > Insecta > Diptera > Pallopteridae > Toxonevra > Toxonevra muliebris. The sequence continues at coordinate 122,669,340 of OY829326.1, forward strand.
GTCAAAATGTTAGCCTCTTTCTCACCCGACTTTTATCATTTCCTCACCGGCAACGTAAAAAATTTTTCTTAAAAAAAAAAATTACTGGCAACGTAAAATATAATTCTCATTTGTTATACTTATCAAGCAACGGAAACATTTTTCATGAAAAACTTATAACTGTTACGCCCCTGATTTAAAGTTTTCTTCAAAAAACATTTCCTTGCTAATTGAAACTTTTATTTTTTTCATTTATGGAGTTAATCCGGAAAATTATGATATATAGAATATTGATGCAAAAAAACGTTTAAGTTATCTGGCCAGGTGAGCAAAAATAGGATCTGTTCTAAAAGAATGTATAAATTTTAATTGAACTTTGGTTCGACAGAAATTATATGAATGCTTTGTAAAAAATCTGAACAAATATTTTGGTTCATAAATAATTTTTATTCCTGAACAAAAAATCAGTGTCTCACCAGTGTCCTTTATTGAAAATCAGAAACAATTTTAAGTTGCTTCTATATTATCCAGTTTATCTTATAGTCCACACTACTGGCTGTAAATATTTATTTTCATGTTTTATTTATTTTACTGTCTTTAAACTAAGAATACAACAAAAACAAGAAATTCCCCGAGGCTTGTGTGGCGAAAGGAAATTGATGCAGGGAAAGAAAAGAAAAGGAAACTTTCCTGAATGGAAGAAAAGAAACAAAAGTTTAAACGTATGAAGCAATTAAATAAGTTAATAAGAAATGTAAAGCTGAATCAAAAAGAAAAAAAAATGATAACAAAAAACCAAAAGAAAGAAAAAACTGAAAAAACAGAAGAAAGAAAACATAAGAAAAAGAACATTTTAATAGAATCATAACAAAGCTTTGTATGTCCTTAAGGAATTCACAAAAGACAAGATTTTTTAACGTTTGCTGTTTGGTATGGGCAAGAAAAATACACGCGTACCTCATACAAATTACAAGTAAGTACAACGAGCGTGAATAGTTATATTTATGCGCTACACTCAAGTTGTTGTTGTCATGTTTTTCTGCTTCAAAATATTTAATTTTTTTTTACTTCTTCATTCTTACTCAATTTTTTTTCTTACTTATTAGTTGGTATTATTTCCTGGTTTTATATTTCTCTACCTACCACTTGAAACTTTTTTAATTTCTTCATTCTCTTTTTTATTTGATTTTTCTTTTTGCTTCTTTTTTTTTTATATAAGCATTTCTAGTTTCTTTAAAAAGTTTTCAGCTTTTTTTCTTCTACTTCTTGCTCTTCCCTCTGAATTGCTCAACAATTGTAAAAATATTTTTTATTTTTCTATTTTAGTTTTTACATCATTCTTGTATGTTCAATATTTTATAATTGTGACATGAACATATGAAAACTTGTCACCCAAAAATAATATGATGTGTAATTAGTGCTGCAGCATTACTAAAATAGTAATTCTCAAATATCACTCATCCATGCGAACATTAACCTTACATGCCACGCCATTACAAGTAAAATGCAATTGGCAACACTAAACACACTCATATATATGATGAAAATTTTACAGTTACATTCCTGAAAACACTTTTTGGCATTTTCTAATTTTCAGACTGTCACCCAAAAGTTGGTGTCAATCTTGTGCTCTTCTTCTTTTTTTTCGTTTATCTCTTTCTACCGTAAAATGAAACAGACAATGACAGAATTTAGTACAGTTGGTAACTGAGGTAACTTTATTGTTTCAATTGATATTCTTGGTCGTTAAAAAAAAATCCCTAATTAATGACTATGCAAAATAAAAAGATAATATCAGTTCGTAAAGAAATATCTTGAATCTGATTTATCCTCTTAGAAATATATGGTATATTTCTATGGAGTTTGCTCTAATTTTTTTCGACCCTTTTTGTCTTGTTTCGTGACTGGCAATCAAAACGTATGAGATTTTCATCGGAAATAGGAGGAGGTTCCAATATCTCCCTTATATCTGTATTGCAATCCAAGTGTAAATTTTACATAGAATCTATTCTTGAAGCAATCGAAATAACTCTTGGGTACATACCTACCCATTGAGGGCCTTGACCGAACTTTTCGCATCCATTCATGTTATGTGATTTATATTTACCATATACACGAATGAATAAGTCCTACAAAATCATGATGCTGTCCGTTTCTTCTAAGATGTTCACGTGTATTTTTTTTTTACCAGACCTAACATGATGTTCGAACCTTTAATACGTAAAGAACAAGAAGTTTCCGCCCGCTTATAAACATCGAGCTGATGAATGATTGGCAAACGATATTTCGTATGACCTTCATCGACTACTCGACTGTGTGGGCCGCCATTGCATTTGGGATGTGCTGGTAAAATATGGTACAGCTTCTAAACTGATAAATTTCAAAAGAACTCCACACGGAGGTTTCAAGTGTAGAGTTCAGCACAACAACAGACTCTTTAAGCCATTTGTATTCAAAATTATACGTCTATGTCTCCTACTGCCCCTAGTATTATTCTTAATTGTCATGGACGATCCTCTCTGCGGTGCACTAGATCAGAACAAACAGAAAATTCAAAGAGAGTTCAAAGACTGCGCAGACGACATCTGTCTACTCCCGTCCAAGCAGTCTGACAAGTAATCCAAGCTTACTGACTTAAACCCCAAGTTGGAGAGAGTTAGCTTAAAAATTAACCCCATAAATATAAACCCGAACATATAAAGCTGACTGCTTCACGATTAGTGGAGAAAGACTTAGTTTCGCCGAGGGCGTAAAATAGAACTACGCTGGTGAGAGAAAATCTGGTGAGAGAAAATATAAGTCTTTTTTAATTCTTAACCCATTAATTGACAATAGTGCGAAAACGCACTACTAAAAGTGTGATATTTAATCTATAAAAAAACAAATTTTTAATGGTGTGTTTTCGCACCATTGTCAATTAATAATAATTAAAAAAGGAATTTACACTGAAAAGGGCGAAAAAGGCAATTTTAGTAAATTTTTTGAGGAAGCCTATATGAATTGATTGATCGATTTTTTTCTAAATGAAAGCACTCACTTTTGTTTAATTTTTTTTCTTAAAAAATCTTCAATATTGGCTTAGTATTCGTGCCCTCTTTCAACTGTCACAAAAAAGAAGACCTTCGAGGTGACAACTTTCATTTCATCTGTATCGACAGAAACAACAAACTTGAAGAAATTATTAAAACTGAACTTAATGTAGCGATTTTTACAATTATGTATGAAATAACCGAAAAATAAATTCAAGTCAATCGATGCAGTGGTAATCTAGATACTTTGGTCACCGATTTGAAAAACATGGTTTTGACAAAAATGTCTTATCAATTTTAAATTAGATCTAAAAAATGGGAATGGAAAATTCATAATCCCCTGTCTTGTTCCACCTGTCATATCACTATCTCTTTTCTTTCATATAAGTAAAGTGGTTGGAAAAAATTGATTCGTGTTGAAGTTATAAACGTTCCGGTTCCTTTTTTATGCAGTTTTCACCGCAAAAATTAAAAAAAAATCATCTTAAATTAGAGAAGGAAAAAAGTTTAGTCTGGTAATTACTGAACCTGGCGTTGAACGTTTTTCAAACAAATTTTTTTTTGACCAAACCGGCTACTGAAATTAAAAAAAAACAGCTTTTGCAAGAAAAATTGGAATTAAATTATGAATTTTTAATAATGTCGTCATCGGAAATTTATTTCATCCTTAAGCACAATTCCGCTTGGCCGATTTAACAGTTCTTGAGAAAACAATGCTTAGGGAAAAATTGTCGGATCAATCCTAAGTTTTAGAAGGCAATCTTAAAATGTTATTCTTTAATCAATTTATTTTTTTTATTTTCAAGTCGTCGTTTTCCATTAAGCATTATTTTTTTGCTGTCGTAGGATCTATCAAATACGTCATTGTATACACTTGCGGATCCAGAATGGGGATTTTAACACAAAAACCGATGTTTTTCGACACATGAATCGCGATTCTGAGATCAAGCCTGGTTAAAAATAAATAGTTTTTATGCTTCCACTGGCAAAACACACAAAACTAAGAATTTTCAACTCAAATGCGAAATCTTTATGGCTGCGAAACTTGGCTTGTATCGGCAGCCACTTTTCGAACGTTGCAATCATTTGTTAACTGATGCCTCAGGGCAATCCTGCGAATATGGTGGCCTGACAATTGGGTTTCAAATGATCAACTTCTGGCAAGAAGCGGACAAAAACCCATTGCTATTGAAATACGAAAACGTAAATGGAGTTGGATTGGGCATACCATCAGCAAACCAGCGAACGAAATAAGCAGAATGGCATTGGACTGGAACCCTCAAGGACAACGCCACAGAGGACGTCCTAAAGGATCATGGCGACGCAGCTTTTTTGACGAATTTTTGACAGTCGACGAGCGCCTCACATAGTGCCAGACAGATAAAGGCAAAAGCGAAAAATCGACAACATTTGCAATCTTTTGTTTCGGCACTATGAGCCTCTAATCGGCGTGACAGCAACTAGTAATAATAATAATGCACGACAATCAGGCTTCAGTACATATGGACTTAAGCAGCCTAGGGGGGTGGGTCTTTACCCCCTCTTGGACCCGCTACTGATTGTATTTAATTTCTTGTATTTAATCATCAGTTTCATAAAAATTATGTATATATCGTCGCCTGAGTATTGATTTGGCGTATAGGCATAGGAATACTAATACACATACGCCAAATCAATTCTCAGGCGACGATATATATCGTTCCCATGATTTTTGTTTTTACTTATCTTGTCAATGGTCAAAAATAAAAGGGGGGAAAAAAAAATCTATTTTCGTACTAAAATTTGGCAGCACTTGACTTATTTGTGAAAGATATGGAAATATTCAAAATTATAAACATTTTGACGCTGCAAGAAAAAGAATGGATACTATTTTGACGTTGGTGACACCTCAGAAACCTCAGAAAGTGCAACTCTCTGGCCGTCAACAGTTGCCGTCCCAATTGTGTTCAAACATTTATGCTGACAAAATTTTCACAAGACTGGAAAATTCATTAAAAAAAAGCGTTGTTTAAGACTCCTAAGAAGTGACGGCTTAAAAAAAAATGTGGCACCAGCTAAAAGCCACCAATAATAACCTATCGGCGGCTAGTCGATTTTTAACACAAAAAATAGTCTTCAACTTTTAAATTTAATAGTATTTTATTTAAAACAAAGTGTTTAAATATACAAATAGCTTTAAAATTTACGGCAGCTCATTTCAAGCTGACATTTTCCGATCAATTTTGCGGCTGCGCTAGTGGTAGGAAGCCGGCTCTGAGGTTAACATCGCATGAAAAATGTAAACAAACCGTTTGTTTACATTTTTTATGTTTTGTGCATTCGCAATAGAAAAAGTTATTATTGAATATTGCTACAATAAACGAACTTGCGTTTTTCTTTGCAAATATTTTTATATTGTACATCTTGTTTGGAATTAGTTGCGCTAGTGGACGAATACAAATTTCGTCAACTTCAATGCAAACAGTTTAAGATAAATTATGGGTATTCACGGGTTGATGCAACATGCCCTTGGAACGTTGCGAAAGTGCGGATTTCGGAAGTTTGACACCTTTCTACCTTTAAATTCGTAAGAAGAATATAAAATATTTTCATTATTTTTCAATTAGATTGTAATATTTTGACAGTTTAACTATTTCGCATCTCCAATATTTGCATTGAACGCTCACATCAAAATGCTTCAAGTCGCACTTTCGCACTTTTGCATCAACGCGTGAATACCCATATTGTGTTGCAATCGCATTGCATAAGTGGACGAACGGCCTAAAAGTCAAAAGTACCGAGTTGGTAAGCAGGAATGATCCTTCTGCTTTTTCATAGAGCTTAGTTCATTAAATTATTGATTTGTGCCTTGACAGAGAGTGAAAATATTTAATAAGAGGAAAACAGAATTTAGTATACAATTACATAAATTTTTGTGTAAGCGAATTTTTATAAACACATCTCCTTCTAACACTTTCAGTCATAACGCCCTCCGTTGACAGCTAATAAGTATGTTTTAAATTTCATAACCTACTAATAATATTATATATATTCAGTTCTGTTAAGTATTCCGTCTTTATGCTATTTTTTAAAGGTTTTTGCCTTTGAAGTCAAGTCAAAAATCGATGTGCAAAACTTGAGCATCACAGGTTGCATTATTTTAATAAAAAAAAAACGATAATACACAGCTACGTGTAAATATTACTTTCCAGGTATGTTTGTAAAAGACTAAAGAATATAAAAATCCAACAATTGAAGAAAAAGCGTTGACGGATTTTTGGCTATAGCTTCAGAAGCACAATTGTTCAACCTTTAATGAAGAACTAACAAGAATATGCAGAGGCGTGAAACTTGTTTATGCTAGTTGTAGAAGTCCTAAGTAATCATAAATTTCACGCAAAAATTATCTATAGACCTTAATTAAAAAGAACAGAGTGGAACAGAGACTTAGACGAAAACTTCTTCTCCGACTTTTCCTTCATACATAGGTATATCTACCTACCAATTCTGTCTGGTTATCTGTTACCACAAGCAAGCTATGCTTAAAAGTATACTAATACTAGCAGTCGACTTTAGTTCGAGCTTAAGTGTGAATAGAAGGACTAAAATGAATGTTAGTTTCTCGGGAAGAAAACATATTTACTAGCGACAAAAATCAGCAAATGATAAGGAATCGATGGTAAAATATTTAGAAGGAAAACATGTTTACACATTCATATGTACACACATACACAAACACTTACTAACCAACTACAAAGCGACGCAAATAAACAATTCCATTTCCGTTGCCACATCCGGCATAAAATGAACAGCATTCAGAGTTGTGAGCATCAGGCTGTAATGCCACCATTGAAGTCATGAAGAAGTAGAAAACGCAAGTAACAAAAATTGCAGTATTATTTAAACGCATCGCAAAAGATAAGCGCGCATCAGCAATGCAATTTGTATCTTAATTTGCCAAATGGAAACAAAATGTCGAAGCCAAGAACAGTCGACGACAGCCCGACAAACAAACAGACAGACAGACAGACAGACATAGAGTGTTGCAGCAGCATCATCAACATTAACAATAACAAAAACAGCAACAGTAGCAAACAACAAATTGCTGCCAATGTTGCCACCACGTTTAACAGTAGTGACATTGAAGTGAAGTGAAGACTTCAGCAGGAGGATTACAATAAAATGCTGCTGCCTGCGATTGCGATTAACGTTCGTTTTGTTGTTGTTGTATTGCGTTGCGTTGCGTTTGCGATGCGAAAAGCGATTTTCGGTTAAAACTCTGTCAACAGGAAGTAACAACACTGCGGGATAATACAGCAGCAGCAGCAGCAGCATATCCAGCCAGCTATAGCAGCAGCAGCAGCAGCAGCAGAAGCAACTTTTAACGTCATCCATCCTCATCAAGTTGGCAGGATTTATCGAAATGCCATGGCAAAAGTTGAGGAGGCATGAAGGCACTACTAGATTTACATACATCCATGCAGGCATACATATTTACATTGGAAATATACGGTGGCGTGATTGTGGGTGCGGGCGCAAGTGGTTTAGTTGTTTTGTTTAGCATTTCAACAACAGAGAAACGGCAATATTCATTTCCGGCAATACTATGTATTTGCACCACTACTAGCTGTATGCATAGTAGTTGCTCTCATCCCTGCTACATTTCCGGCCCGCTTTGCTGGTATTAAGCAAGTGACAGCAGCTTTTGCTATGCCGCCCCTCGCTACGCCTTCATCCTCATATTTCTTCGTGACTCTCAATCCACTCCATTTCATTCCGCTTCCGCTGCCATCGAAATGAGAAATTAATTGCTTCAGTGTTATCACCCACCAACATCGTCACCATCATCATCACCAATATTTGTACTGGTTTGGTTTGGTAACATTGTTCCGCAGCTGGTGTTGTTGTTGCTGGCGGCCTATCATTGTTGGTATTTTCATTGCTGCTGCAATCGATTATTTATTTATTGTTAAAGCTTTTTCCGTTGTCAATTGTCACTTTGCTGTTTATTTTGTTTGGCGTTGTTGGTGCTGTTCTGGTGTTGGTAATGGTGTTGTTGTTATTCTGTTGTAATGACGCGAGGATGCTAACTTTCGTTCCGGTTGCATATCATTGACACCATCCTTAAAATATATTACATATTCTTCGCGTTTGACTTTGCGCTTGAGCCTCCTGAGCATATCTAATGAAATATATTCAGGCAGAACAACAATTTATTGTCGTTATTTTTTAGTAATGCTTGTCTTGAATCTGTTTCTGTTTCAGCTTGTGTTTGTGTATGTATGTGTGTTTTGATGTACTCTTATTTCTTGAGTCAATTCATATTGGATACTTCAATTAATATTTTCTGATTGGCCCAATAAAATTTAGTTTATTTTAATCAAATATAAACCTAAACCTCACTAAGTATTCTTATATACCTATAGGCACAATACCGGAGTTAAAGGGTTCCCCAAGTTTAACTAAAGTCAACTAAAGTGCCAAAGAGTCCACCACATAAAGTGTTGCAGCAGCATCATCAACATCAACAATAACAAAAACAGCAACAGTAGCAAACAATGAATTGCTGCCAATGTTGCCACTACGTTTAACAGTAGTGACATTGAAGTGAAGTGAAGACTTCAGCAGGAGACTTTTACAGCCGTCCGTAGCGTCCAAACGCGCCTCAATCAACTGAACAGAAGTAAGACTTGCTCTATCTGACCCATTGCCATCAAACTTCATCTAATTTGCTTCTAAAAAGCAGCTTTACTGGTACGACTCTGACATATTTAGTTATCAGGGCTCGGATCTTGAATTTTCTTTTTTATAATTGACAACATAAATAAAAACAAAATGAGTTGTAAAATGAAAAATCAAATCAAAATGGTTTTGTTTTGTTCTTCGTCTACATATTATTTATTGACGTTAGAGGTTGACGCTCTTATTGTGTTTATTCTCTCAGATTTGATTGTTTTAAAGCATAAATCTCAATTTTGTAATTAAAGTTCACTTCAACGCTGACAATTTCTAAATGCACATACAAATTGAATATAATGTTGGAATGAATGAAGGAAAAAGAAGATAAATTTGAAATATTTCCACTACCTAAAGGTAATGCAAAATTTTCTAGTACTGAATTGTTACATTTTCACAGTTGCCATCCACTTTCAAAATGTGAAAAAAATTTTCAAAATGTAATAATAATTTAACTCCAGATGGGGTTAAATTCTTAAAAAATATCCAAATGTATTGTCCAAATAGAATGGATCATTTCGGGGATTTGATTCTTAAATATGTGACTCAAGCTGTTGATTCTATTCACAGGTAGAGAATTGACTCCACCTAAAAAAAAACAAAATTATAGATTTCGGGTCGATATAAAGAAAATCCCAAATGGAAAAGAGAAAATTTGAATACAAGGTAGGAATCAGCGACCATAAATAAAAAGTCTACTCATTCTCGACCCATTATAAACCAATCTAAAACCGAAAACTGAATAAATGTTTCCTATTGTTAATATTTTTATCCTTTACCTTGGAAATATATCATAGAAATTGTTAAATGCTTCGCTACAAGAACAGGGTTTCCCCAAACGCACCATGCCCGCGTTTTAGTGTTTTGGTTCATACAGAGAATTTTTATTTCCTCCCCCCCTCCCCCCCCCCCCCAAAAAAAAATGTTTCCTGTATCGGCCACTGCGGATGGTATAATAATTTTTTTAATTGTTTCCACCTGAGGCTTCACTCAGTTTTTCTAGGGCCAAGGTTAAAGCTCTACTCATTTTTTTTCCTGTATAGGTTGATAAACGAGTTTTTTGATTGTTCTTGTCAGAGTGAAGATTTACGACTTCTTTTATGAGATATACTTTTATTAATCTTGATAACTTTTATCATTAGTGGATGCTCTGATTCGGGGTTGATAATTCAGCTTGAAGCTGGTTGTATTTCAATTGTATTTTTACACCACGAACGAACTGGGCTTGCAAGTGATTCGGTTTTGCAAATTATTCAGGTAATTAAACTTTCAGGTTGCTTGATTTCTATGCAGTATAACTACGTCAAGGAACACAAGTGCGGAAGAGAATAAAGATGGATTTGTTTTGGAGCAACCGCAAGATTAAAAGCTTTCGGATTTATCAAAACTGCGTGGCTTTTAAGTTTTTGTCTTTTCTTAAATATCAATTATTTAATTTCTCTAACAACTTTTCAATTCCATGAGCTTTATCAATCTTAAACGTTAGATCACATTCTTAGATAATATTTTGAATTTTAAGCTTTAACATCAAACACAGGCTAGCTAAAGTAGTAATTCTTTCTTTATCTCTATCTCTCTGAAAATAAGGGCAAAAAATGCAGATAAACCCCAAACTGTGGTAACCAAAATGTCAATGTAAAATTGATGTGCTCCGCAGGGGGCCAAAGTGATGTAAACCAATCAACCGACATGGTAACCAACCCGCCAGGTAGTTTAGAGCCAGCTAGTCAGCTAGACATTTATGTAACCAGCCATCCGTGTATGCACTAACACACATGCATACACACACATATGTACATATGTTCCTAACATGTCACACATGTGCGCTCTTAGCAATTAGCTTAAAAACTAGCGATGAACTTAGTGTTTTCTGGAAAAATCAATTAGAATTTTTGGTTTTTTGTAGGTACTCTATGTATGTACATAGTTGTAGTGTAGTTGTTGTTTTTGTCATTATTGTTTTACATTTGATTGGCTTGAGCTAAAGTGACATTTATAGCAACAGCAGCAGCAGCAGCAGCAACAGCGTTAGTGTTGTAAAACCCATAGAATTGACTGACTGACTGGCTGACTGACATGCGATATGGCCAGAATAGATGCAGGTACGCATTCCGTCCGAAACTTGAGTATAACATTTATAATTGTCACTCATCGTCATCGTCGTAGTCCTTGTTGTCGTCATCATTCTTGTTGTTTTTGTTATTGAAGTAGCTGCTGTTGATGTAACTGCTATCTGTACTATGTATTGTCGTACAATAGTTATAGCAGCGAGCGTTTGATTAGAGACTCTGAGTCGCAGAAAAAAGAAGAAGAAGAAGAAAATAAATACTCGTATGCTAAACCTTCTCGCCAGCATTTGCCGTCCGTCAATTGCAGTTTTGTCGATTGTTAGTTTTGATAAGGAGAGCAAAAACAATAAAAAAAATGGGGAATAGAAAATATAAAAACTCTGAAAAAATTAAAAAATAGAGAAAATAGAAAGAACAACTGAAAATAAATGACATTTCAGTTATGGTTATTTGCCTACAACTGAATTTTTCATTTTCATTTTGCACCTTATTCTTCTTAGCCCTACAATTCAATTTGCAAGTAGTATTGATTTCATTCTTATGAACTTATAAAAATAATAACTGATCGCACATCACTCAGTGTTTTGATATTCGAATAACTGAACTTATACATAGCTCAAAGATCAACATCGGTTCACTAAGTGGAGATTTTACACAGCGTTGATAGGGTAAGCTACCCCGTAGATTTATGTCATGTAGTTTATTGAATTTTCTTGTTATTTTTCTGTGTTCTAAGCTCGATGAAAAACGGTTTATGAAGTAATTTATATCTTCAACTAATACTTCCTAACAATTTCGATTGCCGAAGATTCTCTTGCGACTTACTAGGGAGATGATATAATCGTCAGGAATATCATTTTCAAATCAAATCAGGGATGCCAACACATTTTTTCTCTCTCCCCGATAACCCTCGAGAAATTCCCCAATTTTTATCGAATTCCCCGCATTGGTATTATTTCATATTATAAACATTTTACAAAAACGAAATCGACCTCAATGAGTGTTATTTTAAGTCGACCCTGAACTTTCTCTGTCCAAAAGTTAACAAATTTTTATGGAACTGGCAGATTAATAGAAACGAACTTTCTGACTCCGGAATTCTTAACGCTTATATGTTCAGTTCACTTTTGAACATCAAAGTTCTCAAAGGAGAAGGCATGAGATTTCTTTTGACTCAAATAAAAAATGGCAAAAACTTTGTTTTGAGAAAAACGGGTTCAAAGTTTGGACTACCGGTTTTTAACATAAAAAAAATTAACTTCATCTTTATCAATGTTTACAAAATACTCTCGAAATATCATACTTTCAAATAGCACACTTTAGCTTAGGAAAAGATTAAGATTTTAAGACCCAAAATATGAAATATTTCATAAGTTAAGCGTTTTACATAAGTTAAAGTTTGACAAAAAATGTTCTACAGATTTTAATTACTAAAAGCTGAACGACTTCAAATTCCCCGCAAAAAATAGCTCATTCCCTGCAAATCGGGGAATTCCCCGCCAGTTGGCATCGCTGAATCAAATAAGAAATTGTTTTTTTGAAAGAGATTCGTAAGTGACACTTTACAGGGTGACAATTGTAAAGTGACGCAAGTTTAATACTCTGCAGCAAGCTTTGCCATTTACCGTTACTTTAATTTAAAAAGCAAATTCATTCATCATTGGCTTTGCTTTTAATTTCATTTGAATTTTTGTTATTACATTTTGAAATTTCCATAAAAATGGACAAGGAAAATATTCATCGTGAAATTATGAAATTTCATTTGGCAAATTATAGTAGCCGTCAAATTGCAAAGGCTTTAAATTTGTCAAGTCGTACGGTAGACCGAGCTATTATTCGATATAATGAATCATGGGGTTTTGGAGATAGAGACCGGGGAAAATTTTCAACAGTTGCCACTACTGGTTTAACAGAAAAAATTCGTAAACGAATCAAGCGAAATCCAAGGCGCTCAATGAGAAAAATCGCTAAGGAAGTGAGAGTAAATCGTGAAACAGTGTGAATCATAGCAAAATCAAAGCTTAATCTTAAGCCGTGCAAGCTCCGAAAAGCTCAAGATCTGACACAAAAAAAGAAAGATTTGCGACTGCAAAGATGCAAGGCGTTGCTACGCTCCTCCGTGTTAAAAAATGTTGAAAATATCTTGTTTACAGATGAAAAAATTTTCACGGTTGAACAACATTTCAATGCGCAAAATGACCGAATGTGACTAACATCATCATCGCAACAAAATAGGACTGTTGGCCGAGTTCAAAAGCCAGCTTCCGTTATAGTATGGGCTGGAGTTTCCGCTAATGCCAGGACCCCTCTAATATTCGTTGAAGAGGGTGTTAAAATTGACCAGGTTGTTTATCGGAGCATTTTAAATGAACATGTTCTTCCCTGGGCCCAAGATACATTTGGAAATGAAAACTGGACTTTCCAGCAAGATTCTGCACCTTCCCACATGGCAAAATTAACGCAAACATGGATAAAAGACAATTTGTTTGGATTCATAACATCTCAAGAATGGCCACCATACTCCCCAGACTTGAATCCAATGGACTACTCTATTGGGAGTATTTTAGAGAGTAAGGCTTGTGCATCTCAACACCACAGACTGGAGTCGCTGACAAATTCATTAGAGAAAGCCTGGACTGAAATTGATCAGGAAGTCCTGCGGCGAACAGTCCCACGATTTCGGGATCGATTGAAGGCATGTGTGCAGGCTAAAGGAGGCTATATTGAATGAGGTGGGGTTCAAATGAATGCTTATATATTCAGCAATGTTAACACTTAATTGTACTTAATGGAAGTACGTCCTTTTGAAAATAACTGCTGAAATGTATGCGTCACTTTACGATTGTCACCCTGCATATAGGTTTGACAAATTTTAACAGCATTTTCTTAACAACATTATGGATTTATCGTTACCTCAGGCAATACGGACCTATAACTTTTACTTTTCTGATCATTTTTTTACTGTATCAGTTTAAGTTTTTCTGATCAAAATAAAGGCGATATTGGACAACCACACAAACCACTTGAACTAGTGATGTGAATTTTTAATTTTCACCGCCTTAAGATGGCTTCATCGACCGATATCTTCTTGTTTTTTTATATAAAGTTTTTACGCCCTCAATTTGCGAGAGCGAAAAATTTCATATACAAAAAACTTAAACAGAGTGCGGTACTCGATCGGTGAGTCTACCTTTAGAGGTAAAATTTTAGAAACTTTGGGTGCCTAGAATTTCGAGGTTCCGATACTTTTTTTGAGATTTTGTACAGTTTTCAACTGATCTGTGAGCCATATCCTCGTTCCAAAGTAAGACGATATAATTCCAACTTTAACACTACCCAACATTTCCTCCTCCACTGTTAATGATATAATTTTTTTTTTTTTAGGGAAAGTTGTACTATCGTTGGGTGTCGCATTGCCCAACCTTTGACGTTTAAAAGTTCTTTCGTGCAGTGTACTTTCGACTGCAAAAAGTGTGATAAAAAGATTCTGAGGGAAACAACCGCTGAATCAGTTTTTAAAACGTCGCTGAAACTAGTGGTCGAAAAATTATGGATATAACACAGCAAACCAGCAGCAACTATGTTATTCTATATCTTTCTAAACTTAAATTATTTTTGATTTGGGTCACTTCGTATTTTTACTTTTTTTACTTTTTTTTTACAGTTTACAGTCGCGCAAAGTGACTCATAAAACAAAACAAAAAAAAATTAATGCTCGAAGAGAATATTTCAAATGCTCAAAAATATTAATTTCAACTTGTTTTAGAATTATAATTTACAGCAAAAACAATAAACGCATTCTGTTTTTTATTTACTGGGATCAGGTGAGTGCGAAAATCACTGATATCCAGACAGTGGTAGAAAAAGCGACCACCCCCCCCCCCCCCTAGCCAAACCTGAAGTTTTCAAAAGCAGGACAGTCCCGGTGAAATCGGGATGGTTGTCAGCCGTATGTAAATACCATGAGTGTAGGAGAAAGGAGGTCCCACAGTACTTTGGAAACGCTAAATTGGAACCGAATGTCATGTGATATGACTCACTTACACAGTGTCATTTACCCATAGGTTAGGTTAAGTGCCTGTCCGTCAGGACACACTTAGGCCAAATACGGCCCGTTGTGTTACCACGTGGGTTTTTCGTCCGCCCCCTTTAGAACCTGAAAATTAGTCGAACTAATTAGACTTTGTTATAAATTTAAGTAGGTCCCTCGGTTAGTTGACATAAATTCGGATAAGTCAACTAGAAAATAGTTTTCCTACAGTTAGCCAGAGCTGGGCAGAAGCATAAGTAGTGAGAAATGGATTCCTGCTCTTCCTCATCTTTACAACTTCTGAATAGGCGTTTAAGGGCGTACCAAATCTCGAAGTGTGTACGCCTATAAGATAGCGGCCAGTTATTACTGCCACATCTTTATATATTTGTTTTCTACCGAGTGATAATAGCTTCCTAGACCGTTTGGGGTTATACTCTGGCCATATCAGCTTGGTGGTTTTGCACGTGTGTTCAGTCAGCCATCACACCTTCGATTTTTTCAAGAACTCCATTTGAACGCTAAGCTTGTAGGTTGCCCAGCGAGATACCCGGGTAGTTTTTAAATTGTATAAGCGGCTTTTTGGTACCTAATCTAGCTAGTTAGTCAGCTTTGCTATTTCAAAGTATATCACTGTGGCCTGGAACCCATGTTCATCAGTTACTTCGATGAGTAAACGCCGACTTTCAAAAGCTACATTGAAGGTCAGTGATATACTGGCTAGGGATTTGATAGCAGGTTGATTGTCGCTGAAAATAAAAATATCATGGGCTGATACTTTATTACATTTCAGCCAGTTCGACGCTACGTGTATACCTATGAGCTCAGCTTGGAAAACGCTGCAATGGTCAGGCAAACGAAAGGATAAGCTTAACCCTACTTGCTCAGACCCTTCCATCCACTTTTGATACATCGGTGTTAAGGTATACAGCATACTTCTGCAGGTATCGACTCGCAATCATATCCTCTCTCAAAGGAACGGAATTGATGAAGTAATTGTCGGAAAAAGGTGTGGGAAGGGTGTAGTCAATGTTCTTTACACCCCGTCTCCACGACCAATATTTCATTGCATGAAATTCAAAATTTGTTGTTGTTTCCCATATGAAATGTGAAAAACACAAACAACATTTTTGTATTTTATATAAAAAACAACAACAAATTTTAAATTTCATTCAATGAGTTATTGCTCGTGGAGGCGGGGGGTAACCCAAGGACACTATAGCTCACGTCTGGAGTTATAAGGTTCTGTATACGTACGTATCGAGATCGATTTTAGGGAAGCACTCATCGAGCGCGTGGGCCTCTCCGAGTTCAGAGATCCTCGCCCCAGTTTTTAAATGATATGATGTATTTTTTTTTTAACTACGATTGTATTCCAGTTTTAAGAGTTGTAGAAATCTCATTATTTTTGGCTTACAGACTTAAAAATATTGGTGTGTGCCAAGTTTAAAGTAAAAACTCGAAAATTTGCCGGAAGTTATTCGGCGACCATGTACAAACATTAAAAACTGTTTTCTCGATACAACTGGATTACAAGATATCTCTGAAACTACTGTATCGAAAACAGGTGAATAAATAAAAAAAAATTAACTTAAATTTTTTGGTAACCTTCAAAAAATATACGATAAAGTTTTTTTTGGCACTTCTCGGATAACAAACAATAATATGTGCCATGATTCAGATTAATTCATTGAATACTTTCCCCACAAAAACTGTAAAAAAAATCAAATCCTTAAAAAAAATCTTTATCTCTCTTTAAAGAATCTTTTTCTGCACAAAAGGATAATAAACCTGAAAACCCCGGAATAATTTTTTTTTAAAAACTTCAGACTTAATAAAATGAAAACCAACTCAAAATGTACCGCTTATTGTAAAGTTAACTTTACCAACTGCCTTTACTGTTGTTGCTGTTGTCGGTGATTTTTTGTGTGCTTTTTTATCAGTATCTTTGTTTACTCTGCAGTATGATTCGTTCGTCATGAGTTAAGAAATACGGGAATTCCAGAATCTCTCGTTTCATTTGTCAACGAACGAAATTTGTGCAAACTATTGACATTTTCATTCACTTTGTTTTTTTGTTTTTGTTTATTCTGTTTTCGTTGTTTTTATCGCTTTTTTTTTTTGCTCATACACCAATTTCTCATGCTTCAAATGTACAATAACAACAAACGTACGCACTTTTCCAAACATGAATAATTGAAATTGTGATAGGTTCGTTGGTTGCATGCCACCAATAATTTTTTCTACCTTTATTACTATAGCTACTATTTCTACTGCATACTACTATTTTTTTTTACTGCATCCTAATTTTTTTTTTCTTTTGTTTTTCTACAACATCTACATTGTTTATTCTATTTCGTTATTTTTACTATGGAACTCAAACTATGAAAACAATTGCCGTTTTTTGGAAATGCTTGGAAATAGCAACTGTTACATTCAAGATAACTTTAAGAATGTAGGAATAAGTTGAATTGGATTTGGAAAACCTTCTTGCTCTATCTAGATTTAAATATAGCTTTGTGTGTCTGTATACACCACGACCATCAAACGGAAGTATTAAATCACTTTAAAACCGCTTAAAAATGCCATTCTACTACTCTTCTGTTGTCTGCAGTTATCATGATTTAGCATAATAACGGCGGCTGCCATATTCACATTTTATCGCACTAAACAATTTCAAGCTACAGTGAGTCACAAAAGCATTAACAAAAGTCACAAAAGGTACGATAATTTGCCATCAATGTTAGAGAATCAACAAATACTAGCATTAAAACGTGATTATTCATCAAGGGAAAATATTAAAGGTCTTGAAAGTACCGAAAATTCGACCGTAATTTGCGATTTTATGCAATATCTCGGCCAAAAAATTTTTGAAATCACAGTGTTCTATAACACTTGACCACAAAATTGAGTTTTTTTTATTGGACAGTGATTTCACATGTATTGCTGAGCTCGAATCTAAACACCTCCATCACGTCAGGCTTTCGCGATACAACACCCAAAGAGATTTGGGCGTCAGATTACCGTATTTGCGTTTAGTCAAGTCAATAAACACCAAATACAAAAAAAAGTTTTTCAAATCGAATAAATGTAATTGATGTCGGTTGGAAATAAGAAGTTCTAATTTTTTTTGCCACTCATATGGTAAGAATATTCAATATCCGATATGGTTATTATTTTTAAAATACAATTACAAATTATCAGAATTTAAAAAAATTAGTGGTTAAAAAATTAAATAAATTTACCAATTGTAGTCTAAATTTCGGTACTTTCAAATGACTTGCTTGACCTGATAATTTTATGCAATTGCATCGTTTCCTCCGGTTTTTATTTGGATGACTAGCAACTTTTCAGAGCTATTACTTTTCGGTTTTCCAATATTGGTGTTCAGTAATCGAGACCCAAAAACATGTTCGACTGCCTACACGAGTTCTGTGACTCACTGTATACTTATACGAATATGAGTTTATAGAAATATCAGTCAGTGAGTGGCTGTGAATTCTTGCTCCCTTCCACCACCCCCATAGCACAGAAACACAACATATTTCCAACAAAACTAAAACATCAAAGCAAAAATGTCCGCCCCCTCCGCCTTCACAATTCATTCGCTATTTAGTATCTCTTCATATCAAAATTTAAACCTACTTCAGGAAAAACAAGGAGGTAAAGTTATTCGAAAAACAATCGAAACAATACAACTCAATAAAAAGTACTCAAACAAATTTATTTCCGAGTGTGTGTTTGTAAATGTCTGTTTATGTTTGTGTGCATAATTCCATGTGCATGCGTGTTTGCATGTGCGCTTGTATCGATGCGCTCACACAGAGATTAAGCAGCGTTAAATTGTCATTTAAGCCTTAGCACGTGTACTTATGGTTACCATACCCGTACGTAGCTATATACTTAGGAGATGGGAACGAATAACTTAAAGGTACAAATGTATATACCCAGTAGAAATATCAATACCTCATGATTGCATACATAAAATATTTCGAGCCTCCCTTAATCATGACTGAACTAAGCATGGAAATTCGAAGGAAATTCACATCTCTTTCAAAGAATCATGAATACTGTGATGAAATTTTGACCTGAATTCTGAACTGAACAACCATTGCTTTTTCTACTGGGTTCATACATTTGCCTAGTTACTCATACTTACTTATGGTTGTAGAAGTAAGTTATACAATTTTTATTAAAATGTCATTTGTCGCTGATAGTTAAATTTTTAATGAAGTTGTTTTCATGTTTATGTGCTTATATTAGCAATAATCCTGGCACATCCTTATCTCTTCGATTCCATTATAAAGTATGCTTAACGCTCATATCTTTTTTCGGACTAAAAACTGTACTTTTCTGCCAAATATTAAATCGATTTGAAAAAACATATATTTCGCGGTATCAATATTATTCAATTAAAATTAGCAAGGAAAATTATCGTTCTCCATTTCAATATATTCTTCTGTATTTGTCCTTTGGAGAAATTTGACGAAACAATTCAGGCTTTGTTAGCAGGTATTTATAGAAATCAACTCATGGATATTTTAAGTTACATTTGACGATCAGAATCGCCTGCAATATCTCCACTTCCTATCGAGTTATGTCTGTCGTTTGCATTTTTTTAGAAGGGAGCTCAAGTTCACGATGCCTTGGTCATTTGGTGTCAACTTTGACATCATGTTTTTTAAAAGTGAGTTCAAGATTACAAAGTGTTACTAAAGGCTCAGTAGGCAATTTGAGAAGCAGAGCCCTCACTCGACGTACGAAAATAACGCTTTTTAAGTCCCTCATGCTTACCGTTCTAATGTATGGCACTGAGACGTGGACATTAACCACCAACGATGAGAGGCTATTGGGTGCATTCGAGATTAAGATACTCCGCAAAATCTATGGTCCAGTGTGCGTGGACGACGTGTATCGTATAAGATGGAACTATGAGCTGTATGAGTTGTACGCCGACACTGACGTAGTCTAGCGCATAAAAATCCAGCGGCGTCGCTGGCTGCGTCATGTTGAGAGAATGGAAAAAAGTGCTCCGACTAGAGAGGTGTTTTATTCGAGCCACGGAGGTAGGACGCACGAAAGAGGACGACCTAATCTCCATTGGAAAGACCAGGTACAGGAGGATTTGGTTACACTTGGCCTTACTAACTAGCACAGGTGCGCGCTTTGTAGAACAGGCGAGGCTTTATAGAGGCGGCCAAAGCCGATCATCAGTTGAAGAGTCAACTAAGTAAGTTCAAGATCACGTTTTCAGGTTCCTGTTTTTGGTCAATATTTTTAAATACTCGTGTAAACGAGCTAATCATGAGAACTATATCCGAACTTTGATAGCTTATTGCTGTGGCAGCCTTAGGTGGCAGCACTATTATTCTTCGAAGAAGTCACCTTTTTACCATGGAGCGCTACACCATGCAACAACGCGTCGAGATAATTAAAATTTGTTATAAAAATTCGTGTTCTATTCGCCGAACTTTAGTGAGGTACGAAATTAATGGAATAATTATCGCAAAATTCGAGAAAGCGGTTCTTTTACCGATCGAGCACTCTCTGTTCGACGCTGAAACGCGCGGTCAAGCGAGAATATTGCTGCTGTTTGTGAAAGTGTAGCTTAAGACCCAAAGCTCTCACTTCCTCGTCGTGCACAAGGAATTGGCCTTTCTGTGACCTCAACTTGAAGAATATTGCGAAAAGGCTTGGGCATGCATCCATATAAGATTCAATTGATACAGTAGCTGAGGTCCCAAGACCACTAACCGGCTGGAACCGGATCCAAATTTTGGCGAAAAAAATGATCTTCAGTGATGAAGCACATTTCTGGTTGAACGTCTTCGTAAACAAGTAAAAATTGTTGCATTTAAGCAGAGAGTATTCCACAGCAGTATCCGAAGAGCTGTTACTGTTTGGTGTGGATTTTGGTCAGGCGTCATTGGGCCATAGATTTTCCGAAAAGAGAATGGCCAGACGGTGACTGTCAATAGCGAACGGTATCGCACCATGATATCTGACTTTTTATAGCCTCAATTGGATGACATGGACCTGGACAACATGTGGTCCAACAAGATGGCGCAACGTTACATTGGAGTTGTTACAAGAAAAGTTCCAAGTACGCGTTATTTTCAGAAGAGGCGATTTAGAATGGCCACCAGAATCGTGATATTTAACGCCCTTAGACTTTTTTCTCTGGGGCTACGTTAGGTCTCTGGTTTACGCCAGCAAAGTAACAACAATTGAGAAACTGGAGAACATCATCATTCAAACCATTGTTGAGATCCAGCCCGATTTATGTAACAGAATCATAAAAATTGGATATCTCTGATGATGTCCTGTAAACGAAGCCGCAAAGGTCATTTAAATGACATCATTTTTAAAACATATTGGTAGTGAATGTACTTAAATTCTGCAGTTGGAATACCCAATAGTTTTTAATAAAGGCTTCCGTCATATCTCGCACACAACCATTTTTATTAAATTTTAAAATTCAGACACTTAATGAAAACCCCTTTACATATGTATAATGCTCTGAAGGATTACAGATTACCTATCGTTCAAATCTGTGGTATTTTTATTTGTTGTTGTGCAGGATATTCGTAGCTTGACTATGCTCGAATTTACCTTTCCATTTAGCTTGTTTAGGTATTGGGTTTCTTAGGGAATTATTGGTATATAAAATTAGGTTAAACTTCAGTAGAAAATACAGAGACAAAATTCCTCACCTTTTAATATCAAAAGTTGAATAAATGTATGGAGTCTTATTTGGGGTAGTAAACTTTATTTATTTATCTCAGAAGCATTTCAAAGGCAATGCATCTAACCACATCCTAGCCTCTGTGGATACTAAACATTTATTCTTAAGCAATTGGTAACTTTTTTCAAAAAAAAAAATTAAAAAATACCTTAAAATTTAACAACTCTATACATTTCTTGTAAAAGTATACATAGGTACATAAAAAGGAAGTAAACGTTTAAATGGCAGCAAACATCTGCTCCTATACATTCAGCAGCTAATAGTGTCGTCAGCATGTATAACATGACCGACCACTAGGAGATGCACATAAATTGTAACTTGAGCAATAACGCAATGACCAAAGTGTCAAAGTCTTTCTTAATTTGATGCACTTTATTAGCAGTACGACAAAATGCACGAGCTATGTCATGGCAAGGCACAGAACTTCATCACACCACACCACACCACACAGTGTTGCCATAGCATGTGCTTCTTTTGTGCACAGAAATCGTCTGTCTTCAGCGATTATGTTTGTGTGCACGTGTGCATATCACATATACATTCAAACATACACTGAAACATGACAGTTTATGCAGTTACAAAGCATAATAAAAAAATAATAACCCCATAGAAAAAAAGAAATAATGATCATGAAGGAAATAGTAAAAGCAGTAGACTACTGACTCTCTATGTACGTCATTATCATCATCATCGTTGCCGTCCTTCGTCCTCGTGGTAGTCAACGTTGCTCGTTGATAGTTTGTCGTGATTTCCAATTTCAAAATTTTATTACAAAGTCGAGTTCAAAAGGTCTTCCTCGCTTTGCAAGTGTTGCGGCAAGGGTGGTTGACGACAGCAATATTAATTGAGGGGGGTGATACTATACCACACTGTGTTGTTGTTACTTTTCTGTTAAGGGTCGTTTTGTGCAATATTGCAGCCTGTTAAGACGCGTTTATCGCGCTAGAAAATATGCTTCATTTATTTTTTTATTTCGGTTTTTTGGTATTTTTATTTTTTGTTTTTTTTTGTTGCTTTGGATTTTTTTTTATTATGCTAGTTGGGTTTTTTATTTTAGTTTAGCAGGAAAAATATACTTCAAATTTAGCACCCCATAAAATATAAAACCATAAGTAAATTTCTAAGCAACAAGCAGCAATTGTGTCGTTTTGAAGATAGGCACCGAAAAAAGGGGGTGAAATTGTGTTACAAATAAAAAAAATCTGAAAATAAATAGCACAAAAAGATACAATTGCAGTTTTAAGGTTTACTTTGATGTGGCAAACCAAAAAAACAAATTTTCTTATTTTTTTTTCTTTTTGAAGCGTTTTTAAATTTATCGGCAATCTATGATTTTTCCCGCTTTCAACAGCCTTTGGAAGAGTTATCCTTTCAAATCTGCCCTGTGGCAAATTTTTTTCAGTCTCTAACTGAATCGAATTATTTTTACTAATTTTTTTCATTTCATACGGAAAAAAATACTGGAACATCCTCAGAACGTTGTGTTTGAATACTGCTGCGCACTAGCGGATCCTAGGGAAACGGGCAGTTTGGGGATAAAGTCCCACCTGACTGATAAAAATCTCATACATTTTGATCGTTAGTGATGAATTAAAAATAGATGGAAAAATTAATACCTTTTCGGAATTGTCTGGATCCACTAGTTCTCCTGACTTTAAGCGGAATAGAATTTTAATTTTTTGTTTCCATCTGAAAGCCTTTCGATTCCAGGGTTTTATCCTCAAATCCTAGGTCTAATTTTTGGACTGAATCTCAAACTGAGTTTTGGTCTGAATTTTGGTTTAGATTTCGATCTACTTTTAGTTTGAGTTTTGGTCTCCATTTCGGTGCGAATTTATACTGACTTTTGATTTGTTGTTATCTGAATTTTGGGCATATTTTTGGTTGTGAATTTGTATTGCTGAATTTGATAATCACCATACCACCATATTGTTTTTGATGAACTTCTTATCTCTACATATGAATACGATCGTAAAAACTAAAATCACATCACGTTTTTAAGAAAATTGACTCCAAAAAAAAGAAAACGTCTCCGTTTTTCGATACTTCTGGGCAAATGGTTCAAGTCAAGGCCGTATTTAGGGGGATGGTTTTGGGGGTTCTGACCTCCCCCGAAATGTGGAAACTTTATTCTAATTTTTGAAATTAATTGCAAATGGATGGAAAAAAAGTCAAAATAAAATCTATTTAACGATATTTTTCACTTCCATTGGTTTTTTTTTCTAAAAATTCAAATATAAAAAATAAATTTGAAATCTTAGTTACACTATGCGATCAAATTCGATTTGTTTTCTTTGAAATGAGGTTTGACTACGGATTCAAAAAGAGAAGGTGATACAGAGCACTCCTGCATTCATAGTTTTTCTAGGTCAGTAACTGTTTTTGATTTAAAGTTTTGTCCTGAATCAGTTTGGAAAGTTTTAAAATTAATAAAAATAGAAAAAATTATCGGATCCTTGTAAAATTAGACTTCCTTGAACCCCTTTTCCTAAAACGTGACGTGATGGGAAGTTTTTGACCTCAGATTCGTGTTCGCAAAAACTCCATCTTATTAGGAAAACCCATGCAGTTTTAGGAGGCAATTTTTTAACGCATTACTGCTCAGAGCACCACGACTAGAAAGATCTCTTTCAATACTGTGACTTCACGAATTTAGGGAATATAAGCCAACCTCATCCGGGTTCCTTATCATTGATAATGGCTCAAATTCCCTATGATGATCATTTGATAAAAATGAGCCTCTACTATTTTTGGTAATTTTTTTGAGGTTGGGTACATCATCAGTGGTGGGATGTCAATGAGTTAATGAAATTATGTCCCTCATGATAAAAAAATGCATTAGAATGCACATTGGTTAATATTTATTTGAAAAAATTTAATTTGATTATTTTGTGAATTTTTTGCCACTTTTGGCCATTTTTTTGAGGTTAAGATTAAAAAAATTGGAAAATTTTTCCTATAATTTTAATTTTATAGGGTCCATCAAATGTATCATCGATTTAATTTATTGTATTTTATTTGATAAAAATTATTTATGAATACTTTCTTCGAATGAAACCCCAACCCCCTCCCCCCCCCCTCCCCCCCCCGAAAAAATTTTCTGGCTACGGCCCTGGTTGAAGTAAATGTGAATTTCCAATTAATAACTGAAACGTTAAAGTATTAACCAATCAAACGCTTTGGTACAAATTTTTCACATTTTGTATAATACCGAATTGGGGCCTAATGATTTTAAAATCCGAAATTCGATTTTAAATGGATACAGTGCTACACATTCACAAGGCTCAACGCAGAGATCGCATATAAAAAAGTTGTGCTGAAATAAATTTGATTAAAAGTTTTCTAAAACGAGGTTTTTTAACTTTTTAAAACCAATTTTTTTTAAAACGTGACTAGACAGAAAATTTGCACATTCAGATTCATGTTCAACGATGAGAAGTGGATCAAAAATTCATCGTTAAAAGAATAAATTTTTTTTTTCGTTCTACTTTATTACTTAGCAAAATCAGCCTTCCCCAAACCCAAATCTTAAATAACTCACAGCCTTCGGTATACCATTGTTACCATAGTTGGAAACCAGATTGAAGCATAAAGCATTAAAACATTTTTTTATGTATTCCAGATGAATTTGATAATTATTTCAACCTGTTGTTTATGGAATATCTATCACTATACATCTTCGTTTTCCCCAGGAAATTCTGAACGGCGAAGTGGAAGCTTTTCCTGGAAAAATTTCGGCTAAGGCATATTTGTCATTGCCAGCCAAGAAGTGATGCTTTATGGAAAAGTCTTATTTTCTATTTTTGATTTTTCGACTAGACTGTGCGACAAATATCACACACAAACGCCATGCGTAGGCAGCAGTGTACCTTTTGGGGTACAATTGCAAAATTATGACACTAAAGCACGCCTTTTCTTTTTAGGTATGTTTGTGCAACATCACTCATATGAAAGTATTGGGTCATTTAAAAAGTATTTTCGGTTTTTGTTAATGGCCATACATCGGGCACCACTGATCCGATTCTGTCAAACAAACGCACGTTTGAAAGTGAAATTTTTTGCGAAGACAGTTTTGTAGTTCGTCATTTGTGTTGGTGAGGATGCTTTATCAGAACGTACTGTCCAACTTTGGTTTGCTCGATTCCGTTCTGGAAATTTCTATGTCAAAGATGCACCTCGCTCTGGTCGGCCAGTCACCGAAAAAGTCGATGGAATTTTGGAACTGGTGAAGCAAGACCGGCACACAAGTTACCAGGAGATAGCGGAGGCACTAAACATCAATCACATGATAGTTTAGAATCATTTGAATAATGCTGGCTACTCAAAGAAGCTCGATGTTTGGGTGTCACATGAACTAACACAAAGAAATTTGATTGACTGAATTACCATCAGTGAAACGCTTCTGAAATGCAAGGAAATCGAACTATTTTTGAAACAAATCATTACGGGCGATTGAAAATGGATTAAATACGAGAATCATGATCAAAGGCCGCTGACGATTGACGGCTAACAAGGTTATGCTGACTGTTTGGTGAGATTGGAAAGGAATTGTCTATTATGAGCTGCCAACAACTCGACCGTTTGTACGAAACAATCAAGAAAGAGCGACCAGAATTGACCAACAGAAAAGGTGTTGTGTTCCACCATGATAATGCCAGGCCACACTCATCTTTGATGACTCGCAAAAAATTGACTGGGAAGTTTTGAAGCACCCACCCTATAGCCCAGACATTGCACCGTCTGACTACCATGTGTTTCGGTCTCTGCAAAACTCTCTTGATGAAAAAAAATTGGGCGACAGAAGAGGCGCCGAAAATCTCTTGGCCAAGTTTTTCGCCGAAAAACCACAGAAGTTTTATACCGATGGAATTATGTAGCTACCGAAAAAATGGCAAAAGATCTTGGATAATAATGGTCAATATGTACTTGATTTAAATTGATTTTTAATAAAGAAAGTTTTTGTTCAAATATTGACAAAAAAAACCGAAAATAATTTTTATATGATCCAATATATCGCTTAATTTGTTAAGGCCCTAACACACATTTTTAAAATTTTGTAGAATCAAAAACATATATATCGAGTATTTTTTGTTTTCCAAATTTGTTATATTAACTAAAACCACGGAGTCGTAAATTTGGATTGAATGCTCTAAAAAATGTTTGATCGAGATGCAGGTCGAAACGTTTAATCCTAATCCAACAGAAACTCGATTTTGGTAAAATGCTTTTTTAGGTTTTTAGCAAAAGAAAGGTAGCTATTTGCAGTTACATATACATTTCGGTATTAAAAAGTACGTTTTGGTCAAATTTTGGCACTTTCATAAATTTGTAGTCCAAGAACACGGCCACCAAAAAAGGTTACGAACATATGGTAACCCTAGATTTACGAAATTCTGATATTGTAAATATAAAAATGTTTTTTTTTTATCTTAATTACACCTAAATAATATTTGCAAAAGATATCAGCTTCCAAATACCCATAATTCGGGTATTTACAGCTGTAGCTCAAGGCACGCGCGATTTATGACTACTACGAGGCGCTTATCACATAAAAAGCAATTATATGTTTTACAACGCATAATCAAAAAATAAATGTGAGAATTTTTCATTCAGATTTACACTTTAACATACGATTACAAATTACACAGTAATTGAGTTTTATTATATATTTTTCACTTTTTAGCCAGAAAAATAGTAAATCTTTAGCATGTAAAGCAAAAACATCTTAGAAACTCGTTTATTAAAATACATACGGACACACATATGTAAGTAAATGAAGCATTTCCGGCATAAAATATGGCAAGATTTGGTGAAATTATAGTTATTATTTTTTCGCAAGCTCACAGTTTCTGATTTGTTTGTATAAATAAATATTTAGTTGTGTAAATATTTAACGAGACAAAATACTAACATGTGCTTAGTTTTCATTATATTTGAAAAGTAGCTTAAAATAGGTAGCAAGTAAATAAATGTTACTGATTTCTTTTGTTCTTTTTAAATATGATTTGCAAATAGTAAAACCAAAAAAAAAAAAAAAACATTATGATTATGAATTTAAGGCCTTAAATATTTATATTTGTTCATAAAAAAACCCAAAAAAAAAAAAATAAATAGCTTCTGTAGAAAGAGATAGATATATTTTCGCTTTTAGCGTATTCAATGCAAAACCACATGATGCTTATCTGCAGATAATAAGATAACGTAGATATATACACCTGCTTGCTAAACTGACAGACAATTTGACACTTTGCAGCATGTTTATCAAATGAAAACATTGAAATCAAGTTTATTTTATAAACAAACAAAAATATGAAATAATGAAAATGCAAACAGTTTAAAATGTCATAGTGACGTCATTAAATATTGTTTTCTTTTGACTTTGATATATCATCTACCATGTAGATTTTATTTAGTTGAGAATATTCGCAAGTTTACATATGATTTAAGTAAAATATTAGGTATTTTATTTATACATACACATTTTTTTTACTTCTTTTAAAAACTAAATATATTATTTAATATTTTTAATTTAATAATTTTCTTCCAAATTTGATAGTTTAAATGAACAATGATGCCAAAAGTTCTAGAGCTAGTTCAATGACATTTTGGTATTCTTCTGGCATTATTGTTCATTTAAAGCCAATATGTAATAAAAATGTTAAAAAAGAATAGCAAAAAAATAGTGGTAGTTCCTTTCAATAATACTATTCAGTGAAAGTAATCGTCTTGTAATTCTCATTTACTTTGCAATATTTTCACTTATTTACATAGATTGTTGAAATGAGGGAACTATCTCAAAGATCACTGATGAGAAACCGTAGCGGGTTCCTAAACGATCGTTTGATCTGCTTGTTCAATGACTTTTTGGTATTCTTCTAACATTATTGTTCATTTAAGCCTCCATTACTTTTAAATAATTATTTTAAGATATGAACAGTAGGGTGCAATTAAGCTATATGGAGAATTTTGGAGAAAAATCTATTGATGGTACCCCCTCGATCGGTTTGTTTTATTCAAAAAATATTCTGTGTAAAACTTCAGGTTAATTGAATAAGGGGAAGTGGTGCCCCAAGAGCTCCAAAATTTGAAAAACGGTTTTTGTGCACAAAATTCATATTTGATTGTTTATAATTCAGACATTTTTCATTTTAGATAAAAACTGTCTTTACAAAATTTGTAGATCTATCAAAGAGGAATAATTCAGTAATAATAATTTTTTCGGTATTCCTAATAACTATTGAATAAAAGAAAAAATAAGCTGAAATCACCCGATTAAATCTATCAAGTTTCACAAATATTCAAATGCCCGCACAACTGCTTTTTTTTTTACTTATTCGTTAAAAAAAAAAAACATAATATCACCTGCATAATCAAAATAAAAAATAATTAAGATTCGAGATCAGCTGGATTGTTGAAGAAGAGTGGACCAGAAGATAGCAGCCTACGTTTGACGAGAGCTAGGCAATTGCAGAGAAGATGAAAAGCCGTTTGCTCCTTCTCCTCATCAAGTCAGCTCCTAAAAAAGTCGTTTGTAGGCACTCGTAATCTATTGACATGTTAACCAAACAGACAATTCCCAGTAGTTATTACCGATACGTTGCTAATGGGGTTATGTGAGAAATAGGGAATGTTGTGGCTAGCATTGCCAGCTCATTGGTTTTACAATTGCCCGGAATGTCCTTGTGCCCTGCTACCCAATACCTGTGTACCTTGAGCCGTTCCGATATGTCTTTAGGAGATAGTCTTCAGTTATTGACCTTCTTAGAGGTAGTAAATAAATATCAAGTGATTTTATGGCTGTTTGACTATTTAGTGGCTAGTAGTGAAGATGGCTAGCTAAAAGCTATTAAATTTACAAAAAGAGTAAATAGGTAAGTACTGGCAAAATGTAATTTTGATAAACATTTCCTTTCGATTTTAAATTTAATGTTAAGGCTAGGAATGAAAAATTCATGAACCCTGTTTCACCTATCCGCCTCTGTTTGCAAATCTAGCTCGTCGCATTGCCAAAAAAATTAAAATTATTTTCTACTAATTAATTATTAATTTTTAACTTTTTAAAACTAGTGGTACTAGGACAAACATTTCAAATTGAGAGTTCTTAACTTTGAAGAGCGTTTACAAAAAATTGGTTTGAA
Source organism: Toxonevra muliebris (assembly GCA_963691655.1). Classification (NCBI taxonomy): domain Eukaryota; kingdom Metazoa; phylum Arthropoda; class Insecta; order Diptera; family Pallopteridae; genus Toxonevra; species Toxonevra muliebris. The sequence goes on from OY829326.1 coordinate 122,699,045, forward strand.
AAAATTGGAAATTTTTTGCCAACTAAATTGGAATTAATTTGTGTATTTTTCAGAAATGTAGTCATCAGAATAATATGTGTACCAATTTCAGCTTGATAGGTTGAAAAGTTCTTAAGAAAGCAACATTTTGAAAAAAATACGTTTAAAGTTTTGAGAAACAAGAAAATTTCGTATAAACTATCGTATCAACTCCATAATAAAATGTTATCCTTTAATTCTAAGTTGTCGTTTTCCATTAAGCATAATCTTCTGGCATTTGGTATCATCGTATTCATAACTTAATAAACTTCGATTTTCGAATTTTAAATTTTATAATTTCAGTCCGTGTTTGCTATAAAAAAACAAAAAGACAGAAAGACACAAAAAAATATACAAAAAAACATTATTAACAAAATTTTTACGAATTGAAGTGTCTGGGACTGGCACAATTACTGGAACATTCACCTCGTTTGTAACTACATTTTTTTCTTTATCAATACAAAGATACCACTACAACTTTCGAGAGCTAGCGAGTGTTGAGTTACTCGATGTTTATTTTGATAGAAAAACAAGTCTCAGCCCACTTTTAGACAAAAAAATTTGGTTTCATATTCCAATGAACGGCTATGCAAGTGTTCGGGCATTTGTACATTTGTAAAACTTGCTAGATTTAATCGGGTAATTTCAGCTTATTCTTTCTTTTATTAGATAGTTATTAGGAATACCGAAAAAACTTATATGAGTAAACTATTCCTCTTTGATGGATCTATAAATTTTGTAAAGACGGATAAAACAATCAAATATGAATTTTGTGCACAAAAACCGTTTTTTCCAAATTTTGGAGCTCTTGGGGCACCACTTCCCCTTATCCAATTGATCTGAAGTTTTACACAGATTATTAATTTTTGAGTAAAACGAACCGATCGAGGCACTCTAATCAACAGTCAATTTTGGAAAAAATTAAAAAAAAAAATTTCCCAATTAAAATATTAAAAAAGATAATATTCTTCATCAAAAAAATACTTGGGTTCGTCAAAGGGTTATATACACTGGTTGTTGGAACAAAAGGGTATTTCCATTATTTTTTTTTTTTCAAGACGATACAATTCTATCTGAATAAGTCACCGTATATTTATTTGTGGATGTTGTAAGGTATTTCATGAATTTTTTCAACAATAAATGTGGACAACTGGGGACGATATGGCCGTTGTACAAAAACACGTTTTTTCGTCACTCCTTGCGGTGAGAACGATAAAAAAGCAGAACATGTTTTATTTTTCAGAAGAATTTTGTGAAACTTACATTTTTACAAAAAGGTGATAATTTCTTTAAAATTATTGATTTTCGAGGGTCTGAAAATTTGATTTTGGAAGTCAGAAAACAAAAAAAATTTTGCTCCAAATAAAAATTCCTTCGTTCACTAAAAAGCTATTGCAGTTATAAAACAGCAAGTAAAAATTTAGATTGATTAGTGAAATAGTTATTTAGTAACCTATTTCAACACAATGGAATTTTTTGGAAAAAAAAAAACATTTCGAGATAATCGCATTTAAACTTCCGGCACCATGTTCAGGTAGTTGGAGGTAGCGCGCTGTTAGCATTTGAAATATTAGCTCTAGTGCTCAGATTTCTATGAAATTTGGAAAATATTTTCTCAAGAGGATGTACTTTGAGAAAATGCAATAAACAAATTTTCGATTTTTTCGGCCAACACAAATGTAGGGGAGTATCGTCATAGTTGGGGCGCTGTCAGGGACGGGACAGTGTCGTTTCTCCGTTATACCTCATTGGCGTCCGTTAAGTAAATATACAATATTGTTTGTCATGACGAAAGCAAACTTTTCATGTCATTTCGAGTTCAGAGCGTGAAGTGTAAATAATGTAACGTGACCGCATGTTAAAAGAAGAGTAAAAAAAAACTTTTTAACAATGGATTAACTTGAAAAATAACATGCAAACATCAAAGTAAGTTAACTTAAATTGTTCGATAGGGTTTAAAAATTGGAATTATGTAGCATTTCATGTTGTTTGCGAATATGCTGTAAATGATGCGACGCTAAATGGCGTGTGTTGTTAGGGTCGGACTAGTATTTGTAATCAGGGTCGGAACACCTCAAATGTTGTTGTAATGGTGCGTTTTGACTGTGGAAATACATTACATTTTTTTCACCCGTGCGTGTTTTTCGTGTCATTTTCTCGTATCGTATCGTGTGTGTATACAAAATCGAATTTCCTAAATAATCACACAGAGGGGTTTTTATTTTGATTTCAGGTGTCTTTTCCCGGTTTTTAAGTGTAGTTTTTCCTTTTTCTTCAATTTTCATGTTATCTTCAATCATATTCCTTCATTTCTTATTGATTTTCTACAGTACTCCGACCACAACAGCAGTGTTCGGACCCTGACTACAATTTTTGTTTTTTGTAAATGTACATAGCTTCTGAACTATTAATTCAATTATATTTTAATGTTTGGCAATAACATTGAAATTTATGAGATCTTTTCAACGATATGCAACATTAATAAAAATTCGTCATTTAACGGGAGTTATGAGCAAAAGTCAAAACATGCACCAACCCTGACGACACTTCCCTATAGAACCCCTTAAATGTCAATATCGTTCAAATTCGAGGGCTAAGCTTTTAGTTTCTCTTCGGTTTTTCTTTCAAATGGATTCGAAGTAAAAATAATAGTCTTGGTACGTTATTGCCTACAATTCTTCATATATTATTTTGCTCAATCGTTTTATTTGAAACCTGTTTACTCAATAACTTTTCACCTCAGATATGCAACTAAAACTCTGGGATTTGGCTTGGTTGGGGGATACTTTCCTTTCGAATTCAAAGAAAATGATACCGTCGCTGAGGAGGTGTCAAATCATGCAGGAATTGCTCTCATGCATTGCTGTATTTTGCACATTGTATAAGGTTTTTAAGATATCGATTGACTTTTGCCCAATATCTAGCTCGAATATCTAATAAAAGTCTATTTTTTAGGACTCATCTGCCGGTGAACAAGTCTAGGATTTCCGCTATAATTTTGTTATAAAGGGGAGCAGTATATTTTTAAATTTAAATCCTACATGTTTCATATCTAAGAGAAAAATGTTTATCAATAAAGAGTAAACAAATTTATTCAGGCAACTATACCCCACCATTTCCCTTAACGTCTCTTTTGGAATGTTACGCAAATTCATTACTACAAACATGATCTATTGAGAAGTAAAACAAAAATTGATTTCTTTTTTTTTTGCAACGATCCCTTTTCATTGGATTATTCGTTATGAAAAATAACAAACAATCTTTGAAGAAAATTTTTCCAATCAAAACGTAGCTTGAAACCAACCCCAAACGAAAGTCAAAACCACCTATGTCCAAAATGATAAAAATTACATAATTTTGCAATAATATCTTTATAGAAGATAGTCTGTGTAAAATAACAACAAATTATCATCACCCCTGATCAGAAGCTTCTTCTTATGCTCGCTGAAGGCTACAACAACCTAAGTCCAAATTATCAAACAAAATTGACCCTTGAAAGATAATCATTATATATTGTTGCAATTGTAATAAAAAGGAAATATTTTTCATCAAAATATGCTTGGGTCAATATCATTCATGTCGGTATGCTATGCTCTTAGTTTCTTCCTCGGTTTTCCTTTTATATAGATGGGAATTTCAGCACAATCGTTGACTAATTTCTTAACACATATATATAATAAATTATCCCTGTTTTTAGTCAAGCATTCGCACTATTCCTCATCGTTACGAACTATGAAATATTTGCTATTCTATCATATCCAGACTTTGTTTTCAATTATCTTTAAAGTTATAAGCATGGCAAAACTAAATAAAATTTATCACCTTGTGAAACTCTTTGTTCAAAACTCGAAATCTTTATGATTAAATGTTCCACAGGAAATGCGCAGGTATTAACAAAATAAAAAAATATATGTTAAAATTTACGCGTGGTTTAAAAATTCCTAACGTCACAGAATAATGAATGAACATGAGTCATAATTTGTGTGTGTAGCGTTTAAAAAACTTTACAATGATTAATACTCTTATCTAATTAATTTTTAAAAGACCCCAACCCCGATTGCTCGGAAGTAACTAAAAATAAAGCGAGCAAGTTTAATAACATGCATTGAGATTTCTCTAATTAACCGCAATATCATAAATTCACATTTTGTTTTATCTAGAATCATCAAGCCATATCTTATCGAACATATTTGCATTAATTCGCTCACAACAGATACAGATAAAAGATAACACGAAGCACTTTTTTCATGAGATAACATCTTGAGGTCCATTTATGAGATAAGATTTTAATATTCTCGTTTTTGCATAAAAACCCCATTCTTTGGTGGCAGAAAAACCAGTAACGAAATTACTTTCGAACAAAACGATGACTACGAATAAAATATCCAGATTAATCTTCGTGCTATTGGTAATTACAAAAACAAAGATTATGAAAAATATAAACTAAATCAAAATTGTGTAAAAAAAGCTTAGGCTTTCCTCATTTTGGATATATTAATTGTGTGTTACATAATTTGAAAGAAAAAAAAAATCATTAAAGTTTAAAATTATTTTGGCACTGAATTAAACCAAGTATTTTATCCGATTTTCAAATTACCGGTTAAAAAATGGATATGGCGCTCGGTGCCGCACTCAAATACTAACAACATACGTACCTCCAAATTCTATAACACAAGTTGCCAGGAGTACTAATTATTTGGATCTCAATTGTAAAGGCCAACGGCATTACGGCAAATCCAGAAGCAAGTGACAAAATATAAAAAACCATAAAAAAACAAAAATATTAAGTGAGGCGACCTTATGCCAAAGTGAAAAGTATAATATTTCAGAGACTGTGTATATAATGAAAAATACACAAATATATAAAAATAAGTGTACCTACTTAAATTATTCAAGAATTCGTTAAATTGATTCCAATGTTATTGCGATAAATCTAAAAACATAATTCTTGGATAGAAAACTTTGTGCTTTGAATTAATTTCTAAATCATTCCATTTCATTTATTTGTAGTTTGCGACATTAGGATCAGGCCAACAGTTCGCCGAAACCTTAAGCGATAATATAGCCAGTGGGAATGCTCAAGATGTTAACTGCAATGGCAAAAGTGCCGTTTGCGTAGGTCCTTTGAATTACAAAGAGTGCGCTTCCGACGGCAATGGAAATACTTATGCTAGAGGCAACGCTCTCCAATGTCCAGCAAACTCACGCTGTGTAAATGATGGTGTTGAAATTTGTGTTCCACTAAAATCCACCACACCTCCACCAGTTGTCACAGATACTCCATTGGCCTCATCCAGCTCGGCTACAGTGGTTTCAACACAAGCACCCAACACATCTACCAATGGTCTAGCAACTGAAGCTCCACAAACCTCATCAACTGCCGCTCCTGCTCCGGTAGAAAGTAGTGAAGTTCCGCGTGAGTCAACAACACAGCGCGTTAGTCAACCAACAGTAGCTCCGGCAACCCCTGCTAAAACAACTTCCGCTGCTATAGAGACGACCGCTGCACCTGTCCCAGATACAACCACAGGCGTAATAGAATCGACTCCGGCCCCTGAAATACCTGCAGTGACAACTGTCATACCCGCTGCAGAAACTACAACCATAATTTTACAAACAACAGATATTCCAATTGAAGCAACTGAAATTCCAACAGAAGATCCTAATGCACCAATTGATCCAAATACCCCAGTCGAACCAATTGCACCAGTAGATCCAAATGCTCCAGTCGACCCTAATGCACCTTCCGAAACAGGCACTACAGTGAGTCCTACCGATGCTCCGAACACAACAGTCGATCCAAATGCACCTTCCGATCCCAATGCACCAGTTGATCCCAACACACCAGTTGATCCCAACACACCAGTGGATCCCAATGCACCAGTTGATCCCAATGCTCCAGTAGATCCAAATGCACCAGTGGACCCCAACGCTCCAGTGGACCCCAATGCTCCAGTGGACCCCAATGCACCAGTCGATCCCAATGCACCAGTGGACCCCAATGCACCTTCGGAGCCCGGCACCACAGTGAACCCTACTGATGCTCCGAATACCACAGTAGATCCTAATGCACCAGTGGACCCCAATGCACCAGTGGACCCCAATGCACCAGTTGATCCCAATGCACCAGTCGACCCCAATGCACCTGTTGATCCAAATGCACCAATCGATCCCAATGCACCAGTCGACCCCAATGCACCAGTTGATCCTAATGCACCAGTCGATCCTAATGCACCAGTCGATCCCAATGCACCAGTGGACCCCAATGCACCTTCGGAACCCGGCACCACAGTGAACCCTACTGATGCTCCGAATACCACAGTAGATCCTAATGCACCAGTGGACCCCAATGCACCAGTTGATCCTAATGCACCAGTTGATCCCAATGCACCAGTTGATCCCAATGCACCGGTAGATCCAAATGCACCTGTGGACCCCAATGCACCAGTTGATCCCAATGCACCAGTTGATCCCAATGCACCAGTTGATCCCAATGCACCGGTAGATCCAAATGCACCAGTGGACCCCAATGCACCAGTTGATCCCAATGCACCAGTTGACCCAAATGCACCAGTTGACCCAAATGCACCAGTGGACCCCAATGCACCAGTCGATCCCAATGCACCAGTTGATCCCAATGCACCAGTTGACCCAAATGCACCAGTGGACCCCAATGCACCAGTTGAACCCAATGCACCAGTTGATCCAAATGCACCAGTGGACCCCAATGCACCAGTAGATCCAAATGCACCAGTCGACCCCAATGCACCTTCGGAGCCCGGCACCACAGTGAACCCTACTGATGCTCCGAATACCACAGTAGATCCTAATGCACCAGTGGACCCCAATGCACCAGTTGATCCTAATGCACCAGTTGATCCCAATGCACCAGTTGATCCCAATGCACCGGTAGATCCAAATGCACCTGTGGACCCCAATGCACCAGTTGATCCCAATGCACCAGTCGATCCCAATGCACCTGTTGATCCAAATGCACCAATCGATCCCAATGCACCAGTTGATCCAAATGCACCAGTTGATCCCAATTCACCAGTCGATCCCAATTCACCAGTAGATCCAAATGCACCAGTAGATCCAAATGCACCAGTGGACCCTAATGCACCAGTGGACCCTAACGCACCTGTCGATCCAAATTCACCAGTGGACCCCAATGCACCAATTGATCCTAATGCACCAGTAGATCCCAATGCACCAGTGGACCCCAATGCACCTTCGGAGCCCGGCACCACAGTGAACCCTACTGATGCTCCGAATACCACAGTAGATCCTAATGCACCAGTGGACCCCAATGCACCAGTGGACCCCAATGCACCAGTTGATCCCAATGCACCAGTCGACCCCAATGCACCTGTTGATCCAAATGCACCAATCGATCCCAATGCACCAGTCGACCCCAATGCACCACTTGATCCCAATGCACCAGTCGACCCCAATGCACCTTCGGAACCCGGCACCACAGTGAACCCTACTGATGCTCCGAATACCACAGTAGATCCTAATGCACCAGTGGACCCCAATGCACCAGTTGATCCTAATGCACCAGTTGATCCCAATGCACCAGTTGATCCAAATACACCAGTGGACCCCAATGCACCAGTAGATCCAAATACACCAGTCGACCCCAATGCACCTTCGGAGCCCGGCACCACAGTGAACCCTACTGATGCTCCGAATACCACAGTAGATCCTAATGCACCAGTGGACCCCAATGCACCAGTTGATCCTAATGCACCAGTTGATCCCAATGCACCAGTTGATCCCAATGCACCGGTAGATCCAAATGCACCTGTGGACCCCAATGCACCAGTTGATCCCAATGCACCAGTTGATCCCAATGCACCAGTTGATCCCAATGCACCGGTAGATCCAAATGCACCAGTGGACCCCAATGCACCAGTTGATCCCAATGCACCAGTTGACCCAAATGCACCAGTGGACCCCAATGCACCAGTCGATCCCAATGCACCAGTTGATCCCAATGCACCAGTTGACCCAAATGCACCAGTGGACCCCAATGCACCAGTCGATCCCAATGCACCAGTTGATCCCAATGCACCAGTTGACCCAAATGCACCAGTGGACCCCAATGCACCAGTTGAACCCAATGCACCAGTTGATCCAAATGCACCAGTCGACCCCAATGCACCTTCGGAGCCCGGCACCACAGTGAACCCTACTGATGCTCCGAATACCACAGTAGATCCTAATGCACCAGTGGACCCCAATGCACCAGTGGACCCCAATGCACCAGTTGATCCCAATGCACCAGTTGATCCAAATGCACCAGTTGATCCCAATGCACCAGTTGATCCCAATGCACCGGTAGATCCATATGCACCAGTTGATCCCAATGCACCAGTTGATCCCAATGCACCAGTAGATCCAAATGCACCAGTGGACCCCAATGCACCAGTTGCACCGGTAGATCCAAATGCACCAGTGGACCCCAATGCACCAATTGATCCTAATGCACCAGTTGATCCCAATGCACCAGTTGATCCCAATGCACCAGTGGACCCCAATGCACCAGTTGATCCTAATGCACCAGTTGATCCCAATGCACCAGTTGATCCCAATGCACCAGTGGACCCCAATGCACCAGTTGATCCTAATGCACCAGTTGATCCCAATGCACCAGTTGATCCAAATGCACCAGTGGACCCCAATGCACCAATTGATCCTAATGCACCAGTTGATCCCAATGCACCAGTTGATCCCAATGCACCAGTGGACCCCAATGCACCAGTTGATCCTAATGCACCAGTTGATCCCAATGCACCAGTTGATCCAAATGCACCAGTGGACCCCAATGCACCAGTTGATCCTAATGCACCAGTTGATCCCAATGCACCAGTTGATCCCAATGCACCAGTCGATCCCAATGCACCAGTCGATCCCAATGCACCAGTTGATCCCAATGCACCAGTTGACCCAAATGCACCAGTGGACCCCAATGCACCAGTCGATCCCAATGCACCAGTTGATCCCAATGCACCAGTTGACCCAAATGCACCAGTGGACCCCAATGCACCAGTTGAACCCAATGCACCAGTTGATCCAAATGCACCAGTCGACCCCAATGCACCTTCGGAGCCCGGCACCACAGTGAACCCTACTGATGCTCCGAATACCACAGTAGATCCTAATGCACCAGTGGACCCCAATGCACCAGTGGACCCCAATGCACCAGTTGATCCCAATGCACCAGTTGATCCAAATGCACCAGTTGATCCCAATGCACCAGTTGATCCCAATGCACCGGTAGATCCAAATGCACCAGTTGATCCCAATGCACCAGTTGATCCCAATGCACCAGTAGATCCAAATGCACCAGTGGACCCCAATGCACCAGTTGCACCGGTAGATCCAAATGCACCAGTGGACCCCAATGCACCAATTGATCCTAATGCACCAGTTGATCCCAATGCACCAGTTGATCCCAATGCACCAGTGGACCCCAATGCACCAGTTGATCCTAATGCACCAGTTGATCCCAATGCACCAGTTGATCCCAATGCACCAGTGGACCCCAATGCACCAGTTGATCCTAATGCACCAGTTGATCCCAATGCACCAGTTGATCCAAATGCACCAGTGGACCCCAATGCACCAATTGATCCTAATGCACCAGTTGATCCCAATGCACCAGTTGATCCCAATGCACCAGTGGACCCCAATGCACCAGTTGATCCTAATGCACCAGTTGATCCCAATGCACCAGTTGATCCAAATGCACCAGTGGACCCCAATGCACCAGTTGATCCTAATGCACCAGTTGATCCCAATGCACCAGTTGATCCCAATGCACCAGTCGATCCCAATGCGCCAGTGGACCCCAATGCACCAGTAGATCCCAATGCACCAGTGGACCCCAATGCACCAGTTGATCCAAATGCACCAGTGGACCCCAATGCACCAGTCGATCCCAATGCACCAGTTGATCCCAATGCACCAGTTGATCCCAATGCACCAGTTGATCCAAATACACCAGTGGACCCCAATGCACCAGTCGATCCCAATGCACCAGTGGACCCCAATGCACCAGTTGACCCAAATGCACCAGTCGATCCCAATACACCAGTCGATCCCAATGCACCAGTAGATCCAAATGCACCAGTCGACCCCAATGCACCTTCGGAGCCCGGCACTACAGTGAACCCTACTGATGCTCCGAATACCACAGTAGATCCTAATGCACCAGTGGATCCAAATGCACCAGTCGATCCAAATGCACCCGTCGACCCCAATGCACCTGTTGATCCTAACTCACCAGTAGATCCAAATGTACCAGTGGACCCCAATGCACCAGTTGATCCCAATGCACCAGTTGATCCCAATGCACCAGTGGACCCCAATGCACCAGTCGATCCCAATGCACCAGTAGATCCAAACGCACCAGTGGATCCCAATGCACCGGTCGATCCCAATGCACCCGTAGATCCAAATGCACCAGTGGACCCCAATGCACCAGTTGATCCCAATGCACCAGTCGATCCCAATGCACCAATCGATCCCAATGCACCCGCAGATCCAAATGCACCAGTGGACCCCAATACACCAGTCGATCCCAACGCACCAGTGGACCCCAATGCACCAGTCGATCCCAATGCACCCGTAGATCCAAATGCGCCAGTTGATCCAAATGCACCAGTGGACCCCAATGCACCAGTTGATCCCAATGCACCAGTCGATCCCAATGCACCAGTGGACCCCAATGCACCAGTAGATCCAAATGCACCAGTGGACCCCAATGCACCAGTTGATCCAAATGCACCAGTGGACCCCAATGCACCAGTTGATCCCAATGCACCCGTAGATCCAAATGCACCCGTCGACCCCAATGCACCTGTTGATCCTAACTCACCAGTAGATCCAAACGCACCAGTGGACCCCAATGCACCAGTTGATCCCAATGCACCAGTTGATCCCAATGCACCAGTGGACCCCAATGCACCAGTTGATCCCAATGCACCGGTAGATCCAAATGCACCAGTGGACCCCAATGCACCAGTTGATCCCAATGCACCAGTCGATCCCAATGCACCAATCGATCCCAATGCACCCGCAGATCCAAATACACCAGTGGACCCCAATACACCAGTCGATCCCAATGCACCAGTGGACCCCAATGCACCAGTCGATCCCAATGCACCCGTTGATCCAAATGCACCAGTGGACCCCAATTCACCAGTTGATCCCAATGCACCAGTCGATCCCAATGCACCAGTGGACCCCAATGCACCAGTAGATCCAAATGCACCAGTGGACCCCAATGCACCAGTTGATCCAAATGCACCAGTGGACCCCTATGCACCAGTTGATCCCAATGCACCAGTCGATCCCAATGCACCAATCGATCCCAATGCACCCGCAGATCCAAATGCACCAGTGGACCCCAATACACCAGTCGATCCCAATGCACCAGTGGACCCCAATGCACCAGTCGATCCCAATGCACCCGTAGATCCAAATGCGCCAGTTGATCCAAATGCACCAGTGGACCCCAATGCACCAGTTGATCCCAATGCACCAGTCGATCCCAATGCGCCAGTGGACCCCAATGCACCAGTAGATCCAAATGCACCAGTGGACCCCAATGCACCAGTTGATCCAAATGCACCAGTGGACCCCAATGCACCAGTTGATCCCAATGCACCAGTCGATCCCAATGCGCCAGTGGACCCCAATGCACCAGTAGATCCAAATGCACCAGTGGACCCCAATGCACCAGTTGATCCAAATGCACCAGTGGACCCCAATGCACCAGTGGACCCCAATGCACCAGTTGATCCAAATACACCAGTGGACCCCAATGCACCAATTGATCCCAATACACCAATTGATCCCAATGCACCAGTCGATCCAAATGCACCCGTCGACCCCAATGCACCACTTGATCCTAACGCACCAGTAGACCCCAATGCACCAGTAGATCCAAATGCACCAGTGGACCCCAATGCACCAGTTGATCCCAATGCACCAGTTGATCCCAATGCACCGGTCAATCCAAATGCACCAGTGGACCCCAATGCACCAGTTGATCCCAATGCACCAGTGGACCCCAATGCACCAGTCGATCCCAATGCACCCGTAGATCCAAATGCACCAGTGGACCCCAATGCACCAGTCGATCCCAATGCACCAGTTGATCCCAATGCACCAGTAGATCCAAATGCACCAGTGGACCCCAATGCACCAGTTGATCCAAATACACCAGTAGATCCAAATGCACCAGTCGATCCCAATACACCAGTCGATCCCAATACACCAGTCGATCCCAATGCACCCGTAGATCCAAATGCACCAGTGGACCCCAATGCACCAGTTGATCCCAATACACCAGTCGATCCAAATGCACCAGTCGATCCCAATACACCAGTCGATCCCAATACACCAGTCGATCCCAATGCACCCGTAGATCCCACTGCACCAGTGGACCCCAATGCACCAGTTGATCCCAATGCACCAGTAGATCCAAATGCACCAGTCGATCCCAATACACCAGTTGATCCCAATGCACCGGTAGATCCAAATGCACCAGTGGACCCCAATGCACCAGTCGATCCCAATACACCAGTCGATCCCAATGCACCAGTGGACCCCAATGCACCAGTTGATCCCAATGCACCAGTTGATCCCAATGCACCCGTAGATCCAAATGCGCCAGTTGATCCCAATGCACCAGTGGACCCCAATGCACCAGTTGATCCCAATGCACCAGTCGATCCCAATGCACCAGTTGATCCAAATTCGCCGGTCGATCCCAATGCACCAGTGGACCCCAATGCACCAGTTGATCCCAATGCACCCGTAGATCCAAATGCACCAGTGGACCCCAATGCACCAGTGGATCCCAATGCACCGGTTGATCCCAATACACCAGTCGACCCTAATGCACCGGTCGATCCCAATGCACCAGTGGACCCCAATGCACCAGTCGATCCCAATACACCAGTCGACCCTAATGCACCAGTTGATCCCAATGCACCCGTAGATCCAAATGCACCAGTGGACCCCAATGCACCAGTGGATCCCAATGCACCGGTTGATCCCAATACACCAGTCGACCCTAATGCACCAGTTGATCCCAATGCACCAGTCGATCCCAATGCACCAGTTGATCCAAATTCACCGGTCGATCCCAATGCACCAGTGGACCCCAATGCACCAGTCGATCCCAATGCACCCGTAGATCCCAATGCACCAGTGGACCCCAATGCACCAGTTGATCCCAATGCACCGGTAGATCCAAATGCACCAGTGGACCCCAATGCACCAGTCGATCCCAATGCACCAGTTGATCCCAATACACCAGTTAATCCCAATGCACCGGTAGATCCAAATGCACCAGTGGACCCCAATGCACCAGTCGATCCCAATGCACCAGTTGATCCCAATGCACCAGTAGATCCAAATGCACCAGTTGATCCTAATGCACCAGTGGACCCCAATGCACCAGTAATTCCTGATCCCGGCCATCCGAATGCACCAGTTGATCCAAATTCTCCAGTTGACCCTAACACACCAGTTATTCCTGATCCCGGCCATCCGAATGCACCAGTTGATCCAAGTTCTCCAGTTGACCCTAACACACCAGTTATTCCTGATCCCGGCCATCCAAATACGCCAGTTGTACCAAAACCAGGTCGTCCTGGGCGTCCTGGGCGTCCTGGGCATCCTGGTCATCCCGGACATAATCATGATCACGGTCATAATCATGAACATGGCGGAAGTAATACAGGCGGTTCACACGGTGAAGGTTCCGGTAGCGGGCAGAACGAAAATGGCGTCGGCCCATCACGTCCTGGCCGACCTGGTCGTCCAAACCATTCCGATGAACGCCCAAGTCACGAAACTACTGATAATGAATCTACTGAGGTAGTTGAACCAGTGAAACCACCTGCATCAACAGAGGATGCTTCCGTCGAAAATAAGAAGGAAGATAAGGATAGTAAGGATTCGAAGGACTCAAAGGAAAAAGACAAGAAGGAGAAGAAAGACTCGCATGAAAAGGATGATAAGTCAAAGGAGAAAGGCAAAAAGGAGAAGAAAACCTCGGACGAAAATGATGATACTGACAACGAAAGCACAGACAAATACACCTCCAAGGAAAAGAAAGAACTGGTGAAGAAAATTCTGAAAAAGCTAAAGGAATTCAAATGTGATGAAGATGATGTGTATCCCGACTTTAAGGATTGCAAGAAATTCTATCGCTGTGTTGAAAAATCAGGCAAAAAGAAGTTCGTGCACTTGCGTTGCGACGACGACAAACGTTTCGACTCTGAGAAGCAGAAGTGCGTAAAGAAAAGCAAAGCCAAGTGCTTTACCAAGGACGACTTAATTGAAGAATTCGCTTAGATGATTAACAACTCAACTGATCTACATATTATTCAGAACTTGGCACTTTTTCTCAAACCGCAATGCTATACATAGCCATTCAGAATTTATAGATTGCAATTAAATTATTTAAACCAAAGATATTCGAACATCATCAAATTATACTCGATCAAAATAAAACTAAAAATATTTAAAACAAAAATAATTTGTAGTATTTGTATATAATTTAATTTGAAATAAAAAAAAAAAAACGTTTGTACGCAAAAGAACTGAGTAATTTATGGAATGTGAGTTCTGATGGAACATTAGGAAGTTTAGCTCAGAAATTTCGTTCTAATATTGAATCACTGCCTTTAGTTATGGTCCAACAGCCCTTGAGAGCATAAGCCGAGCTTTTTGTAACCAGTTGGTAAATTAAACAATCTAACAGTGTTCTTGCAGCAGAGTAATCGAGTGTAATACTGAAAGAGAACATTATTAATGGAGAGAGTTATTGTCCATCACCTCCATTACAAGATCAGAGAAACCACGTCACCGTAATCACCGGCTAATGGTTTGATATCTGAGAAAATTTCTTCTGCTAATGGAAGAATAAATATTTTTATTCTTCTATCAACCCGTTACCTGCTCATCTTACCGCCAAAATGTTTGTATAATCATACGTAACATCTTTGTCTCGAAAATCTCATTTAGAAAAACCTGTGATATTGATTTACAAAACTTAATTTTTCCATAATCGTCTGCACTTCAAGCAGTTTATGATTAATAACAACAACAACAAAATTATATTTATTTCATAATTTTCATGAAAATTTAATACTAATAAGTTAATTAAATTGCTTACATTACACAATTTTGAATGGGTTTTGGAATTCTTTAATACCAATTAAAAGTTTTCCTCGCTGTCAAACATTATCTGCACCATTATCAAACCGAGTAATTTTCACAAACTAATTATTTTGAAAAATCACACAAAAATCGAAAGCTCAAATAACGTGGCGGCGCAAGGCGTAACTGTGACATGATTCGGTGGGGTGAGTTGGGGTAGGATAACAGCGTAAGCTGAAGCATAATATCATTTTTCGTTTGGCAATAACTCACTTGCCGGGGTGCGTGTTCATTAGTGCAACACAACACAGAAGCAATAATAACAACAACAGCAGCACAGAGAACAGCAATAGCAATGGCGACTAGAATTTTCATCCATACTATCTACATACATATTTATTACAATATGCATTGCTATGCAACCAGGATAACCTTTTGTCATACACCAACAACTCAACTGTTCTTTCTCTCCCCCACTTTTGCAGCGAGCTAAACATTTTTGCAGTAACTACGGATTCACATATTCATTCTTACCCATTGGAAGTTCTAAGACTTCATTTAACTATATCTGCTGCCTGGCAATACTGTTGCGCTGAGCCTGCTGAGAGTACGAGAGTTTACCTACATATATCTGGTATCTCTTTTCTCTATTCTAGTTTTTCATTTTTTTTTTTTACGAAATTAGCTTCACTGATGCTGAAACGAATAACGATAAATTTTCCTTCATTTTTCTATATAGCTTCAATATGAAAAGCAGCAAGAGATGAACACCAAAAAAAAAAAAAAAAAGAAGAAAATCAAACATCAACAAATTGTTTTCACCGAGATTTTTCACTTTTTTCATTTAATTTTTTTTCCTCTTATTTTCTCCTTCTGTTTCGTTCTCTTCTCACACTCTCATTTCTTTGATGTGTTTTTGTGTGCTGCCGTATTGCCACCCCTTAATAAAAATTTGATGCCCTACAAAAGGTATTGAAATTTTTGCGCTGAAGTTATTTGACTAAAGTGATTTTTCCTTTCAACACAAAGTTTTCTTCATGTTTTTTTTTTATTTTTTATTTTGCTTAGTGTTTTTCTTTGGTGGAAGCACTTCATCCTAATGTGCTCAACTTCAGTACCTTTGTCGTATTTTTTATTACTTGCTGGTGAAAGTTGCAAAAAAAAATTGGAAAAAAAAACAAAAAAAGAAAAGATGAAGAATGAAAGAAAGAAAATTGCCTCAAAGTTTTGCTACTTTTTTTTCCTAACGCTGTCATACTACACACATGAACATATACAAACAAACACATACACTAACGCATACAGAGATTTCCTAAGGGGAGGTTGCGGTTTTTGTCCCCTAATTTTTATTATTTCATTCATGACCAACCATCAAAATATATGAAATTTTCATCGGTAAGTGAGGAAGGGGGTTTAACCCCGAAACTCCGCCCTTCCCCCCCTTGGATCCGCTTGTGGATATATATATATATACATGTATACATTCATTTGAAGCTTTTAGTCTATATACTACGTCTAAAATATCTAACTTCCTGCATATTAC
This sequence comes from Toxonevra muliebris, assembly GCA_963691655.1. Taxonomy (NCBI): domain Eukaryota; kingdom Metazoa; phylum Arthropoda; class Insecta; order Diptera; family Pallopteridae; genus Toxonevra; species Toxonevra muliebris. The sequence goes on from OY829326.1 coordinate 122,715,792, forward strand.
GATTACTTACTTACTTTGCACTGTCTGTCTGCCATGCCAGTCAGTCGTCGTCATCTTTTTCGCGTATACCCCTGCGAGTGCATACATTTACACTTAGTACATACACACATGAAGACAAATGTACATATACATACATATATTTGTAAATATATCGCTTTATGCCTCCATCATCATACCCTCGATTCCTGGCTGGCTTACCCTCTCCGCGTTATTAGCTTCTTTTTTTTTTGGTTACTTTTCCATTCAATTCACTGGGTTTTGAATTTTTTATAGATTTCATTTGCCATGGCAATTTGTATGTTTTTAGTTGCACGCCCATTTTTTCGTCGTTATAATTTTTTTTTTTTTTTTTGTGCGTTTTTTTACAAAGGTTTTATTGCCAGTCTACTTTATTTCCGCCTTGATAGTTTTATGCCTTTGCTTCCTTTTCGCACTCTTTCACTCTATCTTTGTCTTTCTCGCTCTGTCACTCGGTTTGCTTCTTTTTTTTAATAAGTTTCTGTTTATTTTTATTTATGTGCCTTAATTTTTTCACATTGCAATTTGGATATAATATTTAATTTAGTGTGAAATAGTCGTCCATTATTTTATTATTGCAATGATTTTGCAAGAGTATAGTATAAATGTTGCAGATGGCCAATCTTCGAGATACTTGTGCTGCATAAAGGTTGGGATTGTCAAGCAAACTCAAGTAAATAGCCTAACATAATTTAAATTAATGAGTCAGAGTGGAATTTAAATATATTTTTGTAGATGTAGGTAATTACCACGAACCCATCAGAGCTTGTCCTCATGCTAGGTTTAGAAAGTTTGATAATGCTTTCATGCATATTTCAGAAAGCTCTCGCCGGTTGTTTAGGTATGGTTTGGCTAAGGTTTTCGACCGGGTTCAACCTGAAGCCTGACCTTCGTAGAGTAAATGAAATACAGTTTCTTTTTCTACTTATACTTAAAAATTTTTTGAAAAAACTTGCAATATTTAAGTGCATCCAACACTACTGGCTCAACAGATCGAGTCAATTATTAGGTCCATCTATTCCCAATAATGAGATTAATTGTTGTAATATACAGTGGTCAAAAAAAGTATTCGACAAGTGTACTATTTATTACATTTTTACCTATATCTTTAAAAGCAAGCAATATACCTACATATGTGCTTTGTATAGAAAAAAGTTTATTTAAAACAATTGCTTTCATGTTCAATTCATTTTTTTTTTTTTAACTTAAAACAACCACAAAAAATCTCACTTCAAAATTATTATCAACGATTTAAAAACAAAAACATTATTCGACATTTCATTGTGTTTTTAAATAGTTTAACTTTAAGTTCAATTTTGCATTTAGTGGCTTTTCCTTTTCATCATATAACCGCACTCAAACGATTTGGCATTGATTTCACCAACTTCAAGGAGTATTCAGAATATAAAATTCTTTCCCATTCTTTCTTTAAAGCGATTTTCATCAAGTTCTTATTGGAGAACTCTCTCTGCCTCATTTTTTTTTTCCAGATGTGCCCACAGTTACTCAATAGGGTTGGAGTTTTTATAACCGTAGGGACCCAGTCATGTATTAAGGGCAGAATGTTTGGGATCATTATATTGCCAAAATTTGTAATTTCTGCCAAAGCCCATTTTTTCAGCACTTGGTTGGAGATTTTCTTTTAAAATGTTAATGTAAGCATACTGATCCATATTACCTTCTATAAACACCAAGTTACCGACGCCTAATGATCCCATGCACCCCACACCAAAACATTTCTGATTGTTTGAGGTGTGACAGTTATATCTAAGTAATTTTCCTCACTTTTTGCAATGCTTGGTGCATTAATTTTTGGATTTTTCAGCAATTCACGTACTAACCACCGTTCATCAGAAGAGGTAAATTTTTTTGGACGCTCACATCTTGGTTTCTTTTGCACCGAATTGTCATTTTTAAATTTAGCTATAATATAGTTGTATAATATACATTTTGAAATTTCCATATGGACAAATGGACAAGGAAAATATTCGTCGTGAAATTATGAAATTTCATTTGGCAAATTATAGTAGCCGTCAAATTGCAAAGGCTTTAAATTTGTCAAGTCGTACGGTAGACCGAGCTATTATTCGATATAATGAAACTGGGGGTTTTGGAGATAGAGACCGGGGAAAATTTTCAACAGTTGCCACTACTGGTTTAACAGAAAAAAATCGTAAACGAATCAAGCGAAATCCAAGGCGCTCAATGAGAAAAATCGCTAAGGAAGTGGGAAGAAACCGTGAAACAGTGCGAATCATCGCAAAATCAAAGCTTAATCTTAAGCCGTACAAGCTCCGAAAAGCTCAAGATCTGACACAAAAAAAGAAAGATTTGCGACTGCAAAGATGCAAGGCGTTGCTACGCTCCTCCGTGTTAAAAAATGTTGAAAATATCTTGTTTACAGATGAAAAAATTTTCACGGTTGAACAACATTTCAATGCGCAAAATGACCGAATGTGGCTAACATCATCATCGCAACAAAATAGGACTGTTGGCCGGGTTCAAAAGCCAGCTTCCGTTATGGTATGGGCTGGAGTTTCCGCTAAAGCCAGAACCCCTCTAATATTCGTTGAAGAGGGTGTTAAAATTGACCAAGTTGTTTATCGGAGCATTTTAAATGAACATGTTCTTCCCTGGGCCCAAGATACATTTGGAAATGAAAACTGGACTTTCCAGCAAGATTCTGCACCTTCCCACATGGCAAAATTAACGCAAACATGGATAAAAGACAATTTTTCTGGATTCATAACATCTCAAGAATGGCCACCATACTCCCCAGACTTGAATCCAATGGATTACTCTATTTGGAGTATTTTAGAGAGTAAGGCTTGTGCATCTCAACACCGCAGTCTGGAGTCGCTGACAAATTCATTAGAGAAAGCCTGGACTGAAATTGATCAGGAAGTCCTGCGGCGAACAGTCTTACGATTTCCGGATCGATTGAAGGCATGTGTGCAGGCTAAAGGAGGTTATATTGAATGAGGTGGGGTTCAAATGAATGCTTATATATTCAGCAATGTTAACACTTGATTGTACTTAATGGAAGTACGTCCTTTTGAAAATAACTGCTGAAATGTGTGCGTCACTTTACGATTGTCACCCTGTATATGTATATATAATTTGAAGATACTAGTAAAAACTAGGAACAGTTTTCTTTATATTAACCAATTAAATATATTGTTTGACTTTAAGGATATAAATGGCAAAGACAGTTGTAATGTGAAATACTTTTTCTTAACACTGTAGTATATAATTATATATTAAGTACTCATTATAAGTAACTGGTTGGTGAAACCAACTCGATGCCACAATTCACAATTCATCGGACGAACGAACAAAGTAGGATCATATTTTAAAAATCCCAATGCTGGTCTAGTTGTTGCTTTATTTAAAAAATGTCCATAGCGAACAACAAATAGGGAAACATCATGTTTGAAGAAAATCATGGAATATCGACCACCACTACGCCATGTCACGTCGGCAATATACAGTGCAAATGAATTCCCCATACAATATCAAATATCATAGCTCCACAAACAGAAGGGGGAATTTATAGAGCACTTATTTTGTTACTATCTCTCCATAACCAGAGCTTATCCCTGCCAAATTATATAAGCTCTTCTTCAAGTACCTGGAAGATTTACTCAATATTGTCTACTACTATACTTCTCAGAGCGCACAATTAGAATTTGAATCAATCAATGAATCGTCCATTAAAAAGGGAACAATTCAACATGCAGCGTTTGAATAGCCTATTAAAAAGGCTATAAGTTAATGGTTATTCACAAACACATTCTATTAAAAAATGGAAAAAATTGATTTAAAAATAAACGAAATTTTCAAATTTGGTTAAAATTTTCAATATACGCTCTTGTAGGTGTGATTATGCCGCTGGATCTCTCGATAAAAAGAGTTAAATGATACACGAATGTGGTCTTATGAAATTCATCGCCATTCTCGTTGAAGACTTTCGAGCTCAAAATCAAAAATTGAAAAGCCTAGAAGATAAGGATCTAGTGGATCGAAAGCAGAGAAAATTATTTTTAGGTTTTCTGTACTCGAACTCGATCTGCTTTCTGAGACGGTGTTAAGTATTTTTGGAAAGTAAACAGTCTGCCAGTGAACTGTTTAGCTACCATTGGCTTCAAAACTCCTATCAATGCATATTCTCGATATTCTACACCCTACTAACTTCAATTCATCCCAGCGCATGTGGCTTGATGACTAAAAGAAGGTATACTTTTTTCTTTAACCTTTCCTTTAGGTAAATTCAATCACTATGCATATTTGCATGTTGCTCGATTAGAGAATTTTTTTGTCAATAGAGAAGGCGTTATTAGATATTGGCCTAATTTGTGCATCATAGAATTACTCGATTGGTTTATAGCCTTTAGGATAGTCAACGAAGAGACATTAAGGTTTGCCTTTTCGTCATTCAATGACTTTAAGCCCCCTGGACCCGACGGCATTTATCCAATCATGCTAAAGTGGGGAGGGACAAATCTCATAAAGGTTCTGGAACGGGTCTTCATGGCTTTTCTCGCTCACGTCTTCGGCGCTCGGTTAAAGTTGTTTTTATTCCTAAACCGGGAAGGGATATCTACGTTCTATCGAAAAGTTTCCGACCGATAACCTTGACATTGTTTTTGCTTAAAAGTCTGGAACATATAATCGAGAAGCATATCAGGCTAAAGGTTCTTAGTCATAACCCTCTCAATGCTCGACAACATGCTTATCAGAGTGGAAAATCCTGTGAATCAGCTCTTCACAACTGTGTTAGTGCAGTTGCACAGAGCTGGAAGCAGGGAACTACACACTGGGAGTGTTTGTCGATTTTGAAGGGGCTTTTGATAACGCTACCTTCGACTTGATGTGCTCTTCGAACAGACAATATGGGGTCAAAGAAATCGTCATTCGATGATTCATGACATGCTAGCCAGTGAAAGGATGCCTCCCTCTATGGTGCTTCTCTTCTTAATGATTTGCTGAACCTTGGAGTTTACAACCAAGCGTATGCTGACGATGTGTGCGTACTAATCTCGGGACGGTCCTTACAGACGGTGTGCATAAAAATGCAAGGAGTCTTGGGTCTTTCAGTTAATCCTAGTAAAAGCACCTTAGTGCTCTTCACTAGAAAACGCAAGAAGGATGGCCTGTTACTATCTACAATTAAGGGAGTAATACTGCAGTTGTCTTCTGAAGTTAAATATTTAGGGGTAACCATAGTTTGCAAACTGTTAGGGAAGACGCACGTCGAGGTGAAGGTTTCGCGTGCACTAAAGGTTTTCTGGCAGCGCAGGCGAGCTTTCGGCAAGACTTGAGGTCTGAATCCAGTTTTGGTATTCTGGGTATATACTGCTCTTGTGAGACTTATTGCCACGTATGCCTCGGTAGTATGGTGAAAACGAACTTTGGTTAAGTCCACAGTATCCTCTCTGACCAGGCTTCAGAAAGTATGTGCCTGAGTATCACTGCTGCAATGTGTACTTCATCTGGAGATGCCCTTAATGCCTTCCTTGACTTGCTTCCTCTGGTTCTTCAAATCCGGAAAGAAGCGATGAGAGCGGCCAACCGAATACGGTTAAATGGAAACTGAGATGTCGAGGCTGATATAGAGCACAGTCAGATATACCACCGGTTGTCAGTACAGTACCTACTTAATATGATATTAGGTTCCCGGAACGTGATCAATGGTTAAGTCCAGAGGATCCTAAACCTCGAGCGGTACTGGATCCGGTTGGTGCTTAGGCAATGAGGCAAGCTAAATAGTGTCGCAAAACACAATAAGTTATGCCTTCTATGGGTTCCAGGATACTGTGGTATTGCAGGGAACGAATTAGCTGATGAACTAGTTAATGAAGGTTTTGCAATTGAGCCATGGGGTCCGGAACCTTTTCTTAGCGTAAGCTCGTGCCTTGGATCAATGATTTCGTCGGTTCTATCCATGGAGAAATATGGCCCAAGCTTGACTTTTGCAGAACCGCAAAGTGCTTCATGAGACAACCTAACAGGAAGTCAGCGGAATTTCTTCTCAAACTGAGAAGAAAGAACTCGAGATTACCGGTGGATGTCATCGCAGGGCATCATCACCGATCAAACCTGCCAATCGTATCTTAAGGACGACGATACTATGGAGCATTATCTTTGTAGCTGTCCGGCGTTGATGACCAGTGTGAGATAGTTCTAGGCAATATTTCTGTGCGCTATTTGTCCCTTTTCTGGTAGTCAATTTATAAAATAATCGTCTCATAACGGATTTACATATTCTTATGCACTTTTTTATTTTAAATAAAACGTCGCGTCGTAATTTTTTCGGATTATTTAAGAAAATATTTCAAATTATGAGATTATCCCACAACTGCCCAATAATTTTTGGTTTATTTACAATTTCTAAACATGTGCGCTCATTCTTTTTTTTATTAAATTATCTTGTTTTGACTCTTCCATTCACTTAATTTAACACAATAATGTTCTCTGAAATATGTTACAAAACCAAAACCTATGCCCCAAATTTATCAAACATAGTAACTCTAACAAAAATATGCAACGCCATGAACTTAAACTTATTTAGTACAACATCATTCATTTTCTTATTTCATTCCATAGTCTCTGCATAATGTGATTAATCCTAAAACAAATCTATTTGTCTTTAAATATTTCAATTGCTTCGTAAATAGATACATAGTTTAAAGTAAAAATAAATTTCCAATTTAATAAAACTTCCATCAAAAGGTTTCATCATTAATGCTCAATAGCAGTGAATAATTCCATAACACGCTCGCCCTCCAACGACGCAAAAACAACGCTCCCAGCAATTTTTCATCGTTTATTTCGCCGCTTATAACAACTTTAGCACTTTACCGACACCGCACACTCAACGCCATGGCAAGTATGAGTTGGCTGGTTTGGTTGGTGGGTTTTTGAACACGTTAAATGTCTTTTAAAAAGGCATTAGTACAATTTTTGTTATGGCATTTAAAGGATTACGTTTAATGTGATAAAATGTCAACGTGACCTGAATGCATAAATACCTACTCGGAACCACGCAACAAAACCGTAACATAAAGCAAAGCAAAAAGATACGATGCGTTCAATCTAACCTAACCTAAAAATATATATCCGAAAAAGAAAATCAAAGCTGAGCTGGAGGAGAATTTTCATGGCCAACAACACAACAACAACAGCAGCAACATTAAGAAAAAGTGCAAACACAAGTATGGCGGTCATGTCTGGTATCGAGCTAGCAAGCGAGCGGGTGTGCGAAAAAATTCACATAAATGTTAAAACCAATACAGTTTAACGAAAGTATTTATTGACGTAACCCGAGGTTAGTAATTTCACGTAGCAGCCGCAGCTATGGCAGCAGCAGCAGCAACTGTGGCAACATTGAATTTTGCGTGGAATTGAACACTTGTACGAGTATGTATGTGTGTGTAGGTATGCATGTGCTATGTCTGTGTACAACGTGCGAAGTAAAAAATGGAAAAATATTGTGTCTAATTTTAAAGTCCTTATGTTGATAGGTTTATCGGTAATCTCTGCAAGTTGCAAAAAAACAAAAAGAAACCGGCAAAATTCCTAGGCAAATGTGTCTTGTTCTTTTTTTTTTTTTGTTTGTCAAGGAGAACATATTTCAGCAGATGATTTTCCCTTTTCGCTCAATAATGTGTGCATAATAAATGAAATTTTGCAACAAAAAAAATTAGGTATGCTGCATAATAAGTTTATCACGTGACAAGCTCTAAATATGCGTGAAGCTACATGTTTTTGTTGTTTAACAAAAAATACTGCATAAATAAATGATATTGTTGGGGATATTCATAACAGTAAGTTTTTTGTGGGGTCGAGAAACTCTTTAAAAAATGAACGAAATTTAGTTTTTGTATTAGACACTATCAGCAGGAACTAATGAAATTAGTTGTTGTTGTTCAATTACAAGACCTTTTGGTTATGGCAGTATTTCAAATTAACTATCAATATCTTCTTCGTAATACTCTCGACAGAAAAAAAAGTTTTAAAAGTCTTGCAATCTTACTAACTCTGGCAGTACGGTTGTCTATAGTATCTCATTTTTGCAAATAAAAATTAAAAATACTTTCTACCAATACGAAAATACTACCAGAAATTAGCCAGATACTTGGCCACAAAAACCCGTACTGACCAGAATCACAACCAGACCAGTGTTTTTCAACATTTGGAATCTCGCATCCCAGAAAAAAGGTTCAGTTTTAATATCCTCATAACAATTATTTGATGATAATTTATGCAACCACTAGCTGATCCAAGGAAAATTTTGATACCCTGGTATACCAAGCACAACAAAGTTTGTATTTCGAAAGCACAAATACGAGCGGCACTACTTAAGTTTCGGCTGTAGCAATGAGAAAAACAGAAATTAATTTTTGAAAACGGCTTTATGGTTTCTCAAAATATTCTGAAGCTGCATCCGTTAAAAACAATTTCAAAGCAGTTTTTCCATTCCTCTTGAGACACCTCCAAAGCATGGTTTTTGAACGCATCAACAACTTCTTCAGGCGTCGCAAATCGTTATCCACACAGTTTATTTTTAATATCCGGGAACAAAAAGAAGTCACTGGGTACCAAATCAGGACGGTACGGCAGACGTTTTGAGTGATCGAAAATTCGGTTGTTTGACGAGATGTGTGGGAACTCGCATTGTCGTGATAAAGGATGATTCGACGACGCTTCCTTTTTTCTCAATTCACCAAATACTTCTGTCAAACAAATGGTTGTGACCGTTCTACGTTGCTTAAGTGGTACCGTGGTCACAAGATCAGTTTTCCAAAGAAACAAGTGACCATTTTCTTCGCACTGCTTCGAGCGCCAAATACAACTTTTTTTGGCTCATTTTGAAACACCCATACAGTCGGCCGCTATTTACTTTCTGGCTCATACGCATAAATCCATGATTTTTCACCTGTCATGATCTTATACATATTTTTTGACCCACCGCCGTTGTATTTTTTGATTATTTTCTTGCACCAGTCAACACAAGTCTTTTTTTTTGCCTTTGCTCAATTTATGTAGGATCCAACTAGAACAAATCTTTTTTTACGGCCAAATGATTATGCAATATCTTGCAGGTGCAAGTGTTCCACCGCGCCTATCTTATCATATAATAATTCTCACATTGTTTTAAAGCCGTAACCAAAGTTTCACGTTTATATCTCAACTGGAATTATTTTTGACCGCTAACTCTCAGCTTCGCCACAGCCGAAACTTAAGTAGTTTCCTCCGAAATTCCAAAAAAAAAACTTTCAAGTATTTTAAATACATATCTCTTCCGCAGCAAAATACCGAGCTCAAATATCTTAATTCAAATTTAAAAATTTTTGGTCACGCTCACCTCACAGACTACTGCACAGGGTGCTTGGGTTCAATTCAAAAATTTTCTACCACTTTTTGGTTGGCATAGGTATGTAAACCTCAAAAAGTAATAATTGCATAAAAAAGCTTTTCAATTTGTCGTAAAACTATAGGTTATTTTTCTTCGTCTACAAATATAACTCGAACAACCTGAGTGGATGCAGAAAGTTTGGTCCAGGCCCTCCATGGACTGTTATGCCTAAAAAAAGAAGTTCCTGCAGGCAACCTTGTGGGCATTAGAGTGTAAAAAATTAACCATATTGCCTAAAAGCTATAAAAGAATATAGTTTAGAAAATGGTGGAATATTGCAGAGAAGTGTTAAATCGACTTAACCTTCAGAACGGAAACTCACATGCCTTCCTCTTGGAATCCTGGAACGTATATTAACGAGAAGTTTGGCGAAATAGAGATGGAATGCTTAGCTTTTGATGTGTGATTAGCAGAATTAATCTAATCGTCTCTCTTTGCTCTTTAACTCACGCTGAAAAAATTCGTTTCTCAGAAACGAAATTTTCACTAAACGAACTTCGTTCATGGAATGTTTTCATGATGAACGAACATTTATTTATCATAAACGACTGTATTCGGTTGCCGCAAACGAAGATTTATTCATCATAAACGCTTCAATTCTTTCACAATAACGGAAAAACTTTTTCCACAAACGTTTCTATTCGGTTGCCATGAACGAACATTTATTCATCATAAACGGTTCAATTCTTTTACGATGAACTAAAAACGTTTGCAATAAAATGCAATATTTCCCTGAAAAATATAAAAAAGAAAGCTAAAACAATTTTCATATATACATTGGCATTTTATTGTGGATTTTGTTTAAATAAAATTTTCTGATTAAAAACTAGCAAAAGTGTATGAAATTTACATAAAATTATTTTATTACAATTTTTGTATTATTTATTATAAATTACACACTTTTATTTGTTTTTTATAAACACCACGCACTTTTTTATATTTTTTTTAATGTGATGAAATAATTTTCAATGCACAATCAAAATTCTTCAATAATGCGTTGATAAATTATACTTCCCGTTATGTTGTGTTGATTTGCTGTTGTGTGGAGTTTGAATGTAAGCGTCGCTGCTGCTTCTTTTTACGACGAGAGCGAGATGAGAGGAAAACGAAAATAAAAAGAGAAGAGAGTTATGGACTTTCGTTTAGCAGAAACGTTTTTGCCTTAATTTTATCGTGAACGAATTTTCGTTCATCATAAAGTTGTTAATCTTTTGCAGAAAACGGTTTTGGTTTCTACAAACACGGCAACGTTCCTCAGAAACGTTTTTGTTCAGCGTAAAAGTAATATATTCTCTACAAACGGGCGATAAACGTTTTTTTTTCTTTGCGTGTAAGGCTTCAAAACGGGGTTAGTCCTATGAGTATTTTGGGTTACTCGACGTTCATTTCAATAGATGAAAAAGTCTCCAAAAGTGGGCCACTTTTGGACCTCAAAGTTCTCAGAGGAAGAGATCTGAACTTTTTTAGGACCCAAAAAAAATTCTTTTTTGAAAAAACCAAAATTTTGAATTTTTTAAATATTTTCTAATGACTGAAAAAAAATCTTTGTCGAAAACGTGTTGGGCAAAATTTTCTAAATGCAATAGGTATTTAGTTATTCGGATCCGAAACAGGGCTGTTTGACCAAAATGTCAATGTCTCGTTCGAATTTGGTGTGGTAACTACTACCCAATAGAACTAGAAGAACTTTGCTCAAGTTTGAGACTGATCGATTTTAAAGGTGGGTTCGCTTAAGAGGAACTCTCCCATATAGCGAAATTGATATAATTTTTGAATCAAAGATCTTAAATTTTATTGATCTTGATTAAAATTAAGACTTTGATCGATTACAATAATTGCATAAAATCTCCACTGCAACTAATAGTGAAGCTTTCAATTTAATCATTACCAGTATGCAGTCTGACATTTATTCTCATATTGGCATTCATTAAAAAAATTTGCCCAGTGGAAAAATTAAGAAATGAACCTATTTAGTACTACCTGTGAACATACTTTACTTTGGCTAGAACCAGAAAGATATATTCAAAGTTACGAGTGAGAAAACAAGTAAAATTATTGATTAATCAGTTAGTCAAGTAGCACCAAGAGCACTAAAAGTAATCAACTTAAGCCAATAGATGATCAGGCGTTCTGGTTTAAATTGAAACTTAAACTTTTTAAATAATAAAGCGTTTTATTTTCTCGAAAAAAATTCTATATTTTTTTCTGCCCTCGTTGTCAGTTCTGATTTTTCTTCATTCTATTCTCAGAAACAATATTGACCACAAAAATAAATAAATTTCTATTCTAACTCCTATTTTTAACTCCTCGAATGTGATGGGGCAAGAAATTTTGCCTTGCAGTAATACCAACTGCAGGAAAATATTTTAAAGTTTGATTTTTTTCGTTCTATTCTCCGCTCAAACAAGTGGAAAATTAAGCGAATTCAAGTCAGAATCCCAATTTCATTTAAGATGACATTTTTCTTGTTATGTCATCAGTAATTCGTTATCTCATTTCTACATAGGGAACTACCACAAACATAAATTATTTTTTAAAAATTTCTAGAAATACGTGAAATTTTATTTAAAAACTAGATCTACGCAATCATAAAACAAAGTTTTACTCTTATAAAATTTTAATTACTCACAAGTTGATGCCATTATATTTCCTAAAAAGCAAATTTCAGCCATCTTAACTAAGAATTTCAATAACTATATTTCATACAACGCCTTAATCCTTACTAGTGCAGTCAACAGCATTCCTTTCATGAGTTAGTTCTATAAATTAAGCACCTTTTAAATTATTATGAAGAATTCTCTCCATAAAACTCTGACAGTGACATTCACATAACAACTGCATTTAATTGCCTCAAAAACACTTCAAGGGTGAGCAAGTGTGTGTGTGACTGTGTTACAATGACGGTGTCGCTTTCAACGGAAACGCATTTTTAATAACTTTATAATTTTAATATATTCCTTTATCCATACCAATTTTCATTCTCTTAAATAGTTCAAAACAAAATGTACGCCAAGGAAACTCTTTACAAATATTTATCTAACAAAATAATCCCTTACGCCTCGCGCACTAATTTCTAACGTTGTCTAGTAAGGATATAAACTTTCAGCCATGAACGTGTATTCGGACTAAAGATATTTTGTCGCTGCATGTCATTTTAATCGAAAACTCGCAATTGTCTTTAAATTGCAATTGAAATCCGCTTATTTGTCTGTTGTGCAAATAAATAAATATTTTCCTAATTTTCTCATTCCATTGATACTCTAAAAAAATTTTCAAAGTGCCAACAACAGACGTAGAAGAAACATTGAAAATCTCGCCGCCCAATTTGTGTTGATTCGGCGATGGTGTTCACGTGCGCCGTTCACATTCGCATTGTCAAATATGACGATATGACGATGGCGGGTGATTGTTTGGTCGGCGGCAGTTCGCTATCCACCACCAGCGTTATTGCCACCATTGCTACTTCTAGTTTCAACCGTCGTCAAAACTTGAAACGCGTCCTCTAATCCTTCATATTCTTCTTTTACACATTTCCGTCCGTCTCTAGCCTTCAGTTTGGTTCGTCTGTGTCGCTCTTGCTCTTTAGTTTATGCTTAAATGCGGCATTTATTGTTTCCTGTTGTGCAGCGAAATTGGTTGGGCGCTGTGGGGATTTGCATACGAAATTTATGTTATTTCTTCTTTTGCCTTTTGTTTATATAATGGAAATCTTTTCTGTTAAATTTTTATTGTTGAGATTGAATTGAGAAAATTGACTGCAAACTGTTGTCACGCAGCGGGTGGCCACCGAGGGCGTCGCACTTGGTTGAAACTTTTTTTTTTTGGCTAAGGCAATTTGATAGTGATTGAAATTTGAATTTAATGTGTGTATATTTGTATTTTTTTTTTTTTTTTTGGATTACATCTGAGGAATTTAAAATATTTAGAGCTTTAAAAGCTCGAACTCTGAAATCTTCTTTTTTTATGGAGCTGTCACCGGTTGTTAATTCGAATGTTTTTGTTGCACGTAATTCAATTAAGACTAACATTTGTCAATTACTCTAAAACTATTGCGCTTAGAGTCCAACCGATTAATCGGCGTCGTCTTTGGTCAGTGTCGGTCTAAAACTATGGTATAGGCAACTGTTCGGTAATGGCCGAAAATCAGAAAATATTTTTAAACAATTGCGTTTAACTACCTCAATGAAGTAAATATGAGAATTCTAAAATAACACCTACAAAATCTGCAAATTTGATACAAAAACAGATACAATTAATTACTTTCCAATTTTATTTTCGTTTACTCTGATACTGATTTTTATGCAGAAATCCAACAAAAAAAATCGCTTCTACTCTATTTCCTACCCTTTCATATGTAGATCACTCTACCGAAACACAATTCAAAAGACTTCGTCGATTTATCGCTTTTCTTTCTTTTACAAAACCGCGGAACTTTTTTTATACTGGGCAGGCTCACTAGTGATATTTAATATTCAATGAATTTTAATAAGTATTTACATGTATTCAAAAATATGCACAGTAAATAAATAAAAAACATTTTCAAAGGATTTTTTTTTTCAGTTTGTTTGTGTTTGTTTTTGATTCGGAAAAACCGCAATAGTCCACATCAAAAACAAAGAAACTTGTATTGCATTCTGTAAACCGCAGACAACATTAAAACAACAGCAACATAAAACAGATAACAAGAATGACAATAACAGTTAAATAAAAAAAAAATATTAATAAGTACTACCAAACATTTTAGGCCATTTAAATAAGAGTCGTACACACCCATAGCACAAAAATATATTACTCGGGCATATTTCAGTACAGCGAAGCATGCGCAAATTTTTACATAGCTATTAAAGTGGTCAGAAATATTACATTAAAAAGCATAAAATCTTCTTAATTCGCATGTGTGTGTATATATAAATATCAATACAAAAAAAATACATGAACGCTAGAGATGTCAATCCTGAAGAGTTTTATGGCATACAAATATCGATGCTCGGATTAGTGATTAGGAAAGTTAAAAATGGCGGCACATATAACCGAATCACTGCCTCTATTTAAATGTCAGCTCAATAAAAAATCCACTCGATTATTCCTGATATGCACACTTGATATTACACGGAGATTTTTAGTAATGAATTTTGCAGTTAGGTAGATAACCAAGTGGTATATGAAGGTATATGAAGCTGACGAAAAATCTAGCAATTTATAGTTCAAACCTCATTGGAAGCGTGCATCGATTCGAAAGAGAAAAAGAAGAAGAGTAAAAAAATATAAAAGAGATGAATTTTCATTAGCTTAATATACTAGTTCTGTTCTTAAGCAAACACTGCAACCTGGGTCAATGGCATTTCTGGGAAATGAATTTAAGGAAGGGCAATTATTGCATAACTTGACTAATTTCCAGACAAAAATTTGGTTAAATAACAAGACAAAAGCCCAGACACAGAGCTAAAATCAGTTTGAAAATTGAAGTTCATATCAAAATACAGATAAAAAATTAAAACAAATTTTGATTTAAATTCAAACCAAATTCAGATCAAAACTCAGACGAAAAGGATATCAAATTCAAACAAAAAGTCAGAGCGAATTTTCAAGCAAAACTTGGAACAAAGTATAGATAAAAAATCAGACCCAAAAAGGAGTAGAAATCAGACCAAGATTCAGACAAAAAAACAAACCAAACAAAACAAAAAATGCAAAACTCAAGCCAAACTCAAACCGAAAATCGAACTATTCAGGCCAAAAAGAGGCTTAAACTCAGATCAAAGAGAAACCAAATACAAATACAAAATTTCAGGCAAAAACGGAAACACACTCAAAACATAAGGCGAGTAAAATTTAAATCAAATTCAAGCCAAAACTTAAACAAAAATTCAGATCGAATTTAGACCAAAAACATTGGAATACAAAATTTCACTTTAAAAATATAACATGAACCAAAGTATGTTTTCTAAAGTAAATGGAAGACGCTGAACACGAAAATCATATTCATTTTTTTTTTCTATGGGTAAGTTTTCGAGATATGACAAAATAACGGTTTTTTAGGTTACAGTTTTACTTACAGTCTAATATCTATTTACCTATAGTATCGACCGATCCAAGTTGTATATCATAGGAATTATAATTATATATAATAATAGCGTCGTATGCTGCTAAGTTTGTTAAAATCGGATTATAAATGACTGAGATATAGATGTTGAAAGTTCATGTGTGATTTTCGAGAAATTTTCACACAAGTCGTGGGCTAAGTTTTCCACCAAGATATGGCTGAAATCGGAAGACAATATCAAAGTTTCAGGGATGAGGGCATGATGGCAGACTACTGCTGGTTCTTGATCACGGAAGACCCGACAGCGAAAAATTGTAATAGTTCAAGTGGGGGCTCATCATTTTCTACAGCAGAATGAATTTTGAGAAAAATTTCGAGTTTTCGAGAATATTTTATTTTTACTCAATCCTTGATCATTTTTGATAAGATTGCTATTGTTTTCTGCTTAAAACTTTTATAATGAAATGGTCTGTCGATTAAAAAAATAAAACTTCAGATTTTGTGATTACTTTTTGTGAGAAAGAAAACTTAGCCCACGGCTTGTGTGAAATCTCAAAAATCACACCTAAATTGAACTTTAAACGCGTAATTTAATTATATTTCCTATAACATATAACTCAGATCGATAGAAGCTATAGGTAATGAAATATTAGCCTGTGAAACTCTAACCTGAAAAACCGTTATTTTGTCATATCTCGAAAACTTACCCATAGAAAAAAAAAATTAAAGTGATTTTCGTGTTCAGCGACCTCGAATTAGTTTAGAAAACATACTTTGGTTCATGTTATATTTTCCCTTTATTCCAGTGAAATCTAACTGAAATTCAGACTAAAACACACAACGAAAATTCAGTTCAGGCCAAAACAGGAAATAATTCCGATCAAAAGGCCACCAAATTTCAAACTAAAAATTATGACCATAGCTCAACAATAAGGTTATAACAGCGATGCAAAAACAAAATTGACCGTATATTTTGTTCTTGTGTGCAGGGTTGGAAACCCCTTTCTTCTGTCAGATTCATAACGAAACAGCTGATTTATTTTGCTCTCATATGTTTTTGCTTGATTTATTTGACATAAGAATCAGACAAATAAATCGGGAAGAAGAAGAGAGCTATGCTGGTTACATAACCTTATTATTAAGCCATCAATAAGACTAAAAACCAGGCAATAAAATCAGATATAAAACTGTTCAAAATTCATTGTCAGGTTCTCTGAGAGTAGAACATCTATAAACTGGCTCTAAAACTTTAAATCACTGACATTTTTGGAAGACGCTATTCTGAATCTTTGGGTTGACATCGATAGGAATATCTTGTCAAAGTCGGGCTATTTGTCATTAATCAAGGCTTCCTTATTATTATTTTCTATTTATCTACTTAGCTATACAACTACAACAAAGCTTTTTTCCCCCCCCATATAGAGTTGAGATACCGTCCTCGTAAGCAAGTTACTTTTGTTAAGTTGGTAGTTGAAGCCTCTTTATATTAAAAGGCTCTCATTGGTTTTGTTGGCAATCCCCAGTATCAACTTTACCATGGACTGGTAAAGTCCAACAAAAGTGCTCTGGGTCTTTCAACCTATTGTAATTTTTCTACGTATAATTTCGCAATGACTAAAAAGCCAATGAAGAGTAGAGTAGTCTTTGAGGGGATTTTAACTGATTTCAGCGCAAGTAGCAATATCACGTGTTTCAACCTGGAAAGAAGTCATTTTCTTTGTCATTGTTCAGCTCTTGATCAACGAAGAAAATTAAACCTAAACATAAACATTTACTGTTATTTAAATCAATTTAAACTTAGTGTGTTACATTCGATAAATTTTGCTTTCATAAGAAATCTTTTCAGCCAAAAGCAAACAGTTCCTAAATATGACCGAACAGTTTCAAAATCCTTATGTTCACATTCATCATTTGGATGAAAGTATATTTGATCAAAATTATGAATATATTCATTATATTTATAAATTCACTTATCATATTGATGAAAGTGCACATCCCTTCTATAATCAAAATTCGATGAACAATATTTTTCATATTGATGAATTTTTTTTTTTTTTGTATGAGGGTTAAATTCGACCAACATTTATTCTTTTTATATAATAAATTCCAATAGGGATTTGCATCCCTAATAAACCCATACATATTGTGGTTTTTTAAAGCGGGGAAAAACAAGAAGCAAGATACGTTTTTAATCATTACAATTTTTTATCATTTTTTTTTTTGCTTGCTTTCATGTATGTAGTGATTTTTGTGCTACTTTAACCAATTTTTTATGCCTTAACTGACCTTTGACGTTTACGCGAATTTGCAGCGGAATCTTTTTGTGTGTGACCACAACGGCGATTATGGCATCAGCAACATTTATGTGTGTGTACATAAACACATACATATGTGAATACTAGTGAGTGTGTGTTTGTGAATCTTGTGTCACGTATGTCATACTGAAAATGATGTTGCCAAATGCAAATTTTCTGAGAGGTCAAAAAAAAATCCCAAAAAAAACAAAACAATTAAAATAAAAAGCGAGCAGCATTGGTGACAACGATGATTATTGTTGCTGTAGAACACATTGGTAACATTTTGGTTGCGTTTACGTTTTCGGAATTGCGGAATAAATGTGAAAATTTATCACAACTTCATGGCATGTGGCAAGATATAATGCCACGTTTTTTTGTTTTATTTTTTGAGATGGTTTTGTAAATTCATTCTGACAGAAAAATTATGCGTGTATGCTCATTATCGAGATGAGGTTGTTTTTTTTTTGTTTTCCGTCATCGCTGGTAAAATGGTGAATTAATTAAAAATAATTGAAACATTTAAATGTAATTCAAAAAGTTTCAATGATTGTATTGTAAATGAAAAATAGACAGTAAAATTACTATCAAGAGTTTTTCAGGTATTTACAATATTTGAATACACAACTATCTCAAGAATTATATAAGATTTTATCAATATATTTTTTTCTTTAATTAAAATACAATAATCCGCAATTCCACTTTCATAGTACATACATTTTTAAGGAATTTCTTATTGCCTTCCAGAAGCTAGAAAATTCAAATATCTCGATAAGTAAAACAACGTTTTTTTTTTAGTTGTTACTTCTTAAAACTGTAAACCCAACTTGTCGTCGTTTGAAACTTTCAATTCTATACAAAAATTTAAATTAATTTTAATATTTTTTTTTTGTGAACGACATGATACGATAAGAACTAACTAATGCCGGCGAACAATTTCCGCTACAACGGATATTTAAATGTCATTTTTTCTACTGCTCCCACATTTAAATCTGCAACTGGAAATGACATATTTCTTATCAAAAGCGCGCAATACCCAACAACAATACAAATGTGCAGAAAAAAAAGAAAAGAGAACTTTGATCTCATGAAGAATTGTGTAGTATGTAGATATGTACGTAATATTTTGTAGTTATTTTTTGTGAAAAATACTTTAATAAAACTTTTACGCAATGATGATTATTTTGGTATAAAAGCATATTATTTAATATTTCAAATATTCATATAGGGAGTATGAATGTATAAACTCGTGTCTTTTTCGTAATTTGGGCATTTATTGTGAAAAAGTGATTATAAATTTATTCTTTAAAGTATTGTCCATCATTAGCCACAACCTTTCCCCATCTTTCTGGTAGCATACGGATTCCGCGTCGAAAGAACTCCTCATCTTTTGAGGCTATCCAAGAAACGACCCATTTTTTGAGTTCTTCGAAAGTACGGAAGTGCTGTTCAGCCAGGCCATGTGTAATAGATTGGAACAAGTGGTAATCAGTAGGAGCAATGTCTGGATGAATACGGCGGGTGGATTTCCAAGAATGTTTTTACTTGCCTTGCAACATGCAACCGAGCATTGTCGTGCTGAAGAATAACTTCGTCGTGTCTATTTTCATATTCTGGCCTCTTACCCTTTAATGCTCGGCTCAAACGCATCAATTGTAGTCGGTAGCGGTCGCCAGTGATCGTTTCATTCGGTTTCAACAGCTCATAATACACGACACTTTTCATATCCCACCAAATACACAGCATGAGCTTGGATCCGTGGATGTTCGGCTTTGCCGTTGATGTTGATGCATGTCCGGGCGGTCCCCATGATTTTTTACGCTTTGGGTTATCGTAACGTATCCACTTTTCATCGCCAGTCACAATACGATGCAGAAAACCCTTTCTTTTCTGTCGTTCAACCAGCAGTTCACATGTGAAAAATCGTTGTTCGACGTCTCTCGGCTTCAATTCGTACGGCACCCAATTTTCTTGCTTTTGAATCATTCCCAATGCTTTTAATCGTTTAGAAATGGTTGATTGATCAACTCCTAAAGATTCTGCAAGTTCTTGTTGCGTTTGACATGAATCTTCTTCGAGTAATGCCTTCAATTCTTCATCTTCGAACTTTTTCGGGCCGCCTGAAAGTTCCCTGTCTTCAACATCAAAATCACCACTTTTGAAACGGGCATACCACACCTGACACATTCTTACGTCTATAGCACAGTCAGGATAAGCTTCAGTGAGTAAACGATGTGCTTCAGTTGCGTTTTTCTTTAAATGGAAGAAGCAAATTAAAACTTCCCGCAAATGTTGTTTTGTTTGGCACGAAGTTCGACATTTTCAGCTAGAGTAAAACACTTTTGTAAAATTATGAAAATTATTTGACAGATCAATTCTTATATTATTTTTGTGCGCTCTTCGAGATAGAATAGCTGTCAATGTCAAAAAAAATGGCGCGTATGATAGATATGAAGTTAGTCACAATTACGAATTTATACATTCATACTCCAATATAATATAATTTATATGTAATATAATGGAATTTAACCCATGTACCATCAGCATCTAAGTTTAAACACCTTCGAAATTTATAACAATATATAACTGCCAGGGGCGGATACAAGGATTTTCAAACACTTAAAAATTGAATAACTTAAATAGGCAAAAAGGTGAACATAATTAGTTATTGTTGTTTTTAGTTATTACGATTTACTTTCATTATAAGAATAAGGAATAATCTTGCTCATTAAAGCACTTTCCTTCTTTATAGGAATGTGCTGAAATAATAATGATACCTAAACCAAATAAACCTGAAAACTCAGTATCCTCATATAGACCTATATATATATGGCAATATTCTCGAAAATATTCGAAGTAATAGATTGCTAATAATACAAGAAAATAAGAATATACAATAGTTCCGGATCACCAATCGTCATAAGCACGGAACTCCTGAGCAATATCATTAATATTGTCACTGACTTTCTGGAACGCAAAAAATATTGCTCTGCCATATTTTTGGACATTCAAAAAGCGTTCGAAAAAGTTTGGCATCAAGGGCTGTTATACAAATGAAAAAATTTACTTCCAGCTCCATTTTATTTGGTCTTAAAATTCTATGTCAAAGTAAATGATGAAACATCAGCCAAGTGTCAAGTGAAAGCCAGAGTACTACAGGGCAGTGTTCTGGGTCCTGCTCTTTATTCGATTTTTACCTGCGACTTGCCTGAAACTGATGGTGTTACTATGTATAGCTACTTATCCAGACGATACTGCCATTTTAGAGTCAAATTAATCTCCTACAGAAGCTGCTAATCTAGTTCAGAAACAGCTCAACGACATTCAACAATGGTTACTTCGTGGATGAGTGCTCGACTGGAGTTCCATCTGCCTCAGATTCGATTCCCATATGGGGTTAAATTCTTAAAAAATGTCCAAATGGATTGTTCTAATAAAATGGATCATTTCGGTGATTTAGTTCTTAAATACGTGACTCAAGTACCAGTTCAACGGGTTCTATTCTCAGGTAGAGAATTGAATCCACCAAAAAAAAAAAAAATCAAAATTATAGGTTTCGGGTTGATTTAAAGAAAATCCCAGATAGGAAAGAGAAAATTTAAATACAGGGTAGGAATCAGCGACCTTAAATTATTCTTAAAATTTTACTAATACTCGACCCATTATAAACCAATCTAAAACCGAAAACTGAATATTGTTAATATTTTCCACGATCCTTTACCTTGGAAATAGATCATAGAAACTGTGAAATGCTTTGCTACAAGAACAGGCTTTCCCCAAAATGCGTAAGGTACCAGTAAGTTTTCACATGGTCATACCTTTGAAATTGTTAGTCATCGAAATAAAGTTTATGAATAAGCAAAAAAAAAAAACGATACACGAACGTGAAAAAAACGCTCCAGCCCGCGTTTTGGTTCATTTTTATTTGGCCACCTCCCCCCAAAAATGTTTTCTGTAACCGCCACTGATAGATAACTTGCAACAGCGAACGTAGTCGTGGTCAACATAACTTGTGAAAGGTGATTCTGCTCTATGGAGTGCCTTGCACTCTTGACCAGGATGGTAGTATTCGAAGGTCTATTGACAGTCAAACGGCTATAGGTAGTGGCTGAAGTGGTGCTAGCATATTAAAACATTTTTCTATTATTTATTTATTTTATTTCGTATCTTTTTGTTTAATTTCGTACTATTTTAGGAACGCAGACATATTAAAGTACAAGTTACCACGAGAAACACTGGTCTTATAGGTAATGTTACGGAAATTTTTTTTGTAAATCTCAGATCTCCACATGTTTGATAATGCTTTCCATTTTTTTTTCTTTAAACTTTTTCAACTCAGTTTCAGATGAAAATTTCAAACAATTAAAAGTCCTTAACTTTAACAACCTTGAATCACTATGAATGAAAGATTTGTCAGTATTACGTTCTCTTTTAGAATCCGAAGTAGAACCCTACGTCAAAAGAATGTGTCGCAAAGTGTATCTAAAATTTGTTGGAATAGTTCTTATGGAGGCAATGTTACGCTGACACAAATTCATCTTTATATTTGTAAATGTGTTGTCATATCTTGAGCCATTACACCATGGAGCAACATAGAATACAATATTACCAAATGGTAACCTGTGAGTTGAAATTCTACCCAATCTGCTAGTCCTGAGATCGTGGCTTTGAAACTGCTGTAATTTAGATGTGATTTTATGCATACAAATTTATGAAAGCTTAAAATTTTCCCCATGAGAGTTGCATGCTTGTTAAATTTAGGTCACTCAATGTTAATATTATTTTTTATTAATTCAATGGTAAAAGTGCAGTGCAAAAAAAAGTGGGGAAATCTTGTAATATGTTACTTTTGATCATTCATGCATTTTTAAACATATTTTTTAACAACATTTAAGCAATATTCAAACAATTTTTTTGCAATTGCTTGATGCAATAAAAAACAAAACAATATACGCAACAGCAGTTTTCATGTTTTCCAAAACTCAAGTGTGCAATTTCACAGTAGAAAGCAAAAAAAAATAATGAAAACCAAAGCAACAAAATATATAAAAAATGTATTGAATTCACTCACACATGCATACATACGAAATGATGCAAATATGAGTGTGTGTGTATACGCCTGCCTGCCAATGCAAATTGATGGGTTGCATTCGAGTGGACAATTTGCAAGGCAAATAAAAACACACTTTACACAAATAAAAAAAATAAAAAAATTAAAACATTGAAAAAGAAAAAAATTATTCTACATACTTCAATTGCAATTGCATACGCCAAAAAAAAAAAAAAATATATAAAAAAAAAGGATATGAAAAATTATAAATGAATTTTCATTTGAGTGAAGAGTGAAAGAAACGAAACGGAACGGAAAAATGTAGTGTAGCGAAAATTCATCGACCTCAATGGAAATCTTTAAATATTCATTTCTGCCAATTTAAATAAAATGTTGCGCTCTTATTACATTAAAATGCATACAATATTGCTACAATACACAAAGCAAGCGAGCAATACGAGGACTCAAGTGCGTTACAACTGAGAATTGTTGCCTGCCTACATGAGCATAAAATCATGTAAAAAATTTCCAAAGGATTTCATTAAAATTTAAATAAGAACAGGGCGCAGAAACAAAATACATGTGTAAAAAAAAGTGCGCAACAATCGTGGGAAAATAATGGAATATCAGCAACGCACAATATGCTGCCACCGCCACCTCTGCGTCCCATGTTGCACCTCACACCCCATGCCATCCCCGCCGACATGTGTTTGTGTACTGTGATGCCACATTTAATATTCACATACCGATTTTATTTTTATATTTCATTTTTTTCCACCAATATGTTCCATTTTTTTTCTTTTTTTTTTTTTTATTGTTGTTATTTGTTCTTTTACATAAAATTACAGCGCATAAAATTTGCATGTAGAATTGAGAGATACCTCTACTTGTAGTTCTAGTTGTAGTTGAAATTGTACGTACAATTGAAATACTTCCTTGCTTGATAAATAATTCTCATATACTACGCACTAAAATATTCATATTCTAAAAAATTGTACCTAGTTGCGGTTTTGGTGTTTGGGGAACGCAAAAATAAGAAAACAAAATCGCTGCTACGAGTGTGTAATAATAAATTTAGTACCATTTTCTATCGTTAGACTTCATTTTATGACGGAATTTGATGTGAATATATAATCGAGGGAGGAAGAACTGAATTGATAACAATGGCAAGTCTAGAATTTAATGAAATTTTGTAGACGGCTACAGTTTCATAATGGACAGAAAGTGGTACGCGGTGTAGCAGTTATAAGGCGTGGTTCAAAAGCAAAGCACAAGAGCTGGGGGATTCCCAGACTTTCTGCAGAGAGTGCACTATGGGGTTTTTGACACCAAAAGCTGGTCAAAATTATGTTTTACACAAAATCGAATTCTTAGCTTACCGAGATGCTTCCTTTGTAAAATAGGTGAAGTCGGTTGGAGACCACGCCCACCCACCATATATGTGAAATTTTCAGAGTGAAGTCACTTACTGAAGTAAGTTAAATGAAACTAAACACACTTATTTATATAAGCATATAAAACATTTTGTATAAAAACCAATCAAATTCCTCAGTTGCCACGCCTACCTCCTATATAAGTGAAATTTTTAAAGCGTAATATCAGGTAAAATACTGAAGTAGATTCAATACAATTCGACATACTTATTTGTATTAGCATATAAAATATTTAGTATAAAAATCAACCGAATCCCTTAGTAACCACGCCCACCCACCATACAAGTGAAATTTTCAAAGAGTGAAATCAGGTAAAATATTAAAGTAAATTTAATACAATTCGAAAGACTTCTTTTATATTGCCATAGATAATATTTGGTACTAAAATCAACCAAATCCTTGGGTAACCACGCCCATCCGCCATATAAGTGAAATTTTCAAAGCATGAAATCAGATAAAATACTGAAGTAAATTAAATGAATCTAAACACACTTATTTATATTAGCGTAAAAAAATTTGTGTATAAAAACCAATCAAATTCTTCAGTTACCACGCCTACCTCCTATATAAGTGAAATTTTCAAAGCGTAATATCAGGTAAAATACTGAAGTAAATTCAATACAATTCGACATACTTATTTGTATTAGCATATAAAATATTAAGTATAAAAATCAACCGAGTCCCTCAGTAACCACGCCCACCCACCATACAAGTGAAATTTTCAAAGAGTGAAATCAGGCAAAATACTGAATTAAGTTAAAGGAAACTAAACACACTTATTTATATTAGCATAT
This sequence comes from Toxonevra muliebris, assembly GCA_963691655.1. NCBI lineage: Eukaryota > Metazoa > Arthropoda > Insecta > Diptera > Pallopteridae > Toxonevra > Toxonevra muliebris. The sequence continues at coordinate 122,740,842 of OY829326.1, forward strand.
AAAATATTTAGTATAAAAATCACTTAAATCCCTCAGTAACCACGCCCACTTCCTATATAAGTGAAATTTTCAAAGCATGATATCAGAAAAAATACTGAAGTAAATACAATAAAAATCGACCAACTTCTTTACATTAGGATAGATAATATTTGATACTAAAATCAACCGAATCCCTCAGTAACCACGCCCACCTCCTATATAAATGAAATTTTCAAAGCGTGAAATCAGCAAGATACTGAAGAAAAATAAATGAAACTAAACACACTTATTTATATAAGCATATAAAATATTTAGTATAAAAATCACTAAAATTCCTCAATAACCACGCCCACCTCCTATATAAGTGAAATTTTCAGAGCATGATAACAGGAAATATACTGAAGTAAATACAATGAAATTCGACACACTTCTTTATATTAACATAGATAATATTTGGTACTACAACTGAACAGCTGAATCCCTTGATAAACACCATTCTTTTAATTTCGGCCAGAAAATTGAGTACAATATCCCAGTGTGGGGTGTTGCGATATGGTAAGAGTAAGATATGATAGGGACAGAAACCAATAGCTTGATCCCGCCGTTTACTATTTATTTACTATATCTTCTTGAACGCATTAAAAACGCAACAGGTTTGTAGAGTAAATTTTCAGGGTTCATCATTTTTTCCCTTGTTGGAAACCCCTCCAATCCATTACCTCATCATCATAAATATGGTAGTTATCGCGTCATCAACTTTCTGAAAAACCGTTCCTGCTCAGTATAATGACCTAACTCGTATCCGCAGCGATATTAAACCCTCTACAGCTTCAAAAAGGACACATTACTTTATGCATATACCTGTGACAGTTGAGATTAGCAATATTTTCTCATAAGTTTATCAAAAGATCTTTTAAAATATTCATTAATTTTCTCATAGTCATTTACATGAAAGAAAAAATCCATAAAGTAAATGGCAAAAATCGAACTGAACTGAAATATTTCCCATTTAATCCGCTTATATATACCCAAAAAAACTGAATGAAAGCGAAGAAATTTTCACGAACTACATAAGTGTTGTAAGCGCTCGTCAAAAAAGGGCAACGGCGACGGTGACGGCAACGCTGATGAGCAATGAATTATTGCGCATTGCTGCAATTACAATTTGGTTGATATTGTGTTGCAATGATGGCAAATGATGCAAATGACGACGATGATGATGCTGTCCGTTTGGTGATGTCGATGGTGATGAGGCAATGCTGCTTTGCAATTGCCTGCGACGTCAATCATCAACGATCTGAGCTACACGAGTGATATGTGAGAAATTGTTACTGTTGCTATTACTTTTTCATTGTTGCTGGCACGTCGTTGCTATTGCATTTTTGTATTTGAGCCGCGAACATTGCGAAATACGTTTTTGAAAAAAAAACAAAAAACAACAACAATAAATTGCGAAACATTGTTAATTTGATGTGGTATGTGTGCGTGCGGGCAGTGTTGCATATGTTTGCTGCAGTTGAATGAATGAATGCGATGGAATCGCTTAAGTGTAACATAAGCATATAGCAATACACGCACACATGCATTCACACATTCTCATGCAAACGCATATGAAGGATATTGAGAGCATTACATTCAATTTGTTAACATTTTACAATATTTTTTTTTTTTTTTTGTGTTTTTTGTATGCTACTGAGTTTTATCTGAATTTAAAAACAAAACAAAAAATATTTAACACGCGAAATACCTTTCCTTTTGCTTTTATTCACCGATTTAATTAGAGAAGACGTACACTCACAAACACACCGCCACACACACACACACACACATAAACACAACTTTTTATTCCCTTAATGAAACCTTATAAATTTTAAATGAAAACTGAATCGCAGTTACACAACACAGGAATATAAAGGATACTTCGCTGACGTTAACATGAAGCTCATTAATGTTTTTAGAATGATGCCGGTTATGGGTATCTGGCAATAGGTTGCCACTTTATTGAAATTTATTTTAAATATTCTGACTTTGTTGAATTTTGATGTGATGAAGGCAACATTTCTAATCTAAATTAAATTGATTTTTAAAAACTATTTCAAAAATGGATATGGATTATTGGTTTGAAATGCCTGATTAAAAGCAAGAAAACAACAAACATTGTAGGAGTACTTCATGTTCTAGTCTTAAGCTAGAAGAAAAAACCTCATAACTGAATAAACTAAGCCTTTTGGAAGTGCTGGAGTTGCGATATTAATAAGAGGAGACGAAGAAACGACAAAACAAGTTCTCGAAAATGTTGCAAATACAGAGGGACTAACAAAAGTTTGCTTCGTTGGGTAGAAGGAAAAGCCCAAAAACAATTTTGATTTCATAACTTTTTTAAGCTTTTCGACATTAATTTCTACACATCGAAAAACAGTCTTCAAAATCGTTTTTTTTTTAGGTTTGCAACTATGATATTATCTGCATTAATTATATGAGCCGTTGCGCGCAAAAGTGGTGTATGTCAAAATCAGATTTTTGAAAATACATTGGTTTTGTAGAAGTGCTGTACAAAATGGGGTCCCTTTGAAATTTATTTTCCCCGAGTAACTTTATAGAACACATGTTCAATTTAGATGGACACCACTTTTATAAGAAACTAAATGAGTTCAAAATTATTGCCTGAAGGTGAAAATGCAAATAATAAAAAAAACTTACACCACTTTTGCACGCAACGGCTTATTTCATCATTATTGCCCAACCAGAAGACCGGAGAATATGGTGCTGGACGAAATTTTTCAATCCCTGAAAGCGCAATGAAATTTTTCAGTTTTTCAGCAGTGAGAGCTGATGCAAAAGTAGCGGCGTAGTTCATCTTTTTTCCGGTTTCCCAATAAGTTTTCGAAAACTTGTGGTAAGCAAATTTTATTATACCATTTAGCAGTTATTGTCTGTCTAGTTTTCAGAGAAACAACAGCTACAATTTTTTCTATGGTGAAATAAATTGACATCATTACTCTTGTCACTTACTTCTGGTGCTTGACTTTAATGGGTGGATTAGCCCCTTCTGAAGTCCATACTATCGACTGTTGCATGGTTTCTCTGTCGTACTTGAAAAGCCGACCTTCAATTCATTGAGGGTGCTGAACTCTCCATTTTTAAATTTTTGAAGAAAATATTGGGCAAAACGCACAAGCGTCTCTTTTCGAGCATCAGCAACCCATCGTGCTGATTTCTTGGTATATCCGAGATATTCGCGATCAATCTTGGATCTTTGTCAATTTTGGATATCACCAGAGTCGCACATAACATCGCCTGAGAATTGATTTGGCGTATAGGTATACAAATTTGTACACACATACGCCAAATCAATTCTCAGGCGACGATAAGTCATCAGTCGAAGATTTTTGGCGACCTTCACTAGATTCGTCCTTCACAGACAAACGTCCGGTCTGATATTTCTGAAACCACTGCATATGCTATTTGGCACTCATTAAATATTTCCACAGGCTTCACGTTACGCTGAAATCCATAAAGAATGGCAAACCGAATCTTTTTTTGTAATGGCGGTAAAATTCTACCAACTTTTTCTCAGTAGCTTTGCGTTTTCGTTGACTGTTTGCAGTGAAACTTTTAAATGAAATATCTCAATACTATGCCAAATCATTTATCTAATCAACTATACCAAATTTATTCAGTGTTGCCAACTAACCGAACTTTTATAAGCCCCCTCACATTTTGTCTTAAGCGTTCTTAAGTCTAGCGGATATTTTCTGTACTTCAGTCTATGCAACTGTAAAATAAAATCGGAAAAATTTAATCAAAACTTTGTCCAAAATAAGCAACAGAAGCTTCAATTTTATAGAAATTATTAACCCTGTTTTGATGGAAACAAGTAACTAGTTATGCAAGCCAACCAGAAGGAGAATTGAGTTTTTAAACTGGTTCTAATGACAATAAGTTGATGACTGATTTTCATTCTTAAACGGCTCGCCTCAGTAAGTGGTGATATAATTTACAGTCGGCTCCAGTTGAAACACCTAGCAGTAGATGCAGTGAATTAAAAGGAATCTCTCGTCACCTTTTATTCCAGAAGGGATCAGAGAACATCTAAAAAGATTTCATACCAGGGTTAATTTTCAAAAATTTCTTATCAAATGAAGTAAGCATAAATATCAATTTATAAATCTTTGCCTTTATAAATCTATTTTCCATAGAGAGAGCCCATAATTCGCGCTGCCATAGATTCATTCAAGGTAAATTGAATTGAGAGAGAAAGCGGGAGAAAAAAGCTTTTCCTGATTCGATGTTCATAAAACAGTAACAACAACAAAATGTTCCAATTCTATGAAAATTCGAAATTCCTAATCTTAATTTCATACACAAAATTGGCAACACTAATTCCATATTTTGCATTAAGAATCAAAAAGAGCACCAAATCCAACTCTACATTACACCCACTCCTTACGAACTTTATCCATTTTAACCCTTTTTACGCTCAAGACCAAAAAAATTGCGTGTGCATTTTTAATTTGAATAAAATCTCATGTTCAACTTGATTGAAATGAAATTTTCAACAGATTTGTCAGTTTGTTGGATTATGTTGTCGTGAAATGTGTTCGTCGTTATTGTTGTTTGTTGCTATTATTATTAACTATGCACGAGTAATTTGGTTTCTGATGCTGTTGTTTCATGTTTAGGCTCTATTGTTTGTTATTTTGGCAAAAACTTCAATCACAAACATACATACTTACATTAAAAATTTGAAATTTCATAAAAAATTTACTAGCGATAATTACCACAACACTTAAAATGATTTTTCGTTGTTTGTGTTGTTTTTGTTTTGTTTTTGCTTTTTTGGCAAACCGGAAATGGATGTAATGATTTATATATGTGTATGTATGTATGTATATTTAATCTCAGTAATACAGGGAAATGTTGATGTTTTTGGTTTTGTAATAGCAGTTGTTGTATTTGTATGCTTGCTTGTTTGTTATTATGGTATAGTGACTGATTACTTTGGTTTTTTTATAACACTGGTTTTATAACACACATACACACTCTCACACATCTACATACATATGTATGTAGTAAATTTAAACATTTTATTTATTTATGTAAATTGTAATTTATTTCCAAATATTTGTAAAATTTTGTTGCTTCAACAGATGACATGTTGCAAAATTTGTTACTGTTGTAATTGTATTTATTTTTTTTTTTTTTTGTTGCTTGCATGCTTCTATTTGTTTTTGTATTTGTTAGGGTTGCTGATTTCGGTATTGCTACTGTTGTTGTTGTTGTTTTTGTACTTAATAATTCATATATTATTTTTTTTTTTTCCTGTTGTTGTTATTTGTAATAAATTTTTAATTTGGTTAAATGTATTTAATCCTTTGGGAATATTATGTTCAATGCATACATACAAACATACATACATACATACATACATACATGTGTGCCTTCATATATATGTGTAAATATGTATGCATATGAATGTTTGTATTATTGTTGTTGCAAGTGTTTATTTGCACATATTATAACATATTCATGTAATTTTTGTAATTTGTTGACCTGAAAAATAAAAACAAATGTTTTTAAATTTGCTTTCTTATCAATATTCAATTTTTAATTTAGAATTTATATTATAATTTAAGCTGCATCAAGTTTTTATTTCAAATTAACTGTTATATTGGTATGCTAGGAGTGTATACTAAAAAGTATATTATGAGACTAGCCACAGAAAAATATCCGGCATTGCAAGTGTGTTTTGTCAGTTTAAATTCCCTCATCGTCTTTTTGTTTGCCATAACTTATTTCAAATTTCTCCGCAAAAGTTGTTTTACCGATTTAGTATTATTTCTATTAAAGAATTCATATTTTCATGGCAAAATTCATATGACTAATCAATCTTAAAAATCGATCGAGGTTACCTTCAATATTTGCATTTGCATGAGTACCTTCTATCGGTGTGTTGTGAAAAGTACATTTCATTCTCACCGAGATAAAAAACATTCCCAATGATGTAAAAGGTATAAAAATGTATTCATTTTTGCCATTGGTGAAATATTGTATGCTCCCCAAATAAAAAATCATTTATCTGCAACTAGAGGAACTCTAAAACGTAAAAATTAATGCGATCGTGTTAGATTCAATGTTGTTCTTTATTTTGAAAAACTGTATTTATAAGGAAGACTGTTATTTAACTCCTATTAATACAGCGTCACAGTTTGTTAAACAAAAACTGAACAAAGAGTCTACTGACCCGAACAGACTATCAATTCGTATGTTGACTAAAGTGAGCACGACCCACAGTGTAGCGTCTCCATTCAACCGGTGGACAAAAATAGAAGAAGTAGTGAAAGGCCAATGAAATTTTGCACAGATATTTTTTTAGGTAAATATTAAAAAAATATTGTGGATTTCAACTAAATCGGCTAACGGACACGCCCATTTCCCATATAAGCTGAATCAAAAAATTACAATATCTCAAAAACTTTTGAAGTAATAAACGTGAATTTTTGTGCAGTGGCTACTGATACTGTGAGCATTTCTTAGAATAAAAATGATCAAGATTGGAAATATGGGCGTGGCACGTCCCATACAAAATAAGCGCCTAAATCAGTTTTTTTCTGCTCAAAATTGTCGTAGAACCCAATCTAATGCCTTGAAAATTGGAGTACGATAACAATTTATAAAAATTATCTAAATCGAAAAAGTAGGCGTGGCATCTCCAATATAGTATTTTACGGTATATATTAAAGCTGCAATGATTATCTATATATTTTTTAATGATTTTTGTGTAATTAATTCAATTGATGTAATATACATAAATAATTAGGTGTTATCAAGCTATTTTATTTCACCCATTAGTTAATACAATTTTTTAAATATATAACTTGAAATAAATTGCTTAAAATTTATTCGGTTTCATTTCCTCCTTCATAGTCTGACGGCGAATCAGATGAGAAAACAATTCCTAAATCTATATCTTGACCACTATTTTCTGGAAAATAGTAAATGAACTGACTAATATCATTTTCGTTCATTTATTTTTTACTGCAAGTTATACCTTTAGCAGAAATAAGTAGCTCAGAAGATAGTAATAACTTCTCTAATCAATCACGCTTTTCTAGAAATTTTTCTTGTATTTTCTAATCGACACTTTCTAAACTCCTTGTGCCTTGCTTCTAAAGCATCCTCCGAAAGAAACCCTCTCCGTCCCCTCCCCCCGTAAAATCCGTAAAAGTTTCTCCTATTCTACATAAATTTATTCGTTTTATTTATTAGTTTTATATAAAACATTTGAAACTGCGAGTTTTACAGGGGTGGGATAATTTTTTTTGCCAAACTTTCTTCATACTTGATCAGGATCTAATACCTATAGAATTCTTATTTGAGAATTTAAAAAAAAAAATTGGTACGCCATAATATGCATATATACAAGCATATATATTTACGTAAAATATATATGTTTACATATATATGTATGCATAAGTACACACATGGGGTACAACTCAGATACCGCTTAAATTTGGTGTGTTCACATTTTTCAAAAACATTTCGGGGTTCATTCGGGGTTCCGCTAGAAAATTGATTACTACGTCTGAATATGCAAGCATATGCAGTTAAAATTTTTTTCTTATTATTGTAGAGATATCTATTGAAAGAAGTAAGTAAAAATTAGAGAGAACGTTTTTGGACGATTTTTTTAAAAGCTCTTTAAACTTTGGATTTTTATTTTTTTTTTGTGTTGTTTTGGAAAGGTGATGACAATCATGAAAAATATTTCCAAGGAGTCTGTTTCATAATCGCGCGGTACGACAGAGGAAAGAACTATCTCTGTAATTTGTGGTGCGTGAAAATACTCGAACTGGTGCCATCAAATCGCGCATTTCCACAGAACAACCACCACGAAAATAGCAGTCAAGTAGAGCCACGTTTCTACGATGTTCCAAGGATTAAATAGAGCTGGAAACCCTACTGTGTCTTATTAGCTTTATCGGTCGATGTTGAATACGGTCCAGGAGCTCCAGGTGGGTTCGTGAAGCTCCTGCCCATAGGTGTGAATTATACTCCATTTTGGAGCGGTGATGGTGTAGATCATGCGGAAAACAGTCGGGGTGAAGTATGTTTTACACCGTCTTAAAAAGCTGAGACACTTGGCTGCTTCTTTCTCCACGTCAAAAATATGATTATCAAGAGTCACCCCATCCTTAACAAGGGGGTTGTGAGATAACAAACAACATTGGATCTTACGCGCGTTGAATTCAACTGTGGAAGTGGGTCAGTCATCGTGTGCCTTTTTCTCCCAATCTCCAAAGAGTAAGGGGTTTTGTACAGGTGTATGAATGACAAATGGTGCTGTCATCCGCAAACGAGTAGATAGGGTTATTTGTCAATGACAGAAGGTCATTGGTGAAGTAACATCATCTATTACAACACGGATAGAGCGGACACTTAGAAAACTCGTGATCCATCGAGTGAAGTTATTACCGACCCCATGCGCAATCGGTTTTGACTCCAGTCCAGTTAAACGCCTTGGAAATATACACACAACCGCTTTGCTCTCGCCTAAGCCATGGAGACTGTGGTTCCAGTTCTCGGTGAGGGCCGCCACGAGATCAACCTTTGAGTGATTTCGACGGTAACCGTATTGTCGATCATTAAGCAATTCATTTTGTTCTAGATACTTATTTAACCAAGTGAATGTTTATTACGCTTTCCACTACCTTGAACAGCATTGAACATACTGCGAAGGTGCGGTAGTTCACAGGGTCCGTAGTCTTGCCCTTCTTATAGGTTGGGCGTTAACAACTTTCCAACCAGACGGGAACACTCCACTAGCGTATGAAATGTTGAAAAGATGAACAAAGTAACGGCTTCGCCAGCGTTGACGCAGATGCACTCAATACACGGGGTGGAATGCCATCGGGCCCCAGAGCCATATTTATGTCTAGATTTGTAAGAACTCTTTTGAACTACAAGTATACGAAAGTGTATACCGGGAGAAAAATGAAAAATGACTCTCACCACAAATCTAATAATTGATACTACTTACACAGTAAAAATTGGAATAACCTATACGCGCCATTTGAATCAAATGAAGTTTTATACAAGTTATGAATTCCTACCGTGCAACTTTTATGGAGAACATAGTCGAACTACTTCGACATCGCTAGCACTAATAGGCCCAGAGAATGCCGAATGAGGAAACGTTTTTCTTTTGGTATTTTCGTACCTTTCTTGTGAGAACTACCATAATTACTAAGATAAGTATTTATCTGGAGGGGCTGGGAGAATTTAGTCCCAAAAATGGGATTATTCTCCTTTTGAACCGGTAGTGATGAGCACTATCTTCTTCAAAATTGCAATTCTGTCTGGACGTGCCGAATATCTCGGCAATCGAGGTTTGTATATCTAGGATCCAGCATCAAAGTCTACGACAATGCCAACCAGAGATCAAGCGAAGAATCGCTTTGGCAAACAGATACAAGGATGGATTTAGTCGACAATTGAGAAGCAGAACCATCTCTCGAAGCATGAAAACAAATCTCTATAAGGCTGTGGCTATATTGGAAATATTAAACATCACATTTTTCTCTAGTCGTTTGCTTGCTATGAGGTGTTGACATTGAGTTCGGTGCACAGTTATTTTTTGTCGAAATGTACTTCTCTGTTTAATACTATTTTGCATATAATGATATTTTTTTGCAAAACAGCGTATTGTCATAACAAGAACTTGGCGTTCTCAGTTTGCGATACACTCAGAATAACGTGTTCGGTACGAGAATGAGTAAAGACTCTCCCTTCGTGCGAAGTGCAATAATAATTTCATGATATTTGCCAAGTGAAATTTCAATGGAACCACGGCCTAAAGGCGGATTCACCTTTACGCTCTCACTAAACGAAAAGAGGAAGCGGCACTCGGTTGGTGAATCTGTCTTACGTTTATTATTCTGTCACTCTGGCAAACTCCAGACATTTTGGAAACATTTTGGCAAATTTTATTGAATTTGACTTAGTGAGAAGCTGGCATAAAATGAAGACGATGACATTGAGAAATTTTTATAGAACTTGCGTGAACGATGAACAAATTTGATGAAATCATGAACGGCATAAACATTTAGCGGTTTTCACTTGACTAGGTCATGTTGAACGACTGGGAAAGACTACTCTTTCCGGAGTATATCGGTGAAAGGCGCAGAAAAGGATATCATTGTTTTAATTAAGAGCATCAGGCTTAAGTCTTGATCTAACTTCCACTTACCCCTTAATGCTTACTGATAGCGCCTTCCGCCTTCTCCCATCCCAAACTTGAATGAAATTATTGAAAATCCTAATACCAGCCCCCTTTCGCAACCCCCGGAGGTAGTGATGATAGTAATGTCCATGCCACTCGACTCATTTTTTCTAGACTTATCATCTCATCTTTATTGAAGGGGAGGTTACCGTACCGTTCATGATGATGAAAAATTCGATTTTATTTTTACATTAAATAGCTTTCTCAGAGCGTCTGGTGCTCTGCAGCAATTGAAAGGAAATTCAGTTTTCGGGGCCATCCGGAATCTAGTTTTTTTTTTTAAATTGATTCAGACACATTTTTTCCGTCTGCTGGAGCAAAAAAAAAAAACAAACAAAAATTGGGATATTTTCAAACGGCTGCCATTTTGTTATCCAGGAGTTTTTCAGAAAACGAAAAATTTGGGCTCACCAAATTTAGTTCAGTTTGATAATTTTTAACCTAACCCTTTTTAATTTCAGATGAAAAAAAACAAGCCTTGCATAGCTTTGTTTGACGGGAGCTGGACCCACCATTTTGGATTTTTTTTTTTTTATAAATTAAGCTTAAATTTACTCTTCATTGATAGAACAATAAAATACTTTAAAAATTATTACCGCAAGTTATTTATTTATTTTATACTTAAAAAAAGTTACATTTTTCATGCCTTGCCTTAAAGATAAAAAGTAATAATTTAAAATTTGAGTTGTGCTTGAATTTGATCTGATTTTTTCTCAAAGCTTCTGTTCAAGGTTTTTTCCTTTTCCACTTCAGAATTTTAAGATATTAAAACTGCTGGTTTGGCGAACTTATATAATCTGCAGGATATTTTTTATAAAATTAACACTAGGTTAGGTTGGAGTGGCTGTCGAGAGAGACACACTTAGGCCTGAACGGCACATTGTGATACCACGTAGTTGGACCTACAGTTTAACGCCGATTCCAAACGGCGGCTTGACAATTTTTTATCAGGTCAATAGTTTTGCCATTACCAAAACACACTAACTTTACAATAAAAAAACAAAGGTGAGGTATCTCGGAAACCAGAAATGATACGTCATTTTAAAGATCAGACTTTAGAGAATAGTTACACTAGATAAAGAAACACTGACCCATTTTTTTATGTAATCAAAGTGCAACAAGTTGATAGTGATTTTGGATGATCGTGAATAAGTTAGCCACTCACGACTAGCGGAAATATGATATATTACCGGTAGTCCGACTATATTTGCAACGATAACTTGTGTGATCGTGTTTTACCTATTTGCATCAAAAATATAAGAGCATGCTCGTCATATGCATTAATTATTATGAAATAAATAAATGCGCTGCATTTTTTTTTCTATTTAAGTGATTCAAAATAAATGATATCCAAATTTTGTGAATATGCATTCTATGTAAATTTGTGTAATGCATAAAGATATTGTACATAATTTTATTTTGTTGCATTCAACTTCAAAAATAAATTTGACACAAAAAACAATTGCGCATATTCCATGCACTTTTTTCGCACATACATACATATAAATGTGAGATAAATACATTAATTACGCACTACTGCGCACACATATGCTGCATATTTTCGGGGAAGCGCATTCACACACACACATACACCCTTGTAAAAAAAAACGCCAACGCATGCGAATAACAACAAAACGAATACAAAAAAATTAAGCATTGAAAAACACGGACGGCAGGTAGTATATAAAATTAACAACGTCATCGTAGTTTGTTTCCTGCTAAAGCAAAAATAAAAAAAAAAGAAATTAAACAAGAAAATAAAATAAAAATTCAAACGGAAATGATATAAGCGCTTAATCGAACGGAATGTCCGATGTCCATTCAACCAATTTTGCATGTTATACGAGGCGTATACGCAACATTGCAACCAGTGCAACAAACAAACAAACAACAAAAGCAACAGTAACAATTTCAACAACGTCAAAAGCTACAGCAGCAGGAAAGCATATTTTAATGCAACGGCAATGGCGGCAACACCAACAACAACTGTGTACACATAATTGTGCTGTACAGCATATTGAGGACGGCAACAGAGTGTAGACAGCAGACAGACAAAAATGCTATAGTAACTGTGTTTATATGTTTACCGGAAGGCTGATGAACTGCCAACGCAGACACACACACACAGTGAATTGCAGTTTCTACAGCAACATTGCTGTACTGATTTAAAAGCATTTACAAACTGCTATTGCTGCTTTTTTTATTTTTAAAATTGCTGAAAAAGCAATTGCTGCCGCTGCTGCTGATTTTGCACTCTGCAGTAGCTTGCCACTCTGAACAGCTTGTGTACGCTCATAATGAGCGTTATTAATTTTTTAAATAACCATTTCAGGTGCATTCGAATTAATTTTGCATATCGTAATCAATTCATGAATTTACGCGTTACACTCAACATTCATTCATTCGTACGTTCATTCACGTTTTGCATCGTTAGTGTGTGTGTGTGTGTGCGTGTGTGTGTTGGGTGTTTGAATCACGTGACATTATATAAAGACGTTATGTAGCAACCATTACCATTGCACATATATTTATCTCACCTGTTCTCATTTTGTTATTACACTGAGCAACATGATTCTATTCTTGAAGATGAATTTTACTGTTTAATGTTTTATGTGTAAACTGGTAAATTAACGTAGAAAAGACTGGCAAGTGTTGAAAAAATTGCATGCTTTGCCATCTTGGCATATTAATTTTTTTTTGGCTTAGCTCATAGCCCATTTAATATTACTGTGGGACAGTTTCTATCACATGGATTTCGACCGTGGTCGTTAAAAGTACTTCTGAATAACTCTGCAAGTTCTAAGCTTTTCTTGAGTTGAAAAGCTCGTCCCACTAAGCTAAAAATATATTTCTGGAAACTATTGGAAATACTGTGCGACACATTTTTTCGACATAAGTTTTGACTTTGGAATGTCAAAAAAGTAAATTTCGTCATATTAAGAGTATCCTTTTCTAGACCAATGTACTATATAAGTTGAAAAAAAATGTTAATTTGTTGTCTACTGTAATTTTACACGTACGATTGAGTGGAGGAAACATACATGAATCACTCAAAATGTACGTATGTATGTATGTGTGCAATCAGTTGGAAAATTAATTATGAAGCATGTAAATAATAGTGAGCGATATTTAACGGTATTTAATATATGTAAATGAAAAATGTGATAGTGTTCCAATTTTTGATAAAATAAGTTAAATTAAATATTAAAATAAATTATAATAAGTAAAGCTTAATTTCGAATTTGTTAAACTGCAAATTTGTACTAACAAATGCGTAACTTCAAATATTGATAAAATGTGAAACTTTTCGTAATCTTTTATAAAAAAAAAATCTTCAAGTAAACTGCGCCAGAAAAATTGTTAACTGTTAGAGATTTTAAGGCTGCCCCGCATTCCCTGATGAAAAGGGATTTGAATGGAAAGAAGAATCAATAAGAGTCGTTAGTAGCTAGCAGATCTGTAAAAGAATGCAATCAATTGAGCTATCAGTCACAAATGAATTTTTTGATTGCAGTTATATAATAATGTTTTTGACTCCAGAATAAAAAATGCAGTTAGAAGTCTTTTGCGGTGTCACCGATTGGTTATTCATTTAGTAAAGTCTCTTTTAGAGTCAAAGGAATGCAAGCTTTTTTTGAAGATGCAATTCTTATGATTTCAAAATTAACTGTTTTGATGTCACTTGAAGCCACTTAAATATACTTGGAGTCACTTAAATATACTTGAAGTCACTTGAAGTCACATGCAGTCATTTGAAGTCAATTGGAATTTGAAGTCACTTGGAGTCAATTAGAATTTGAAGTCAATTGGAAACACTTGAAATCACTTGGAGTCAATTGGAATCACTTCAAGTCAATTGGAGTCAAATGGAATGTGAAGTCAGTTTTAATATATGTATTATTTCATGTTTCCACTTTTTGGTAAATTAATACCTATATTGTTAATTACATTACATTACATATATTAATTGATTTCAAAGCCCGAAGTGACCCCAATTGTCTTTAAGTCCCAACTGACTTGAAATCACAATTAACTTCAAACGACTTAATGACACTGCATGAAACTTCAAGTGTATTCAACTGATTGCAAGTGGCTTCAAAGCCGTCATGATTCTGAAGTCATACGATTTGCATTCTCATGACTTCAAAGAAAGATTGCATTCCCCTGACTTCAAAATAGATTTTTCTAAATGAATAACTAACTTTTGACTCCGAAAAAGACTTTTAACTGCATTTTTTATTCTGTCGTTAAATATGTTATTCAATAACTGCAATCATGAATTAATGTTTATTAACTGTGATTTCAATGTAATGCATTCTTTTACAGCTCCGGTAGCTAGAATGTATAACTGAGAAGCATATGTAGTATTTCCGATATGGAAAATAACTTGATTTTTAATTTAGTCTGCGCCAAGAAATAACTGAACTTGAAAGCAATTATTTGATTCATTTGCATAGTTAGAGCAAAGAGGGTCATAAACGGGGATACACGATTATTGCGGTTACTGATTAAGTAGGGTTAATTCGTTCTTGCGATAGTAAATCAGGAGGAAAAAGAACTAAACAACTACAGAAATGGGCGCTTGAGTAGTGCTAACATTTTCGGTAAGGATATTAGAGAAGGTAGTGCAAATATTTTTACCTACGCCACTGATTTCATTTATAGTTACTCTCAAGAAGCTAAGAAGAAACATTTTAAAAGAAGAATGACAATAATGCGTACAATGAATTTTAGATACAGAATGCAACTTCCAAGTGAAGGACTCTAAAAATACAATTTATGCAATGCAAATTTTGGAATAAAAGATCGGTTTTTTTGCTTTTTATTTTGTATACAATAAAACAGCCAATTAACTAAAAAAAAGAAGAAATTTTAGCATAATGTTTCATGTCTTTGACATAAGAAAAAAAACATTTTCCTTTTTATTTCTTTCCAGAATTGTTACTGCCTGTGTGTATACGGCAATTGCAACCAACCGCTCGCTACCACACTACGCCACCAGCACAGCTCTTTTTAACACTAGTGAGCAAAAGTGTGCATACATCTTTTCATTAAATTTAAGAACCAAATTAGAGTTGAGCACAAAATCTTTAGAGACACAAATTTTTGAAATAAGTAGGCACATGTAGATTTTTGCTCCCTACCATAGAAACAAAAATGTTTTTCTCAATTTCTTTACTTCACGCTCATATTGCAACACAGCATAAGTTTTTCGCTTGTTGAGTGTATAAAAAAAAAAAACAAAAAACAGTATATTCTTTAATTTTTCGCTAGCAGGCAGCATCCGTTGCTACATGCACGAAGAAGACGATAAACAAGCGAAAGGATACGCTGCCAACTTCAACTTCAGTGCCAACGCGAACGCGAACGCTTAAACGTCAGGCAGCCACGAATGCATGCGACATGGGATCCAATTATAGACGTCGCAAGAGAATAATTAGCATAACAACGAAAGTAGTTTGCAAGTTATCTTCTCGTTCGCAGGGCATCAGCAACAGCCAGGCAGAAAGGCAGGCAGAAGTAGTAAAATAAAGAAGAAGAAGATGAGGAAGTAGGCACAGTGTAGAGGCAAAGTCGTAAAGTCGTAAAAGGAAAAACAAAATGCAAAATACCGGAAATTGTGGACAACAGTAAAGCCAACTGATAGTTACTACTAGCGCGCAATATATCAACACAACCTGAATATACTCTCCCACGTTATTTGTCCCACTGTAATATTTCTTTTTAAAATTCTTTGCAAAAATATCTTGTCACAAAGTTCTTGGTTGCTTTGTTGCATTCCTTCTTTTACAGACATCCGCCTGCATCAGAAACTTCTGTCTTCTTCCCTACCCGTTACTTCTATTCCGTTCTTCACTGTTTGTCCTAAATATGGCATACTTTTGTTTCCAGTGCACTCTCGAGTCCAGTGTATTTACAACTGATGTTGCTGTTGTTGTTATTTTATTCTGAATTTCATAGTCGTAGCAGTAGCAGAAGCAGAAAACAGCAAACACTTTGCATAAATAATCGCCATCCAAACATTGTTGCCACTTTATACTTGCAACTATACAACAAATACCGCCAAGTATTATGATTAATGCTTTTAAGATTTCCCATGCAGAAGATATCGATTTCCGAAGCAGCTTTTTCAAGCACAACACACAAAATATGTGTATAAGTAAGTGTGCAACTTGATGACGGGACAAATTTGCTTTTTTGCTTTTGTGCGACAAGCTCAAAGGGATTAAATTAAAATATCCTTTGAGTAGCATTTTAATTGCATTGTCAGGAGGCGAATATGAATATGATTGAAATTTGAAATTAACTATTTAAAAGCTGGCTAGTTTCAAAGTTAAAGAAATTATGAAATTTTTACAAAAAATTTCTGTAAACTTTACTATGTACTTCTAATAAAGATGAAATTATAATAATGTTATAGAGATTATTACTCTGCTCTTGAACTTTTTGGTAGTTAAGATGAGTTCAGGCGGTATGCGTAAGAAAGGTGATAGCTACTGTTTGATTGGTGCCACAAGTAGGTTCTCATTTCTTCTTCATTAGACGTAAATTTGTTATCACTTCCTATCGCCTCAACCAGAATTGTAATGATGTCTAGCAAAGCATAAATATTTTTTTCTTCGTTTTGTGGCACAACAGCATATGAAAGGCCTAGACAAAGCTGCCGAGCATTTCTCATCCATTCATGTTGTGCGAGCTATATTTGTATACGAATGGAAGGGACTTACAGTTTTATGCCGAAACCAAATTTTTACTCTTAGAGGTTTGCCATTACAGCCTTAGATGCAGGGCCGTAGCCAGGATTAGATTATTAGATACGATGATGTATTTGATCGACCCTATAAGACTAAGGACAAGAGTGGAGAAATGCCTTGAACCTTTAGGATTTGTTCTTTCCAAGTTTTTTTTAATCTTAACTTAAAACAAAAGTGGCCGAAAATGACAAAAAATTCACAAAATAACAAATTTAAATTTTTTCAAATAAATATTATTCAGTATGAATTCCAGTGAATTTTTTATCGTAAAAGACATAATTTTGATATCTCATTGACTTCCCGTTACCCAACCTTAAAAAAATTACCAAAAATGCTAAAAATAGTCAGAGGCTCATTTTTCCAAATGACTATCAGTAGGAATTTGGGCCATTATCATTGATGAGGAGCCCGGATGATGTTGGCATATATTCCCTAAATTCGAACAGTCACAGCATTAAAAGGAATCTTCTGAGCAACAATGGATTAAAGAATTAATTACAATTTAAGAATATATCCAAAAATTTTGGAGCTGATCCACTAACACTGCCCGGCCCTGGTTTGGCGAATAATATAGTTCCTAGTGTTTGCGAATTAATTTTCCATGCTGAACACAAATCTGAGGTCAAAAACTTCGCATTATGTCACGTTTTAGAAAAAATGGGACTGAAACCACTAAAAATAGCGTTTTTGGCCATTTTTTTAAATTGTAGAGCTGAACACTGACATGCTAGAAACTTCGAAATTTAGAAATTAAAGGCTGAATAATGCCCTTTCAAATAAGCCCTAAGCCATACTGTTTTTTTTAAAGAAGGATGTGTTTATGTCTAGGGGTGCAGGAAAAAAGGTACAAAGAACGGATTTTATTTTACTCTCACCCACAGCCAGACATAATGAAAAGTGCTGGTTACAAACCTGCTGTCAGATTTTAAAAATTCTGTGTGTGTTGGCGATTTTTTACAATTTTATTAAATTGTATCGTATTAAATTTTGCGTTAAAAACGGATTTAATGGTGCGCGAACATTGGAAATGTTGGAAAAGTGTTTCGGCAACGATTCTCCAAAGAAAACGGTCGCTTACCAGTGGCGCGAGCGGTTCAAAAGTGGTCGTGAGTCAATCGAAGATGATGAACGCAGTGGCAGACCATCGATATCGAAAACCGACGAAAACGTTGATAAAGTAAATGAATTATTGGTCAATAACCGCAAATTAGCCATCAGAGAGTATTATTTGGGCATTATGCGGCGTTTGCGTGAAGCGATTCGCCGAAAGAGACCAGAAATGTGGACAGAAAACTCGTGGATTTTGCACCATGATTTGCACCATCATTATTAAAAAACCATTACGGTGAACGCGTTTCAGCAGCCGAGAGGAAGTAATGAAAAATCGCAGGAAGCACTGATGGACATACCGAAAACCGAATATAAAAAATGTTTCGAGGATTGGATCAAGCTCTGGCATAAGTGTGTTATTTTGAAGGGGACAATATAGATTTAGATGAATAAACTTGTATTTTTAATTTTCTGAATAAATTCCGGGAAGATAAAATTGTATTTTCCATTTTCAATTTTTGTCCCTGCCGAGCATTGAACCCGGGCATCCCAAAGACTACAACTCGGTGACCACTGCAGCAGCATAATTAACAATACATGTATGAACTAAGAAAGCAGTCAAGCACTTTGGTAAGTGTATTGTGGTGTACCTAGTGATGATTCTATACCAGTAAATACTCGATGCTTTTCATTCGATTCAAGTACTTTTTTTACTCGATGCTATATCATAAGTATTTTACTTAGTATCGGAAAAAAGGATCAGTATCAGATACTCGATACTTTTTGAAAATATTTATTTAAAAAAATGAAATATGGCTATACAATATTTAGAATTGTGGACCGTATTACAACAATCAATAATATATTTCAAAATGCTACTGTAGAATTATTCAATATAAATATTCAAAATCTTTCAATCCCTATTGCAATATTCCAATGTATGAAAATATTGCAGTACCGTATTGAAGTTCTAGAAAATATGGCCGGCCATTCGATACAAGTACATATTCGATACTTTTTTCCGATATTTTCGGTAGCATCGATACTTTTATTCGATACAAGTAATGAGTAAAAGTATCGATACTATGTGGGTATCGAATCAACACTAGGTGTACCTAAGCGGGAATTTAGTGATATTTTGGGAACCCAGTCGTCAAAGTAAATATCCAAATCGATTAACATTTAGACAAAAGTACTTTAGAGAACCTTGTGAAATCAACGAACATTTTTTCCTAAACACCACCACGGTCGAACTAGCTCTGATTTTAAATTGCCTGTTCAAAGTTTTATTTTCATTTTGAAATGCCAATTCGATTTTAAAATAAGATAGAAAGTTCAGTTCATTCGCGGCTAAACTTACATATCTTGTAATTTAAATATCCAATGGTTTTAAGCAGTAAATGGCCGTGGCTATTTTTAGTTGTATTTATGTTAATATTTCCTTTACCTTATCAAAATGTCACTCGTATAAAAAGTAGCCGTAGCTATTGCCCGTTACTGAAAATTTTCTCAACAAATATTTTAAAGACTACTAGTGTATCGAATTTGGTTTAATTTGATCTAGTATTCCACTGATATTTTCACCACACCCATTCCCGGACTTAACCATTTCCTGAGAATAAGTAATTTCTGTATCATGTTTGGTTGGTATTGCCTAAATTTTACTGTATAAAATTTGGTGCTGGCATGCTTGAACCCAGCCCTAAGATCTCAATCTCTGATATGGACATAAACCTCTATACAATCTCCGATGTGTGAACTATTTAGGAGAATAAACGAGTACACCATCGCGGTGTCAAATGACGCTTGGACTAGCATAAATCACTGGGAAGTTTCACGAGCCCTATGGCCAAGGTTAGATTGGAAGAAGGCAAATCTTTTCTTAGGGCACAACAAATCTGCACAGGAGTCATAACTGGACATTGTGCTGTTGTATCAGTGCTCTAACGATGGCATATTCCAACGAGCGGACTGAGCAGAAGTTGTCCTGACAAAGAAGAGACAGTATCGATTATCTACTTTCTAGGTCAATGTTCAAGGTTGCATATGGTCGCTCGAAATTTTCATTTTGTTTCAATTTAAAGATAAGGAAGCATATCAACTGTCAAAATTCTTATATAGCACAGTCTTATCTACTCACACATATGTACATGTATATGAGGCTTTCCACTTCAACCGGCTTACTTCTCTGCTCAAAGGTTCGAGCAATGAAAAATAACGTTAAGAATAACTTCATAAAGACTATGATTAATATTGCCAAATCTTTGATAGAAAATACAGAAAGTGAAAAGTTGCCCTGAAAATTACTAAACCAAGGTTTTCTGGGGAATTAATTAGGAATTTGAAGTCAGAATTACATAGTCTTTTCTATTCAGAAAAACTACGATTCTAGATAATTTTTGACATTTTTGGAGGTTAGGAAAATATGACTGCTGTAATTGTTGCGCTCAGTTTCCGAGTTAGCTGTCTAAAACTCCTTCGTGGGTTTATATTCAAGTTCTGTAATTCTGTGGTAAAAACGGCTTAAGTTTATTTTTTTGTAAGCCGAATTTGATAGATTTGAATAGAAATTATACCACTGCTTCAAACGACTATACATTCAAATCAAAGACCATGCTTTAAATAATATGCAATTCTAAAAACTGTTTAAAAATTCGCACTATTTTGAAATTTATAATCTAAAATATGTGATAAAATATTTTTTATCTCGAGTCTAGTTCAATCTTAAGTCTGGCTACTATTTTGAATTTTTACCACAGAATTTTTTTGTCAATAATTTGGTAAGTTTCAAGTTTCAGCACCATTTCCATCCGTCATATTAAATTTTTCAAAAGCCTATATTTCTTTAGAAAGTAAAATTATTTACGAATCTTTTGAGTCCCCTAAGGCCACCTTCTGATCTAGATTTTTCAAAAATTTGTTTTTTTATTTTTTTATTTCAAAAGTATAGGTGCAAAAACAGGTAAAAGGGCCGACCGAAGTTTAAACTCATTTATTTCGAAACTATATTTTTCTGCATGATGGGACAACTCGACTACTCAACTAACTACTCGACCGATTCGTCTCAAGTTTTCCAATTGTATATTATTCAGTAAACCAGTGCCTATCGCAGGAATTACATACATAATTACATACAAATGTAATGAAACTGTTTTCGTAACGTAAATTTCAACAACGCGCCATTTTGTCAATTTTTTTTTTTTTTTTTCATTTTAATTCCTGTGATAACTACACTCATACTGATTCTAATTTTTTGTTTGTTTTTTTTGTTTTAGATCAGTGGAAAATCCAAAACATGACTCACCAGCAAGATCCGTTTTTTGAAGAGGGCAACTGTAATACCAATTTTTGTTTACTTAAAATTATAATTTTTCTTAAAATATTTTTGTATATTGTTAAAGTAATAAAATATATCTACAAAGTTTAAATACTATGGCTCATTATTTCACTTAAACAAAAAATTCTAAAAACTCGTCAAATTCAAGGGCGCTAGACCAGAAGGTCCCCTTAATGTAATTTTTAATTGCGCTGGATTTAGGGTAGAGAGGTTATCGAATTGACGTGAATCTTTCCATATGTAAGTGGAAAGTTCTGCAGTCATACACGGGCACCAAACATAAATAAATACAACCTGCAAATGAAAAGTCGATTGAAATGGAAAAAATAAAAAATAAAACAAAACAATAAAAAATGCAAATGAAATGCAACTTTTTTCTTCCTATTTCTTTCATATTTTTTTATTTCTTTTGTAAATACAAAACTTTACTCATACATTGGACCTTATACTCTTACATCACACACACATACATAAATGCAACAAACATACATACATATGTGTGTATATTGCTAAAATGACGAAGAGTGTTTCTGAAGTTGCGGTTTTCTGGCCTTCATTGCTGCATAAATGCCATGGGAAAATATACCGCAGAAAAAGAAATGAATGAGCGCTTCTTCTTTCATTCATATCATCATCATCATCATCATGTTCTCATATCGCTTCCATATATTGGAACTAATTTTTGGCAGTAGAAAGTTGTTGCTACGCTGCTCGAGAATGATGACGATGGCGATAGTGAGATGATGCTGATGATGTGCAATATTTTTTCGCTGTTTCAATTTCAGTTTTCTGCTTCTTTCACTGTTGTTATTGGTATTTTGTTAGTTTTCATACATATGTACATACATAGAGGAAATTGCTTATTTTGCTTTTCAAAAACTGAAACTGCAAATTTGAACTTATTGACCTAAAAATATACATATATGTATATATTTTTACTATACACTCATAAATACACATATACATGTATTGATATGTACACTAGGGTGGCCCTTAGTTATAGGTCATTTTTCAAAAGTAAAAATGTTACTGCTCCCTTGCACTAATCTGGTTCCAATAAAGAAAAAACCAGGCTGTGCAAAACTTCAGCTCCATCGAACAACTTCTAGGTGATTGAGGGGCACCTAGCCTTGAAGTTGAAACATGGTGTATGCAACTATTAACTCCGTTCAAAAGCGGTATAGTCGTGCCTATCTTAACCATTTTCTTGTTTCTTCTTAAAGAAATTTATTTGGGCACATTAAGCAAATTGTGTAAAAACATTCTGAATAAATTTTTTTAAAAACAATTTCGCACAATTCCTGAAACAAAATGAAAAATATAAGATATATTACGGGTGTTTTTTTTTTAATATCGCACACAACTTCTATAGCAGAAACTTATTTGTATTTACAGAAATAATATCTACTAGTCGGTAAGGCCCCAGTAACTGAGGCAATTTTTTTTTCTCAAAAAAAATCTTTTTATGAAAAAACAAATATCAAAAGAGAACCAACCTACTCGTTGGTGTTTATTTTGTTATTTGTGTATGCAGATCAGGGATGCTAACTCATTTTTCCTTTCTCCCCGATAACTCTCTCGAAATTCCCCGATTTTCGACCAAATTCCCCGCACCGGTATACATACTTTCATTTATAACAGTACGACATGCACTTTTCATATCAACATTTTATACAAACGAAAAATACCCTTTACGTAGTTACTCTCGGTCAGAGTTATTTTAAGGGGCCCTGCACTTTCTTGGTTAAAATTTTTTAATCAATTTTTCTTGGATTGATAAAAAAAAAATTTTCTGACATCTATTTAGAGACTTCAAGTGCAAGAAAAATTATGTAATAATTAAAAAAAAAAAATTATATAAAGGGTTTTTTTGCAGCTTCATGGCAGACGTCAAACGCAATGGCGTGCGTGATTGCAGCTCACTGGAACATCTAAAAAAAATACAATTAGAAAAATTATAACTGTACTCTCAGGACATACTAAGACTAATTTGTTTGTTTAAAAAATTGGACTTTTTTCGTAAAAACAAAGTTCCAAATTGAGGAAAGAATTAACCAAACTTATATCCTGGGGCCATTGTAATGTAGAAAAACATACTAAAATTTCAGTAATAGTGCACGCCAATGGCAAAAACCTTGTTTTGAGAAAAACTGGTTTAAAGTTTTGACTATCGGTTTTTAACATATAAAATATACTTCTTCTTCTTTATAATAGCTGACCAAGGACTAACAGTTATTAATTAGTAGGTGCGGAACAAAGGCACAGCTAAGCCTTTCTAAACTGCTGAAAGAGAAACCGAAGCACTGCGCAATTGCGTTGGACTGTCTGAATACTAAACATAAACTGTGTTGCATAAAGCAATGTTTTTATGGTGTTGGTTGCGAATGTGCCAGAATTGTATTTAAGAAAATAAAATTTGGCCAAAAATATTCTACAGGCTGTTTGAGGTATTTTAATATTAAAAGATGAACGGTTTTAAATTCCCCGCAAAAAAATAGCTCATTCCCCGATTCCCCGCACTAAGTAAAATTCCTCGCAAATCGGAGAATTCCCCGCAAGTTGGCATCGTTGACGCAGATAATTCGTTAGATAATGCCGAGATATGCCGTTACTCATGTCTTCTCTCCCTCTCTCATTTGTTATTTACTCCCGCTTAAGCAATGATTTTTACAACGATGAATGCAATGCTTTGTTCAATGAGTGAATTTTAAAGAACTACCGACGCTTATATTTTGGAATTGGCTTAACCGATTATAAATCTGATAATTTTTTGGCTAAGCTACTTATCAAGCTCTTCAAATTGATATATAATATGATAGTGTAGCACTTCTGGATCTTCTGGAATAAAATTGTAGTTTACACTAATAAATGTATAGATAGAATCAATTCTGAATTTTACAAGAATTTCAACGAAGTTCACTTGAAATACCGAAAGTAACTCAGCAACCCTCATGGTTTTAAAAAAATAGGTAAATAGACATTTTGCATTTTGTTTTCATAACAGCTGCTTTTGCAATATTTCTGTTTTAAAAATGAAAAACAGCATAACTCGACTTAAGATGGAAAATACTTTATCACAAATTTTTGTCTACAAATAATAAATTGATGCGAATTTTTAAATAATTTTTAGAATTATATATCGTTTTCGGAAAGATTTTTAATTTTAAGATAAAGTTATTTAAAAAGTCCTATAGTTTCTCTAATATTTCAATTCAAAGCTATTAAACTCGGCTGACATGAAAATAAACTTAAGCTGTTATTCCTTTTTACCCCAAATTTATTAGAAAAAGTAAGCGTGAAAAAATAAAATAATTTAGCCGGAGAGACACGCATTGCTATTCTTCCAACTAACCATAATTGGTATATAAATTCTTGTAATCCAAATTCAATTGAAAGGCAACATTTCAATTTATTTTAACTGTCACAAAACACACACAAAAATTCTTCTTCTTTTCCAAACTTATAATCACTCAAAAACGAAATTCGATTCTCAATGAAAATCTTTTTTTTTTGTCGTGTGTTCACCTAAATTCACTCTCGTGTATCCGCTCAATATTGAAAGGATTTAGTAGTAGTTGGGTATCTTTTTCGGTCTTCGGCAACGATTTGTGAAATAAATTGATAAATTGTTTCTCAGCTTTAGCAACAGTTTCAATGAGTTTCAGAATTTTTTCTGCAACTTTATCAACAACAACTTCTCAAGTTTTTCAATTCCATTTTTGTAACTTGGATCATCTTTCCTTGTTGAAGGTTCTTTGTTGAAGAAATCGGTGCTGATGATTTTTTCGTAGCTTAATTTCATTTAAGCTTTATTTGTCTTAACCGCTGTTGGAACATTTTAATCAAATAATGATAGAGCCACAGTTTGGAAAGCTAAGTGATCGAGGTGGTTAACAAATTTGCCCGCAGCACCTTTCTGATTTCTCGATCAATATCCAAATAATTTATCATTTGACGCAAGCTTTAATAATTTAATACACCCGATCAAGAAAAATACAAATTCTTTTTAAGAGTTTTTCCCATATGAGATAACTGAAACTGATCTTGAGAAAAGTATATCTTGAACGCATAAATCATTGTTAACTCCAACAATTCTGGCTAATCACACCGGTGTTGTTTCTTCATGGAAAAGTGTTCAAGCAATCCAAAAACAAAAAACTGATTTATCTGAAAAAATGATTTTTTGGGCGACAATGTACAACTTCATGGTCGATGAGGGCCGCCTAGCAGTTGTCCGGTTGAGCTCAAATTTAGCACAGATTGTTACTTTATTTATTGAAACAAGATAGGGCTCTGGGAGCTAAACTTTTAGAAAGTTGAAATATAAGGGCCACCCTAATGTACACATACATATGTATTTGAAAGAAAATTTGAGTTTAAGCGTATTTTATAGTCGAATAAATAGAATACATAAATATGTACATTTACATATTTACATATGTGTGAAACTGCACATATTGTGACTGTATGTGTGCCAATGATACTTCTGGGAACTTTTCAATTACACATATTGAAATATTGAAACAGTATCATAAAGTTTGCTTCTTTTTTTCTTCTATTCATCAAAAAGTGTGGGTCAATTGGACAAAATGTGTTGTAGTAAAGTGTAATAAACGCTTTTGTATAGCATCAAGTACTTCTTCACTTCGTTTTTGTATGTTGTGTGGTCAATATCAGTATTACCATCTACATATATCGAAGCTGTTTGAGAAACTGCTGTTGAAATGTCTCGAACATCTAGTCAGCATACCCGCTTGCAATTTGGGTTCAGAAATCAAAACCCCACCATCGACTAAACTCATGAAGTAATTGCAACGATTGAGATATTATTCGAGGAAAAGAAGAACTATCCAGGAGTTTTCCTAGCCGTATCCCAAAAGTTTAACAGAGTGGTGCAAACAAAAAACTATCAATGTGTAACCTAAAAACTATTGTCATTTGCTAGAACCGTATCTATTTGGATGTAGATTCAGGACTTCACAAACAGAGGGCTATTCGAACTTCTATCCCGATTTTCTTTTTATTTACCGTATGGGTTTGGTATTACAACTTTTTGAAATAATTTTAAAAGATTTTACATAGTATAGTAACATTATGCATTCACAAATAGCAGTTAAAACACGTATAAGAAGAATAAAGGCAATTTAAGTTACAAGAAAATTAAAACTAAATTACAATATATAAATTTTGTAGCCAGTCTATCACAGTTTGGTTAATCCGCGAAGTCTTGAATGTTCCTAGGGTAGAATCGTTTGCTGCATTCTTTGATAATATAGTGGATAGTCTGTCGTTGGGCTCCGCAATCGCAAGCGGGGGAACTTACACTTCCCCAGCGCTACAGCGAGCTGGTGCAACTTCCGTGATTAGTTCTGATCCTGTTAAGAGTTGTCCAATGGTTGCGCGGTAAGTCAAACCTAAAGAGTTGGCATGATGGGTTTGTGATGGTGTCATTATTATATTGTGATGATGCTATTCATTCTGCTGCTCAAGTTAAGCTTAGATTGAAAGCATCATGTGTTAGCTGTTCAGCGAGTTTTATGGGTGGATGTTGAGATTTTAATCTTTGGTGACGTCACAGCAGCATGGTAATGTTGTGATGGATGGGTAACTCAGTGTTTTCCTGTGATTTATTACGTTCCCTTAGTAGTGTGTTTGATCGGCGAAGATGAGATGTGGCAATATTGCCCTAGGACAGGGAGCCAGCGTATGGGCGTTGATTTTATTATGCCGGATATGGGTCTCATGGGCACTGTTGAGCTATACTGGAGCGTAGTATTCCGCTGTGAAGTATACGAGTACAAGCACTGCAGTTCCTAGTAGTGAAGCACCCCAGGTTGATCCAGTTCGTTTTTGGATGTTCTTATTGCGGATTTTGAGTTTTTTTTTTGCTACATTTGTTAGGTGTTGTTTGTATGTAAGGGATCTGTTTAAAGTTACACCTAGATACTTCGGGTTTCTGCTGTGGTGGTGTTATTAAGCTCGATGTTCAGTCTGGAATTTGCTAGTTGGCTGGTAAGGTGGAAGCAGCAGACTTCCACTTTAGACATACTTGGGCATAGTCTCCATTGTCTGAAATATTCGCTAAATAGCTCTAGGTTTAGGGTTCCTAACATGTTTGCCATGTCCTTGTCTTGAGTGGCGATTGCATATCCAAACCTTTTCGATGTGGTCGTGGAATTATCGCTGATGTAGTGATTGAACAGCAGAGTAGCAAGCACAGAGCCCTGAGGCAAGCCGTTGTTGAGTTTTCTCATTCTGCATTTGCCATCCTTTATGAAGACTTGGAATATACGGTATGAAAGTAAGTTGTTAATAAGGCATGGAATTGCTTTCAATAACTTGAAAATGAGTCCGTTCTTCCAGACTGTATCGTATGCTGCGGTTAAGTCAACAAAAGCACCTAAAGTTTTCAGTCTTTTCTTAAAACATGCGTCGATATGAGTCGTCAGCGATAGTACTTGGTTCGTACAAATTCTACCCGCACAAAATCCGGCTTGTTCGATAGGTATGAGTTCGTTGATGGCAGGATTTATCCGGTTATAGAAAAGGCGTTCGAGTAATATATAGCAAGTGTTTAAGACTGCAATAGATCGGTAGCTTTCCGGTGCGACGCTGAGTTTACCGAACTTTAGAATAGCCATAACTTTAGTTCGCTTGAATTCTTTTGGAATTATGCCTGATTCCAGTATGTTGCTATAGATTGTGAGTATTTCCTTTATGCACGGGGGCATGAGATGCGGCTGGCTAATTTGTTTGGCTCCAAGCGTGATCTTGTGGTATAAGAACAGCTGCTTTCTGCAAGTTTGCGTAAGAGACTCTATGTTTTCCTGTTAAAGTTAAGGCGGTTCACGGTTGATATCCGTTTTTTTTTCGGTTCTCGTAAAGTAATCAGTAGTTCACTGCCAGTTTCGGGATCTCCAGATGTCTCGAAGTTTTCATAGAGTCGTTCACTTTCTTCGCCTGCTAGAGCTCCCTACTTTCAGCTTAGTTTTTTTAAGTCAAGTTATTAGCTTTGTCGCCCGATGTTGAATACGGTCCAGGAACTCTAGTTGCGTTCGTGAAGCTCCTGCCCATAGGTGCGAATTATACTCCATTTTGGGGCAGATATAGGTGATGTAGATCATGCGGAGATCAGACAGAGTGAAGTATTTCTTACACCGCTTTAGAAAGCCGTGGCACTTGGCTGCTTCTTTCGGCACATCATAAATATGATTATTCCAACGAACGTCACATTGGATGGACATGCCCAGAACATCAAGAGTTTCTGACTCCGCAATAATCACCCCACCCATAACCAGGGGGTTAACAGAGGGTTGGGGCACTCGTTTGTGGGATAACAAACAACATTGGGTCTTACACGCGTTGAATTCAACTTTGTTCGTGAGGCCCCACTCGTACATTGATTGGAGATCATTATTGAGTGGGCCATTAATTTTTGAATAATTACATAATTTAATGTTCCTCATACGCACCGTTGAAAATAGGGGCTTTTTCTTTCAAATTGAAAAAAAAAATATGAAAACGGATTTTCTTGAAGTAAAGGGTATTTTTGTCAAATGATAGAGCTGCAAACTTATCAAAAAACCAATGTGCAAAATTCAGTTTTCAACTTTTGAAATCAATTTTACTTGATTTTCAAAATGTATTGAGGTGTTAACTTTTATCTGGCCACTACGGGATATTTTTTAATATTTTGCTTCAATCAAATATTTTAAAGTGCTTAATCAGAATTATTATTACGTTATTTTGACTGACCTCCCATACCATGCAACCACTGCACAATGAGGTGAAGACGAGGAAAGATGACTCTGATATTGAGAACTCCAATTCAATAAATTATTATATTATATATAGTATGTAAAGTTTTTGTAAGTTGTCTACACATATTTATGTAGGTATATAAAAATGGCAATGGCAGGTCAAATTGCTTTGTCGGTGTTAAAGGCCAATTATTTTAATTAAAGTATATGCTTACGTATGCAATTTCCTCTACTTACATGCAAATATATAAAGCATATGTGTACTTATGTAGATTATGTAACAATAGTGTAAAAATGTATGTGTTTGCAATTTATACATATACCGACATTTAAATGTTCGTAATTATAATTTCATTATGAGGTTAAAAAAAAAAAAAAAATTAATTTCACAATTTTTCGCTACAGTGTTTGATAAAGTTTTAACATCGACACTCTGCTGAAATACATATACAAACCCAGAGATCAAGAAGGACTTTTAAAGTACTTTAAATCATACAGAAACGATGACAATACTCTTCAAATCCGTTTCACGAGTGCATGAAAGCGTTATAAAAAATGGAATCAGTTAAAGTTTTCAGTTTGAAAAATGATAATTGTAAAATTGATTTGTTGCAAATCGATTACGTTAAGTTAGTGAGCATGTGAGAGCGCATAAAATAATATAAATTCTCTATTTCTCAGATTTCTCAAAATATAGTATTATATGGATTGTGCACCCAGGAAGCGCTTCGAAGCATTTCTGTTGCGCGTCTCTTGGCCTCTGTGTTCGTACTTTATCTTAACACATACATACGTTTAAATTAATGTAAACATTAACAACAATTTCATGGTTGTAATTACAATTGACGACTACGTTTGCAATTCAAACAATCCACAATGGGATTAACTATACCCACGAAAAAGGATAAAATGTCGACAAATGCGCGGTAACATATTGATGAACGGAAACGTGAAACCCAACTGAATGGAATAGAAGAACGAGTCGATGGATAGAAGGACGAACGAATGAACAAATGTTGAGACGTAAGAATGTAGAGATGAACGTTTGAACGAGTGAAGTGGATTAAATTGCAAAGCATTTTTAATTTGTGTGCACATTTTGCATTAAACACTGAACATACACATATACACACTTAGAGAAAAATACCATAAAATTAATGAGTTTTAAATAGTTTTATGAATTAAAATTAG
This sequence comes from Toxonevra muliebris, assembly GCA_963691655.1. Lineage (NCBI taxonomy): Eukaryota > Metazoa > Arthropoda > Insecta > Diptera > Pallopteridae > Toxonevra > Toxonevra muliebris. The sequence continues at coordinate 122,771,196 of OY829326.1, forward strand.
GCTGAGATGAAATATTATATCAATAGTAAAATTACTAATACAGTGAAACAATTTTACACATTGGTCAAATAGCTGATTACGACCTTGTATTGAGATTTTCTCTATTACGTCTGGGAGTCCCTCTTTAATTTTGTTATATGCGGGAATAATATGATTGGTTGGCTGGAGTTGCTGCACCCAACCAACCATATTTTCTACGCGGTAACAATATTCAACGTATATTTTATTTTGCGAAACCGTGTTAGATTCATTCATTCATTTAATACGAATGAATAGTAACGACAGTAATTTTTTCGCCGCTACCTAAAGCCCAGAACCATAAGTGACCAAAAGTCCCAAGTTTAGGTCTTGGAATTCGAGGAAATTGGTTTTTCGCAAATAGGAATTTAGTTTTATGTTCCATGAATTAATTAACTCCCACCACCAGTGGCAGATCGAGAAGAGAGGCAATAACAGCTACAGCTCTCCAAAAAATATGAATGCTTATAATGATTACACAGAGCAACAACAATTTTATGATTGAGATTTAGAGTCGCTGATCACGACTGCGTACTCAGTTTTTCTCCATCACATCCGGTTCTCTCACAATATGGGCCTGAAGTCGGAAAAATGGGGTTTTAGGGGCTATTAAGAAATTTCTTTATTTTAACAGATACGACTTTGATGGCTGAAGCGAAGTGGTTGAACACAAAGAGATCAATAATTTTTTTCTATAAGCTTTTACTCCATCTAATACCCTTCCTCTTGAAAATAGGGGAAAATGGGAGTACGAAGTCGTGATCAGCAACCCTAAATCATTATAAAACCGTTGGGAAATCTCACGCATAAGACAAAAGTTGATTTTTTATTGCACTGTGTTATTAATCTTCCTACTGCTAAACTATTCATTGTGTAAACTTTGGACTACATTTAATCTGAAATTTTTGGAGTCGGTTTATGTATAGAATTTCTACTTTTTGAGATATTTTTAGAGAATTTTGATAAAGGCTTTTAGGCCTACTCTTAGTGATAATTTTTTTGTTGGCTTGAATATCGGTATGATTGATGGTTTGAATTTCGGTCCAAATTTTGTTCAGTGCAAAGTTTGAGTTTCGGTTTAAATTTCGGTCTTATAATTTTTCTGAATATTGGCGTGAATTTTGGTCCGATTTCTTATTTCAGTTTTAGTCTGAATTTGGATGTAATTTTTATTTGAGCTTCGGTCTGAATTTTGGTTCTATTTTTGGTCTAAATTTAGTTCCATTTTAGTTATGATTGATAGTCGAATTTTTGGAGTGGCTTGTAGTTTTATATTAGGTCTAAATTTTGAGCTTAGTTTTGCTCCGAATTTCAGTTGGAATTAGGAATCTTGTTGGTCTGTTTTTGATCTGAGCCTTTCATCTGAATTTCGTCTTAATTTTGACAATATTTTTGGCTGCTTTTAAAATATATTTTTGCCGACTTGTTTTTTTTTAATTTTGGTGTGAGTTTGGATCAGATTTTTGAACTGGTTTTTGGTCTAAATTTTGTTTGGTATTTAGGTTTGGTTTTGGCATGAATTTTCAACCGAATTTTGCTACGATTTTTGGTCTGAATTTTGACTAAATTTTTGGCTGCTTTTAAAATACTTTTGCCGACTTGTTTTCTTTTTTTTTAATTTTGGTATGAGTTTGGATCAGATTTTTGAACTGGTTTTTGGTCTGGATTTTGTTTGGGATTTAGGTTTAGTTTTAGCATGAATTTTTTATTCGAATTTTGGTACGATTTTTTGTCTAAATTTGATCCTATTTTTTGGTATGGTTTTTGGTCTAAAGTTAGTTCCATTTTTGGTTTGATTTTATTGTCTGGTTTATAGTCGGAGTTTAGGTCTGAATTTTGGGACCAGTTTTGCTTTGAGCTTTGGCCTGATTTTTAGTCTGAATCTTGTATATTTTCAGTTAGTTTTTGATCTGAATTTGGTTTGAATTTTGACTGAATTTTTGTCCGCTTTTGATAAAAATTTTTGTCAGAAATTTTTTTAATTTTGGTATGAATTTTAATAATTTTTTTAAACTGATTTTTGCTTTGGATTTTCTGAATTTTTATCAGAATTTTGGCCTGAGTTTTTGTATGATTTTAGGTCTAAATTTGGTCCCATTTTTGGTTATTTTATAGTCTAGTTTGTAGTGTCAGGATAAGTTAGAGTTTCAGGCTTAGCTCTACTCTGAATTTTAGTCTGAACTTCATATTTTTCTGTATCGGTCTGTTTTTGATCTTAATTTAGTTTAAATTTCAGTTTGAAATTTGTCTGCTTTAGGTCTATGTTTTTGTCTGATTTTTTTTTTTTTTTTTTTTTTTGAATTTTGTTTTGACCAAATTTTTAAACTGGTTTGTGTTTAGTCTGGATTTTTTTCTCGATTTTGGTCTGAATTTTTATATAATTTTTATCTGGATTAGTGATTAGTGATAGTTAGTGATCTCATTATCATCAGCTCTCCAAACCGAAATCCTAGATCTGCCACTGGGCCATTGATTAATTCATAGAAAATTTTTCTCTGAGTGCATGCATACGAGTAGCTTGGAATGGTAAGGGAGAAGGAAAAGAAGAAATGCGTGAAATTGTAATTGAACGATGGACGGACGAACCGATGGACGACATTCATTTTCATTGTGTTGTGAAATGAGCAGTAAATTTTAAATGGCTCACAAACTTGCAATGAAGCAGTTGGTTTTTGACGCGAGATAAAATTCAATTTAAAAATTGTATACAAATTAAATAAAAGACATAATTACATTAAGCTCTTCATTCATACATACATACATCGTACGAAACCAAAATGAAAATAGTGTGTAGTAGTAGTAGTGGTAGTATATTATGTACTTAAATATATATATAATAAAATAAAAAGAAATTAATAATGAAAGGTATTTCAATTTCGGAAAGTTTCAATCATATTGGCAAATACTTTTAACTTCCACGTTTCATGAAAGTTAACAAAAAAAAAATTAAATTACCTTACATGAAAAAAGTGCAAGTTTTTAATTAAAATTTTTGCAATGTGCTTAAATTTTGTTAAAAATTTACGTACTGCTATGGAAAATTTCATTACAACATTTAATATGTATCAACACTAAAAAAAATTAAACAAAATAATATAAAATAAGAATAAATTAGTTTGCATACGCATAAATTCGACGGCCATTATTGTTTTAATCTTATTTTCATCTCAGTTGGTGTTGTTGTTGGTGTTGCAAATGCCACATCGCTTAATTGCAAACAATAATTTCAATATTTTTTGCACATTTTAGGGTTGCCAATGTACATTGAATTTAACGTGCAATTAAACTAACACAGTCATTTAAAAATTAATAGCATGCAACAAAACACAAGCACACAGTGCACTTGCATTTGTAATATATGCTGCCGCCATTGTTTATGTGTACGCATACAAATGTCTGTGTGTATTTGTTTGTTTTTAAATGCTTGTGTGTTTGTGTGGATTTGTGCTCTCCTGTAAATACGATTATCACAATTTTGTAAATAAAAGTCCCTTTGGCGTTCTTTTATTGATCCCCAAAAGCGGATTTAAAGTTGATTTCATGAATGCTTAATACCTTGAATTGGCAAGGATACATATGTGCATAGATATGTTTTTGTAAGTATCGATATGTATAGCATGGACACACATACTATTTGTGGTGGAATTCCACAGGACCCAGAAGGAAATGGTAATCGTATGTAAAAAACAAATTTTATTCTATTATGTTTTTATATAAAGGGTAGACATTTAAAATCGCTGATGAATAAATATGAGAAAATAAAAATTAATTAAGTTTTGAGGTAAAACTTATTTGTGAAATTTAGGGTTAACAACAAAATTAATGAATAAAAGTTTATGCTTACCGGATAAACTAAAATATAACTAAAACTAGGAGAATTTTTACATTCCGAAGAAGATTGTTTCAATTCCAAGAAAAAAATAAAACCTCTAAGAAGTAATACTTCTCCTTGGGGTAAGTAGTTGAGCAAGAGAGCAGAAAAGTTTATTTACAAGATACAAGAAGGAAGTTGAACGAAGACGAGGTTTTAAGGTTTTATCTACAAAGTCCCCGCCAAATCCTCTTCCTTATTGTCACTGATTAGAATAATATTTATAATTACATAAAATAGCATTAAAAAAAGAAATATATGTTATTTTGAAATTGTAACAAGCTTGAAATTAATAACGAATATATGTACTTCTCTGACAATATAAAGAAAATACCTGCAGTTTCATTCCTATAGTCGAAATTATCTAATTAAAAATTTAATGCATTCACCCTTTTCCTTCTGGGAGAAGAAAGTGGGTAAAATTTCCTTTGACAGGTAGCAATGAAAATTGTGTACGTTTTAATTGAAATTTTGGTTGACTAATTAAATTCATTAAAGTTTGTTATTAAAAAAAATATTTCTTTTTTTAATTTTTGCTGGAAGTTCCAATTGTAGATGAAACTTGCCATGAATTATTATATATTTTAATTTTACGTTCTCATCTAAAAAAAAAAAAAATACAGTTAAAATACAAGTTGTGGATTTTAGTAGGCCGAGCAGTATGCAAAAGCATATAACTAAATAACCAAATTTAAGATGTCAACAGGTAATATAAAAAACTAAGGGGCAAACTTTGAACCCATAATTTTTTTATGTTTACACGATTAAAAATAGAATAATTTTAAAATGTTGTGCAACTTTAGACTAACTAATGGCCTTGATATTAGGCCTCCTAATATCAAGACCTTCTCCTAAAACGAATAGTGGACAGAATGGAGTTTACGCTTATCTCTTTCAGACATTTGTCCTATAGATATATTGGACAAGAATTTCGAGGCATCTAACCTTGCTGTTGTTCTCAAACTTCCAGCGTTTAATGATATTTGCGAATAAAATGCAATATATTGTTTGTCGAAATTTCCCATTGTATGTCAGTGCGGCGTCTATTTTCTCGAAGGCTTATTGTGCAATGATTACACTGTACAACGACCAAAAAGCTCAACAGTTCTGGAAGGAGATCTCATATAATTCGAGTATGCTGAAGTTGATGGCGTTTTTAGGTTTTCTCTATATTGTCTAATTTTTAATAACAGCAAACAAAAAAAAAAATCGGGTAAAAAAAATGTATGTAGATTTTTAAACAAAATTCTTTAAAAAAAAATTTAGGCTTAGCCTCCAATAGCAATAATCGCAAGTCTCATACTCATATGTATAGTAGACAAAACTACTCTATGAATATTTTTTTGCCCAGGCTAGTCACTTCGCCTAAAATTTTAATTCAGATTTGCATTTAGTGGCATCATATTAGTGTTTGTGCAAGTTTTCAGTTTTTTATTCAAGCGGCTGATTTTCGTATCTGAAAGGGTTAAAGAACAAAAGACGGCTTCTGTAGCTGCAGATCATGCATCGATCACATCAACACACCCTACGCATCATCCTTGAGCAATCCGATAAATGCACGTCTCCGCTTTTTCTTATGTTTATCAATGTCGAAAAAGCTCTCGATCTTGTGAACCATAAATAAATGTGGAAAATTCTCCCAAATATATAACAACTATAAGAGAATCTTATATTAGGGTTAGGACCAGAGTTGCATTCCATTCTTTTCCTAGTGGTAATGGATGATGAGCTATTCCCCACAGTTGGGCTGAGATACATCTCTCTACACTTATCGGCACAAACACGACTTAGTACACGTATATAACATATGAAAGGAAAGTTCAGGAATATGCAATCAAGCCGAGGCTTCTATATCGAATCTCTCACCAAAGGACATGCGATAAAACTGTGAGAAGTCGTCTCTCTGCTTGATTGTAATCTGCCGAATAACAACTGCATACCTTCGTTTCTTACTGGTTTTGTTAGAGTGCAACAAAAACGCAACTTTTCACGTGACTGTTGTTGTTAAAGCTATTACACTCTCCCTCTTTCTATTTTCTAAAGCTTTTTCCTGTTAATACTCTCTACATTTATCGGCACAAACATGACGTAGCACACATATATAACACATGGAAGGAAAATTCTGCTATATGGAATCAAGCTCTCTCACTAAAGCACATGTGATAAAACTGCAGGAAGTCGACTCTCTACATGATTGTATGCAGCCGATCCCTACATGACTTCATTCGGTAAACTCTAGCAACAGCATAACTTCGTTTCTTATTAGTTTCGTATGAGTGCAATAACAACGCGACTTCCGTTGCAATATTTTCGATTTACCCTCGCTAAAGAAGTTTCACTTCCAAAATTTCTTATTTTATTTGCGTTTTTCTTTGGATTACCTGAGATTATTTAAAAATATTGAGCTTTGCAAATACATGTTTTATTTTTTTTATTTGAAAAAATTTATATTATATAGTTATTGTTAATTGATCGCACAAAATCGTTTTAGATTATGTACCTGAGAAGCTGCATTTGAATTCTCAAGTTATTCGGATTGAAATCGCCTGAGTTATGTTGCACACCAGCTTGAGAAACATGATTTGAAGATAATCGCGCTTAACCATTTTAGTCCCATGGTGACATCGGTGTCACAAAATTAATTTTTGCGATTTTTAAAAATTGTGTAATCAATTTTTATAAATTTACGGCTTTTAGAAAGAGAAATATTTTTTGATAAAGTGATCAAGTGAAAAAAATTTATTTTTATTTGTTAATATTCAATCGTTAATATTCAGTTTTACAAAATTTGGCCAAGTATAACAAATTTTTAATATGTTTACTCAAACATGATTTCCCATATTTTTGTACTTTTGTAACTTTTTTTGAAAATACAAGTTTTGCTATGGGTCCCCGGTGACCCTAAAACCTTCAATGGAAACTGTTTAAGAACTTTTTTACATTGAAATGAAGGTCGAAGAATGCGTATCTCGACTCAGTATCTCTATCAGTTTTAGTTTCCTTATGGTCAAGAAAGGGTTAAGTGAAAAATTGTTACTAAGTTACTTTGTTTATCTTTAAAAATATATCTAATAAAAATGTACAGAGCAAGTTCGTAAAATATCATATTTAGGGTCACAAGGTCGCCGTTGATCCATTAAAGTTCAGGCCTTGAGAGCCGCAAAATGTGTCTTTTTTGATCAAAAACTATATTGGTGAGACAATACGAATCTGGATTCGCCATCTGCTCGGGTTTATTTATGGTCCTGAAAGTGTTTATTTCATTCATTTTAGGCTGCCAAAAACCTAAAAAAAAATTTCCTAAGTGATACCTCCCTTGGATCCACTAATGGTAGCATAAATTGTTACCTGATTGTAGAGGAGGTATTACAATAAATTGTTTTTGAAAAACTTCCTACTATTTCTGGGAATCGCGATTTAAGTATCGGGAAGCATTAGTTTTTGTGGTAAAACCCCCACTCTTGAAACTCAAGTTCACAACGCAAAATATTTTGTTGAGGCAAGAGCAAGTAGAGAAGGCTTACCAATTTTAGTAGCCAGTATAATGCAATATCCTTGCGAACCAAATTCTTTTATGGTACAACAAACAGCCCGTTGAGGGCCTAGGGCGATTTTAAGTCGAATTCGAACGGCGAAACTAAGGTAACTTTTATTCTTAGAGGTTTGCCATAGCAAGCCAAGAAGTGGTGTCGAGTAAAACAATTTTTTTAGTTTTGGTTGTTGACCATGCCGAGCATTGAACACGGGCCACCTAACTATTGCGCTATGGCAACCAAATAGAGATTATTCGAATTTATTTTTAAATCTGTACTGCAGTATTTATACGAAATATCGAAAGTCATGGACCAACTTTTTTACTTCGAAGTTTTAGTTGATGAAAATCTTTTTTTTTAATAATTAATCACTTGTTTTTGCACAATTGAATTCAAAAGATTTTATTAATGCACATACTCATACGTAAAAACCATATTGAATTCAATTACCAAATTCTCAAACTAAAGTATTATTTTATTCTTTTTCCAATATATCCGCCGGTGATACATCACACTCTAGTTCTTCTTTCTGTTTTTTTTTTTTTTTTTTTTTGTTCAGTAATTTACTCATTTGTTCCATATTGTCTAGACGCCTGCAACCACAATTGGACAAAAAAATATCATCCAACCAAACACAGTAAAAACTACGTATATCTATGGAAATATCTGTACATACGGGTAATCTATCTATCTCTCACTCTCTCTTCTCTCTCTCTCTCTTTTACCAAATATCCTGTCATTTGTATTAGTTTCAAAAAGAATTTTCAATGAAGCCGACAAATTCTATTAAATGTGGAAAAAGTTATGCGAAAAATGGAAAATGCACTTTTGTCAAAAACGATTACAAAATGATTTTCGCTTTGGACGGAGCGGCGAGACGAAGTAAAAAAAAATACAAAAATTTTATTTAATCAATATTTAATACATATCGAATAGAAAAAAAGTAAAATTTTTATTAAATTTATAAAAATTATGCAAATATTTAATACCATATTTTTATAAATTTATCTGTAAACTGATAATTTTCTGATATTCTATTTTTTTGTTTGGCTTAAATTTTATCAATGAAATTACCTCATCCCAATGTTATTGATTGATTAAGTTAAATATTATTTTACCCCGTCCTCCGCTATATCTTCTAACATAAGAGAATCTATGTGTCTGTCTCTGTATCTTAGATAACTATACAAGGAAGCGTATAATTGTAAACACAACTGTCTTCAGCGCACAAATATTTCCTTAGGGAATTGCAATTAAATTCAATTACATTATTCAGAAGACATGACAAATAGACAGACAGACAAATAGATATTTGTGTATTTATTGAACGCCTTTTATTAATTACAGTCATGTTAATAGGATATTTTAATAATAACGACTATTAGGCATGTGATTTTACATTTCATGTACATAAAACATTTTGGTAGTTACAATAAATAACTTGAACAAATCATAAATATTTTTATTTTGGACATTGAGATTAGAATATTTTACAATATGATTAAATTTCGTATTTGAATATTATTTTGTATCAAGAGAAATTTTATTAATTACTATGTTTGGGTGGCTATAATCAATTTAATTAACACCCTTCATGTTTTTTAATCTCACAGTACGATGCTTAAAATATTATAAAAATTTTAGTGTTTCATTTATGTGGGAAATTCGAATTGAATAAAGAGATGATGCCTTCGAATAGGAAACTACTGAGTATTCAGTATCTATCGTTAGCAGATCATTATCTGTAGTACGCCTTGAAAATAAGACCAAGATAAGTTTGAGGATTAAAATGAAATAAAGAACAAGACTCATGGACATCGGTTTATAATCCAAACTTTTCTAGGTAACTCTATACTTGTACAAGAACCTAAAGTAAATATTTATTTAGAGTCAATAATATTTAGTCGACTTTTGTCCGCCTGTCCAGATATTACTTTTCTTTATTGAAGCTCAAATAAAACCACTTTTGCCTGAGAGTTGAAAATTTTAGTATCCAGTATCCAGCCTGCTACACTTCGGGTGAAGAATTGCAAAGGATTAAATTACTAAATTAAGGTTCGCTAACACGCAGTAGATAGGACATATCCCGAACAAAATGACAACTGTAAGAATCTATCCCCTGTTACCAAAACTATCCGGCTGAAAGCATTAGTCAATCATAATCGCCATATCGATGATATAGATGATTTGTTAGAATATAACCCTCGTTTTATTTCATGTCCCGTGACAGATTCAGAGGGAAAGATATGAAGGTTACAGTCCCTCCAAAAAGTAGCTAATATTCTCTGTAAAAACATGAATAAAAACGCGAATGCTTATAAAAAAATGCTTTTAAAATCTTGCTACAGCTCCTCTACAAATGTCCAACTTTTGGAGAGCATGATATTGTCTTTTTTGGCTGCTTTTTTAAATAATTTTTTGGCTTAATTTTCAAATTTATTTTCGTCTTGATTTTTGTTCTAGTTAGCTTGATTTTTGGTCCTCTTTTTGAGCTGAGTTTTGGTATGAATTTTGCCTGAGATAAGGTCTGAATTTTTGGATTGATTTTTGGTCTGCTCTTGATCTGGATCTGAATTTTGATTTGATTTTTACTCTGAATAATGATCTGAGCTGTGGTTCGAATTTCAATTTATTTTTGGTCTGAGTTCTGATTTTAACTTTGGCTAGAATTTACAAGTTTAACTTTTGATTTTTTCTGATCTGAATTTTGGGTTGATTTTTGATCTAAATTTTGTTTTCGTTTCATTACGGGTTTTAGCTTAATTTTTGAGCTAATTGTGGGTTTGAACTTTGTCTGAGTTCTGATTTGATTTTTGTTCTGAATATTGGTCTCCTTTGGCCTGATATGGTTTAGATTTTTGGTATAAATTTCAGACTGATGGTGAGTTTGGTTTCACTTTTGGTCTGCTTTTGATTTGAACTTCGACCTGTTTTTAACTCAACGTTTTGTCCTATCAAGAATTCAGGTTCATAGGGTTAGCTCTTAGTACGTACTACTGGCATTAAGAAAATTATTAATTCCACCTCGTATGATATTATTCCTCAACAGCTTGGTCAAGTTGAATTATCGTAAGTTCAAACCTCTTCACCACGTCAATGTGGGCGCCCTCAGCATTAAATATGATTAAAAAAATTACACAAACACATACAAGTTGCTATATAAAAACGTATGCATGTATGTATGCATAAAAATGTGCAACGAAAACTTATCGCTAAGTGATTATACCAAAAATTTTATAGCAATGCGACAAATTTGTTGGCAGCAACCAAAACTTGAATTCTACGGCTGCTGCGGGCTGTTTTCCGAGTGGGCGTGCTGCAGCACATGTTGCATGCGGTTTGACGGTGCACGATTTGAATGTGCGTGTGCAACGTGCTAAAGTGCAGTTTTGATAATACATACATTGTACGTACATATTCAAAATGTGTAGTATAAAACTTTTTGTGTTTTTTTTTTTTTCAATAATATTTTTTTGATGATGTGGCTGTGGATGAGAGAATGAAATGTCGTCGTTGATAAATGGCGTTGCGAGAAAGTGTTGAAAAACAAATAATGAACGGATGAAATTTTTCAAACAACAACAGCAGAAACAGCAACAACAACAAGATGATGGAGAAGAAGCAGAACCACAGGCATGATGTACATAGCAGCAACAGCAGCAGCCCAAAACTCTACCGCTTCAGTTGTGGTTGTGGCATTTTTGGCACTTTTCGGCGATGTGTTGACAATTTGTAGTCATGTCAAAAATGTCATCGTGAATGTGACAAGTGATGTGACACACTGGGCGTGCGTGAGTGTGTGTGACGGGTGGGTGTCAGTGATGGCGTTATTCCCGTTGGTGTTGCTGGTGATGATGTTGGAAATTAGTTAGCTTGACGCATGTCATTTGTAATATAAAAACAATATTTATGCAAGTGTAGAGCGCTTAAAAAATAACAATACTATGCAATAATGTATTAAAATTTAGTGATAACTATCGCACATAAGCACAGGACGGTGTAATTTATGTAAATGATATGCCATGAGGCTTTATCACGCACTAATTATGCGTTGATTGTTGGTTTGGTGCAACCGAAATGCAGTTTTATTTTTTTTTTTTTGCTGCAACAACATGCTGTAAAATCCTCGATTCCGAGTTGAAAAATATGTCAAATATTTTGAATGGTTTAAATATTGCAATAACGCAAAAAAAAAGAAGAAAAACAGAACGTTTTATCTCTGACAAAATGACAGCTGACACTTTTCCGCTAATTTTCGCTTTCTATTTATTCGCGGAACAGAACGTAGCCATGTATGGCTGTGGCTGCCACATGCCAAATATACATACAATACACACCCGCGCACATATATAAACACACATACATACCTACAAAATATGTGTGAATTTTATGCAGTAAAAATACTTGCATCACGAAGAAATTTAAATATTTTCAATGCAAAAACAATTTCATTTTTATTTGTGTGTGTGTGTGTGTGTTTTTTTGTGTTTTTGTTTTTATAAAAATTTTATATTTTTGCGAATGACATTCAAGAGGAGCAGTGGAACTGCTGTTGCTGTTGTTTTTTGGTGTTACTGCAACAGCAGCCGCCATCACCGGCGTCACCACCGCCGCCTTTGGAACTGTCAACACCTGCTGTGTTTCGTGGTGCACCATTGGAAATTCAAATAATTGGCAATGACATATGCTCTTGCTGGGTATGCAAATTTTGCATGGATGATGTACTAAAATTACGTTGCAATTTGCAAAAACGATTATAGCAAATTTCCAAGAATAATCAACTAAATTTTTTACTTAACCTCTTTGGAATTTTGGTGGAATTTATATTTGCAATTGGTTTCCTTAAAGAAAATAGCTTACAACACGTTGAGCGTGCTCAAAGATTTACATCATTTAAGAAATATTTTTTAAGATGGTTGTCGGAGCGCTTTGATTTAAGAGTCCGAAAGGACATTTTTAGGATTCGTATTGAAAGCCTCCTAAATCTCACAATTTATGGTCATAAAAATATCTCTTAGTATAATAGTTTTAGGATAAGATCTTGTTTTGGTTTTTTTTTTCCTAAAACATTTCTGGAGCATTTGTTTTATTATTTAAAATATAATTTTCGTTGGGAGAAAAAGAATTTGCATTAAGCTCTGTGAAAGGGGTTTAAACCGCGAGCGAGTACCTACTACAAAAAAAAAACAATGGATGTGTGCAAGGCACGCAAGATATTTGATATGTAGACAGTTAAGCCAACTGAATGCCATGTACATAAGCTCACATATGTATAGCCATATATGGGGATTTGATGTATAATCTATATGATAGGTAAATAATTTAAATTAAAACAATTCTTTTATAAACTTAAAAATTTATTAGATATTTATATATAATAGCCCAATTCACTATAAATTGCAAATGGTCTTGCATCATTGCAAATGCAAATTTTTATTCCATATCGCATATATTTGTTGTTGTGATAGCAAAAATATTTTGCAATTGCACCAAATCGTAGTTGCATCATTTTTCTTTTACTCAATGCATCGGGCACGATATGTTCGCATATACGCAGCTGTAATTGCATCTTTTTTCCGTGCTTTATTATTTTCTTCCTGTCAATTTGAAATTTTATTAGATGTGAAAATTTTAAATAACGCCGCCTGAGAATTGATTTGGCATATAGGTGCATGAATTTGTTCACACATACGCCAAATCAATTCTCAGGCGACGATAAGTGCTTTCCGCATTTAACATTAGAAAGGCAACAGACGTGACCAGTCACCCCACTACTTTTTAAAAGCACCGCAAAGAGATTTACCTTAACTGCATTTAATATAAATAAGAAACAATGTATTTTTATTGAAGTAAGTAAGTGATTTTATAATAAATAAGTTTGATTTTTTCTGTTTAACATATTTGCTATTTACATAGATAAAAAAAGTGTTGCCTTTCTAATGTTAATGTACAAAGCAAAAATTTTATAATGCCGTGATTTGCTATCATTATCACTACATTTTGTTTATACATTTATTGAAACATAGATTCCTTATTACTTATCATTTTGTATTTATTTTATATTTTAAAAAATATTTAATTTTAATCCAATCTAACTACCCGAATGTAAAACCTATCAAACGCCTGTGTTTGCTACGGCGACTTCTCTGCTTGTACAGTCGATCTTCATACTTTTAATACCAACAAATAATTCTGCCACGAATAAATGTACACACACATTTTGTTTTCTTATGTACATATATGTGTTCATAAATTCATCGAAACATAAACAAACAAACTCCGCTCGTATTTTAATTTCTCCCTCTCTTCTTCTCTTCTCTCTTCTCTTTGTTGTTTAGAGTAGCACAGTCATGCCGCGCAGTAGTGCGAGCGAGAGGGGAACTGGACGTTACAGTTATCTTACATCTTACGATACAGTTATTGTTACATTTTACACATTTTAAAATTTTGCCCATACCGTGAGCTAAAATGTTTACACATCAAAAAAAAAAATGTTAAATATTAATTTTAATTTAAGAATTTCGTACATGCATTCATTGGTATACACATATTTATAATGATATTCATTGAAACTTGTATTAATTACTAAAATGCAGTTTGAAATTATTGAATTTAAATATTTGCGCTATTAACTTTTAATTTTTGTATTTAAATTGCCTTTCAAATGAATTTTATATAATTCAAAATATTTACTTAAAATAAAAACAGAATAAAAAAAATGTAAGTTGTTTAATTATTTAAATATAATTTAAATTTTCATAATATTCGCACCATAGTATGGAGCAATAAATGAGTTTTAAGGCATTTTCACTTTTCTAAAACTCCTCCGTATCAGGAACATTTTAGGAGTCTTAAAACAGACCGAATTTCGTCTTAAATTGCAATAAAAATTCACACTTATTTAGGAGCCAAATGAGAGTCTAATACTTTTCATAATTAAGTGCAGACGCGAAAGCAGAAAAAAGTTTCTGGGGGGGTTTTCTGAAATATTTTTTTTTATAAAAATTTCGTTTTTGGTTATTTACACTTCGGTAAAAACACCTAAGTTTATTAACAATTTGCTTAAGCTTAGTTATACCTAAGTTAGACAAAATGCTAAAAAAAAGTAAAGTAATTTTTCAAAGCAAAACGAATTATTTTCTTTGTAATGTTTTTTGTAGACTATGGAAAATTAAATCTAGTTGTTAATTTTCAAAGTCTTGACTACTGCTCCATGTATGTGCTTCATCAAATAATGTGTTGCAAGTTAAAGGAACTATATGTGTAGTCATCACAACAACAGTGTATACAGAGACGGGCAAATCAGACGGCCGTTTCGGAATCCGCCACGATTATTATTTTCTATTTATTGGGAAAACCTATGAATATGTTCAGTCAGGAAAAAGCTTAAGCAATAGAATAATCACGCTATGGGCAAAATTTCAAATGTGTAAAATGTAAGAATAACTGTATCGTAAGATGTAAGATAACTGTAACGTCCAGTTCCCCTCTCGCTCGCACTACTGCGCGGCATAACTATGCTACTCTAAACAACAAAGAGAAGAGAGGGAGAAATTAAAATACGAGCGGAGTTTGTTTGTTTATGTTTCGATCAATTTACTCACACATATATGTACATACGAAAAGAAAATATGTGTGTACATTTATTCGTGGCAGAATTATTTGTTGGTGTTAAAAGTATGGAGATCGACTGTACAAGCAGAGAAGTCGCCGTAGCAAACACAGGCGTTTGATAGGTTTTACATTCGGTTAGTTAGATTGGATTAAAATTAAATATTTTTTAAAATATAAAATCAATACAAAATGATAAGTAATAAAGAATCTAGGTTTCAATAAATGTATAAACAAAATGTAGTGATAATGATAGCAAACCACGGCATTATAAAAACTTTGCTTTGTGCATTAACCTTAGAAAGGCAACACTTTTTTATCTATGTAAATAGCAAATATGTTAAACAGAAAAAGTCAAACTTATTTATTATAAAATCAAAGAGGCAAATCTCTTTGCGGTGCTTTTAAAAAGTAGTGGGGTGACTGGTCACCCCTGTTGCCTTTCTAAGGTTAAATGCGGAAAGCAGTTATCGTCGACTGTGGATTGATTTGGAGTATGTGTGTACAACTTCATATACCTATACGCCAAATCAATTCTCAGGCGACGTTATGTAAAATTTTCACGTCTAATAAAATTTCAAATCGACAGGAAGAAAAACTTAAAGTACGGAAAAAAGATGCAATTACAGCTGCGTATATGCGAACATATCGTGCCCAATGCATTCAGTAAAAGAAAAATAATGCAACTACGATTTTGTGCAATTGCAAAATATTTTTGCTATCACAACAACAAATATATGCGATATGGAATAAAAATTTGCATTTGCAATGATGCAAGACCATTTGCAATTTATAGTGAATTGGGCTATTATATGTATATAAAATAATAAATTTTGAAGTTTATAAAATAATTGTTTTAATTTGAATTATTTACCTAGCATACATACATACATTATACATCAAATCCCTATATATGGCTATACATATGTGAGCGTATGTACATGGCATTCAGTTGGCTTAACTGTTTACACATCAAATATCTTGCGTGCCTTGCACACATCCATTTTTTTTAAACATAAACGGCTAGACATTTCTCTATGCGCTGAACTATAAAAAAGTGAAATTTTTTCCTTCCCCTTTTTTTAGGATTTTTTTTCTCTAAAAACCGAAAAAAACAAACATTTTTGCTTTGAATTTCTCATAGAAAAGAAGGAAACATTCCAATTTTTGAGATTCAGCTTATAGTCATGATGATATCAGTCCTACCAGTTAAAAAACCCTCATTTGGAGAAAAACGATATTAAAGATTTTTTTTTTTTAATAAATTTTTACGTTTAAAAATTTAAAGAATAATTTTTTCATGTATAATACTTTTAATCAGCAATCCCTGGTACATACTGAAAGTCTTCAAGTTCTGTCAACTTCTTTAGATATTCAGATTGGACCTTTTTTCCCGCTATAGTTACGTGCTTCTTTAAAATGTCTCCGCTCCTTCTGTTGGCTTGAGCTATGCGAGATTCGTCGATTTTCAACTTCCGAAAACGTTTTTTTTTGGGAATTCTGATAGAAAAAAGTATGGTGATTACGAATCGGATGTCAGTTTGTCAAAATTGAAAACGGCGAAAATTTGTTTAAAAATTGATCTGATTAACTTGAAATCGGTTACTCGGAGGTTTTCGGGGTCACTGATTACTGGCTGATCTGGCATCAAATTTGCAAAATATAAAAATGATTTCGTTAGGGGCCGTTCACATATTACGTATCGCAGTTTTTGACCAATTTTTATCCCTCCCCCTTGATCGTAACACATAGGTTAGGTTGGAGTGGCAGCCTTCTGCTTGAAAGCACACTTAATCTTTTCTTCTCAACTTTTTTATTGGGGGGTAAAAAAAAATGTTCTTGTTTTATATTCGTAGATTCGGACTTTGTTAAAAACAAAAACGTAAAAAAATTATGAAAAAAATTTTTGAGAAAGGCACATTAGAGCACATTATGTATAATGACCAAAAAGCATGAAAGGAGTAAAAATTCGAGAAAAAAATTTTAATTTTAAATTTTTTTTTGTGGAAAAAACAACTAAGGTTTATTATGTAATGCAACATAAAGTTTTAGTTTAGAAAATACTTTTTTTCATTCGACGAAAATATTCATATAAAATTTTTATGAAACTGATGTTTAAATACAATAAATTGAATACTACTAGACTAGGGAGAAAAGTGGAACAATTTTTGTTTCCGAATTTTCTTAATCTTAACCTAAAAAAAATGGCCGAAAATGACAAAAAAATTCACAGAATAATCAATTTAAATTTTTTCAAATAAATATTATTCAATGTGGATTCCAATACATTTTTTTTTTTTATCGTGAAAGACATAATTTCGATAACTCATTGACTTGCCATTACTGATAATGAACCCAACCTAAAAAAAAATGATCAAAAATGCCAAAAATAGTCAGAGACTAATTTTTTTCAAATGATTACCAGTGGGAATTTGGGCCATTATCAATGATGAGGAGCCCGGATAAGGTTGGCATATATTCCCTAAATTCGTGCAGTCACAGCATTGAAATCTTCCGAGTCGGGTGCTCTGAGCAATAATGGGTTAAAGGATTAATTTTTTTTTAGATTAAGAACTTTGAAGCTTATTCAATAACACTGTCCTGCATGGGTTTGCTGAACAATATTGTTCCTAGCGTTTGCGAATGAATTTTTCATGCTGAACACGAATCTGAGGTCAAAAACTTCCCATTACGTCACATTTTAGGAAAATGGGGTTGAAACTTCTGAAAATACCGTGTTTAGCTACGTAGCACAACTTCGTACGATTACAATTCAAATTTATTTTTAAAATTGTTTCTTTTATTTGACTTTTTAGAAAGAAACCGATTAAAAAATATTTAAAAACCGTTCAATAAATTTATTTTGACTTTTTTCCCCTGGCAATCAATATCAAAAATTAGGAAAAAGTTTTCACATATGGGGGGACGGGGGTCAGAACCCCCAAAACCCTCCCGCCCCCTCCTCCCCCCCCTAAATACGGCCTTGCTTTGTGCAAAAAACAACAACACAAATGATCACATGAATTTCGGTCTAACTGAACACACGATGTGCAAACCCAGCCGACCAAATCGTCGTAAATGATATCATTTACGAGACTTTGGCGATAGTTTTACGGACAAAACTATCGCTAATGGATCCGAAAACGAATCATATGTCGCTCAGTTTGTGGCAGCAAGAGTCTCGTTTACGACACTCGGAAAAGATGATATCTATATGATGATAGCGACCCTTTTGCGAGTCTTTTTACGAATCGTTTCTGATATCATTTGCGAGCATTTGGAGATATTATTTGCGAGTTATTTATGTAAACGGTAACAAGCCTTTTGCGATATTTTCAGAGTCTTTCATTCATGTAATTTTTTACTACAACTACGAAAATTAATAATTTTGTGGCCTGCTAGATTTTCAAATATTTTTATCTATTTCTAATCTGTATTGCAAAATAAAAAAATAAATAATGAAAATAATAATAAAAATAAAACTATAAATAATTGTGGATTTAAAATTGTACCTATAATTTAAAAAGCATAAAGTACATAAACCTAAAGTGTGTTTATATACTTAACATACATTCCCGTCTTTGTCTAGTGGCTAATTTTCATAACCTTCTTATATTCAATAAAAATATGAAGTGTATCAGAATTATAAGAAAGTGTACAAGTACAAATCTTTGTCAGTGTTTTGCGACGCTCGTATTTATGCCCGCAAAACTATCGTTTGCAAGCACGTTTGCGGACATTAAGCGAGTGTTTTGCGACACTCGTATTTTTGCCCGCAAAACGCTCGTTTGCGATAGTTTAGGCGAACTTTCGATCAACATTCGCTTCGTGGTCCACTGGGAAGCTGTGCAACGATTTGATTTTTTCGTTTCAATCAAAAATATAAAAACCAAATAATGATTTTTTTTTCCTGAACATAAAAAAAATCAGAATAATTATTATTTCTAGGAAACAGATAAAAATCAAAAATTATTATAATTTCTGAGCAAAAAATTAAAAATCGAAAAATTATTTTTATTGATGATCAAATAAATAAAATTCAAGTAATAAGCATTAAATTTTGATTTTTTCATATTGCTTATAATGATTACGGTCCCTGATAAAAATTAAATAGCAACCATTTTCAACATAACAAAGTTGCATACAATTTTTTTACATTTTTTTTTTGTTTTATTAATTGTACTTAATTATACGTGATGAATGAATAAATGAACTGAATGACTGAATGAACGAGCAAGAAAGTAAATGCAGCGCGTACTTATGACTAAATGCTACTTTTTTCAATATTTATATTCATCTCATATTTATTTTCTTCTCTCATGGTCTCTTTTTTATATTATTATCTGCAATTAAATGAAACATAATTAAGCATTAGTGTTCGAGGAACTTAAGAAAATATCACAACATTGCGTTTTAACACTCATTGAAAAAAATTTTACAAAATTTTCTTTATACAAAATTTTCATTTTAAATGTAAAAGAAAATTTTATTAAAAATTAAAAATAAAAATTAGAACTAAATGTAGAAACAAAAATTGAACAGGCATGTTCCCAACCTTCACCACTAACTGCAATCTGATATCTCTTTTCTCCTCCCTTTTACTTAGTTTCCTTTCCTAATGAACACAATAAACTTAAAAAAAGCACATGGCATCTATGTTTTTACAAATATATTTCGTTGAGTGTGCTGTATCCATGCATGCATCTACGCTGCATTTTTTGTCTTGCTGCATGCAACGAAAAGTGAAAATGTCACTAATGATGAGTGTCTGCGCGTTAAGCAGATGAGTGAAATTAATTGGAGCATAATTTAGGGAATCACAGATGAGCACAAAATGCGCTGTGAATTTAGAGATGGAGGGTAACCTGTTGGTTCTTATTTTCTTTGTTTTTCTGATTTAAATAAATTATAAAATTATGACACACGCACAATAAATTCTCATTAAAAGTGCTAATAAAATTTTCTTTTACATTTAAAATGTTGCATAAACTACTAACAAAATTTTCATCATCATGGGGAAAAAAAATATTTGGGGAAATATTAAATACGATAAAAAAAATAGTTTACAGTTCTCAGCATATTACTTTAAATTATAACAAAATTTAATGATGATTGTGAAGAAGAATAGTCAGTCGTATCCTTGTGAGCGTATTCATTCACTCAAAGAAATACATACATAAATAATAAAATTCAATTGAATTTCTAAAGAGATATTCTCAAAGCTAAGAAGGGCACACAAATATAAATCGCAAATAAAATTTACTTTGCAGGTCCTCTGCATTTTTCGGAGTTGAACGATTAAATGAATTTATAGATATGTATGCAATTTAAAAATTGGTAAGTGCAATTTTGGAGAAATTTATAACTTATAAAATCAAAAAAGAAACTATTTTCTTGATTAAATAAACGCAAACAATTTTGTTAAGTCCACTACGCACTAATTATAATTAGTGACCGCAGTGCAAGTGTTTAGTTTCACACTTCATTTGAAAGCAAAATTAAAACTTATCCACTATCTCCCATCAACGTTACCACTAACAAAACCAACATAACATTCTAGTAAAGGTAAAAGGTGCAATATTTACCTACACACACACACACACGCACACACACACAAAGCAAAAACAACAACTACGCTACGAACACAAACAATTTAAATGACACTCAGTAACACATACACATATACACAGGTGCAGAGTAACACATCTACACATAAACATCCATACACACACACTTATTCACTTTGAAGAGCAAAGCCAATTTACCAATTAAGTGCGAACAAACAAATAAACAAACAAACACTCAATGTTTGTAGTTGAGAAAAATACCAGAAAGAGAGAGAAGAGTAGAGAGGATACGGAATTTTTTTTTCTTATAGCAGGAAATGTAGCAGGTACCTAGAAGTTTGAGGTACGAGTAGGCAACTGTGTGTATATGTATGTATAGTATGAGTCTTTGTGTGTGTGTGTGTATGAATATGTGATTTGTGTAAACACCCACGTTAATTATCTCAAATGGACACAAATGTGATTTTCGCAAGGTGGTATGAAGTATGTATTATGTATAGTCTACCGCTTTCATATACGATAAGTTGTTCTATGTATTCATATACCTCAATGGGTGACACAGGTGTAGAAGTGAGGGAAGATGCCATCAAAATTCTGTTAGCTGTCCAGCGGTTAACACAAGTTTTGTGGTAATTTGTATTTGACTTTGTAGAGAGCGTAGGTGGAGGGTGTAAAAGGAGGAAGGTTCTCAGTTTTGATGTTAATGCTCGTATTACTAGTTGCACACTAGTGACGCGTCATCGACGACTACCTTCGATATTTTGCACAGTGAGTAAATTTTATTTTTTAAACCATACATAACAAACTAGGTCAAAAAGCATTGATTGAACTTAAAATCAATGCCAAACAGGAGAAACTATCCAGCTTTAATATCATCGTGAGTATTCTCTTCCTGATATCAATCTACGATGTATTTACTCCATTCCACCCTAGAATAAATTGTAACTTCTACAAAAAACTTGAAGATCTAATTTTCGCCGAAGACATATACCTGCAGTAGGGCAGAAAAACACGCATGTAAAGCAAAATAAACTATCAAGAAGTAGAGTCTGTAAAAGTAGAGTTTAAAATAAATTTAAATTCAATGAAGACGATGAAAATAAATACTAATGCCTTCACACTGATACTTCTTTGATCAGGAAACCTAGCAAACGACCAAATTTTTGTTAAGTAAAATTTGATGACCCAACATCATCAGCAAGAACGACTTATATAGCAATTGTAATATCGAACCAGTGGCGGTTTGGATTTGTTAGGATTTGGGTTTGGGAAGGGGCTGATTTTACTAAATTAAAAGATAAATATCAGACTCATTATCGACCAAAACCCAGACCTAGACCAAAAACTAGTGCACAAATTTTATCAAATACAGGTCAAAAATTAAAAGATAACTAGAACAAAACTGAGACCAAAATTCAAACTTAAATCGGATAGAAATTTAGGCGGAAATTTCGAGCAAAATTTCAAACAAAAATTCAAATGCTTTTTTCAGATCGAAGTTCAAACTAAGAAAAGAACCAAATTCAGATCAAAAATCTAGATCAAAATGAGACCAAATTCAGATCAAAATCTTGATTATGAATTTTCTGATGGATTTATATTGTTAAATGATCTATTTTGAGAAAACAATTTGAAGTAAATTTTAATTTCCTTTGAGAAAAAGTTTTGATGAGACAATTTGATACATCTCTATTTTTTAAGTCATTTTGGTCGAAACAAAAACCCGAAAAAAAATTAAATTAAGCTAACAATTGATTTGGATAGTACTTTAAACGAATTTTAAAATATATATTCATATCACTCTTAGCATCGATATCACTATTAATATCAGCCTGGTGATGAGTTTACGATCTCACAACTCCATAACCAAGCACGTCATTTTTATGAAAAATTAAATATGTTCATTACTTAAAATGTAAATATATCTTAATTTAACAAAAAAAACCTGGAATATATATCGGGTCAGCCCATTGCTTAAATCGGAAGAAGTTTGATATTCTCACGAAGCAATTTCCTGAAATTTCAATACCGAGGGATAGCATGATACCGCAGTTTAGTTTTACTAAAAAGTTTAAAACCAAACTAAGTAATAAAAAGGATTGGGAAGGTTTGGTTGAAACCTACAATATATACCAACAAATGATAACCTGGTATACAGACGGGTCTCTTACTGACGAAGGAGCAGGAGCGGGGGTATATGAGCCAAGGATAAAATACTTCGAGCCCATGGGTAAATGCACCAGTATCTTACAGGCGGAAATATACGCCATAGACAGGTGTGTTTACTTCAACATCAAGCGAAACTATCGTAATCAGAACATTGCGATTCTAACTGACAGCCAAGCGGCTATCAAAGCATTCGAATCCTACCAGGTAAACTCCAAACTGGTTAGGGACTACCTTGAGAAACTAAATACGCTTGGCTTGCAGAACAAGGTCTGGATACTTTGGGTTCCAGGCCATGTAGGAATAGTAGGAAATGAGAAAGCTGACGAACTTGCCAAAAAGGGGGCAGAAACCCCATTTGTAGGACCCGAACCCTTTTGTGGAATGGAAAAAGGTCTCTAACCATACTGTTAGAGAAAGAAGAGAACCAACTACGAACGTCATACTGGGATAATCTACCAGGGATGGAGCAATCAAAAACTCTTTTAGGAACGCATAAACTAAAGAGATTTGATTTGCAGCAATAGGACTTACAGAAATACTAATAATTCTTTAAGAATTGTAGGGACTGTAAGAATACTATAATCTTTGAAGGGGGCACAATAGTTCTTTAGGACGCAGTGCACATCTCCAAACATAATAAATAACAAAAAAACCAATACATTTTAAATTTCAACGACATCCTTACACGCTTTCGGGTACCGGACAACAACCGGTTAAAAAAAAAACAATGTTCAGACCACGAATCGGAGGTCAAATTCAGGTCAAAACTGAGACTGAAAACACAAAATTTAGACTAAATCAAAACCAAAATCAGATTTAAAATTCATTCCAAAATTAAAAAAAAAAAATTTAGACCACAACTCAGACCAATAGTTAGACAAAACTTTAAACCAAAATGACACCAAAATTCAGACCAAAAACTAGTGGGAATATCTGATAAATATTTACATAAAAAAATTTTAACTTAAATTAAATTAAACAAAAATTAGACCAAAATTCCAGACGAGTTCAGACCAAATTTTAAAACAAAATTCAGTATCAAAATCAAGCCATTTCAGACGAAAATATTAACCACAACTCAAACTAAGAGTCAGATTAATACTGAGGCTAAAAATACAAATTAAAAGCAAACCAAAATTTAAACCAGAAGTCAGATCAAACGCTGGTCTGCAAAAACGGAAAAGTTAAACCAATATCAAACTAAAATTCAGTACAAAATTCAATCCAAAAACTAGACCATTACCAAGCTTTCTAAAAGTAAAACATTTATAAGCTGGCGTTAAAATAGTAGATTTAATGTAGTCTGAATGTATTTAATAACCTATTGGCGCGCCCAGCATGGCGGCTAATCAGAATTGATTCAAATAACCGACCCCATTTTAATATTTATATTAAATTATTATTATTAAAATAAAATATAACATAAAATAATACTTGGTATCCTAAAGTTTTTCGTTTGTTTAAAGTATATGCTTTTCATTGCTAATGGCTTTTTTTTTTGGAAAAATCTAAATTTTTTGATTTCTCAAAAATGACAGTTTACTATAAGATTGTCGGGTTCTGGGGGGCACATTATATGGAAATCACCGAAAGAAAAATGCCATTAAGCCTTAGACTGGCAACCTCAAGGAAGTCGTAAAGTTTTTCAGAGTCAGAAATTTGGTCAGGTGACTCTAATTTTTGAGCAAAATAAAAATTCCGAACCTACTATGTGAGAAACAAAAATTATTGAAAAATAGTCTTTTTAAAAGCACAATGCATACTATGAAAGCCTGGTTAGAACCGGATGTTCGATTAAACTGTGGAATTTGCTATTGGTCCTAACAAAACGAAATAAGGAAAACGTATATCCAAACAACATAAGTAACTTCGAATTAATTCATACGTAGAAGAAAACAGGACACTTAGGGTAATCGCACTAAAAATGGCAAGATCGCTTTATGTAATACAAAATTATTTAAAGGATAGAGAGAATTATGGCCACGAACCAGTCTCAGGTAGTCCTAAAATACGATCCGACTGCACCGTGTGCGATATTTGGAAAAAAGTGTCAAACTCTTCGAAAAGCTGTATTGACGTTAAGCGAGCTTTGGAGACTTCACAGTCAACCATTTGGAGAGCAATTAAATCCAGCCCAAATGTTTTACGAACTAAAATTAAATGAAAAGATATATTTCTCCAAAATCAACCAAAATACACATCAATATGCGTCTAGAATTCGCCAAACAAAACATGGGAACTGACTGTTTTAAGGTAAGGTTGAAAAACAATTCCGTCAAGTTCGTTCTGATTATTTTTACAGATGAAAAAAAATGTTATCTGGTTATATATATATATATATTTATAGTATATTTTCCCACAGACGTCTGATGATCGAGGTAACCCGAAAGAAATAGTCTTTATCATCATAAATTTGCTTGAGAAAAAGGTCATCCCTTTCTTCTTAGAGAATCAAAACTTATTTTTGGACCAGATTTTGTTATATTCTTATGCTATTGGGGAGGCAGTGTCTAAGACCGTTTTTACACTCAGAATTTGAACTATTGAATTTGTAGAAATATCCTGGCTTCTGAAATTCTTGGAAAAAACTTCGGTTCCTGGTATCTCAAATATCCACATACTAACATACTAAAATATCGTTTTATTTCGTTTCTTTAACAAATCAAAAGAAAATATTCAACAGTTTAACAAAGAATTAAGCTCACTGTGCAAGAAATCCTTTAACACAATGTTGCCAATGCAAAACAAAGCCATTATTAAAAAAAAAAGATTGTGTTGCGTAGGCACACACACATTTATAGATGTATGTGTGTCTCGCAGTGTGATTATATACGTATAGAAATGTGGGTAACCTCAGTAAACTCCAATGCGAAGACTGAAACCAAGTGGGTTTACGCCATTTTCAATTTTCTTCTTCTGCTGCTTCTCCTTCTTGTTGTAATAAAAATACGTGAGAGTTTGTAGTGCTGCCAAGTCATGCCTTGCGATGCCATGCCATACCATGCGATGCGATGCTGATCATCGTCGACGTCCTCATCGTCATTTTCGCCTCAAACTTTGACCTCATTAAGGTTGTGGTTTTCAGATTAAATATTGAAGTTGCATAATATCATTGCACTTTGTATACATATATATGCATACATAGTAAGAAAGTAAGAAAGACAGAGTGAATGAGTGAGTGAGAGACAACGGCAACACTGGCAAAATATGGCAAATGTGGAAGGAGAGTGAGACATTAATTGGTACAGTTTCATAGCAACTTGTGGTAATGATGGCACACACACATACATACGCCATGGCAAGAGCAACCCACACACACATCAATACACATATATGTGGTTGTTATATAAGGTTGCATGTGTGTATATTCAGTATGTTCAATTTTATAATTTTGTATTTTATAAAGGTGCTACAAAATAATAAAAGGGTATGGGTGAATGAACGGTTCAATGAAGAAAAGTATATTCTTGTTTTTATCTATTTGTCTATTTGTATATACAAACGTGTGTATTGATGTATAAGTATGTGTGTGTTTGTATGCTAGTATATGAACATACAGTAAAGATGTTAATTTCAATTTAAGCTTTGCGGTCAACCGCAATCTGTTGATATGTGAAAGTTTGTTAAATTTTTAATTGTTTCAAAATGTATTCAAATTCAGTTAAATTACACCTTTTTATGTAAGAAACTATACCCTTCTGCAAATTAATAAGGACAAGAAAATTTTTCATTGAAAATGTGATTTATTCATACAAAAAATTAAATCAGTTGCGTAATTTGAATAACTAATAAATGTGTATATGTGTTTTGCCTTCATTTCCAGCACCATCTTGATACGTTTTGCCATATGTATATTCCACAAACGATTTACAATTACAATTCAGAACAAATCATACATCGATTCGATTAACTTGGTTCGGTTATCCAATCCATTTCACTGAGTCTTGTCTTGCAGATTTCCACAAATTCACGATTCGGTTGAGGTTCGCTAAATTGCCTGACCAATCTAAAAGGGTTACCCGGCTGTCTTTGTTCAAGGAATGCATTACCACTTTCTTCGCCGGTCCGGTGGTGAACAACTTTCAGCAGTCAGTCAAATACCCCGTCAAACAAATGTTTTCTCCTTTTTTGGTTTAGGATCATTTGATAAACAGTGAAATATACATAAAAGTTTTGCAAGATCGTATGATCCCTGGACTCTCAAGGATAAATTTGAAAAATGCGTTTTTCAGCAATGCATCCAAAATTGTAAAAAAAATTATCCGCTGACAACGGGTAAACGTTTTAGTTCGTCATGTCGATTCGTTGACCATTTCCCGAGCGCAATCAGTCCCAATTAAAAAACATAATTGAAAATTTTTAAAAAAACTCATTATCTGAAGTCTGAAACCTAATAATGTTAGAATTTCTATCTACCTTTTATTTATTATTTTATTAGCAGATCCAAGGCGGAGCGGTTTAGAATATCCAAGGCAAACAAAATATCTTCTCTTTCCTCCCCCTGTTGACAATCTCTGGATCCGCTGGTGAAAAAAGACTGACAAAAATTTTTCTCAAAAAAATACGATTTTTGAGATTTTTTCCAAAACAAACCATCCCTCGACAGTTTGCCACTAGAGCCGAAATATTTTTAGAATCATCATAAAATTAACCAAGTCAAAATTAGGAAGACAACTTTTATTTGTTTATCTAAAGTAATCAAACCTTCTTAAATCCGGTTTAATCGATTTTGAACAGGACAGTAGCCAAGATTTTTTTTTTTTAGATAATAATAAGATAATATTCATAAATAATTTTAATGAAAAACAATAAATTAAATACTAAGATTCATTTCATGGACCCTACCCAACAGTAGTAGAAGATTATGGTTAACCCATTAATTGCTAATAGTGCGAAAACGCACCACTAAATCACACTGATTTTTTATACATTAAAAAGCACACTTTCAATGAGTTAATGAAAAAAGAAGACATAGATTTGATAATATCCTTTATGAAATACGCTGGTTTTCAATTAAAATATGGGAGGAAAAGAGATCAATCTCCATTTCGGGAGTTTTTTTTCCTAGACTAGGAACAAAAGTGGATAAATGTCTTAAAACTTTAGGAAAAATGTTTGTTTCCGAGTTTTTTGATCTTAACTTAAAAAAAAAAATAGCCGGAATAGCCGACAATGTGGACTCCAATGCATTTTTTTTTTATCGTGAAGGACATAATTTCGATAACTCATTGACTTGCCATTACTGATTATGTACCCAACCTCAAAAAAATGAGCAAAAATAGTCAGAGGCTCATTTTTTCAAATGATTATCAGTGGGAATTTGGGTCATTATCAATGATGAGGAATGCGGATGAAGTTGGCATATATTCCAAAAACTCGTGCAGTCACAGTCAATGGGTTAAAGAATTAATTACATTTTAAAATTGTCTTCCAAAATTTTGGAGCTGATACGATAACACTGCCCTGCATGGGATTTGCAAGTAAAATGGTTCAAAAACTTCCCATCACGTCACATTTTAGAAAAAAAGTGGGATTGAAACCCCTAAAAGTAGCGTTTTTGGTAATTTTTGAAAAATTGGAGAGCTGAGCCCTGACATGCCACAAACTTCGAAATTTAGAAATTAAAGGCTGAATCATGCCTGTTCAAATGAGCACAAAGCATAATTTTTCGCAAGCGACCTTAAAGCAGGGGTTGTGTTTATGTCTTGGAGTGCAGGAAAAAAATATGTACAGAACGAATTTTATCTTAATTACACCCGCGGCCAGACATGATGATAGCGGACGAGTTTAGGGTGAAAGAGCCATCTGATGGTAGAAAAACTCCAAATATACTATATAATAAATATTGCTTTTTATTAACTAAGTATCTTTCAAATAAGTCAAATTTTACGAAGATCCGATAGTTTTTTCTATTTTTTTTGATTAATTTTTAAACTTTTTTAGGACGAAACTTTAAATCAAAAACAGAAAAACTATAAAATGCAGGATTGCTCAGCATCATCTTCTCTTTTTGAATCCAAAGTCAAACCACATGTCAAAGAAAATCTCCCCCCTAAATACGGCCTTGATTTTAAATATGAGTTTTTTACATCGAATTACGATTTTCAATTTGCAAGTTGTTGGTGAATTGAAAAACGAAAGAAATGTCCCAATTTAAATAATTTCCAATCGAAATAAGTAAATAATTTTATGAAAATATATCAAATGTTGTTTATGCTTTAAGAGAAGCTAAGCAAAAAAATACGGGCGCCATAAATTCATAAAATATAGCTTTACCACAAAGCGACACACCCTCTGCTCTCAGTCTACCATGCGGATATAGTACATCATGAAAAATAAACTGCTGCATAACTAATAAAAAGAAAAGAAAATATTTAAGGCAAAAATGACTGAGAAAAAAAAAACACATAAAATAGCGTTAAAATGTGACTAAAAATATAAACTAATAAACTAATTGCTATATAAAGAGAAACAAAAGAAAAACCAAAACAGTAGCGGATGTATAATTTTATAAACTAGGGGGAAATGTCTTTAGCAAATTATCGTTAAATCCAAGGGGGTTTGAACACATGGATCCATCACCGTAGATACGCAACTGTACACAACAGAAAGTACGCTAGAGTAACAAAGAAGACGATCGACTGAACGACCGTCAGCCTCCGCAATACCATTACGCTTTTCTGGTGTGTGTTGTAGTTATCCCAGTTGAACTTTGGATGATCGTAGGAGTAATCATTGCGCAATTCAAAGCGAGCAATCGATTACTCCCTATTACTCCAGAGCTCTTGTATTTTGTACTCCTTTTTAACATTGCATGTCCTAGGGCATGGAGTACTCGTTTTAGCCTCCAAAAGGAGTAATAAAGGAGGACACGACTACGAGCATGAGCTCACTTGCATCTCATAGAAAAAGAAAACTCCGAAATAGTTCCTTACAAAATTCATGACACTATAGACTAGTTGTCTAAACCGCCAGTAAGCACTTGTGTGTGCCTAGGTTCGAATCCCACAACATTTTTTTTTTAATTATAATGTTATATTAATTTTTGTTCATTATTTTTTATTATTATTTACTATTTATCGTTTTAAAATTTTATTATTTTCTTGAGTTGCCTTTTTCCAGGCTCGAACCTGTGGCTGAAAAATTCGCATCGCTAATATTAAACTACGCGCTTACCAACTGAGCCACAGGTCCTAGCAATGATTCTAGTACTTGCAATGATTCTAGTACTTGCAATGATTCTAGTACTAGTTACTGATTTTTAACTCTTTGATGCACACAATTTTAAAGAAAATAAAAACACCAGTTGCACAGAAATTTTTTTTGGTTTATATCATTATCAGCAGAATGAAAAACTGTAAATAAAATGTTAAACTGTGCGACTATAAGTAATTTCAACTTTTCGAGGTGGCTTAAAATATATCACACTATGCATAAGAAAATATGCGGGGCAGTTTTTACCCTACCAACCGTAAAGGGTTAACTGGGCAAGAGAGAGTAAGATATACAAATTTGAACTACTCAATCAGGCTGTCTATATTTATCATTATTTCTAAAAATAGACCATATAAAATTATGAAATTGTGTTAGTGAAATTCAACAATTTTTTTACTGTATTGGAGTGGCTCGATTATCCCTCCATCTGGAGTAATGAAATCATTAATCGTTTGAGGAGTACTCACAGTTTGTGCAACTGGGAAACTAGAATATGTGTTTGTATTTTTAAGATACTCACGCACGAAGCACGAATGCAACTTTGATGAACTGCATTTAAATTCAACAATGACGCGCTGCTGTCATTACTGAATTACGATAATTCTTTTATTTTTGTTTTATTATTTTTAATTCTTTCAAGATGTATGCAGCTGATGATGATGATAATGTAGAGTGTGAGTTAAATATTTATAAATACCCCTTTCGTTGTTGCTGTTGTTGTTGTTGTTGTAAGTAATAAAAATAGACTTTGCTTGTTTGTCGTTATTTCAATATGTATGTATGTTATTCGTTGTTTTTGTGACAGATGATGCCGCCGCCCACTCAATTTGATGCATTCTCCGCCCCATTTGTCTGATGATTGATTACCCGTTTGCATAATTTGCCATATAATTATGATGATACAGTCTGCATCGGTCTCCGGCACGCTTGTGCTTCCATCAGCTTTAGCATATATTCCCATACTCCATACAATTTTCATGACTTTGTGTAAATTTAATACTTTCAAATAGTTTCAATCCGCTGCTGTAGATAGAAATTTTAACATTGCTCTACCTTGTGATTTGGAGAAAAAAACTCATGTTTTGAAAAATATTTATAAAGTATGTGCAAGAAAAAACTAGTCGCACGTATAACGTTATAAAACATATATTTTTTGTTTAATTTCAAAAATTTTTATACAATACGAATTAAAAAAAGTCTTCAGTTTGCTTTATTATAGGCGAAGAGTCGTAATTTTGGCTGTCTTAACATCCTTCATAAACGCATGCACTTTTTTTATATTGATTTTCATTTTTCACGGCTTGTTGAGTTTTTAGTAGTTTTGCTTTAATAATGGTCCAGCAAGTTTAAATTGGCGTGAGGAAACAACAGCGACCCTATTGTTTTGGTAGGTCTTTGAAGCCATTTTTCTACAATGGCATATCGTAACTTCAAGCCAAAAAAGAACTGGATGAAGCTTAATTAAAGGTTAAGGCCGTTTCTGTAAACATTCAGTAACATATGTACATTTTTTGGTTTATTTTACCAGTTCCAATAAATGGTTCGCTTTTAAAGCCGCACTGGCATATCGCCTGCTGCATTGCGGGCAAAATTTACTATAATCAATTTTGTGCAAAAAGAATGATGAAATAACATCGAAAATAAGGTAAGCTTTTCGAGGGACTTTTAATTTTGAATTTACCGTTATAATTGACCCAGGTACTTAAATATTCGTGCGACCAGTTTTTTTCGTCTACATACTTTAGTTCAGTCATTTTACTTTACTTTCTAAAAATGCTATTCGGGATAGCAGAAAGAAGTGCTTCTTGGAACTATGCGATGATGTTGAGAACAACCCATGGGGCTTTGCTTATAAACTAGTGGTGAAGAAACTTAAACAATCGACGCAACCAACGTGCCCAAATCTACTGGCACACATAGTAAAGAATCTTGTGCCAGCGCAGCCTGATGTACAACGTGAAATGCGAATCATCAAAGCACCGGGACCAGACGGTATTCCAAATATCACTCTCAAGCAGTGGCGTGCCTAGCACTTACTGATGAGGTTAGCCCAGTGAATTTTTTCTAAACCAAAAAGGCTAAAATTGGAAATCAGGATGGAATTCGACTTTTGATGTGTTAGAGAGCCTGTTGGAATATGGTGGGAGCATCAAAAAACTGAGCTTCCCTTATTGTTTGAAGCTTCACAAATGATCTTACCCGTTCCACCTACACAAGTGAGCGTAGAAAGGGCATTTTCTGAACTAAAATTGATATTGGCTCCGCAAAGATATCATTTAAAAAACAAATCGTTAAGAGAGATAATATTTGTTAATCTAAACGATAATTTCCCTTAAAATAAGCCTTATTAAATGTTTAATAAAACAGCAAATTATCAAATATAAAAAAAATGTCAATGGAATGAAAAAATGCAAATTGCAAAGTAACTAAATGTATTGATGTATGCAAATAAGTAATAGTTTTATTTGAAAAATCTTGTTTTGCTTAATTTTTATTTGAACCTGAACAGGAACACACTGTAATTTTTTTTTTGGAACTGCACATACTAAAAAAGCTATTGGACTTCCTATTAGAATAAGCGAGATAGCATGTTATGAAAACATACATTTTCAAATTTTAAAAGCCTCGTAAAAGCCAACTTGATGAACTGCGATAGCATGAATGCTTGTGTGTATTCTATATAATCCACATTTTTATTGGTACATATACAAGTTATTGAAAAACAAGTTAATACAAATAAAAAATTTTAGAAATTATTCTTTCAGTTTCAAACAAAAGTAGTAATTTTGTAAATACTTATTGTACAAATTTTCAGTTAGGCAAACCTGGCTTTTAGGCTTATATGGGTGTACCGCCACTGCTCTCAAGACTGCGGTTATAAGTCAAACAAGAGCGCTGTTGATTTGTTCAACATAAGCATTAGAGAAGGAACTTTTCCAAACAAGTGGAAGCAACAGCAACTGGTGCTCTTACCTAAAAACAAAAATACATCCGATCCTTCATCGTACCGTCCACTATGTTTGTTGGATTCGGCTGGAAAATTATTGGAGCAAGCTGTTAAATATCATCTTTCAGATACGCAGTTTGGGTTTAGAAAGCGCAGGTCAACAACTGCACTCGGCTGCACTAGTTATAGCTGGATTGCACCCACTAGATCTGATAGCAAGAGAGCCTGAAATAAGAAACACACTAGCTTCGAAGTCTATAACAACTTGCAACCAACCCTTAAATACAAAATTAATTTCAATCGCTGAATGGCAGAGTGGCTGGAATCTCGGAGACAAGGAGATGGACATATAGACTTGTTCTAAATCTGACAAACTGGCTGAACAGAACACCACCTGAAAATGACCCTACAGGCAATCACTGCTGACCAGACAGCATAGAAGATGCAAAACATGTGTTTTTTGAATGCAGACGTTTTACGAATTTGAGAATCTCGCTGAACAGTGCTGTTAAAAACACGATTACACCAGATAATTTAGTAAGCCATATGCTCAAGTCCCAAGAAACATGG
Organism: Toxonevra muliebris; assembly: GCA_963691655.1. NCBI lineage: Eukaryota > Metazoa > Arthropoda > Insecta > Diptera > Pallopteridae > Toxonevra > Toxonevra muliebris. The sequence continues at coordinate 122,804,697 of OY829326.1, forward strand.
AATGCTGTAAGCAAAATGGCCACATTGGTTATGATGAAGCTTAGAAGTAGCGAGCAGATGAGATGCACAGATAAAAGAAGTACTGCTTAAAGCCGTTTCCACCCGCGAAGTTATACTTAACGGTAGTCCCACGGGGTGGGGTAAACGAGATGAAGGCGATTTTAGTCGGTAAGAATCCGACGTAACCACACGCAAAGAAAAAAAACGTTTATAGCCCGTTTGTGGAGAATATATTACTTTTATGCAGAACAAAAACGTTTCTGAGGAACATTGCCGTGCTTGCAGAAACCAAAACCGTTTTCTGCAAAAGATTAACAATTTTATGATGAACGAAAATACGTTCACGATAAAATTAAGGCAATTTTCTTTTCTGGCAAATGAAAAAAACGTTTCTGCCAAACGAAAGTCCACAACTCTCTTCTCTTTTTATTTTCGTTTTCCTCTCATCTCGCTCTCGTCGCAAAAAGAAGCAGCAGCGACGCTTACATTCAAACGCCACACAACAACAAACCAACACAACATAACGGGAAGTATAATTTGTTAACGCGTTATTGAAGAATTTTAATTGTGCATTGAAATTATTTCATCACATTTCTTTTTGTCTATAAAAAGGTCGTGGTGTTTATAAAAAACCAATAAAAGTGTGTGATTTATAAGTAATAAATAATACAAAAATTGTAATAATATAATTTTATGTAAATTTCATACACTTTTTCTAGTTTTTAATCAGAAAATTTTATTTAACCAAAAACCACAATAAAATGCCAATGTACATATGAAAATTGTTTTTGCTTTCGTTTTTATTTTTTTCAGGGAAATATTGCATTTTATTGCAAACGTTTTTAGTTCATCGTAAAAGAATTGAACCGTTTATGATGAATAAATCTTCGTTCATGGCAACCGAATACAGTCGTTTGTGATAAATAAATGTTCGTTCATCAGGAAAACATTCCATGAACGAAGTTCGTTTAGTGAAAATTTCGTTTCTGAGAAACGAGTTTTTTCTTTGCGTGCAGTAAGAACAGAAGTTCTGCGGTACCTAATGTAAGGTTTCCACCTTCCAATGCATAAAAAAAATTTTTACTTTGCTAGGAGTTAGGTTAGGTTAGGTTGGAGTAGCTGTCGTGAGACACACTTAGGCCTGAACGACCCATTGTGATACCACATAGTTGAACCTACAGTTTAAGGCCGATTCCAAACGGCGGTGTGGCAATTTTTTTATCGGCTTTATGGTTTTGCCATTACCAACCAATCTGTGTACTTGTACACTATCTTATAATTCTCATACACTTCCATATTGATAGTGAATATAAGAAGGTTATGAGAATTAACCACCAGACGAAGACGGGAATCGAACCCGAACCTCCCAGATGAAAGTCTAGTGCACTACCCACTAGACTATCGAGGTCGTTAATACTCACAGAAAGCACTTAAATGACTGAACTATTATTCTGTGTTTTAATTTTTATATATATACTCACTGAAAAATAGTTATAGTTCCAGTGCAATGCAGCCTTTAACTTTCACGTCCTGTACAGGATCAAAATGTCCCCATACATACTAAAATTGGAATATTTTTTAAGAAAATAATTTGTTATTTAATAATAATTTGCATTTTTTTCTGTACCAAAATAAAATTGGTACTTTTTCTTAAAAAAAATATATGGGGTCATTTTTGACCCCCATACACACCGGATTTGTCTTAAACCCGTACACAATGTGAGGGTTAAAACTAGACGGTGATTACCTTCAACCATGAAGCCAACATATACAAGCACTTGGCCGTCCATCCAAGCGGTTTGGATTTCGGAGAGAAAGCAATATCTCATAAATCTTCTTAAATGCTTAAATGAATAAAAGCTCCATCTTTATCTTCCATATGGAATAATTGTTTTAGCAAATGATATGCAGACCGTAGCCCTTAGACTCATAATCTACTGATAAATAATCCATACTTCAAACCGAAACTATAAAACACTGGCTGTTTCCACGATGCCTTCAAACCTGAACATACTCGATCGATGCTTCTATTCTTGTTTGGATCAAATACTATGCCAATTGTGGTTTTGGCATCTCCCAACTAGAGGTTTCGTTGATTTTGCCCAACACAATTTCATCAGTGTTGGGTTTTTATGTAGCGTGCTACAACATTCTTGCAGTGACTTGAATTTTAATTTCTGTTGACTATCTACGTGTTTATATCTATGTGTGTTTTCTGCTGCTACTTTTCCTCTTCGAATTGTAGCTGACACAATATTTTTATCACTATGTCTATTATGAAACCATATATATTTTTTGATAACTCAGCAGCAGCAATGGTCATAATCGTCATTCATCCACACACATAACAAAAACATGCCCACATCCTCCACTTTTTCACTGTCCACTTCAGGCCAAACAGTCCGCATTCATCGACGATTATTTTTTCTACAATTTGTGTGTGTTTTTTTTGTTTGCGGTACTTTTTTGACTTCGTTGTCTTAACTTTCGATTGTGAAATATTTTGCTGGTTTCTATTTGTTTTTTTTTTTTTTTTGTTTAGCGTTCGCTTATCATTTTTGGTTTCTGTGATTGTCCTGTGCCAGGATATTGTAGAGTTTTGTTGTGCTGCTGCCATCAGAGTTTGATGCTGCACAAAAAATATAATAGAAACAACAAGAATTCAATTATATACACTTGAAGTAACATCATGATGCAAATGCGGTCCGGTCCGAAGTGGTCGGAGCGAATGCAAATGAAAACTTTTCATAATTTCAGAACGCCGTCGTCCTCGATGAATACAAGAGAATGAATTGGGAAAGATTTTGTGTGCTTTCCAAGAGCGAGAGTTTGTCGCGGAGGCGGTAGTAGTGGTGATGTCGGCGCTGATGTCGGTGGCGGTAGCAGCGGCGACTGATGGTAACGTTCTGATAATTGTCTTTGTTATTTGAAATCCAAATCCTTTGGAAAATGTTGGCAACTAAGTTTTTTTTTCTTTTTTTGTTTTTGTCGTTTTGTTTTTTGATGACTGTGCTGCATGGAATGCGATGGTTGGTGGATCTGTTAAACTTTCGGCGGCAAGTGAATTAGATTTAAACATTTTTGTTTGTTGAATTTATCTTAGAATTTATTCGACTTGAAATAGAGTTAGATTAACACAGAATTAATGAAATTTTTGCGAAAAATACCCATGCTGTGTAGTTTTGGTTTTCCGCTCATATACAGTAAGCCCCGTTTAATTGACTTCTGTTTAATTGGGGTTTTCGTTTAATTGCGCCCGAAATTGTACGTGTTTAGTATAGAATCCTCGATTAATTAGTTTCTCCAGTAAATTGATTCATAAATTGTACAGTTTGGTCAACACAATTAAGTAGAGATTGCCATATGCAGACAGATTCCAAAAAAATAACACAACTATACTAACTTGTCTACTAGGCTTTCACGTTCGACCAATCTCTCAACAAAAAGTTAATTTCTTACTTTAATAATAATGCAATAACAACAGAAACTAACTATATAGATTTACTAATAAACCACACATTGCAAACACACTAAACTCTGAAAAAAAAACTTACGCACATCAGTAGCAACAAAAACCAAAGTAACCACGCAATTCAACACTATTTATGATGACTAAAAATACCGAGACCTCAACGTAAAACTACAGACACAGAGTACATGCAACAAATAGAAAAATGAAGGCACCTAAAAGAAGAAATTGCTACTGCAAAAACCTCATGACAGATGCACGCATGCATGCTACATATCAAGGATGAAAGAATGAAAAGCTAAACCAGTATTAGAGAACCGATGAAACACAAAAGACACAAACTCCACACACACACACATAGAGCAATCACTACTAACACACACACACACAATGTTGGTTTCAAATAAAGGGTACGGAGAGTGAGAAAAAGAAGAAAACAGCAGAAGGTGGGGATTTTCAACTAATGCGCGAACATCTTTTTTTGTTTGTTTTGGTTTTGTTTGCTATTTTTAGAGAAAATCCAATTCTAGGATTAGTCACAAATTTGCTACGCAAGTGCCAGAGTTTACGGCAAAAGGTGCATATGTATGTGTTGCATATGTGTGTGTATGTGTGTTTGCATATGTATGTTTGTGTTGCAACGACATACTATGTAGTATGTTTGCTAGTAAGTTGACTTTAGCATAATATTTTATCAGGCAATATTTGCCAGGACATTAATCAAAGTAAAAATGCAGGCAAATTTACGTTGAGCATCTTCACACTAGAATGAATTTGCATAGTAGTAAAACAAAAATAACAAACAAACAAAAAATAATAACAAAAAGGAGAAAATAAAAAATAAAAAAAAAACGAGTAAGCGAGTGCAGAGGGCACTGATAGCAAAACATGACACAGATCCGCAAGCATTCACACACACACACACACATATACAAGCTCCAGCATACATGCACACAGACACAACAACCAACGGCGGCGACTCCAATGACATAGGAAAAAAGGAACAAACCAACAAACGAACGAACGAACGCATAACTTAAACTCATGGCTATGACAATGATGAGACTACCAACAGATGAGTAGGTACAACAACCAGCACAATATCACACCACACTGCACCGCACTGCATCGTATCTCTTCTTCACTTTTTTTTTACCATCGTCTCTTCGTCGTCGGTAGATGCGGCAGTCATTTGCAGTGCATAACCACAGTTGAAGCAGCAGTAATGAAGAGTAAAAAAGAAGTACTAGTTACACTAGGTGGTGGTGGTGATGATGATGGTGGTGGTGGTGCCAACAAGGTTGGGTAACTTATAGCGCCGGAGATGATGACAGTTGTAGAGCATAATACCATATATAAATTCACCATTGTGCAGGCTGTTGGCATTTTAAGAGGCAATTCCTCAACAATGTCATCATTGCTATCAGCGCATTTGGTAGCGGTAGTGCGGTAAAGAGAATTCTTAACCATTACAATACAGTGGAATTTAGTCATAAGAATTAAGGTTTTAATTCATTAAAAATAAAAAAAGATTTTTACTGTTCCATGTTTATTTCGGTATTTGGGAAGGTTTTCCGTGCACTAGTCTGAATTAGGCAATTTTACTATTGAATATTAAATCAACTTTGGCCCAGACTTTCCCACTATTACTATGTCTTTTGGATCCTAAGGGAGCCTAGAGGCTACTGAGACTTTCCTAATATGATGAAATCACGAACTCTAAACAAGGTTTGCCTACTTCTATCACATCTACTCACTTATGGAATTTTAAAAGAGGAAGTATTACAACGTATTAAACATTTTTTTTAGGTTAGTAAAATTTAGGACTGTTTGTTGATTGAAATTTTCGTACTGGGACTGAGTTTAAAAAGTATAAAAATTAATACAAAATTAATAATAATAAAAAAGGCATTGTCGAGTCTTTGTAATGCTAGGCATATTAGAAAGGTAGTAAAGTGCAAAAATGCTTAAAATATCAGAGTTTTTCTACCACCAGATGGCGCGAAAAATCTGCAAAGGGAGTTTATGATAAAGAAAAGGATTCCCGTAAAAAATTTCCCCCAATATTATAAATATTACTAGAAAATTTTGTTCGTTCTTTCAATTTTACCCCAAAACAAAAAAAGAAAAAAGCTTCATGCAGTTCAGGTTCAATTTTATAAATTTAATTTATAATCGAAAAGAAAAGATTGTCTTATCGAAGCGATATTTTGTCCCCTGCTTTTCATCGTTATCTCTGGCTAGCTATAAAGCTCCAGTACGATTATAAGGGTAAGCTAAAATGCCCTTCCGAGTCACTCGTTAAAAAGATGACAGAAGTTTCATAGAGTTTAAAACCATTCTGGGTAAACCTGGAATCAAAGTCCAAAGAACGTCAAAGGGCTTAATTTAGCAAAGCTGGTTCCATTTCCTCATTTTCTGGTGTTTGGTGTAAACTATACAAAGTTGAATTTTGCTTCAAAGAATCTTATAAATAATATAATATACTAGTAAATATTACCAAAATGTCACTGCAATTTACGAGAGTGTCTAGGACTTAGTACTAGAGTCAGAGTGTACGAAGTAGAACCAATTGACAGTTTCGTAGTATCTGATAATTTTCAGCATTACAACGCTCTAATCCCATTCCATTAGATATTCATACACTCAGACTTCTTTGTGCTTTATACATATGTATATATAGATATGTACATTGTCATATAATTTAGGGTATTTCGCAAAAGCTGAAGTTTGGAGGTGAAGGACCCAAGTAGAAATTTTTTCCGGAATTTTTTTAATTAATCTTTGGTCACCTTTTTTTTTTGTGTGGTAAGTAAGCAGAACCAAAGTGTGTGGCTCATATTAACAAAATTCTCCTAGTGACAAAAAAATCTCTTCCAAAAATTTCGCAACCTCGAAGAAAAAACCATGTAATCTGGCATTAAGATCCCCCACAATTTTTAAACTCCCTCGAAATGCGTTCGCGAGCTTTATCCATTTTCACGAGTTTTAGCTTTTTTCGCGGTACCCTAACAGGTAACTATTCCTATACGCATACACATATGTTAAAAAGAAAAAAAATAACACACACACATTGAAAACAGATCTCGCTAGATACCTCATACTACTACGACTACCAAAACAAAATCTAATGCTCTGAATACACTTGACAAAATTCATGCTGTAGTTAGCAAAATGTCAAAACAAAACCCACAACATAAAAAGTCAAAGAGAACAAAAAAAAAAAAAACTCAAATCGTCATCAGACATAACTACGACTAGTAGTAGTCTAGCATTTGAGCATTTGTTGTGCGGAAAGTTGGAGGGAGCAATCAGTACATATGTAATCTAACATTCATAGAACAAAGTCAACTGATTGAAAAGTCAGATAGGTTAAAAGGGCCACAATATAGAAATGAATTTACTATGTACACAAATATGTATTTATATAGGGGTCGGTCATATGCATTTGAATTATTTCATGAATATCCACTACCATCATAGTTAAATACATATGCAAGTTAGTAAGTGTATAAGCAGCAGTAGGAACAGCGAAAGCTATGGCAACTAAAAAAGCAAAAGCTTATTATCATTTTTACATGGTTGTCTGGACTGGTCTAGTCGGATAGAGGAGTTTTGGGTGAAAAGAAACAAACACTAACGTTAAAATGCACAAAAAAAAAAGTGGACATACTTTACTTATGTAGGTATATTGAAAGAGTTCACTAAAAAAAACGAACACACACACATGCACTATGAACCTGAAAAAGTAAAAATAAACACACAGTAGGGAGAAACTAACCTTTTATGCCCGTGAGAGAGTGTATGACAGAGTGCAATAGTGTGTGTGAATTACAAGTTCAATCTGTTTTACGCAAATAGGACATTTTGATTTATGAGTTTATTGTGAACTTAGCAGAGATTTTTTTTTTCGGTATGTATTGAGTGTTTTTGTTGATTTATTCCAGTTAAGAAAAAAAAAATCTGACCATCTATAAGAAAGAAAATTCATCGAATTGAAGTGTGTCAAATAAAGTATTTCCTGAAAAGTATTATTAAAGTAATTTATAAATTTACTGGTACATGACTATTGAAAAATAATTAAAAATGATACTTTTTTCTTTATGAACAAAAAAAATTTGTTCGTACTAAAGAAAGCAACCTCTCATATGCAAAGGTTTGGTTTATGGTATGCTATCAAAAGCCGTTTCTAAGCAAATTGTCTCCTTATTAAAGCTTCGCGGTAGAATGGTGTGTCCTTGTTCAACTAGCGCAATAAATTGGAAATTAGAAAAAAGAAAGAGAAGAGTAGATTGGTTAAGAGTCAGCAGCGCTTTAAGTAGATATTCTTGAAAATAACATAAGTTATAGATTTTAATTTTAATCGACCAATTAAGCCATAACAAGAATCGTTCCTATTCCACTTGTTAGCCTGAGTGTTACAAGACGTTGAATCTTTCTCACAAGGACAGTATTCAAACTATTACACAAAATAGATCTCACATCAAAAGCATTAAAAAATTTGCAATGCTTCTGCACGGCGATAGCTAGGAGGAACAGTTTGAATGAAGCTTTTTTTACACCACTAAAAGAGGTTAGTAACGAGAGAACCAGAAAATGATCAAAAATAAAAACCCCGGAACACAGGACGCCCAGTCTAAAACGAGACCCACAAATTCAAAATCCAGAATAACTAAATTTAATATCCTCAATTACAAAATCGACAAATTCATAATTCCCAAGTATAAAATTCCCAATTTTTTTTTTTTTAAACAGAAGCGATGTCAATTATTCGATCGAGTGAGTTCGACTTTATCTGGAAGAGATAACTTACACTATTTAAAATGTCAGTACTCCTGACAAACTAACTTTCAGGGCCTTATTTACAATCGTTTCCTTTTTTTTGTAACGCTTAGCTATCTAACCGTAACCGTAATAGTGTTCCGTCATCTTGTGTCTTCATTAATAGTTTCGTTACGAAACCGACGAGTTGTTTTTGAATATTACAAGCTGTTTTATTTTATCGCGATGTTTGGGGTCAGAAATCTGGTTCAAAAATTTTTCGAAAAATTAAGACGCTTGACTAACGGTTTAAAGACCGGCGCCTCTTCCTGCAAGAACGAAGACGGAAATCCGGGGACAGATGTCCTGGATATCATTAGGTTCTGGAGGGAATACTTCTCACAGCGGCTTAATGGCGATGACGGCGACAATTCCGCCATTGTGGAATCTATTCCATCACGCCTGGAAAATAATAAGGCTGCAGATTTTTTGTCTGCTGAATTGTTTAAGACTGGGGGTGAAGAGCACACAAGATGCTTGCAAGAGCATTTATGCGTTCTCAAGCCTTTTCAATATCGCATAAAAGATTTTATCAAGCATATTGTGTAAAAAACTGATGCTCATCGTCAACAAGCTGATCGGATCTTATCAGTGTTGCTTCAGGTCTGGTAAATCTAACATTGACTAGATATTCGCACCGCGCCGAATCCTGGAAAAGACTTGAGAAAAACAACGTGACACCCACCATTTATTCGTAGATTATAATGCCGCGTACGACACCATGATTAGTGTTCACTAGTACGCCGCAATGTCTGGTTTTGGTATCCCTGAGAAGTTAATTCGTTTTTACTAAATGACACTGACCGATACCACCAGCGCAGTGAAAATTGTGACAGACCTTACCGAGCCACTTGACGACCTCGATAGTCTAGTGGATATTGCACTAGACTTTCATCCAGAAGGTTGCGGGTTCGATTCCCGTCTTGGTCTGGTAGTTAATTCTCATAAACTTCTTATATTCACTATCGATATGAAGTGGATGAGAATTATAAGAATGTGTACAAGTACACACCTTGGTTGGTAATGGCAAGACCACCGAGCTGATAAAAAATTGCCACATAGCCGTTCGGAATCGGCGTTAAACTGTAGGCCCTACCATCGCCACTGTGGTCTAGTGGAAGAGTGCCAGACTCTTGTTTCTGGAGACCCGAGTTCGATTCTCGGCTTGGGTATGTTTCTTATCTATCTTTCTTTCTCCCTTCCTTTCTTTCTTTCTTTCTTGGGGCTTTGGTACAAAAAATCTTATAGGTCGCAGTGCCTGACTTTCGAGTCGTCCTTCCTTCAAATAATAATAATAATACCGAGCCACTTTATACCAAAAGAGGTTTTAGACAAGGTGATTCTCCATCGTGCGACTTCTTCAACCTTATGCTAGAGAAAATAATTCGAGCTTCAATTATCGACATTTTTGGTACTATTTTCTACATTTTTGGTACTATTTCTACTGGCGTACGTTGATGATATTTATACCATTGGTTGCATTCACTACACTCATCAATTGCTAAACAGTTATAGCTCATTAATTTTTGTGTTGTGAACATGATGCTACTTTTTAGCGCTAACTATTCTATTGTGAACAGCTTTTTGCTAGTTCATTCTTTAACAAAACCAAAACATAAATATAAGTAATTTAATGTTTTTGGAAAGTATATTTGACGATGCCTTTAATATGAATATGCCCTGTCAATTATGACAGCCATAACAAATATATTAATATATCGTCGCCTGAGAATTGATTTGGCGAGTAGGCATACGAATACGAATATACATACGCCAAGTCAATTCTCAGGCGACGATATATAGAAAAAATAGATAAGTATTAGATGCTGTACAAAAATCAACCGATGAAAAGTATCATACAAGTTTTTCGATACCAAAACTGATGCTTGCTCACTAAAAATGGTGCCATTAACCATAAACTGAATTGCGGCGTATCGACGTGACGTAAACAATCTGTCGCCATAAAAACGCCAAGTCGAAGTAAAATCGGATACAGCTGCAATTCTGTTTCATTTCATAGGATCATGAGCGCCTTAAATGTCAATACGTCGCAATTCTATTTATAGCTTAACGCGAGAGCAGTCAGTGCAGCATTCTCCCACTTGGAAATGGAGTCTCGTTGAGTGGGTCTAGTAATGAAAGACGACAACACGGAATAACGAAATATCTTCTGTTAACAAACAAGGAGCCTTGGATAAAATGCCACTGTTGACAATTATACTTTTTAAGTCGTCAAGGATTTCGTCTACTATGGATCCAGCATCAACAACAATAATAATGTCAGCCTTGAGATCAAGCGAATATTAACTTTTGCCAACAGGTGTAACTATGGGCTCAGTAGGCAATTGAGAAGCAGAGTCGTCTCTCGACGATCCGAGATATAGGCATTGATTAGTAATGATGAGAGGCTGTTAGGCGCGCTCGAGAGGAAGATACTCCGCAAGATATGCGTGGGCGATGTGTAACGAGTAAGAGCAACCATGAGCTGTAAGCCAACATTGACGTAGCTAAGCTGATTCTCAACTCTATTTCTGATATTTTCTTTAAGAGTAGAACCAATAATAAATTTCACATGTCTAAGCCGGACTCCTAGAAAAATTTTGTGCATTTCTAGCGGATCTAGGGGTGGTTTTGAAGATGAAGCTCTCCTCTTTTTGATGAATTTCTGATAAGAATCTTGATCCAAAAAATCTTTTAAGGTGAGGAAACGATTAAATCCCCTCCCTTTTCCTAAATCTCTGCATTCGCAAGTGCTTCTGATAAAACCAAAAAAAAGTTGTTTGGAATACAAATAAAAATGAGACTTTCACATCGTCGTACTTCAAGCAGAAATCCCTAAGTCCAAATTAATTTTTTTAATTGAATCCGTATTCATAAGCTTCTATAATTTGAATGACATCATAAATTAGATTTTTAAAGATCCAGTTGAAACGTATACTAATGTATATATCAATCTGTTGGCTTTTTAAGTTTTGCCGGTGTTCGTAGCGCACCATGCACGGCATAAACAAACTTCATCTCTGAAATTAAAAAAATTGACTTCTTGAACTAACTACGAAGACAAACTCAAGAAAGCAAAGACATAATTCTTAAGTACGTTTAATTATGTATATTACAAAAGAAATACGCAAAATGTCAACACAATTTAAGAGGGTGTTTAGAAAAACCATCAAAGTAACTCAATTAATTTGTATCTAGTTGCTGTTTGTACTAACTCACACAACCCGCTTCATCAAAACGAACTACTACTACGACGACCCCATCTACTATCTAACTCTTTCTCGACGACCACTGTGGGGAAAAAAAAAGCAAATTTCTTCAGCACGAAATAACATTAATTTTGATTACGTTTACTAATTAATTGACTTTGGTGTAGTCTATGTAGAGCGTTAGTATAACGTTGTGTTTGATGGTTGCATAGTTGAGCTGATGTTACTTGTTGGCAGTGAGGGTGAATGGAGTGAGTAATTAGAAATTATTGGTATATTGACCTGTAATTTTAAAAAGAACACGAGATGATTACAAAGTTATTGAAAGTCATACATACAAGAAAATTTTTCTCCATCCATAATATGCAAATACAACTGAGCAACTCTTAACTATTATGGCAATTTAAAGTGCATGCAGAAGAAAATTTTTCTTTTAACTATGTTAAAAATGTTAAAAAGTATCTGCACTATCCACAAAGACTAATGCCTACATGAAATTTAATTAACTTTCTCTCTGTAATTAAATTTAGTTGCAGTAAATTTTTGCTATGCTTTCATTCCTTTGGCTAAACTTTTTGTTATCCTTTCATATACCTACATAGAATTTCTTTTATTGTATATGCTTCAATTTCAATTCAACAAACAAATTTAGGAAATTAGTTCATGCAATATTTCCTTCCACAATTACTTCCGCATCCGGATATGCTCACCTGCACATATTTGCTGCATGTAGAGCGATTGCAAATTGCAACTGTGTAACTAACTACTACTAAACTACAAGTATGCAGCTATTCATTCTCTCTTTACTGCTCGCTCCTCGTCGTTATCGCGTTCGTCTCCACGCTATCGTTTCCAATTAAGAATCTACTAAACTGTACGAAAAATATATATCGTTTATTCTATATTGAACAATAGGAAAAATGGCATTAAAATTGCATGCACTTCTCAATACACTAACCAAGCAACCAATGAACCATTGAACCAACCAACCAATATCATCAATATACTATACACGAGCATGTTTCTTTTGAATGTAAGTTTCAAGGCAGGAAGTGTGTTGCAAGCAAAAAAAAAAAAAAAAAGAAATGACGCGATTTTCTCTTCATTCGCGATTTTGCTGGACTGCATGGCACATTAAGCAGAATTTTCAATTCTTTTTATTATTATTACTGGTACCGCAGCAATAGGTTTTTGCCTTGATTTTGTTTGGTTGGGTTTGGTTTATTTTCTGCACTACCACTTTTTTGTCTTTCTTACTTTGCAGTTTCATTTACTTCACACTTAAAAATTAATTGCTATAAAAATAAAAAAGCAATAAAAGAAAGTTAGAAAATTTCTAAAAGTTGCAATTTTTAGCGTTTTTTTATTTTACTTTTTCTATTTCATATTTAAGTATGTAAGTGTGTTAGTGATGAGACTAATAACTCTGCTATTTAACAAATTATTGTAAAGAAAATCTATAAAGATAATGTACAGTATCTAACTCTTTTCTTACACGATTTTGAAATAACACGGTTCACAAATAAGGACAAATACACAAATTTTTTGTTCTAGCACGAGTCCTAAAAAATTTTGTTTTTTAATTTTTACAGTGGGGGCAATAACCCAATTATATTATCAGTTTTTCCTTTATTTCGTTGTATTTCAACTTAAGTTTCTTTGGCGATTTTAAGAATTTTTTTTTTTTTAATTTTGAAGTTGCTGGTTTAGTCTATGGTCGCGGATAATTTTTAAAAAATCTCGTTTAAATACAAATATTTTTACTATGAAAAGGTTTATCTGGGTCTTTTCGGGTACAAACAATCTGAAACTGAAATTTATTTTTTCCGCAAATAGCCGCTGGGTGGCGCTTTTATGCAAAAATCATGAAAAATTCCATTTTTTACGATAATTTCAAAATGAAAAACAACTCTTAAAATCGCCAATCTGGGAAAACTGAGAAATTACTTTTCTATACACAACCCAAACTTTCTGAAAAACTTAGATTCAACAATTCCACAGCCGATTACCTGCCTAAGTGTGTCTCTCGATAGCCACTCCATCCCAACCTAACCTATTACAGCAATTGTAAAAAAATGTTCCCAATTTTCTCGAAGGCTTATTGAATCTAAGTTTGATATTAGGTCAAGATATTGCAGCAATTGTTACATCACAACATTGTGCAACCAATACAAAAATGGTCTAACAACTTTTTATCAGAAAATCTTCCATTTTTTCGGTAAGGTATTTTATTTTTTTTTATTGATATTTCTCGTAAATATTACGTTTATAAGAGTTTTTGTTTTCGCTACATTTTCTCATATTTTGTGACTCATGCTTATGCCTAACATACACTTCTAATGCTAATGCTTGTTGTAATTAAATTAGAACTGTGTTTTCTAATGTTAATGCTATCAGCTTATTATTAGAAATGGTTAGTGCTAATGCTATTTTTTAATAACACAATTTTTTCTTAAACGAAAAATTTTGATTTTTCTTTTATAGGTACGTATAATATTAAAAAAATATATTCCAAAATGAATGATGTCCTGTAAAACAAGCGGAAAATATTGAAACTTTGAATCAAAAAACTTTTAATCCAAATACGATGAAAAGTCGATTTTTGGCTAATTTTCTATACTTTTGTTCTCATACGAGGACAAAGTTTCTGAGAGAGTCAATCAGTTTCCAGCTTGCCTAGTTTAAAACTTCGAACTCAAGAGGGAGTTAGATAGAGCATAAAATCCGTTAGATTGAAAAATCATAATTATAGTTTAAAACATTTTAACGAACTTTACATCGTGAATAAGTTGGTACTTTGTGACAATGGAAATTACTTTTTACTTTGCAAACCTTGGTCCTTTTTAGTTTGTTCATCTCGTCACAGTTTGTAGTTTAATCCATTTCTAGATAACTGATGCAAAAAATTAGTTGTATATGGCATATGTGAATCTTTTCGTATCCCTTTTCATTAGTAGGTAGCGGATCCAAGGAAGGCGAATCCTGAACTTAACTTGATTCTTAGTTTTTAGTATGATGGGATATCGGAAGCATCCAGTGAATTGAAACGGGATAAATCTTCTATTGGCTCGCAGAGTGTTGGTGTCAGTTTTTCTAAAAAAGTGACATTCTAGGGCGAGGTAAAACAACTATGTGTAAATTTCCTCTAGTCAGTGAGTCAGGTGAATTAGCTTTATATATTATTGATTATGTACTTAATTGTTTTTGTGTAAATTTAATTTGGCCTCATGAAAACTTATGTAAAATTATACACACTCTAATTTATATCAGCGGAATAAATACATACATACATGGACAAATGCATACTTATATATGTACTACAGTCCATGCATATACCAGTGGCGGATACAGGAAAATTTTTTGGGGGGTGGGGGGAAATAAAAAATAAAAATTCTCCATATGAATCAAAACGCGTGCTAGAGCGTTTTTTTTTTCTCGTTCATGTATCGTTTTTTTTTTTTTTGCTTATTCATAAACTTTATTTCGCTAACTAACAATTTCAAAGGTATGGCCATGTAAAAATTTACTAGTACGTTACGCATTTAGGGGAAACCCTGTTCTTGTAGCAAAGCATTTCACAATTTCTATGATCCTTTTCCAAGGTAAAGGAACGTGGAAAATATAACAATTGGTTACATTTACTCATTTATTTGGCTACTTTTTAGTGGATTCTCTACTTGAGAATATAATCCGTTGAACTGGTACTTAAGGCACGTATTTAAGAGCTAAATCACCGAAATGATCCATTTTATTAGAACAATCCATTTGGACATTTTTTAAGAATTTAACCCCATCTGGGAATCGAACCTGAGGCAGATGGAACTCCAGTCAAGCACTCATCCACGAAGTAACCATTGTTGAACGCCGGTGAGCTGTTTCTGAACTAGATTAGCAGCTTCTGTAAGAGATTAATTTGACGCTATAATGGCAGTATCGTCTGGATAAGTAGCTATAGTAACACCGTCAGTTTCAGGCAAGTCGCAGGCAAAAATCGAATAAAGAGCAGGACCCAGAACACTGCCCTGTAGTACTCCGGCTTTCATTTGACACTTGGCTGATGTTTCATCATTTACTTTGACATAGAAGTTTAAGACCAAATAAAATGGAACTGGAAGTACATTTTTTAATTTGTATAACAGCCCTTGATGCCAAACTTTTTCCGAACGCTTTTTGAATGCCCCAAAATACTCTTATTTTCTTGTATTATTAGCAATCTACTACTTGGAATATTTTCGAGAATATTGCCAGCAAACTTATAGGTCTATATGAGGGCACTCAGTTTTCAGGTTTATTTGGTTTAGGTATCATTATTATTTCAGCACATTTCCATAAAGAAGGAAAGTGGTTTAATGAGCAAGATTATTCCTTATTCTTATAATTGAAAGTAAATCGTAATAACTAAAAACAATAATAACTAATTATGTTCACCTTTATGCCTGTTTAAATTATTAAATTTTTAAGTGTTTGAAAAATCTTTTGAGGGGAAATTCCCCCTGTCCCCCCTCCCTTCCCTTGCATCCGCCCCTGCATATACAGTAGGTGGAAAAAATAAGTTATCAAAATGAAAGCAAAACTTTAGCACTAAATATCTTCGCAACAATAGATAGCTTTAAATTTATTTTTACATCATTAAAAAACTACGTAAAATGTGGTTGAAATAGCAGTAATATTATGGCAAAAGAAATTTAGTTTTGATTTTCTTTTAAAGTTTAATATTGCTAAGTGACAGAACGATAGTGCAAAAGTAAGTTATCAAAAACTTAAACATCCAAAATGGTCACCATTTTCTCTAGCAGTTTTAGCGAAATGGTCTTCTATAATGAAAATTATTCACCATTTTCCTTTATTCCATAATATGTGGGAAGCGTGTACCTTAAAAGTGATTTTTCAATCTGCACTTGCATTACCGTTTGATGAAGAATCAGGTCTTACTAAACCGTTTGGCAACATACGGAAGTGAAATCGTCTTTGTGAAAACTTGAATCTAATCTCTAGATCTTCGTACCAATCATCGTATCACTGAAAAGATTACAATACTATGAATTTATCCAGGCATTCCATTTCTTCAGTTTATATATGTGTGTCAACCTTTAGTCAGATGCACTCGTTCTCTCACCTTTATGTAACAATTCGATTCATTTAGGTTCCTGTTTTAATATTAAGTGATTTTCCAACATGCAATACACAAAAAAAAAAAAACAAAAAAAATACACGCATACCACACAAACACACTGAGAGAAAAAACTAAATGTTAAAATCATGCAAGAAATATATTAAAGTAAAGAATCTCATTTTCCATTGCTTGCATGATTAGTGTGTGGCGAAAGATTGCAGATTCAATTCTGACACCAGACTTAACAAAAAATTTAAATAAAAAAATTAATTTTAATATACTACTTAATCTTTTCGGAGATGGAAAGCTTCATGAATAAAAGTTGCCTTATGAAAGCTTACCATATTTCTTTTCGTCATAAAATAACTCTTTTATACCAAATACTGTAGTTAACGATTTTTGAACAATTCCTTATATTTAATTAGATTAAGTTAACAATTCTTAAAAAAGAAAGAAATTTAAGCTGCAGTCAGTGCTGTCTCTCTCATGTATAGCTGTGTGTTAGAGAGTGATAGAGAAATTCTTCTTGCAGATTTGTTTCAAAGCCTCAGAATACTGCTATAATATAAACTTTGAAGTTTAAATTTTTATACAAATATTATATTCAAAATTGAACAATCATTAAAAGTGGTAATCGCTTTTCTTAAATTGTTTTTTAGCCCCATTACAACAACGACAGAAGTTGAAAGTTTAGTTGGATTTTAGAAAATGTGCACGCAAATTTATAAAAACTTTTTTTTACGTGTATTTATATATATACTACACTCAAATGAAATTCGATTACTTTTCACAAAGTTTAGCACTAATTGGAAATCCTGATGAGAATATTTGAGCTCCCGTAACATGGTGAAGTCATACATATATACACACAAAGTGCACAGAGTGTATCTAACAACGTCGACCAGAGTGTACGAGTACTACAGAACATGCACCGATATAACTATATTTAAAATAAAAAAATTGCAAGAAAACAACAAGAAAATACATTTTAATTATTGAAAGTTCATCTTACTAACGGTTCGACTTTTGTGCAGAAATACGACAACTGTGTTCTTCTGGTTGTTTTTGTAATTGTAAAAAGTTTGAGGACAACTTTGTGCTGTATTCTACATACCTGTTAATACATACGCACATTATTACATACTGCAATAGGTTAAGGTGCATGTATTCATGGTACATGTTCTAGTGTATTGTATAACGTGTTAGTTATTACGAATTAACTAGCAACCAGAGTAGTCCTACAGAGTCACAAATGTCTTTGAGGTTAGGCATGACATTATCATCATTACCATGACATAACATATTATTTTCAAAGTTTATTTTAATAGCAATTAACAGCTTGATGCAGTTGTTGTTCACATGCGTAGATTTACATTAAGTTTATCTATAGAGGCATTTCATGTGAAGCGGACAAGGTAAAAAAATGTGAAGTTTTGAAATTCGGCCTATTGTGGACACACAATTTTTGAAGTGAAACATCTTTTCTCTTGTTCTAGAGTAAAACCAACCGGATGTGACATAATTTTGTCGAGCAATGTGCATGAGGGGCTAAATATCAATATTCCGTAACTGAATTCACGAGCAAACTATGTAATAAACGATTCATAAATAGTTTTAATTCAATATAACATATTAATTACACACACACACGCCTATGGTAGAAAGAACAATGTGTAGCGTCGCCATCTTAAAGTTTATGACAGTTATACATT
Source organism: Toxonevra muliebris (assembly GCA_963691655.1). Lineage (NCBI taxonomy): Eukaryota > Metazoa > Arthropoda > Insecta > Diptera > Pallopteridae > Toxonevra > Toxonevra muliebris. The sequence continues at coordinate 122,823,021 of OY829326.1, forward strand.
TCACATACAGATGGCGCAAATGTCCAAGGAATTACATGAAGATGTCGCACAAAAAAAGAGTTCGTCTACAATTGTCATCGAAACACAAGCAAATAACAAGCAAATTAAATTAAAAAACACAAGCCAATGAAGTAAAAAATTTAGCGATTGAAAAATTTCATTTGCTTGTTATTTGCTTGTGTTTCGTTTAGTTCACAAGAAGTTTCACTTCTTCCTTGTGTTCGTTAATTTGGATAATCTAAACTAAACACACAAAATAATTTGCCAAGCTATGGGTTTTTAAAGAATTGACATAATTGAAATATGGATTTTTCAAAAGTGAATTTTAGAATTAAGCAAATTTACAATAAAATATTTAACATGATAATTTAAATAGAATATTTACTCTTCTTTTCAATTATGGAGTCAGACCGGAAATTAAAATTTTTTTCATGCACCAAACCGGAAGTAAAAGTTTAAAATCCGAATTTAAAAAAAAAAATTATTTTTCAAAATTTAGCTTAAAGTATTTAAATAATACCCTTAAAATTTCAAAATGGGATCTACATTAGTTTAGCAGATAGATACATACGTAGGTGTTGCACTGAGTGTGATAGCTATGTACTTTAATTCATGTATCTCCTAAACTAATGCTTTTTTCTTTTTTTTTCATATTATATGTTAAAACCTACAATATGCAACTTTTAGTTTCACATTTTCCATTTCTAACTTAAGGTACGCACACACAGTTACGATTTTATCGGTGCGAATCCGCAATTTAAGAAATTACAACAATGTAACCCATTATTTCATATGAGCGGGCGCACAACATCTGCGATTTTTACGCATTGTTTTTTTTCGAACATTCACAGTTCCCTTCCTTTGTCATCCTGAAAATGCAAACTGCTGGGTTTTCATACCAACAGATAACAAAATAAAGAAGAAGACGAAGTTAAATGAAAAAAGTGAACAAAAAGAAACAAATTCAGAAATGTTTGATATTATTTTGTATATTAATATTTTTATTCTAATATTTATATTTAACTTAATAGTTAATTAAATTAGTAGAAATCTCAACTAAAAATCTCTTGTATGTGGCAGAAAAAAATGAAAATCAGTTGTTGCGATTTCAATGCGAAGAAATTGCAACAGTGGTCCTTTTCTAAATACGCTGCAGGGACGCATCGAAAATGGTCCGAATTCGCATTGCTAATAGCTTTAAACTGCAAAAATACGACAAAGTGTTAAAAACTATTTTTTTTTTTTAAATCGAATGTAAGATACCATTTTTAAAGAACCGTAGTTTAGTTAAATTTTAACAGTGTTTTTTTTTGCCTTTGGTTAATTTCTCGACTACCTTTTACTATCTAGAACTTTAAGATTAGGAATCACTTAAGATAATGCATGATTGACTATATTTAATAATTATTTGGTTAGTTTAAGCTAGCGAATTTCTAACTAAAACGTCACTAAAACTTCACCATCCTAGTTTTCCTCACGAGGAACAACTCAACTACTAAATAAATTTACTAGCCTAGTTTATCTTTGACGCAAACTAACCAGAACCTCATCCAAACTACTGAAAAACCAGAATTTTATTAAGACGGTTTAGATTTAATTTAAAAAATAGTAAATCAGTATTAAAAATTGTTGTGTGAAAATCAAAGTAGGGGAAGCGCGGGTTTGCCACGAATTCGAGAAGGGAGGGCGTAGGATAAGCACCTTCCTTTTTTTCGTTGTCCGCTTCACATGAAATGCCTCTATATTTACATTGCTAAATTTAATTAGATTCATTTCATTCAGGCTTGTTACTTGGGAAGTATTATTTTTCTCAAGTGTATGTTCTTTAGGGTCATGCTCAAAAACTGTTTATTGAAAAATACCCAAAATAGGGAAAAGGTGGTCGATGGTATAGGTATAAAAGTGTTCAAGCTTCCTAATATTATAATAATAATATTTATTTAAATTTAATTTAATTTTTGAGCGATTTTTTCATGGATATATCCAAATTTATTCAACTCACGGTATTTTCAAAACTCGAGAAACTGCGAAAAAATTCGAAATCAGCGTCCTAAGATTAGTCTAAAGTAGCAGTTCTCAACTTTTCGATTCGAATTCACTGCAAACCGCACCTTAGGTTTTCTCACAACATTTTCCACACTTTTTTTTATGTTATAGTCAACACACTGAGATAGAGCCCCTATTAATGCAGAGCATTGTGTTGATTGGGGAAGTAAGATAAGTTAATAAAAGGAGAAAAGAGTGAGAAGTATCTGTGAGCGTTTGTTTTAAATTTGGAAAGGCAACAACCAGGGAGCGGAAAAAAGGCAAAATAAAACATCCTGTCAGTTAGCTTTGATTTTGAAATTTTAAATTCCAGATTTTCGTATTTCTAGGTTAGGTTAGGTTGGAGTGGCAGCCTTCTGCTTGAAAGCACACTTAAGCACATTTAGGTTCATTGTGATACCACAGTACGGCGCGACTTCCCCATTTACGGATTGGAGAACCATGAGGATTCCATAATGTCCTTAATATTTATGGATTATAGCTCGGACAAACTATTGAAGAAAGGTGAGCCCAAGAGTTGTAGTCTCATCCTGGCCAGGGATGGACATTCGGACATGAAATCGAGGACTGTTTCTTCCTCCTCCTCAGAGCCGCAGCCCCGACAGAAGTCATTGAATGGCAGTCCTAGTTTTGCAGCATGTCTCCCCATTATGCAGTGTCCCGTCACCGAAGTCGTAATGCTGATGGAGTTTCTGCTAAGGTTGAGTAGCTGTCTAGTTCGTCTATTGTCCAAAGTGGTCCATGTTAGCCTAGTAATACCACAGGTATGCTCCGCTACCCCGGATCTTTTTGCTTCCTGAAGGTAGTTTTGCTTATTCGTATTTCTAACTACGGCGTTTATAAGAAAGAAAAAGATAGAAATAAAAAAATATTTGAAAAATCGTTGAATACTATAGAGTATAAATTTTATTTTGCCTTTTTTCCGCTCCCTGGTCTAACAATCAGGAAAAATATTTGCAGGGAGCCTTATTCATTAACTTCTGGTAAGACAGAGGGAAGAACAATCTTTGTAATGCGTGGTGCGTTGGAATACTGTGCCCACGTGGAATGCGTGAGTTCGAGTTGCGGTTCGTGTACCTCAGAAGAACACAGGAACTGGTGGCATCAAATAGCGATTTCCGCAGAACATCTACAATGAAAATAGCAGTAGAATAAAGACTCGTAGGTGACGTTTCTACGATGTCCAAAGTATTTAAAATAGCTGGAAACCCCACTATCTTCAATTTCGTTTATCACCCTGTGAAGACGCAAGTTGGTCCAACCCCTCGCTTGCGTCTCACCAGTGGAGTCATTTTATATTATCATAAATTGTTTATTTTACTTTAATATTTTCTTTTTGAATTATTAATTTGTTATTCTTTAAGTGTTAAGTTGTTTTTTATTATTTGCCCATGAAGGGACATTTTTATTTTATGTAAAATTGCTAAATAGAAGAATTGTAAATTAAAACGAAAATGCAACCCTTCAATTGCATAAACTAATAGCCGAGTGGTGAACACACTCATCTAGCTGAATGACGCCATGTTTAGAACTTAACGAAGAAAAGACAACGAAACCACAAGCAGATGGCGGCGAACGAAGAAAACTCTTTCTCTTTCGGCGATCAACAGCAGCAGCAAGCAGACGTATATTCAGGTGAGTGTTTCGTGACGGAACAGTGAAGGGAACGAAAAGTGACTGGGGAAGCCATTTTTTGGACATCGACGCTCGTTTGTAACACGCACCAGGAGGATCATCGGGATAGGCCACGCTGTCCATATGAAAGACAAATACATAAATTAAAGTTAAATAAAATAAAAAAAAATAAAATTTTTCAAAACAAAACTGAATAAACAAAAGAGACAATTTACTAAAGGGTCCATTTGCCGGATTCAGATCGACGCTCCTCTGTGCCACGCACTAAGGGGGATTCGAGAGATAGGCCACGCCATCGTTCAGCGCAATTTAAGGTGCAGCGCACCATACGATATATTGTAAGTAGGTGCTCCCTAGGGCCCCGCACTAGGAGAAGCCATGAGGCCACGCCTTGAGGTAAAATAAAAAGTGAAATTGAATAAAATAGAAGGACAAGATCCCCAAGTGAATGTTGTGTAATTGAAGGTAGTTCGCCCCGGTCCCTGTAACAAATAAATTACTGTAGACTCGGATTTGGCGAGTGACACCCAGGCTAGAGCTTCGTTATAACCCGATGTTGAATAAAACTAAGAAGCCCCAGTTACGTTCGTGAAGCTCTTGCTCATAGATGGTTAACTATTTCTTAAATTAAATTATTGGAAAAATATCTAGTTTGGGTCTAGAGGAGGGTCTGGTTAGTCTGTACCAAGGATAAACTAGACTAGCAAACTTATCTACCAATTGAATATTCCGTCGTGATGAAAACTAGGATGGCGAAGTATTAGTGAGGTTTTAGTTGGAAAACCACTAGCAGAAACTAACCAAATAATTGATAAATCGAGTCCATCATGCATTATCTAAAGTGATTTCTACTGTAAAAAATTGTGATGGTAAAAGGCAGTCGAGAACTCACCAAAGTCTAAAAAGCCTTTATAGAAAAAGAAAGAGACAAAAATTATGGTAATTTGTAATAATAGTGCGGACACCCGAGAGTGAATTTCATTTAAATTTTGAATTTCAAATTTAGGGGAAAACACGACAAAAAAGAAATTTCGGTTTCTGACAGATACAGATTATAAGTTTGGAGAAAAAGAAGAATTTTAGTGTGTGTTTTGTTAAAAATGTTACCTTTCAATTGGATTTCGACACCAAGAATTTATATTACAGTTATGGATAATTGGAGGAATGGTAATGAATTGCTCTCCAACTCCATTATTCTATTTGTTCACTTAATAAATATAACAAGAGCAGCTGTTATGAAAGCCAAATCCAAAATATCTAAGAAAATGTAATAGATCTAAAATTTTTCCTATTTTTTACATCGTTGTGCTTGAGGGTTACTAGTTACTTTCTGCATTTCAATTGCATTTTGTTGAAATGCGGAATTTTATTTGACACTTTTTGTATGGCAAAATTCTGCATTTCAACAAAATGCTAAATTTGCTTAAAATTCTCTCGTGTGTCCGCACTATAAAATAATGTTTTTAAATAAATTTGTAGGGTCAAATTTTTTGTTAGGACCTCGATATTTTGACTTTGTAAGGCAAAAGATTGCACTACCAATAAGCCAAAAGTGTCCTCACGAGTTTCTCTAATTTTCCTTCGTCAGCAGCAGAATAAACCTCGCTAGGGCCTCAACAGAAACAAAACAAAACAACTTTTCCAGGCGGGTATAAATTCATTCATTTAATGTTATAAACTTCAACATTTAATTTTTTTTATAAACGCTCATGTTAATATTATATCACAAAAATATACAAATAATCAATGTTATAACACAGAAAATGAGATCTTGAAAAGTATTTGAACTTAAGTTCTTTGAAAATGGTATTTCACATTCGGATTTCGTTTAATGAATCAGTGTTTTCAGAAAAGCTTCAGTTGAAATTAATTGACAAAGATGAATCGAATTCAAATTACTTCCACTATATACAAAAATGTAATTTTAAGGAAATACCTTTTGGTAGAAATAATTGTATGCTCAATTTACCATTTAAAGTACATAACTACATACCTACACTTTTAAAGCTTCACAGTATAACCTCTTGACTAAGTAGTATTTAGATATACTAAAAGAAAGAAACAAAAAAATTAATTGCGTCATCAAGGAGGAAGGAGTGCATTGATTGAAAAGGATTTTGTGCTACCTTACAAAAATAATTCAAGTTAATTGAATAATCTCTTTGATGTGCTCGTAAAATACTTTTATGGTTTCTCTTAATAAAATAAAGTAAAATTCTTGGGTTGTATGTATGTGTGTATAAATGTTGAGTAAGTTCGGGAAATCTTGAGAGAAACACAATTTAGTATTAGCTTTGAGAAATTATAAAGGAGCAACAAAATTTTTATGATCCTTAAATCATTGAATTTGAGTTTATGTATATGCGCGTGTGTGTATGCTAAAGTATCGTGCCAATGAGATTTCTATTCTTTTTTGCTTATTTACATGGTAATAATCTTATGCTCTGAATGACACAAGCTCACATAAACCATATTACTCAAAAACTTTTCCAAAGTATTTAGAAATTCCAACAAGAATCCTTTTACATATGCAATATGCCAAAAACTATTTTGTGCTTTATGAAATTTTAAGGATTTCCACTTAATTGACATTTGAATGTCTTCTCATTCTCATATATATTTAAGTTATGCATGCATGCATGCATATATGAATATGTATGGGTGTGTGTGTGTGTGTGTGCATGCATATGCATATGCGCGTATGCCAACAGCACAGCACAACAACAATGATTTCCGTTTCCTGTTTCCGGTTTGATAGTTAATCAAGCATTTGGCGCCAACTCATGCACAAGTATGTATGTATGTTCAATGTATGTAGTATGTACATAGTTGTAGAAGCAGTCATAGTAGTAGACGATAGCGGCAGCACAGAAACAGCGGCAGCGATTGCAAAGGCGCATTCAAAGGATGCATCGCAATCCTCGGAGACATGTCTAAGCGATTTCGATTTGCCGCTGTCGGGCACAGCAACATTGTTTTGCGGTTGCACTAGTTAATAAATGCATACACAAATACATTTACACCCATACATATACAAAAAATAAGACGCACACATGTTTGAATCGTTTGTCTACATACACACACACACACATACATCATAAAGTATTAACCCTAGTGAGAAAAAATTTACAATCAAGGCATTGAAAATAATATTTGAAAATATTAAGGCAACGCCGGGCACTCTTACCACGAAATGGGCAATAACCTTAAAATCAGTCATATGTCGGTTTCGCGGATGGTAGAAATGTGCAGAGGTTACCAACTTCTTTCCCAGTAACCTGGACTCTGGAGTTTTTATAACAGCGGCGTCAAAACCAAAGATGAAATGGCCTATATAAAATTCGGACATGATTTGAGTAGTCATTTGAAAAGGAAACTGGCAAATAACTTGCCAAACCGTCATGCGAATGGTTTGTGGGTATAGAGCTAAATTAAGGGCGGAAAGTGTAGTTTTTATATTTGAGTATCAATGGGGATAAATCTAATTTTTTTATTCCTTGTTAATTTTCAACACAAAGCTCAAATTTTCCAACATAATACTCATATAAATAAAACCACATCCAATCATTTGTTTGCCAACAAAAAAATAAATACCTACTAGCAATTTATGTCAACAAAGTTCCTGTTGCTGATCATTGTTACAATTTTGCTCCTCAGTGTATGTATATATAGCAGTTGCATTCTTAATTCCATTTTACTCCTACAACTACACCCACACCAAGCTCACAATGCTGGCAATGAAGTTGCAGTGCATCACTTGCACACATGTGTTTTGCAATAATTGAATGTGGTTTATTGCCAACTTAAGGATTTTCCCTATAATCCATGCAGCCATTCGTCGCTGTCGTTGAGTTGAAATTAAAGTTGTAAATAGAAAAAGCAATAGGCAAAAGCAAATCCGTACGCCAACACATAAGCAAACAAACAAAAACAATAAAACTATTTTATAAAATATTCACTTGAATGAGTGCATTATTCGAATGTTTCAATAAGGATAAACATATTTACATACACTTGTACTTGAATTCATACCCTTATAGCAGCATTCAATATACGAGTAATTACTAACATTTATTCTTCCTCTCCAGGTATTATCAGAGTTGTACCAACAATTTCAAGTACTTTTAGTACATTCCTGGAACTTAAAAAATTCGGTAAATACATATATAAACACCAATAGTCCCTGAGCAAAAGTGGAACAATATTTGTCATACCAAGCCATGCGGATCTGTATTCAAAACCATAATCTTAAAAACCATCACATCGAAATAAGTGGGCTAAACCTTATCAAACTATGACAAGGATTTGACTTAACACTTTTCTGACCATAGGTGCATAGGTGGAAATGAGAATGCTGTTACCCTATCTAGATGTGGGTCTTCGGTCTGTGCTATCTGTGGTCAATAATAGCAACCGCTTAAGACATAAAATCTCATTTCCAGTAAAAACAGTTTGAAGTTAATGTGATTGGTTGCCACTCTATGTAAGCGAATACCATTTTTTTATAACTTTTGTTTTAATTTCGGGGATTTCACGTACATGTGCATTGGAATAAGAAGAACACGATAACATTTATAACTTAGTTCTGTTTTAAGTCGATATATATCACCGCCCACGAGAAAATCTCCCTAAGGTGTAAAAAATTCTTTTCCCACTTTTTGATGGTTTTTAGTTTGGTGCCCTAAGAATCTCAAAACGCAAATCCAAAGGCGCTTCGTTATCAAAATCTCGTTTTCCCGCGCTGGGTGGGCTTTCTCGTGGACGGTCACTTATGTATCTCAGTTGGAAAAAATTTAACACAGCTCTCCAAAATATGGTAGGGGAAAATACAATTTTTGCGACAATAAAAATCAGATGGAGAAGTGTATCATATCAAGAACGAAGAAACTCCAAGAAAAATCTCTCTGAACCTAAAAAGCTTTTATCTCTTTCCATTGACTTGCATGCATCCAGACAGTGTAAACTCTAAAACACTTCCTGTGTAGTTGACCGGTCTTAGATAGAACTAAAAACAACTCCTTTTGCAAACCATTCCTATATGAGAGTCTTGCAACAAATGAACGATGTGATGGTATTAGGGATGTCATTCCTGGAATTCGATCAAAAAGTTATCTTAAAAATCTCGGAACTTAAAAAGCAAAATCCGGAATTTTTGGAACTCGTATGTATCTACACAAACTTATTGGAACTCAAATTTTTAGTTTTTTATATCAAGGGAAAATTTTTTTCTAATTCGTCCTTGGTACGACTCTCAAATGCCAACCAAATGTGTAACAGTGCATTCTGTAATAAAATGTCCTAGAACAAAGAAAGAAATTTATCACAAAATACACTATCACAAACTTAACCCATAAATTGACAAAGGTGCGAAAACGTACCACTAAAAAATGTGTTTTTATAACTAAAAGTGCGATTTTTATAGACTAAAACTGTTATTTTTATAGCTTAAAAATGGCGCACTTATGGGCAGAAGCTTCACGAATGCAACTAGAGCTCCTGGAGCGTATTCAACATCGGGCGATAAAGCTAAGAGGGGACAGTAGGGTTTCCAGCTCTATTAACTCCTTGGAGCACCGTAGAAATGTGGCTTGTGTGACACTGTTCTATCGGTATTTTCATGGTAGATGTTCCGCTGAGATACGGAATTTGATTCCACCAGTTCATGTGTTCACCAGAACTACACGAACAGCAAGCGGCAGTCATGCATTCCACGTGGATATGGTACCCAACGCACCACACATTACCGAGTTAGTTCTTTTCTCTACCGTACCGCGCGTATATGGAATAAGCTCCCTGTAACCGTTTTTCCTGACTTTTACGACCTTTCCAAATTTAAAACAAACGTCTACAACTTTTTCTCCCTTCTTCCTCCTACCACTAATCTATCTTCTTTTCTCAATCAATGCAATGCTTTGCATTCATAGGTTTACCCCCTGAGTGTTGATTGCCTAAATAAAAAAAAGTTAATTAAATAAAAATAAAGTATTAAAAATTCAGTTCGTGGTATAGTTTTGAATTTTCGTAATTTTTTTATTATTTCAACTTAAAAGAAAATTATGACAGATATCACAGTGATCCTAGTTCAAACTACAACTATAAATGTACTGAAGATACCATGAAAAGTTGAACGTAATAAGTTTTGGGGGTATCGTGGCTGCCATTTCGAAAAATACAGTTCTGAGAAAAACTCTTTTCCAGCGCCTGACAAATTTCAAAAAAATCTATTTACACACATAAGATCCTCTTAAGGCCATCTTCTGGTCTAGATTTAAAAAAAAAAAAATTTTTTTTTTTTATATTTCAAAAGTATAGACAGCAGCGTTTTTTTGAAGAGGGCAACTGTAACACCAATTTTAGTTTACTTAATATTATAATTTTTTTATTATTATTATTTTTGTATATTGTTAAAGTAATAAAATACAAAGTTTAAATACTATTGCTCATTATTTCATTTTAAAAAAATCCTAAAAACTCATCAAATTCAAGGGCGCTAGACCAGAAGGTCCTCTTAACCCTCTAACCCGCAAGGTTGAAATAATAATAAAACAAACACCAGAATTTTTGTTTCCAGTTAACACTGATGAAAGAAAAATGAATATGAAGTCACTTTTTGATTTGCTTTTGAGTTTAGCAGTTAGGTAAGAAAAACCAAAGGCTGCCCTAAGGCGGCCTAGCGGGTTTAAGCCAAAAAATAAAGATATTTGTGTGTCTTATTTGGTGTTGTATCCTCTCATTTGTCATAAATTCTAATTTTTCATACAAAATTATACGAAATATGATTATACGTCAGTATATGAGGAGACTTAAAAACATTTTTTTTTAGATTTTTATAAAAAACTTATATGCGCGATAATTTTTCGTCACAAAACAACACTTTGTACACATAAAAATAACTATAAACAACAATCGTGTGATCGCAGAAAATGCAAACAGACCACAAATTGTGTGTTTATTCTTTCTTCAGGTCTGTCAATTAATTAAAAAAAAAAATAAATTTGCACTTGTCCATTAATTAAATTCTATTTTCTGAAGGCTGCCTCAGGGCGGCCTTACGGGTTAAAGGGTTAAGCGATCAAACAATGAACTATTTGGAAAACATTTTCTCTCGATTTAAAAATAGCAAAACCCGAAACCCGTTTTGACTTCTATACTATGGTTGTAAAAGTTTGCCACAAGCATAAACATTAATTTATGTTATATCTTAAATCTTATCAATAATTTTTCAGTTTTTATTTTATATTTAAGGAAACTATTAATCCCAGGACTGCCGTTCGGAATCAGCGTTAAGCTATAGGTCCAACTATGTGGTATCACAATGTGTCGTTCAGGCCTAAGTGTTTCTCTCGACAGCCACTCCAACCAACCAACCATCAATCCCAAGGATAATCCCAGGATCTCGTGATTGAATTTTGAGCTTCTAAAATTCCGAATCCCGAAATCCGAACGACATCCCTAGTTGATATGTATGTAGCCTATGCTTTCATACATATTTTTTACAAATAAATCCAATGTATAATTTTCAAGGATATTTAAGATGTTGATTCAAATATTTTCCTTCAGAACAAGGCCGTATTTAGGGGGAGGTTTAGGTGGTTCTTCCCCCCCCCCCTTCTCCCCCCCGAAATGTGGAAACTTTCTTCTATTTTTTGATATTAATTGCCAGTGGATGAAAAAAAAGTCAAAATAAAATCTATTGAATAGTTTTTAAATATTTTTTACTTCCATCGGTTTCTTTCTAAAAAGTCAAATATAAAAAAATAAACTTGAAATCTTAGTTACACTATGCGACCAGATCCGATTTGTTTTCTTTGACATGAGGTTTGATTTTGGATACAACAAGAGAAGGTAATGCTGAGCAATTCTGTATTTATAGTTTTACTAGGTCAGTAATTGTTTTTGATTTACAGTTTAAGGGTTTAGGGCTCATTTGGAAGGGCATGATTCAGCCTACAATTTCTGGATTTCGAAGTTTGTAGCACGCCAGTGTTCAGCTCTCCAATTTTTAAAAATGACCAAAAATTCTATTTTATTCGCAAAGCCCATGTAGGGCAGTAGTAGTGGATCAGCTCAAAAGTTTTAGGAAACAATCTGAAAATGTAATTAATTCTTTAACACATTATTGCTCAGAGCACCTCGACTCGGAAGACCTCTTTCAGTACAGTAACTGCACGAATTTTGGGAATATAAGCCAACCTCATCCGGATTCCTTATCATGGTCCAAATTCTCACTGATAATCATTTGAAAAAAATGAGCCTCTGACTATTTAGTATTTTTGGTAATTTTTTTGAGGTCGGGCTCATCATCAGTAATGGCAAGTCAGTGTCAATTTTTTTCGAATGAAAACCGCCGCCCGCCCTTCCCCCCCCCCCTTCCCCAAAAAAAATCCTGGCTACGGACTTGTTTCAGAACGCGAGTTATTTAATACTATCGATTTTTACATGCGGTCTCAAAATTTAAAAATGGGGTTTCCTCGTTTTGGCTGAGGCAAAAGCTTTAATGATTTCATTGAAATCAAGTTTCTCGCCAATTCGGAGTCCAAACATAAAGTTGGCAGTCCGGATACTCTAGTTTGGGTTGAACAAAAACGATGATAGTTTTTTGTACTTGAAAGCATGCTGAATCTGATTGGGTTCTACATCTGAAGGGACCTTGCATGACCCCTTCAAACATAATGTAAAAAAATTTAAAAATATTTAAATGTTCCCTACTTCAGTCCCGGGGTAATCCTCCCTATCCCCCTCCCTGTCGACTGGCCTGCCTATGATGAATTTGTATTTTTTTTAACAAATAGAATTTTTCCAAGCTTCACATCTTTCTATAATTTACTTATGCTTTCTGTTTGCCCCTTTTACTCCACATGAGAGCAAAGATTTTAACAAGACTCTTTCCACCGAATTTAGTTTCCAGCTATTTATTTAGCTCCAGTTGGTTCTGGAAACAAGATGGTAGCCTTAATTAATGTAATTCAATTTGTTGAATAGCTTTATACTTGAAAACGGATTCTGTATTGCACTTTTACTCCATCTAACTCCATCTGAGTTAGAATCTAATTCTAATTGAAATTTATGACAACAATTAGAAAAATATTTGTCAAAATCCCATGAAAACATTAAATAAAAATATGCTTTAAGGATATTCTAGTCATCTGAGCCATAAACAAGATAATACAATATCTTACTAATTCTTTCCGATTTCATAAATATTTTGGCTGTTGAAATCGACTTACAAATTTTGCATTACTAAGTATTGCTGCTGTACGATGTGTGATGGTATAACAAATGTAATAATAGTGTTATGTCTGTATGTAAATGTAGCTCAAAAGGAATATTGCCAATTTTTCGAAAATTTTTGGCTTTGAAAAATATTTTTTTAATATACATACATACATACATATGCATGTAAGTAGCATGTTGCAACACAAAATTTCTAAACTAAAATGCATTTAACTGACAACAACAATATAATGCCAATAATCCAAGCAGAAGCCACATGCAGTTTATTGTGTTGCTGTTGCATATTGTGTGCCAGATTTACATATTCATATGAACATTAGTATACCATATACACACAAACATACACAAATAATAGAGCCGAATATTAGCATACTTTATGGCGATTTAACTTAAGAATAACGACTTATTACATTTTATATAGTATGTGTGTGTATGTGTGGTGTATGTATTAAACGATTTCATTAGATTAGTTTGGCAAATATTTTGGCAAAATAAAATCATTCTAATCATTCTGTATTAAGTATCTGCAATTGTGTTTGATTATAATAAAATTTAAATTTTAAATACAAAACAATTGCTTACTTAGTTTTTGGTGTTAAATAGAATTTAACAATTTTAAATTGTTTTACAAATTTATGTTTATTTCTAAATTTTTTGTCGTAAATAAAGCGTTCACTCAATTTTTTTTTTTATTTTTTTTTTTTAAACACAATAATTTAAAAAATATAAAAATTCATGTTGTTGTTGCTTTTGCATCAAAAAACTTTAGTGCCCATCCTGATTATATATTTTTGTTGCCCCCTACTATTGTAGTCTGAATTAGAGTTTTTCATTTGCTACAATTGTTTGCTCCACTTACAGTAGTATGTAAAAGAGTATGCAGTTGAAAATAATAATTTAAATTTTTTTCTTGTTCCCTTGCTTCCCTTGTTGCAAAATAAGAAAAATAAAAAACACAAGTGGAGCAAAGTAATAGACACATTTTTTATACTAATGAGTTTCGTTGTTTAAATTTTTTTTCAACAGCGTGATTCATACATTTTTAACTTTAGAGAACTTTGGGTTTTTTTTTTTTTGTTTTTCTTTTTTTGTTCAAATGTTTTTAACTGTTACTAGAGCACATCTTAGTGTTTACTGCCAAAATAACCTATGTACTGTGTATGTCTCTCATGCCTAGACTTACCATGTACAATAAACAGAAAAAAAAAATTTATTTCGTTAACACAGACCTTAGTGCTTTGGACTTCTGTGTGGATAGTTCCAAAATGAATTTTTCTAAACTGCATCACCTCTTGCCTCTAAGCGTAAGCCCACAATATTTTCCAAAATTGGCGTCCTATTACATTTCTGAAATGAAGCAAAATACTAACGCAAGTATATCCTTTAAGACGTAATTAATAAAAAAAAAAAAATAGAACTTGTCGCACCAATGAGAAACGAAAAAGGGCGAGGAAAATGAACGCATACTTTTCAAAACAAATTGAAAATTTCCATTTTTGTCGGTTAGTTAATAAAAATTGTTTCGGAAACTGTAGGGGACATTAGTCGTACCATTTTTTGTGGGAGAACTACTAAAAATATCTCAACAATTCTTACGCCATTTTGCTCGTTTATTATATAATATTTAACATATTTTATTTTTTTTAATTGCGTAATCAAACATATTTGTGTCTGATAGGGGCTGAAGCGATACCTTCCCGAAATGACCGTGCGAAACGGCGAGCAAGATACAATACAAAAAACGAAAATATCTCGTTATTCGTAACTAGTGTTGATTCGGTACCAACATAGTATCGATACTTTTACTCATTAGGCTGTGGTTATGTTGGTGCTGGCTGTTCGGCGAACAAATCACATCCCAACGGGGAAAAAAGTACTCCAAAAGGCCTTTCGGAGTGTTGACAAGTCAGCTGTAGGCGCTTCCTCTCCGTATGATATACCATTACGTTTTTAACATTGCATTTCATTGGAAAAAAAACACTCTGTTTACGCTCCCTTTGGAGTGCTTCGAAAGTCCTCTCGCGAGGACTCTTTGCGTCAGCAGTTCGTTCGCTTTTTTCTTCAGCACTGCTCTACCATATTCTCCTTCTTCTTTTGGAAATGCTTCAAAAGATCTCTCACGAAATCTTTGCGTCAGCAGTTTTGTTATTTTATATTACGATGATCTTGCCGTCGTTTGATTCGGAAACGTTTGCTTTTCAACTGCAAATGTTCGTTAACAAAACAAAAACAATAAGTGTTGACCTTATACTCCTCAGGCGAGCTGCTGACAGTCGGGCCCGTTGGGATTTTACTCTCATGCTCGAGCTGCTTTTGGTCAAAATGTACTCCTTTGTTTAATATTATTTTGTATGTAATGTTACTGTTTTGTAAAATAACTCAATGCCACTCTGATTGCTTAGCGTGCTCGGTGTTCATTTCACCCAGCTTATCGTGTTCGTTGAGAGAGTGAGTAAAAATTTTCACTTGTGTTCGGTGCAACGATGCCAACTTGCGGGGAATTAGTCGATTTGCGGGGAATTTTACTGGGTGCGGGAATGAACTGTTTTTTTGTGGGGAATTTGAAGTCTTTCACCTTTTAGTAATTAAAGTCTGTAGAATATTTTTTGTCCAATTTAATGTAAAACGTTTAACTTATGAAATATTTCATATTTTGGGTCTTAAAATCTTCATATTTTCTTAAGCAGGCCCTGCAATTTATTGGTTTGGAGAAATCGATTTTTAAAAAAGTGTTCTTTTGAAAGTATTATATTTCAAAAGTATTTTGTAAAAATTTCGGAGAACGCAGAGTGCTTTCATAGATATAGACGATTATAGCGGCGAGTGTCAGTCAGGCCAAAACAGTAGCGCGGCCGTCAAGAAAGGCACCTCCTGATTAACTCTTAATCATTGCTGACTAATCTGTAAGCTTACAAATTACGGTCAGCCATCATAAAGAAGATGAAGTATATTTTATATGTTAAAAACCGATAGTCAAAACTTTGAACCCGATTTATTCAAGTTTTTGGCATTTTCTATTTGAGTCAAAAGAAACAATATGTCTTCTCCTTTGAGAATTTTGATGTCCAAAAGTGGGCATATGTTAAGAATTCCAGAGTAAGAAAGTACGTTTCTATTAATATATCAGTTCCATAAAAATTAGTTAAGTTTTGGACAGAGAGAGTTCAGGGTCGCTTTAAAATAACACTCACTGAGGTCAATTTCGTTTTTGTAAAATGCTTATATGGAAAGTGCGTGTAGCGCAGTTGTAACATGAAATTATACCAATGCGGGGAATTCGATCGAAAATCGGGGAATTTCTCTATGGTTATCGTGAGGAGAGAAAAAATGAGTTAGCATACCTGGTTCGGTGCAACAACAACTTCATGATGTTCTAAACACAACCACAGCCTTACTTGTATCAAATAAAAGTATTGAAGCTTTGTATCGAATCATCACTATTCGTAACCCAGTTGCCGAGGTACCGACATAGCGGTTTTGAAAATGGAAATGAAAATGGTTTCCAAAATGGAGTCCACCAAAGTCATGGACTTATTTCCGATTTTCAAGGCATCTGAAAGGGTAAAGATGTGGAAAAATATGTATGCATGGAAAGCATAATGAAAACTGGAAAATCAAGTTCAATGCCGAGATACTCTTTGTTCCCTCAAAAGCCATATCAGTCCCTGAAGAGAAAAGTTTAATAGGTAATGTTTTCATCATCTTAGATCACAATGGTTGCATCAAACTAACTAAAAAAGTATTGAAATGTGTTCATAATGATTAAGAAAGCAATCTTTAATGATCATCACTAAGCCCTGGCTTATCATCAAATGGTAATACAATAGCAGATTAAGATTGATTGTTTTAAAGCATACTTCTCAAAGGAATAACAAAAATTTGTAAATAATAGTTTGGGGAAACATTGTCTAGATTGATGTAGAAATTTCGTTTTCACTATTGAAGACCAATTCATTAAAATTGTTGGAGTAAAATGTGGACATTTTAAATATTAAAGTTTTTGGAAACTTACTTCAGGAGCACATTTTCTCCTTTATAATATAATTCCTATTTTAACAACTTTCTGTGTAGCTTTTAATAACGTAAATACAAATTTAGACCTATTTATTATTGAGAAGATTTTTGATGTGTTGAAACTTTTTTTTCGATTTTTAGAAAGTGTTTCACAAGTGAACCGCCATACGCTTGGAATCCACAAATACTAAGTGCGGTAATTGAAGTTTTCCTGTTTTCATTCTAAATTGGGGTTAATACCATCCCATTGAGCCGAAATTGCGTGGTTTCGGCAAATGGTTTCGAAAGAAAGTGCAATCTTTCACATTGTGAAGCTGGTTTCGATTATGATTTCGTTTGACAGTTCACTGCAAATTTCTTGTTGTAAAATGCCGGCGGCTAATATAATTATTGCTAATATTGAATAAATTTGAATACGAAGAGAATCAAAATGATAAAAGAAATAGTTAGCAACAAAATGAACACGTTCAGGGTTGGATTAGATTTTTGCGCGGTTTCGAATGCGGTTTCGTTGACATATTCTTATATGACGAAATTGAGCATTTCAGCGCAGTTTCAGCCGAAACAACGGAAATGATCGAAACCACGCAATTTCGGCTCAGTGGGAACATTGTATGAAACCTCCTCTAACCGATGAAAATTTCATACATTTTGATCTTTGGTCATGAGCCAAAAAAATTTAAAATGAAATATATTTAAAACTCTAATACCTAACCAAATCTCGATGTTCTGTTCGACTTCTTATTGGTCACACCCTGTTTACGGTGAAAGAAAAAATGTGCAAAAAGTATATGAACTCAAGAAGAAACTTCACACAATAAACTCTTAAGTATATGGTAACAACAATTCTACAAGAAGAATATGGATATTTAGTTTTTTTTTTACGTCTTTCTCCGCCAATTTAAAGACTAAATTATGCTTTACATGAAAAATTAAGATCTTATTTTATCATGCATATATACATTTATAAATATGTTTGCTTGTATTTAAATGTCAGCATTGCCATTGGGCAAATTTCCACAAATAAATATAAATTGTATGTTTGCATAACTTTTCCGTAGTCTCTCTAAGGTTTTGTAAATAAGTGTAGGCAATCCATCATACTGACAATTTATGCTAAACATTTGATATGAATTTTTGGCTAACAAAACAGCTATTAGCTTTTATAAATATCCTTAGCCTGCCATTGCAATAGCAAGTAAAAGATTTTATTATTAATAGGCAAGCAAAACTTTTCTATTATGTTTCTGTTTATATGAGGGCGAATGGTATTTTGAATTTGAAAATTAGAATCAACAAAAATTTGCAATTGACAATAAAGTAAAAATTAATTTTGTTTTGTTTAAATGCTTGTTTAAGTGTAAGTCTAAATTGATCCTATTAAACTTTTTTATAAGTATTGCATTGAATATATATTGGAGCATCCAGAGAGTAAATTCATTCTTAATAATTATGTGTAGAAAGACTTGAAATTGAAATTTATCAATGTAAATGTATATGTAGTTGAATTGTATAGAAAAATGAAATATAGAAAAACCTTATTTAATGCCAACTTTAATGCAACTACTATTTTTTTATATTACATACATAACATTTTATTTTATACATTTGATTTGATAATAATTTTCGATTACAAAAATAATTGACATTTACCCACAACTGAACAATATAAAAAAAGGGAAGAAAAAAAATTATTACATTTACGTATATAGTAAAGTGTAAACAAGGGGACATGCAAGAAAAATCAATTAAATTTTTAATTAAAAATAAACAGTAAATAAAATGTTTATTCTACAACCAATTGACATGACAGAATGCAACAACGTCGGTATCAATGAATGTAGGTGAAGAGAGAGAAGCTGAGGCGGATGTGAATTATAGTGATAAATATACATATGTAGAAAAATGTTACATGTTTCAATTACGTTGAATATTAAGTATCAATAAAACACCAATGCAATAGTTAGTTTCAATCAATACAACCTTAAATTGTGGCAAATATGTATACTGTAAAGTAATTTGATTAGTTCGCTGACCTGTTGATTCAATTAAAACAAGTATATTTATAATACTGAGTGATAAATTCACTGGCTTTGTGCTAGTACATTATTAGTAATGTAGCTCAATATCACTTTGGGAGGATATTTTTTGTATATTTTCCCCCAGTTTCTAGTTGCATATCTTTTGAAGTTTTGATAGTATTATAACATTTGATTTTTCTTAATTTTATGAATAGATATCTTAGCTATATTAGATCGAACCATTTTAGCTCTCCTGTTTCTGGTACTAATGTAATACAAGGTTTATGAAATTCTCTTTTTACATAATTATAAATTTTGGAAATGAAGAGCTTTTGTAAGGTAGCCTCGGCCAAGGATAAATCATTTTCAGGTCATAGCTGACAGCGTTTTCTTTGTCTCTTTTTCACAGTTTCAATGCTGTCAGATGAAGATACAAAAACGCAAATTTTACAAATTTGTTTACAATTTTCGTATTCCATGCCATCTTATAATAATAGAGATTTTTGTGTGATAGAACTTAAATTTGATCTGTTTTCCATGGTATGCATATTTTCCTCTGTCATGAAACGCATAAAAGTTAAAACAATACAAATTTTATATGGGTCCAGGCCACCTTGGTGGCCTAATGGATGAGTGCTTGACTGGAGTTCCAGCTGCATCAGCTTCAATTCCCAGATGGTGCTAAATTCTTAAAAAATGTCCAAATGGTTTCTTCTAATAAAATGGATCACTTCGGTGATTTAGTTCTTAAATACTTGACTCGAGTACCAGTTCAACAGGTTCGATTCTCAGGTAGTAAATTGAATCCACCAACAACAAAAAAAAAAAACAAAAAACAAAATTATAGGTTTCGGGTCCATATAAAGAAAACCCCAAAAGGGGAAGAGAAAATCTGAATACTGAACCATGCGCTTTCAAATGAGCCCTAAATTTTATCTTACACAATAAATTCGTCCACCATATTTGGTCCCCCACTTTGAATTTTTAAAACCCCGACTTCAGATTTGTAACCAGCGACCCTTAAAACACTGCGGACCAGTGCACTTCACATTATATCTGTCTGTAGATATGTAGGGGCGCTTGTAGCTCAAGCAGTTTCCGCTTACAATTTCATTTTGGTTATTTGAATGTTCACACATAAAAACATAACTTCCGTTTGAGTCGCCATCTGTGTGCGAGAAGAAGAAACAGACCACACTACTTATTCACCATAATTTGAATTAAGTTCCTTATGTCCAAATTTTCATTAATTATTTTCTTTTCCGACAGTAGAAATACTGTTACTCTCTCTAATTTTTGATGATTCATTATACTAGACAGAGCTTACCTCGTCAAGAAAAGCAATTTTCTAATCCTTTGCGATTCCAGACGTCTTCAAGTTAACTTGTGTGGAAGTGTTAAGGCAGATAATTGCGTTTGCTTAGTACAACTAAGTACAGTCGGTAATTTTCAATTTATTTCAACATTTAACTCAAACCTTAACATTTTCATCAGTTTTCTACGCAATATAAAATAATAAAGAGAGTAAGTAAATAATCTGAAAATTAATAAAATTCGCACATACATTTGTATGCTTGCATTCATTTCATTTTTGCATTAAAATTTAACTATTCTACGATTTTTAGCAATCGCAATATTTCATTGGATCATTTATTCGTATCAACATTTTTCAAGTTGTGGATGAAAAGGCAGAGAAAGGGGTATAAAATCATTATACTGGTGCCAATTCCTACCATGGGTAAAAATTCCAAAATGTTGATCATAAATTTTGCTATTCTTCAAATTTTATTTTTTTTCTCTATTAGATTTGGCACCTAATACATAAGATCATAATACCTAAAATAAAACCTAATACATAAGATCATAATACCTAAAATAAAACCTAATACATAAGATCATAATACCTAAAATAAAACCTAATATATAAGATCATAATACCTAAAATAATACCTAATACATAAGATCATAATACCTAAAATAAAACCTAATACATCAAATAATAATACCTAAAATAAAACGTAATACATAAGATAATAATACTTAAAATAAATCCAAGTAAAACAACATAAAACCTAGTACATACATAATACATAGAACCTAACATGTACCTCAACTAAATACCTACACCTACAAAACCTCTATCATACCAACTCGGGTACACACACACAAACCATTGGTCAAGGTGTCAGAAGCGGTCAAGCAGGTTTCAGTTTCTTTCGCGCATTCAGAGATGATGTATTAAAATCCCGTGGGCCTGCTGTAAACGAGAAATTCGACATGTGGAGTGAAGCGAAGTGATAGAACCTAGTTTAGTTAGATAAATTTAGTATTAGAATAAGTATTAAAAAGGATATATAGTGAGTCAAAAATATCTACAATATTATATATGTGTTAAAAATAGACAAAACAAAGTAAAGCTTAACCCCTGAAATAAAATAATAAGACAAAAAAGTGCTTGAAACAATAATGATGAAAAAGAGGTAAAAACATATTACACCAAAACCCATGCATAAAAAAAAAAAGTAACTAAAAAAATATTAAATTTAACAAAAACTATATCTAAAACCTCTGAAAAATACATAAAAACGAATTAAAATAAATATAAAAATAACAATCTGCATACTTAAGTGACTAAAAGCTACATGAAAATAAACTAGTATGACACTAGTTTGCAACTAGTATGTTATCAGTGCAGTGAATTTAGTTAGTGAAAATAACATAAGTAAAAGAATAGACAATAGAGAAAAATATGAAAACAACAACAATTGTATAATACTGCACATATAAATATGTATATTAATTTTTCGAATTACGGTTAATTCATAATTTCTACTTGTGCAAAGGCAAAGTGTTGTTAGAATCGATATAAACATTTTTCGATCAAATATTGAATACAGTGTCGAGAAATATTTATACATATTTTGTTGGTTTTTTTTTATTTTTTTTATTAAATCATTAAAATATTTTTGCCTTAATATAATAATAATAATAATAAAATTCATTAAATAATAATTTTTAGAAAGAAAAGAAACAAAAAAAAAGTTAATAATCACTGTGATTTAAAAACAGTATTAATATGAACATACGTGCAAAAATGTTGCAAAGCATGGTTAGCAACATGTTTCCAACTAATAATTTTGGTAGATTTACAGCATTGTCAACATACACATACACCATGAAAGATCTGTCATCGTGGGAGCAACGACCTTAAAAGTTGTAAGTGTATTTTGTTAATTTTTTTTTATTTGTGTAATATTTATATTTTGTTAGTACTATTTATATTAGTATGGGACAAATTGGTTCTTTCTTGGTCATTTTTTTTTCTTTTCGAAAATTGAATATTTAAATTCTAATTTACCTAAGTTAAATTTTATCGCTAATTTTAATATTTAAATATAAATACCTAATATAATTTTTCTTTGAATTTTTTTTTTAAATTGAATAATTGTAATGCATTCTACAGTATATTTAAATTGGTTTCCTAATATATTAATTAAATAAAATTTATTATAATGAAGTGCTAAAATTTTCGGTATTATGATTACGAGCAAGTTCGGTTAGGTTTTTTTTTGTGGTTATGTTTAGGGACTATCAAGTATTTCTTTTGTTGTGGATTTTTATCTGATAGTCATGGAAGGGAGGGCAAAATGTTGTGACAACATTCTAACAGAACCAAATCGTAGATCAATTCGATGATGTGGAATCTTCTTCTCTTGTGTCCTATTGTTTTTTTTCTTGCTATTTCTTCCAACTTTAATGCACGCGAAATTATTATTTTTATTTATATGGCAACGTATAATCACCAGGCGGAAGGTGCAAGAACACCACCCCATTAGCCGACGAGCCGGAGCCGGAACTCGAAGCGTGCATTCGCTACCTACCCCTGCACAAACATTCACCAAATCGTTGCATGCTACAGATATAAGTAAGACTAGTCGGTAAGGCTTCAGTAACTGGGTCTAGTTTTTTGAGGAACAAATCACTTTATGAAAAACAAATATCAAAAGACAAGCAAACTACTCGTCGGTGTTTGTTTTGTTATTTGTGTATGCAGATAATTCGTTAGATAATTCTGAGAGATGCCGTTACTCATGTCTTCTTTCTTTCTCTTATTTATTATTTACTCCCGCTTAAGCAATGATTTTTTCAACGATGTATGCAATGCTTTGTTCAATGAGCGAATTTTAAAAAACTTCCGACGCTAAAATTTTGGAATTGTCTTAACCAATTTTAAATCTGATAATTTTTGGCTAACCTACTCGTCAAGCTCTTTAAATTGATATTTAATATGATAGCACTTCTGGAACTTCTGGAATAAAATTGTAGTTACACTAATAAATGTAGAGATAAAATCTGTCCACCATATTTGAGCCGCCGTTTTAACTTTTGAAATCTGACTGCAGATGTGTAACCAACGATCCATAAAGCATTTCGGACCACTGCACTTATTATTATGTCTGGCCGTGGGTGTATAGATTTTTAATTTATTTTTAATTGCTTTTAATTTCTGATATAAGCGAAGTTTGTAGCACGTCAGAGTTCAGCTCAACAATTTTTCAAAAATGGTCAAAAACGCTATTTTTAGGAATTTCAACCCCTTTTTTCTCGACAACGTATCGTAATGGAGAGTTTTTGACCACAGTATCTTGTTCAGCATGGAAAATACATTTAGGAACACTAGGAATCATCTTATTCGCAAAACCCATACAGGGTAGAATTATAATTCTACCGTGAAACATTGTTTTTTAGCGCTATCTAAATAAAAGTTAAATGATTCAGATCATAAAAGGACAGAAGAGTGTGATAACGCTGTAGCATCAAGGTCAACACTTTTACAAGATTAGCATCTGACTCCAAAGGTAAATTAAAAAGGTTGAAGGTTTTGGTACAATATTTATTATTCTTTACAATTTCCCACTTGCAGAAAGTTATGAAGCAAACCGACGAATTCCAGAAAATGATATTGGAAACTGGATAGGTTGATCTTTATTCATGTCGTATAAGCAAAAAAATAGAATTGCTAAGACGATGCTAGAGTCAATCAGCGAATTTTGAATACACTTAGGTAGGCTATACTTTCTTCAGCAAAGATGATCAAGATCGAATTTCGAATTTTTCTGTCGGAGTATTTTTCAAAAAAATAAAAAAATTCATCCATACAAATTGGTACGCCCTAATGCCGCTTTCGTCTTCGATTTTTCATCGCTCTAAAATTAGTTAACGCAAGAAGAACTTCTACCTTTATGGCACAACAGAGTCTGGACTCCCTTACTGTTAGAAAGTGGGAAGTGTACATCGCTCAGAGAAAATGTCACCGAACAAATTTCAATGAGTTTTTTCATAACAAGTGCATACAACTTTGACAAATAAAACTCATTTTCTAAATTGATGCTAAAAAGAAATGAATACACAAGAATGAAAGCAGTTTATTAGAATACTAATGAAAATAAATCTGAAGAATAGAAAATTATGTTAAAAAACAAAGAGTAAACGTTAGTCTATAGCAGATTACACAAACCCTGACAAATCTTGGCAGCTGCCCCGATTTAGGAAAAAAAGAGCAGATGGGCTGGAAGAAACCATACCCTAGCCGAGAACCGAAACAGTATGTCAAAATTAGTATATAAATATATTGTTTTAAGTATTTATGAATTTCAATAAATTTTTACGTAATTTTTAATACTTTTTAAAGGCATTTTATCGGTAATTTTTTAAGTTTTTTGGGCCAACAAAATCCGAGCATTTCGCTGTTGCCCGTTTAGAGACGGTCCAGCCTACTAGAGGGTTAACTTATGAAAATGAACAGATTTGCTAACTTTTTTCCTCAAAATATTGCGATTTTAACTACAACTTTTTAGTTTGACTCAAAAAAAAGAAAATAAATAAAATTACGAGATTTTACCTGTTATCGAGATTTTGTACAAAAGCTCCTTCTTTCGCATATAAACACATTTTCATTCGGACTGTGATTATGTTGCTGTGTTAAAAAATTGTGTCAAATGTTTTAAAAAATTATTTCACAGATATTGAAATTCATTGTCCATATAATGCCTAAAAGTCACTACAGTGGCCAACTGTGTAAGTCCACTTTACGAGACCTTCATTTAATTTCTTTGAAAACACGTAAAACAATTGTTTGGGATCACAAAAAACACCAATATTTTTAATTGAAATCGAACGTACTGTGCATTTAAGGATTATAATCTAGCCGTTGCTATAGATTTTGTTTTGTTAAATTGCAAAAGATGTCGCTGGTTGACAGTGTTGGCAATTTAGTATTAAAAAGTTAATTTGAATTTTATTCAGAGTAAAAATTTCATTTAGAAATTCTTAACGATTCAATTGGGATTTAAACAGAGTCCTCCTGCGTTGTGAAACATTTAATTTCTAATATAATTTAAATATATTTTAACAAAATTTTGTCCTCAGAATGAGCTGTCAAACATATGGTAGATATAGTACAATAGTTCGTTAAGAGTCTAAAATTGAGCTCCATAACTTGGGTTTGCGTGAAGCTGCAGCATTTGCGGTCTATGCGTACTATGAAAAACAGCTGCAATGCATGCGTTCCTTTTGTGGCATATTCAATAATCTGATTAATTTAATTTTGATTTTAAAAATATATTTGATTTTTTAAGTAATTATAATTTATATTTCCTCCAGTATATATTTTCTTTCCTTTTTCTTCGAATAAAATGTAAAAAACTTTCTACTTAATGCTGAAATCTGACGCATGTGGAAGACTATGAAGTTCGCTGAATAGGAAAACATGAAGTTCAATTTAGCTGTCAGCAACATTCAAACGCAGTCGAACGAAAACGCAAGCTATAGACTTCCATCTTAAACTCTTCGCATTCACTCGCAGCTATAAATAGTCGTCCGAAAACTTATGAGAACATTGATTTTCTCCTTGGATACCTTGACTTACATAACTCAAGTTCTTGCGCTACCATTTGTTTATTATGTTAAGCAAATATAGTAGTAGTATTTGAGTATTGCAAACACTGAAAGTTCGAGTAATTGAAATTGTGATCGACAGAGTTGTACTTAGATATCAGAATTTCAACTCAATTTCAATGAGGCAACTTAATTTCGTTTGGCATTTATTTTTATAGCGGAATTGAACAATTCAACCCGGCTGATATTAAGAAAGAAACCGAAATTGCTGAATTGGGCTCCGGGGGATACACTATTGAGATATTTTGTGAGTTAACGCAATTATGTCTTGATAGAATGATTGACAATTCTACAGCGTTGCTTTTTCGCAAATATGTATGTTGAATTGAGCATCTGTGCCAGACTTCATTTTAGCAGCCGTTACATGCAAAACGTCAAATACATAAACAATTAAGTCAATAGCGCGAAGTATTGCCGCGTTTTTCTTCTGATTCATTCTTGCACTTTTATTAAAATAATAATTATAGAATAGATATGGCTACGAAAACGTTGAATGGAGACGGAACTAATGGAAATGTATCCAATGGCCACATTTCAAATACACATGTTGCCAATGAACACAAATCCGAAGAAGCCGCAACCGAAGTAAACGCAGACGAACAACAATATTTAGATCTAATTGAAAAAATTATAAATAAAGGTGAGAATAATTATGTCGAATATTGATTTTAAATTATGCTGATTTGCGCCTGAGGGAGTACCGATGCTGCTACAATACAAACTAATTAGCTGAAGGCAATGATTCAAGAAATCGTTTTTGTTTTTCCACTGTTAAATTTGTGTTGTGGCATTAGTGGTAAATCCTGGAATAGTTAAGCATTCATTGATTGAAAGTGTGGTGATTGTGTTTGATATATGTATGCTATTCCACAATTGGTTTTTTTCTTTCTTGAGTTCCTTGGTTATTCCATTAAAACCGTATTTGCTTATTCTACAGGTGTCTTTCGTCCCGATCGTACTAACGTTGGTACCATAGCAATTTTTGGGGCTCAAATGCGTTTTGATTTGCGCGAAAGTTTCCCGCTTCTGACAACGAAACGTGTGTTTTGGCGTGCTGTTGCAGAGGAGCTGCTTTGGTTCGTTCACGGAAGTACAGATGCAAAATTGTTACAAGAGAAAAATATACGCATTTGGGATGGTAATAGTACACGTGAATTTCTAGACAAATGTGGCTTTCATGATCGTGAAGAAGGTGATCTGGGTCCAGTTTATGGTTTTCAATGGCGTCACTTCGGTGCTAACTACAAGACATGTCACGATGATTACACCGGACAGGGTGTAGATCAACTGCAAGAAGTCATCAAGACTATACGTACCAATCCGAGTGATCGACGCATTATTATGTCTGCTTGGAATCCAATTGATATACCCCAAATGGCATTGCCACCATGCCACTGCTTTGCTCAGTTCTTTGTTGCTAATGGTGAACTATCGTGCCAGTTATACCAGCGCAGCGCCGATATGGGTCTGGGTGTCCCATTCAATATTGCTTCTTATGCTCTGCTCACATATATGATTGCACACATAACCGGATTGAAGCCGGGTGATTTTGTGCATACGCTCGGCGATGCACATGTCTACAAAAATCACGAGGAACCATTAAAAGAACAATTGCAGCGTAAACCACGTCCATTTCCAAAACTGTTAATCAAACGTACCGTTGAGAACATTGATGATTTCACTTTCGATGATTTTGAAGTTGTTGATTATAAACCATATCCCAAGATTCAAATGGAAATGGCAGTTTAGTTTTGGATTATATTATATTTAACTTATTGGATTACTAAAGATATTTAACTATTTTTCTATGTATTAACAGATATCCTTATTTTAAAACGTATTTATTCACATGTTTTTATCGTTATTTATGTAAAACATTTGCCTATTATTTTATAAACAACTGTTTAAGCTATTGTAAACTCTGGCACTTATTACAAAAACAAATCTCAAATTTCTCATGTAAGCTTTAATTGTTTATAAAATATTTTTTAGGTGTTGGATTTTAAAACCTTATTATATAATGATAAATGAATTGTAAAATTGATTGCTGTTAATCTAATTTTCTTTCTTTTGACATTTTTCTCAATCTGCGCAATCTCTTACAACTACACTTTAATACTACCTATTTATTTCTTTTGGCTATACCAATAGTAACATTAAACATTAACACATACAACACTAAAGTATTCAATCCCGAAATATTTTTGCAACACCGGGATTTCGGCACTTTAAAATGGAAATCCCGGGGCTTTTCGGGATTGTTTTTTTTTAGCAGGAAATATAATTTTATTCGTTGTTTTTTCTAGCATTTTTGTTTTTTCATTTATGTATGTTGCAAGAAGACGGCCTCGATAGTCGAATGGGTAGCGCACTACCCTCATAACCAGAGAGCGGATTATGAGGAATTATTTTTTTGTCTGCTAAATCGTAGCCATCATTGCTGTAAAATATATACGCCTTCCAAGCTCCCCTTATTCCAAATATATAAATTTTATTTTTCAAAAAGTTTGCCTTTTTCATTGGTTAGTAAGTAGCTTTTTTCGAATTTTTGGTGCCTATTTCCTAAATAATAAATGCGTATTTTGTGGCCCTCTCTCTGTTGTGCCTTTTTTAATCCTTTACTAATTTTAATAGATTTTATTTTGGGAATTAAATCTTTATGACAGATGAAAACATTTTGTTTGTTTGCACTGCAAAACAAAATGCAGTGTATGTACAGTATGTAAAAAAAATATATGTGCAGCGCGACGTAAACCGAGAGAAACATATTAGGCCAACTTCTCATGCTAAAATAAAATTTATTTTACGGCGACCTTGCCAAAATGATGTTAACGTGTGACATACCGCTGAAAAAGCTAAACAGCACAAAATTCATAAGCTGTTTTGAGAAATGGGATTTCTGGGCTAAAATCTTCCTTAGCGATGCAAAATATTATACATTTTAATCATTGGTCATTACGTTTTTGGCGTTAATATAATTTTACCAGAAAATAGTACCACTTCTTTAAAAACATTTCAAGAATATTTCGCTATCGTTTCTTGATATCCTTGGATTGCTAATACACGTTAAGTTAATGCTATACTGAAATATCATAACGTGTAATGGCATATATAGAAATACATTTATGTATTTATATATACATATGTATATATATCAAGAGATCATTCCAGTAATCTCCAACATAAATCCAAATAAAAAATAGAAAAATCAACATGAATCAAAAGAAACTGCCATGATTTGAATAGTAAATTATTCTTCTTCTATTGGAATTGTACTCTTCCATTCATTCGGATTAACAAAAATGTCCGAAACTGTACCGCGTAACGTGAAAATGCCACGATTAAGCGGTACCGGCTTCGGTTTCTTATCCGCCTCCGACAACCATTTATCCCAGGCCTCTGCGGCCATTTGACGGCGTTGCTCTTCCATTTCACGGCGTTGTTCCTCCTCTTGTCGCTTCAACATGCGACGGCGCTCTTCTTCTAATTGTTTAGCACGTTGCCATTCTTCGAGTTTTGCTTGTGCTTCTTCCTCGCTTATTTGTGGTTTTGGTGGATGTGATTTCTCTTCCTGGGGGTAATATGGCGTTTTGATTTTCTCACGTGAACGTGATTGCTGACGTGACTTCGTATCAAGCCATTGTTGAAATTTTTCTTCCGAGAGTCGTTTTCGTGTCTCTTGCTCTTTACGTTTTTGCTCTTCGGCCTTGCGACGTCTGGCAGCCTCATCGGATAGTAACTTTCTTTATAAAAAAACAAAAAACAAAAGAATTTAATTTTTATTGAATGAATTTAATTTTTATTCATTTTCCCACTCTCTCTGGCCTTCCTACCTTTTAGCTGAGAGCCAAGTTTCATATGCTAAATCCGGTTTAAGCACAATCTTTGCCGCCTCACAGTGCTTACGATATGAAAATGTATAGTCACGTGTAGTAGGATAATTATCCTCTGATTGTAGATCTAATGGTGGTACAATGTCACTTCGATTCTCGGAGATAGTCTGGAATTTGATGTCTTCACTCAGGCTGCCGGCATCGCTGGGATCAGGAGTTTTCTCAATAAAAGCAGCCGGATTAACGTATCTGCAAGTGGATGGAGATGTGGATCGATTAGCAAGTTCTATTAAATTTGATTGCTTATTGCAATTGAATCTTTCTTTATTATATGGAGGTTAGACATTAATTTCAGCTTAAATTTTGTTTTTTTTTTTAAATAATCAAACAACTGACTACTTGAATAAGCTCGGTCTGGGTCCACCATGGGTTGTTGAGCAATAAAAGAAGAAGACTACTTACTTTTTAGCAAAATCGAATAAATTATCTGCGAAATCGCTTTAACAGCATTTCTGAATTTCGTGATGTTCAAAGTTAATTTTATAGTAAAAAAAAACAGCTAATTTCTGTTCCATGTACTGCTCTATCATCGTTTTGATCATCTTTCTACTTGTATTCAAATGTTAAACTGTAAAATACAAAACCTTTTTGGAAGGAGCATTACCATCAATCATTTTCAGGTTGTTGTTGTTGTTGTAGCAACTTGAGTCTAAGTCCTTGTCATACGTATCAATAATAGTTTTAGCTGTCTGTCTCTGTTATGTCTAGGTCTAGGTAGCGGGCTACTTCAATTGAATTTATCCACAGCGATGCTATTGTCAAGTTCGTATTGTTTTGTGGTCAGTTGAAGAGGTGAGCCGTGTTGTGTGGAACCCCGTCCGCACTTTGGGCACTCGTCTACGACCTCATCGCTGATCCTTGCCAGGTAGCAGTTGAGGAATCGGTTCCAACCTGACCGCAGATGGGAGAGTACAAATCTTATGGATCTGGGTAGTTGCTTTTCCTCGTTCGCTACTTGTAGCGGTATGTCATTTAGGGCACAGTTCGGTGTTTTGTTATGTGTAGCTGGTAGAACCGCATCGGTGTGCAGTTGCTTGAGGGCGGATGTGTATGCTTGTCGGTCAAATGGTACTTGGTCTGTGTAAGTGTTCAATTTGGTCTTGTACATTGTCAGGTCTGTGCGTATGGGTCGAGGTGGTAGTCTTTTCAGTAACTGGTTTGTTCGGATGTCCATCCAGGTGGTATGCCAGCAGAAATCGTTTTGTGAGTAAGGTGTTATGCTTCTTAACTTTTAACATGCATGTCTTATTGTGCAAAGAATCCTCAGTTTCTACTCAAGACACAACACAAAAGAAATCGACCTTCTGCTGATATTCATTAGAATGTGCTAATGAAGGCATTTGATGCTTCAGATATTGGTGCATTGATACTCTACATTTGTTTCCATTATGAACCACAAAAATACTTGGCAAAGATAGAGATCGACACCAAAGGGATTGGCGTTAGTTTGAGGGTGATCGATTTCCTTACAGTTATCAGTCTATTATCCTTGCACACTACTTGTTCTTTCCTCGTATTTGCATCTTGGTATAATATCTTACCTTACACTCGCTTTTGTCTCACAACTGCGTGAACTCAAATTGATGCGCGAGGTACTTGTACTTGTCGTAGCTCCTGAGCTCATGGAGGATGTTGCTAAACTGCGCGCCGAGTGACGTCGCTCAATCTCATTGCCTTGATCATCGACTCGTGATGTATAGAATGCCATCTCTTTTCCTTTATTTTTTTTTTTTTAATTCCAGCTTCGAAAGAGTGAGTTAGTGTTTGGGTTCTCGCGTATTTGAAATTCAGTTATGATCAAATTTTTCCTTAAGAAATATATAAATAATTGTTTTTTTTTTGTTTGTTTTGGCAATGGATCGAAATTTGGAAAATAAAAAAAATTATAAAAATATCAAATGAGGGAATCGCTTTAAAAAATATTTTTTTTGCCCTTTTGAAATTTACTTTTGAATTCATAGCTTACTTTTAATTTTTCCTAATTTTTACTTGAGTGCTGTTAATACACACATATACAGTATATACTCCCGTACTTAGCAGATATTACTCATCAGACATTTGGAAAGTTCAGAGATATTAACCATCTTGTGTGTTTCAAAAGCACATCTATTTTTTAATGTTGCCCAAATATTCATTTTCATTTCAAATATATATTTACATGGTAGATGAGTGGAAATCTTCCTCTTTGCAGTTAAGCGTTGCCTTGACATGAGAGTCTTTTGTTTTGCAAAACAAACTTTCATAACTTACAATGTGCATAATTTTCTTTATGCTAAATTACAACATTTTGCACTTACTTTTTTAGTTTTTTAATTAATACAAAGAAAAAAAAAGTTGATATCTTATATTTAAGCTAATCGTGAGCATGCTCTTATCGCGAAAAAGGATGTACTTGCATAGCAGGTTTTATGTTAGTTTTAACAGCTGATGGCGCTTTGCCCATTTGATTAACACCACCCGGGCTGACTGAACTCATGGGCGCCGGTGCACGTATGGCCGGTGGTACCATCATACCTCCAGGACCAGCACCTGGTACATTCATGGGCATTGACATTTTAAGCAGGCCTTTGCCCATGCCAACAGCAGCAACGAGTGCATGCGTATCTGCCATGCTGCTTGTTTGTTGTATACCTAGAAACACAAAGAAATGTTGGAATGAAAAAATTACTGCATGCACATATTTAAAATAAAGTTTACCTGAACGCGATGACGACTCAATTTCCCATTCTTCGCGTGCTTTGCTAACCATATCCAAGACATGAGACACTACTTTATTATATTGTGTAACTTGTTTTATTTGAGCTTCTGCTGTAAGATTTGCCGCTTTCTGTTCACTTTGTAAGATTTTCTGCTCAACCAGTGGATCCGGTTTGGTGCGCAAATAATCGGGCACAATGTCATGTGAGAAGACCGGCACGCGTCCTTGAGTTAAATTAATTAAAGCTTCATCACGCTCCGGCGATAGCATTAGCGGCAACACTGTGCGATTGCGAAGCGGTGGGCAGTGCTCTTTAGAAAGTATCTTTGTGAGACCAGTAAGCTGGGTTGGGAATTGCGTGTGAGGAAATAATTGCTAATATGGAAATTTAATTTAATAATTTTAATAATTAAAAACTTACATGACTCGAGATAATGGCAAAATTATCGAGAAATGTTGGCCAATTTATGGTTTCGTATTCTGTTTCTAATTTTTGTATCATTCCACCAATTGACATTTTCAGATCGTTCAATCGATTCAGCACCGCATCGAGCGTCACTTCCAATTGTTTTTCTTCGCGCTGCATCTTGTAATTTTCTTATATTTCGTGCTTAACTTCAGGAAAAATTAATTTTTGCACAATGAACAAAAAGTAAATAAAGCAGAAACCGCTCGTCTTCTTTTTAGTTATTTCCATTCACAATAGATCAGGGCTGTCAAGTATTTTCTGTACAGCGGCTGATTTTCCAAATGCACGTGCTTATTTCTTTTTACGCAAGATGGCGCCGAAAGACTTGAGTAGAGATGTGTTAAAACTTTCGGGTACTCGAGTAATTTTAAGCTTTTTGTTCAATCTACGTATATGCCAAAAAATGTTTTTATGAAACTCTTATCAAAATCGTTGAACTATTTTAAAAAAAGCTATGTTGTAACTCCAGGTTCCAGCAAAACTTGATTTATAGGAAACGACATGGCATGACATAAGTGATGGTAAACGGAGGGGGTGGGAAGCAGGAGAAGTAATCCTATTACGAGAAAATCATTTGAAAAGATATATTTAGTCTTTTTGTGGCCTAACTAAATATATTTTCCGATATTTGGAATTGGCTCTAATTGAAACAATAGCCAAGGAAATGACAAAAACAACTTATGATTTAAAAAGTACGAAAAAATGAATCGAAAATATTACATTACTATTTGTATAATTTCGTAAATATAGAGGGGATTGGGCTAACTACTACGCTGCCCTACCGTCAGCGGATCACCATCAATTTTGCCCGAAAGGCGTTCGTATACCAAAAAAAAAAAAAACTTTCAACCAGAGAAAAATGAAAGAGTTAAATGAATCAAAAATAAAATTTTGAGCGAATCAATGTTTTTATAAGTTTTCATAGGTATTTCATTATACGATACTTACGGTATCTAAAGCAAATGGAACCATTGAACAGCTCAATAGAATTTGGAATATGCCCACTGGAAGAAATGTCTATCAGAACAAAACTGAGCTCTTTAGACTCGAATACCAAGTCTGTAAATCGTAAATATGTAAATTAGATACTTTGACTATTCAACTCTTACTGTTTATGAACAACAAGTGCACGAGGAGGATCCGAAAAAGACTGTTAGGACTTACTCTCAGAAAGTTACACTTTAAACTTTGTCAACTAGCCTTAGAGTAGAATACTCAATACAGTTAGTAGGCGAAGAAACGACTTGAAAACGTAAACTCGGCAAAAACGACAAAGAATCGGGATTGATGTGGAAAGAAATAAAATTCATCAGAAGAAATTTCCTCTCATTGGAGAAGTTTCAGAGAGGACTTATTCTCCTCAAGGTGCTATTCGTTATCTAATATTTCTAAAATTGGTTAACTAACTCAATACTACACTAAGTACTCATGACTCTTTACTACAAATATTAATGTGTGTTGATAAATCCATGATAAGAAAGAGAAAAGCTCATAGATTGCATAATTTTTGAAGAATTTTCTCCCTACTGTGGACTTTTTTCTGGCTTTTGAAGCATCTGAAAGAAAAAAATGTTCCAAAATATTTGTGCACGAATGGTTTATAAAATTTTTGCCATTGGAAACCAAGTTGAATGCTTATAAACTATATAAAAAAAAATTAATAATTCTTGATGAGGAAAATCTTAGTAGTTAATGTTTTCATCATTTCAGATCACAAAACTCAAATTAAAATTCGTAAAAAAGTACTGGAATTTATTCACAATGATAAAGGAGACATTTTGTAATGATCATCTCTTAGCCCTGACTCGTTATCAAATGTTAATGCAAGGATAGATTGAAAATGTATGTCTCAAAGCACGCTCCCCAACTAACGAGGAATGAAGGTAATCGGTGAATGATTGTTGGAGAAAAAATACTCCAAAATGATGTAAAAATCTTTTTTTCATTACAGAAGACCAATTCATTAAAACTGTTAGCGAAAAAGGTGGCCATTTTGGATGTTGAAACTTTTGATAACTTACTTTTGCACTATCGTTTTGGTCACTTAATAATATTACACTTAAAAAGAAAGTCAAAACTAAATTTCTCTCTCCATAATATTATTGCTATTTCAACCAAATTTCATCTAGTTTTTTAATGATGTTAAAATAAATTTAAAGCTATCTTTTATTGCGAAGATATTTGGTGCTAAAGTTTCGTTTTCATTTTGATAACTTATTTTTTCTACCAACTGTATATTTGCAAATGTGGTTGCACGCGTGCTAATGTCTTAAGTACAACATTGACACTCTGGCTATTAACGGTGACTTTAACTAAGCCCCAATTGGTAGTGTAATTAACTTTAATATTTTATGTTTCCATAAAAGAAATTAAGTTGCGCTTATAAAATATGCTTTTGAGATATGCACGTCCATAACTAAGTTCATAAAAATATGCAATGTTCACAAA
Organism: Toxonevra muliebris; assembly: GCA_963691655.1. Lineage (NCBI taxonomy): Eukaryota > Metazoa > Arthropoda > Insecta > Diptera > Pallopteridae > Toxonevra > Toxonevra muliebris. The sequence goes on from OY829326.1 coordinate 122,858,436, forward strand.
TATGATTTATTCAAGGCTTCAAGTTTATGCATTTGTTAAAAACCAAATATATACACTTTTTTTCTAGAATTTTAAGAAAACCCAACAAATTTGAGATTGCTGCTGGCTATATATTTACGCAACTATGTAAAATATTGATATGAATACATTACCTACCAAACTTATAGGTGGAAATAATTACGTTAAGAATATATGCCATAAAGGAGCATAATTGATTTAATAGCTCACAGTGCATTCCCCAACAATAATAAAAATAAAGTATGATACATTCTCTGCAGATGCCCTTATCTGGGCCAGTTACTGGATAAATCCTTCTTCGTGACTTTGGAAGATTTATCCAGGGCTATCCCTGGGGAACAGCTTCCCTCCATAAACCACAAAAAGTAACATTGAGGCCAAACATCTCACCATATACAAAACACAACGCGTCTGTAGACCGCATAAAGTTTGAGCGGCTGGTAATCGGGGCACTGAAGTTGTATTGGGAGCTGGCAGTAGAGTGGCTGTTGAGTAGTTCAATAGTTTATTTCTTCATATATCTGCAAATGAGCTAAGACCATTCCCCCAATATTGTAAATTTTAATTAAATTTAATAGCATAAGACAGTGCTCTTTAATATTTTTCGGCCGCGGTTATTTTCTGAATGGCATTCGATTTATGGAGCTTTTAGTCTTTAGAATAAAATCGTAAATACAACAAAAAGATTGTGTTTAGAACAGTAAAGATAAGTATTTAAATTTATTTTTAACACAAAAAAAAAAGCAATCATAAATGATTTGATTTTGATACTTATAATTTTCAAAATTTAACATATTCCCGCGGAGCCCCTAAAAAATTTCGCGGATCCCCAGGAATCCATTCAAAGACCAATAATATATAGGGTATGAATAATTCAGTCTAGATGGGCACAAATATTCATGTCTATTATTGTTATCCGTGCCTATAAATTAAAACCTCAAACAGAAATTCATTTTCAGTTATAACGAACCCGTGAAAACTGCAACATCTCAACGGCAACCAACAAAAATTTCGTATCGTAGTCAGAGAAAAGAGTATTAAATCAATTAAAATATTAATTAAATTATTTAAACATGATTTAAACGTTAACGTGGGTAGTGTATTGCATATAAATTGATATAAATTAAAGTGCAAAAAAAAAAAAAAAAAACAATAAATTAAAAAATAATACAATAAATTTTTATTAATAATATCAAAGAAAAATGTTAAACATGTTGAGTGTATTATTGTTGTTATTGTTTTTACTGCTATTAACACTAACCTGGCGACAACGTAAATGTTGGCTACTAATTTGGCAACTTAATGGATGGCGTGGCATAATACAACAACCAATTTTCTGGTTTATTTTATTGGTATATCTTGAACCAAAAAGTTAAGTTTCACTTGAATTCACAGTTTTCTCAGCTTTTATTTTTATTTTTATATTTTTAGTTATTTAGATTGATGATACTTAGTTAAACTTATACTTTTTATTTGATAACTTTCAACATGATATTTTCAGGTATTTTAAATGTGACGCAACAGTTTCGCAAATATTTTCAACGCCCTTTGGCAATTATTATTGGCACTCGTGTGTTGCTCTATGTCGATGATCCTGTGACCATGGAACGCATATTGAATGCACCAGAATGTACGGATAAAACTTTTATGCAAGAAGGATTCTTTGCGCGCAAAGGATTATTACATGCAAGAGGTACGACAACAACAACAACAACAACAAATAAACAGCAACATCGTAACACACCATCACTATATAACACTTAGTAATTGCTTTGTGAAAACTTTTACACATAAACTTAAAAGTTACAAAAACTATTTAAAATTCATACCTTGTAGACGAGTATGTAGGTAACTACGAGTACTACTGCCAGTAGTTATTTATATGCTTGTTGGTAGTTGTTTTTGTATACTTGTATAGTCTTTAACACCAAGTAACTGGCAATTTCTTTTTTGTATATGTAAACAGGGCAAAAATGGAAAATCCGTCGCAAGCAACTTAATCCCGCTTTCAGCAACAGCATAATGTTAAGCTTCTTCGACACTTTCAACTCTGTGGGAAATCAATTGCAACAAAGATTCACAATGGAAATGCAAGGAGATGCAGTAAACTTCAAGGATGTTGAAGATTTGATAAGCAGAGCGGTGCTGGAGGTGTCATGCTGTAAGTAAAGAGTAGGCGAGTGGAAAATGCGGGAAGGGAAAGAAAGATGAGAAAGTGCGCAGGAGAATTTAATGTGTTGTCAACTTTTTGAATGCGAAAATTTTCTACTGCCAGTTTAGCAGATTTTTGTATTGGAATGTTAAATACGCTGCAGGCTAAAATAATAGGTTGGACTATACATTTTTACGAATTCCTACTTTAAAACTCGAAGGGTCAATTAATTTTATTTGGATTTTATTGAAAATGATGTAAATCCTGTTTATTTGTAAATGTCCGTATGGATCACTTCCTTTTCAGTTCATCGCATAAATTTTCAATGAAATTGAGATCGGGAGATTGTTTTGGTCATGTCAACATACGAATGTTGTGATCCTTAGGCTGATTCACTAGTTGTGATGAACTCTTAGGATCAATATCTTGTAATAAATGTCAAATCACATGTTTCTGCTGTGTATGGCAAGGCCGTATTTAGGGAGAGGTTTTGGGGTTTCTGACCCCCCCGAAATGTGGAAACTTTCTTCTAATTTTTTAAATTAATTTCCAGTGGATGGGAAAAAAGTAGAAAATAAAATCTATTGGAAGATTTTTGAATATTTTTTACTTCCATTTCAATCTTACATTTCAATTAGTCTGAATCAATATCTTGGTTTATTTTTGTAAAAATATTTCGTATGAGGCACTTTTTCCAAGGCCGTATTTAGGGGGGAGATTTTTGGGGTTCTGACCCCCCCACCCCGAAATGTGGAAACTTTATTCTAATTTTTGAGATTAATTGCCAATGGATGGAAAAAAGTTAAAATAAAATCTATTTATCTATATTTTTACTTCCATCGTTTTTTTTTTTTCTAAAAAGTCGAATATAAAAAAAAAAATTAATTTGAGATCTTAGTTACACTACGAGATCAAATCCGATTTGTTTTCTTCGACATGAGGTTTGACTACGGATTAAAAAAAAGAAGGTGATACTGAGCACTCCTGCATTCATAGTTTTTCTAGGTCAGTAACTGTTTTTGATTTAAAGTTCCGTCCTGAAACAGTTTGAAAACTTTAAAAATTAATAAAAAATAGAAAAAATTATCGAATCCTTGTAAAATTAGACCTGCTTGAACCCCATTTTTTTCCTAAAACGTGATGTGATGGAAAGTTTTTGAACTCAGATTCGTGTTCAACGTGAAAAATTCTTTCGCAAAAACTAGGAACCATCTTATTAGCAAAACCCATGCAATTTTAGGAGGTAATCTTAAAGTGTAATTAATTTTTAGCCCATTATTGCTCAGAGCAGCACGACTAGAAAGGGAATATGAGCCAACCCCATCCGGGTTCCTTATCATTGATAATGGCTCAAATTCCCAATGATGATCATTTGAAAAAAATGAGCCTCTACCATTTTTGGTAATTTTTTTGAGGTTGGGTACATCATCAGCAGTGGGAACTCAATGAGTTAACGAAATTGTGTCCTTCACGATAAAAAAATGCATTAGAATGAACATTGAATAATATTTATTTGAAAAAATTTAATTTGATCATTCTGTGAATTTTTTGTCACTTATGGCCATTTTTTTGAGGTTAAGATTAAACAAAATTTTAAAATTTTCCCTAAAGTTTTAAGATATTTATCTACTTTTGTCCTTAGTCTGATAGGGTCGATCAAATGTATCATCGATTTAATTTGTATTTAAAAATCAGTTTGATAAAAATTATTTATGAATATTTTTTTCGAATGAAAACCCCCCCGAAAAAAATTTCTGGCTATGACCCTGCTTCTTTCTATGCCATTCCTATTTACTATATGAGCATATTTTTCCCTTTTGTTTTTTTTTTTTTTTATAGGTTTACGCATTCGCTTTCATACTAATGTCGAGAAAAACGGAAGAGTTTTTTATTTAAGAAAGTCAATTTGTAAAAAAGCCTGAAATAAAGCTACATTTTCTTAAACGTTTTACTTTTGAAATTTTAATGAAAGAATCACAAAAACGGTCATAACGCCCATCGGGGCGGTAATAGCGCTTACAATAATTTTGGGCGTTATGTCCGGGCACCCTAAAATTCCTACATAGTAATGAGAATTATCTCGAGGCCATATGCAGATTAAAAAAAATGTATCGCAGAACTCAAGCATTTTTAAGTATTATTTGTAAGCTTTTATTTGGCCAAATGTAGGTTTTTTTCTAAAGAGTACTGCTCACAAATCACTAGGTTAGGTTAGGTTGTAGGGGCTGTTCAAAAATAAACATACTGAGACCTATTGGCCCATTGTGATACCCTGGGGCGAATAGTTGCTTTTATCGTAATAAATCCCCGATTTCAGAGAATGCAAGTTCTGTGAGTTTTTCATAGAAAGGTTCTCCCAGAGTTCTTTGTCTGCGCACTGCTAGAGCGGAGCAGTTACATAGATGGTGGAAGATTGTTTCGTTCTCCTCTTCATTTCTGCAGCTTCTGCAGTAGTCATTATAAGGTAGGCCTAGTCTACGGGCATGATTACCAATGAGGCAGCGTCCAGTGAGAATGTGGACTCGGTTCAAGTTTATGAGTGATTTGGTGCTTTTCTACCCACATTGCCAGAGATGCATGAATTGCTGAAGGTCGTCAAATTATCAGCCTTACAGTTTCCCTCAAATAACTCGAGCCAAAATATTTTCCGAATCATCATAAAATAAACTGAGTCGATGGTTTGGAGATCATTCTAAACCATTCAGCTTATTATTCGAAAAATTGGAAGAAATAAGAAAAGAGATTTTTCTCCGCCTTACTAACTTTCATTTCACTTATTTTGCATAATCTTATTTTCATGATTTTTGTGAAAATAACGAAAATTGGGTACAATAGGTTGTAAGGCCACATGCTGAAATATTCATCATCATTTTATAGTACAACTTTTGTTTACTTTTGCGGCAGATTTTTGAAAAAATACCAATAAATGGTCAAAGTATTGATTTAAATTTTAGAATCAAATATAATCAAATGTCATCTGAAGTTAACTGAGATAAAACGACAATTTCAACAAAATGTTAAAAAATTTAACAACATTCAGAAGATACTCCAATAAATGCGATACACTGCAAAATCAAGAGTCACCGGATGGTTGTGTCCACCCATGCTGCCATGGTGTAGGTAAACGTAACGTAGAAGACATCGTAAATCCTGAAGATTTGAACAACTTAAAGGCTAAAACTACAGAGAGGATTCAGTGCTTTCCGCATGATATCGTACGAGGTGAACGGTGTCATAGTGGCAATGCTAGCTATTGATATACTAGAGTAAAAACTGCAGCTTATATATACCGAATGCATTAATGGTTGCAATACAAATGAGAGAAAATAAAGTATCTGGGGTCGACGCTGGGAAAAAGGAGATAGACTTTAATCCTGATACCAAACATAAAAAATTTGATTAATCGCAAAAACGGAGAAGTAGCTGCTAAGTGAATACTATTGTTTCAATTCTTATTATTCTGTACTATCCCATCTCTGTAAGTACACATATGCAAAATTATACCGTAAGCGGATGATATTCCAGACTGCGGCAGTTACTATCATGACAATTCTTCAATGTATTGAACGTATGCGAAATACATAACGCATCGAAACTGACTTTGACTGACCTCTAATTGAAGATTGGAATGAAATGCTCTAAATTTTTGCTGAGGGGTGACCTTAGTCTTGACGAGAGAAAACTTAGCGTGTTAAAGTTTCGGACTGAAATATGAGGAAAACGTGCCAAAGAGAGAGTGTGTACTGACATTTTCTAAATGTAACTCAATAGCAAAGTAGATAGATCAAGAAAGAAGCTTGAGAAAAATATTATTTTTGAACCGGGCTCAGGAACGGCTCAGCGACAAGGTGGGCATTACTGCCCAACAAACAAAACGTACCGTTTCCGTTCCAGAAGCGATACAGAAGTGCCGGATTTGTATCCAGAAATGAATCCGTTTCTGGATCCGGAAACGGTACAGCAAACGGATAAAAAGGAACATTCCATTTCCATATCCATATTTCAGTAGTCCTACTTTTCAACAACATTGATGTCTTGAAGAAATTTTCAGCTTGTACTTTTTCCACGATTATTAGGAAATGCGCCTATTAGGATGAGAAAGATAAGATTAAAAAGAGAATAATTTTTTGTGTTATATCTACTCACATAAAAAATGCGAAAATGGCAATTGTCCAGTTTGGAATCGAAAGCTTCCATTGATACTAGAAATTTAAAATTTCTATTGAAAATTTTCAAAAACAAAACATTTAAAAAAAAAACGAACATATAAATACGATTTACGGAATACAAACGGATACAGACTTGACGGTGAAATAACGGAGAAAAAACGGATACGTTTAGAGCGGAGTATTTACGGCACATAAATGGATCCGTTTTGACGGAGACTATATACGGAAACCGTTTTGACGGGGTAAATACTGTCTAAAAACGGAAAATTGAATAAAGGTACGACTTCTACTGTACGTAAACGTTCCCTTTCTGTATAGCTTGAAACGGATACCGTTTTTACTGTACCCTAAACGGATCCGTCGTCTCTGGATTCCGTAATTTTGTTTGTTGGGTGAGTTAATGGTAATTCTCATTATTGGATATACGACTTAACTACTTATATAAACATAAAAATATATAAACTGAAGCTTTATTCTTCGCAGTGGTACAAAAAAAAAAAGAAACCGGAGAACTCAGTTTAATGAATAAGTAATACACTTTAATTTTTTTCTGTTATTATATCCTTTTGAAGAAAAGAAAATTTTGAATAAATAAAACTATAAACGAGTTAGCTATGCTCACTTTTAAAGACATTTCCATGTCTCCGTCGTAGGTAGGCTACAGGCATCTAAAATGAATTGAATTATCCTTTTACGCTTGCTTCGGTCGTTCGTTGTTTTGAATAAAGTAATAACATAAAGACGAAGAGCTTAACTGCTGCAGAGAGAGCAAGAAGAAAGGCAATGAAGTATTTAACAGATAGTTAAGCCATTTGAAAAATATATGTAATAAAGAAAAAAAAAAACAAAAAAGAAAAAACCTTTGAAACTTTTGTTGTTTTCTACTGCTGCTGGTGCTGTCGCATTGAGTTTACATCCCCCTGTTGAACAATTTTTTTATTTTTTATTTTTTTTCGCAGTAACAACAATGGGAATGGAAACGAACTTTACGAAGAAGGACACAGAAGGCATTGCAAGGACATACAAAAAGTAAGTAAAGAAAACTTTGTGCATTAAACTAACAACAAACTACAACAAATGCAACTGTTAAATAAATGGTAATTTCATTTCGAAATATATGCTCAACCTCAACGTTAACTCCAACTTAACTGAAATTCTGCTCACCCTCAGGCTGATGGAAATATCCGCAATGAAAATTGTTAAACCATGGCTGCAAATCGATATCCTCTTCCGGTTGCTGGACCGGAAAAACTATGAATGCAGCATAAGGAGCAACAAGTTGGTGGAGCAATTTGTGAGCAATGTAAGTGTACATGTATGCGTGTGTGAATGCTTATGTGCATGTATATGTGTGTTATGGCTTTAGTATTGGCTCGCGTTGAGAATTGTGCACTTCTTCTTTTCTTCTTTTACTCCTTTCTCCAACGTAATGAAATTCAAAAATTCATTAGATTGTGCAATGCAAACACAGCGAATGGAAAGAGAAAATGGAGAGCAAAAAAAAAGTTAAACAGATTGCAACTAGTGAGGGTGAAAGTGTGGATTATGTGGAAAATGCTACTTCTACTCCTGTTGTTGATATTAATGCTGGTGTTGGTACTGTTGATGTTGGTCATGGTGATGGCGATGCTGTTGTTTTTACTGCTGATGCTGCGAGCGAAACGCAAAATATTGCAACACAAAAACGCATTTTCATTGAGCAAATATTTCATTTGGCCGATTCGGGTGATTTGATGCTGCAGGATATTATGAACGAATCGCATTCGATGGTTTTGGTGGTGAGTTGTTATGCAATTTTCCAACGTAACTGTAACTAAAAATTAATATTTTGCTTGTATGCACATTTTACACAGTCCTTTGAGACAATCTCGAATAGCATCGTTATTGCTCTACTTTGCTTAGCCATGCATAATGAATACCAAGATAAATTACGTCATGAAATCAACGAATTATTTCCATTTGGTAATGTTGCTGATATAAGCCCAACACAATTGCAACAATTAAAGTATCTTGATATGATACTGAATGAATCATTGCGTCTGTTAACAACGGTCCCAATAAATTTACGCCATGCTAGTCGCGATTTTAAACTACACTTGCATCCACGCAATCAACAACAACAACAACAACATCAACAAGAACACGCACATCATGAAAAACACAAACATGCGAATGTTGTCGTAGTAGTACCGGAAAATTCCATCATCGTACTTGATACTTTCAGTATGCAACGCGATACAACGCACTGGGGTGCAAACGCACAGAAATTTCATCCGCAACATTTTGACGATGCCGAGAAATTGCAGCGGCACGCTTACGCTTTTGTACCATTCTCCAAAGGTATACGCTGGTGTATTGGTAAGTTTTCTCAGGTGGCGCGTCAGTAGTTGCAGTATGTGAGTGAATTCTTAAGATTCTTATTTCATATCATTTCATTACGTTAGGTTGGCGTTACAGCATTTACCTGACGAAGATTTTTCTTGTGAAATTAATATCATCGTTTGAGTTTCGTACAGCAACGAAACTGGAGCAGCTACAGTTCATCGAACAAATTTCATTGAAATTTAAAAAATGTGAAAGTATCAATTTTGATATTCATGAAATCAGACGAAGTAATTGAATATGTAAAGCTTAACAAGAAGTAACTACATATAGTGAGAGAAAAATTTGTTTACAAAATTTCTGAAATAAATAAATAAATTTCTGAAATAAATAAATAAATTTCTGAAATAATAAAATAAATTCATTAAATATTAAACATATGAATATTATAAAAATATAGAAAAATCGCAGTTTTATGTTCACGAACCTCATAGAAATATTAAAAACGTGATTAAAAGAGTAAAACTGGACATCTACCAAGTTCGAATTGTAGAAGAAGTAAACACGTGATTTAAGTGGTTCTGCTTCATGATTAGGGCATCAGAATCTAATGAAAATTACTTTCCACCACCCGCATGTAAGGGGCCACTTAGAAACCGTACAGATTTTAAATCGACAGTATAGATTTTCAGTTCACTATTCAGTTTTTTTTTTGTTTAATCTGCTTAGCTTCTGACCAGCGTAAAGTATTTTTGCAGACTTTTTCTTAAATTTTGTGGCATGCCCGTTTTTGTTCTGATCTTTAGAGAAATGCGTAAACTTGTAATGCATTTTTGATTTTTGTATTAATGGAAAAAATATATAACTTTAATTTGTATTACCTTTAAAAATGTGAAGACTTTGGAATTTGTCCTATTGGATTTTCAGAAACTTACAAAATTTTTTGCATGAGCCGAAGTTCAACAAGCCATTGACTTATTGATTGACTTAGTAAATTATGAATTTCCCTTCTGTTTCCATTTTCCCCGTTTCTCAAAGGAGCTGTGGAGCACAATGTTTTGGCTGGAGCTAGAGCCAGAGCAATGAAAATTTAACCGCTCCGCTGCTTCCAACTAGTGATGATTCGATACAAGTCAATACAAGTAAAAACTGGATACTTTTCATTCGATTCAAGTACTTTTTTTATTCGATGCTATAACATAAGATTTTTACTTGGTATCGGGAAAAAGGGTCAGTAGCGGATACTCGATACTTTTGGAAAATATTTATTTAAACAACTAAAATATTGCTATACATTATTTAAGATTGAGGATCGTTTTACAATATTTTAGAACAATCAATTATATATTTCAAAATGCTACTGTAGATTTATTCAAAATATTTCAGTTCATATTGCAATATTTCAATGTATGACAATATTGCAGTACAGTATTGAAGTTCTAGAAGATATTTCCGGCCATGCATGTAGAACATAATGTTTATTGCAACCTTTTCATTAAAATAAAATATTTTTAACAAACTTTAATCTTCCATTGCACTTTGTTATTTCCATTGCAGTAATGAAATATAATTTAAATACTCCATTGTCAGTAATGGTTATGGTCCAGGCCTGAAATGTACAATTACCAGGTGTGGCGGATAATAATTCTTAATTTTCTCAAAAGACGCCATTGGAAATAAGGGATGGTTCACTATCTTAACAGGCTCCATTGCTATGACAGCATCCTTCAAAACGTTATAGTTGTTGTACGAGTTAGTATCATATTTTTTTCGTATGGTAAAGATGTCGAGTTGTGCGGCAAGATAAAGCCTCGTTCCACTTATCAGTGTTGAAAGTTTTGGAGTCATGTACCCAAAACTTATGATTTGTTCCTTAAATTGGAATTTTTGGAAACAGTTCTCCAAATGTGAATACATAATGGGTGTTAGGGGAAATTAAGGCAGTGAGTGAGTGACCATACATACATATGAATGCAAAATAAAAAAAAAAATATTTTTATTAGGAAAATTATATGTAGTTGGAGCTCGGAGCGAAGCATGGAGAGGAGCCGGAGCTATAATTTAGAGGTTGGAGCGGAGCAACCCCAAAATTTGGCTGCTACACCACATCGGATTTTAAGCTTCTTCAAAGCTAAAGAATCTAAAAAAAATTAGGTTTGCAGTTTTATAATAGAAATGTTTTTTTTTATTCATGGCCAACGATCAAAATGTATAAATGAATCGCAACCGCTGCGCCCTGTAAGTGGAATCACAGGAACTCTTTTGGATTAAATTCAGTTCCAAAGACATTGTACAAAATAATATATAACGATATTCTGTGGAAACTATGTTACTCTCTTTTGTCTTAGAATTTAGAGTTGAAGGTGGGTTAGACTAAACCAAAGCAGTCTCAAAGACCATTGTTAACCGAGATAAGTAGAAGAAATTAGAAAGACAGGAAGAAAGATATGAGATTTCCCAACCTCGAACTTCTTTGTTTCAATGACAACCACTAGCAATCTCAGGTCCTTTCTTCGCAATTTCAGAAGAAATCCCGTTGATTTCCTATTAGGTTGTACGGTGCGGTTCTGCAGGAGTCAAGCTCGGATCATCTTTCTCTATGAATAGTTCCAACGCATGACCTCCCCATGAACTTACACCGAGAAAAGGTTCCGGACCGCATGATTCAATTGCAGTACACCTTCATTAGCTAATTTATCAGCTAGTTCATTCCCTGCAATGCCACAGTGTTCTGGAACCCATATAAGATATAATTTGTTGTGTTTTGCAACACTATTTCTGTGGTCACAAGGCATAGTAGCATAAGTGTGTTTTTCGAATTCTAATAGTGTGTTATAGAAATGTGTGCTAATAGAAATCAATTTGAGTTGTGCTATTTTTCCTTTTAATATCTCGTAAACCACTGAACCGATCTTCATAAAATTTAATTTTGACACAATATGAAATCGGATATGAAGGTTTCAATTATGATAATAACTCGAATTCGATAAAATTCGAGCTGTGTTGTTATGCCTTGTGACCACAGTTTTCGTTTTGCCTTACACACGCTGACCAATTTTGAAGAGCTGGCCGAATTAGCAAGAGCCTTCAGTGCAGCTTGGCTATCACTGTAGATGCCTATGCACTTCCCACGCCATCTTCTCTCAATTATCTAGTCCTCCACGCCCAGGATAGCGAAAGCCTCTGTTAGGAAGACAGTCGTCATCTGTCCAGTGGCAAAATATTCCTTGGTCTCATCGTCCAAGTACCAACCGGATCCAGTACCATTTGAGGTTTTTGTCGGTATAAAGGACATGACGGAGACCCCGGAGTACGACCATTGAACTCGTTCCGGGAACCTGACATCATATCTTCTTTCGAAGTGGGTTCAAGGCATATGATTTGGGCATCAAGAACATTGGGCACAGTACTGGCAACTGGTGGTATATCCGCCTCGACATGTTAGACTCCCTTTATACGGAGTCTATAGATCGCTTTCATCGCTTCTTTATGGATTTGAGCATCCAGAGGAAGCAAGTCAAGCAAGGTATTGAGGTCATCTTTGGTCTTACAGAAGTATAATGGCAAAGGACAGATAGCAAAGGGTACCATAGCATTTTTCTAGCACAAAAAAGAAAGGATTTCAATATATAGGACACCTCAGTCTCTTGTGTTAAGCCCTATCGAGCTTCTTTAGGTTAATGTTAAGAAAGTGATAAAGTAGCATAGGAAACCAACAAGTAATCCACATATTTCACAATTTTTTTGTTATATGCCATGAGTAGCAAAAATTAAAAAAAATCAACCAAGTTTGGGTACTTAGTATCGATATAAAATGTTTATTGTAACATACTTTTAAGGTACCTAATATTTATTTTCCAAATTTGTTACAAAACTTCGTTAAAAAATTCAACACATCGAAAATTGAGTGCATGAAAGTAATGCCAGTATGTATGTGTGTGTGTGTGTATGTGTATAAAGGCACAACATATTTTAAACAATTTTAGCAAACAAACTTTTATGAATGTTTTGGTTTTTTGTTTATAAAAGTTTATGTATTAAATTGAAGTTGAAACGCTAAAAATCGTTTTTGATTTTATTGGAAAATTTGTTTTTTATTTTGTTGTTTCAAAAAGTTTCCACAAAAATGAAAACAAAAAAAGAACATTTGCTCATAAATCAGCAGCTTACATTGGGCAGAAAAACAGGAAGCTGTGAGGGTGTATGTGTGTAATTTTTTTTTTTTTTTTGGCAACATCAATAGGTAAAACATTTTCACAAACAACTGAAAAATTTGGATACATATCTACTCAGTATCACTTTAACCCTTTGAAGCACATTTTTGTTTCTTTTTTTATGACTGTGTTTTTATACAAATAGTTGCGTTAGGGGTTTTCGGGGTCGCTGTCCATGGATCTGTTATCAGATTTCTGAAATTCAGAAGCCCAATATGGTGAAATCTTAATGAAAACTAGTATAGTAGAGTCCACTCTAAATTCGAATATGAGACTCTAAAAACCCACATATACCAATTTCTAATAGAATCAGATTTACTTTTACTAATTAAGTTCATTATATTGACTCTGCCCTATAATAAATTGAAGGAAAAATATTTTCATATGAATTAAAACTTATAATTATAATAAAACAAATTATAATTCAGAATTTTATTTTTCTAGAAAGAGGAGTTCCCATCACTCCCAGCGACAAGTTTTATTTCAAAGCAGCCGATAATTGTGATTAACATCAAAAACATCACTTCCTTTTACGCTTTGTTTACCACCTCATTCAGTTTAGTTTCTAATTTATGCCATCAATATATAATATACCAACAAATTTTCATCTAAAAATTTCCATAAATTATGCAGAAGACTTTATTTTGTCCTTTCTATGTTAGAAGAGTATATATGGAGATATAGCAGAAGTTGCTAAAAAAAAAAAATTTGCTGAAATTACAATTTGTCATTTTGGTGAGCGTTAGAATATATTTCACGTAAAATATACAAAATATTGCCTGTTTTTTAACATAAATAAAGGTACAAATTTTTTATATTATTTGTTGTTGTTGTAATAAAAAATAGATACTTGTGAGTACTTACTTGAAACTTGTTAAGGAATTTTAAGGAAAAATATAAAAATTTAATTGAGACCAACAAAAAAAAAAAATGTAAAAAAAAAACTAAAATATTTATGCCTACTTTACTTGAATACGTACTTGTACTTTGTTTGCGAAAAATGCTTTATCAAATATTTATAAAAAATATCTTTACACTTTACCTACCTACATTTTTTTAAAGACCACGTGGCGCGTTGTTTGCGTGTGAGCGAGTGTAACTTTAAAAATGCCAAGTATTATAAATCACGTATACGCACCGCAGACAATAATATTCATTGATTAAAGCCACAAATCATATCAAATTTTCGCATAAAAGAAATGATCGATTTTTTCCGTTTGCGTTGAATTCAACCATAAAATATGTCGATGTAGCATAAACAATATTTTTTTTATTTTTTTTTATTATATTTTATGGATGCGTAATATGAAGAGTCATGGTTGCTGCTTTGCTGTTGGTATTTGATGTAAGTGTAGAGTGTAGTATGAAATCATGTGTAGGAATTTATATTTTGCTGCAAAAAAAAAAAAAAAAAAAAACTTCAAAGGAAATTTTTCACCCTAATGAAAATGAAAACAAGTGAAACAATTTTAGCGTGCATACAAGTCTAGTGATTTCAAATTGGAATTGCTATCGTTACTACTAACATCTGCTAATAGCACTAAATAACAACTGTTGCTACCTGACTTTGTGTACACATTAGCGTCAATTAAAATATCACACCGAATAAGTTTGACATATATTTGCACATGCTGAAATGCTGAAACATTTCTAGTATGAAGGTCAATTATTATTTTTTATTTTATTTTTGAAGATTTTTGCTTGTGGGGCTGATGATGATGATGATTATAACATAAATTGGCAACCAGAGTGGAACTTTCTCTTCGACTTTCCCTCCCTCTACTTCAAATAAATAAAAATAACGTTGTCATAAAATAAATTGCCTTGATGTTATCTTTTGATAATATAATATACATACATACATGGATAGTTATATAATACACACACACATACAACAAAGCATTGTACCATAATTCCCGCATGTATAACTTAAATCACACAAATAACTATCATGATTACATAATATAACTACATATGTACGTTATATGTTAAAACGTTATCAGAATGCCACTTGTGTGCTTGCGTATGTATGTATGTATGTGTATATTACCTAACCACTTAGTTACATTAGTGTTGAAAATTTCTCGTTAATTATGTTAATTAAAGCAATTAAGCGGCAATCTGGAAACCGTTATGGTATATAGCGGCAAACAAATCTATTTGCCGCACAAGCCAGCAAAAGTTAATATCCTGAGCTTTGTTTTATATATAATATATACAAATTCAAACATACGCATACATGAATAAACACATGTTTGCATGTAAATATACGCGCTTTCACGCATGCATATTTTACATGTAAGCAGTTATGCATGTGTTTGTATCTTGGCTTTAGTTGGAGTGTTTTGTTATACCATATGATAAGTCCAGGCTTTATGAAATATGGCCCCAGGAAAAAAAACCCCAAAACCAAAAGTGAAAAATCACCCAAAATATTCTATTATTTACAACAACACGAAAATTTGGGGCCATAGTTCCAATTGTTTTGGGACCATTTTTTTCCTTTTTTTGCTTGGGGTGATTTTTTACTTTGCAAAAAGGGCCCAAAACTTCAAAAATACAAAAAAATTAAAAATTAAAGGCCATTTTCAGCGGTCATAAAACCCATGGGCATTGTGACCGGTACCCACGGTATTTATTGCTTTTAATGAAAGTTTGTTTTTGCCATCGGTAATGCATTGCAAATGCAAGAAAACAAAGAATTTTTGAATGAGTTTCAAACAAGCAACATCAGTGAATCAGTGAGTTAAGAAGTGTCGATCAACAAACGTTACCAAGTGAATTAAAAATGAAAAAGTGATGAAGATAGTAATGAACAAAGACACTTTATTCACAAAAAAAAGTAGCGAGGAAAAGTTCATTTAGAAAAAAATCGCACGATTTTTTCTACAAAAAAAAAGTCGCGAGGAAAAGTTCATTTAGAAAAAAAATCGCGCGATTTTTTCCTAAATAAACTTTTCCTCGCGACTTTTTTTTGTGGAACAAATTTTTGGTTGCAAGGGTTTTCATTCGTAATTTCCTTATGAATATTTTTGAATCAAAAATGAGAAAATGATTAAGATTATAATGAACAAAAAAAACTTTATTCACAAAAAAAGTCGCGAGGAAAAGTTTATTTAGGAAAGAATCGCACTGCAACCATTGCTGTATGGAGCCAGTAAATGATTCGAGGTTGAAGACCCCATCTTGCATCTAAGGTCCTCTTACAACAGAAAAAATTCCACCTACATTCCAATTTGAATTTTGTAATTGGTAATTTTTTTTTCAATTCCTTAGTAAAGGAGTTGGAAAATTTTTAAAAAATTTAATTCCATTACAAAAATTGATAATTGTTCACAAAGAACAATACAAATAATAAATAAATTAATTTATCTGGCAATTAATTTTTAAGTTATTTAGATTTGATTACAGTTAAATTATTGATCTTTGGTGTGGTTTATAATAATGGTTACATAGATTTTAATATGTAGAAAAGAATTCAGTAAAAAAAAAACGAAAAACTTAATAAGTAGAATTATTGCGTTTTGTTATGGACCTCCTCAAATAGAAAGCAATTTTTTTTGTAAGCAGTAATCTTTTTCAATTTAGTTGCAATGATTTCTCAAAATTAATTGATTTGTTTTTAGTTCAATTCTTAAAAGCAAAAAATTAAACGAGGCAAGTCCAAAAATTTATAGCGTTTGCTACTAACTATACCAAAAAAATTCTTTGTTGCCTGTAGTAATGTATTGAATATAACAAAATATGCTTTGTAACATCAATAGATATATACTTATTTTAGAATAAAGCGGAAATCATAAATAAATTTCTGAGCCTCAAAAACAATAAAAAATATCATTTTTCCTATGAAAATACATAAAAAATAGAAAATGTTTTATGACAGCGTTCTCTAGCGTAAGTTCTTATAAAAAAAAAATAACATCAACAATTAATTACTCGACCCCAAAAACACAGTAATTAAAAGAAATAATCATTATTTAATCAAATTTGTAATTATTTTTTCTAATTAGACAGTGCTCTAAATTCATCAACTTTAACTGTGAATAAAAAAAAAATTACTTTATATTCAATTCATCTTAGCATCACAGCCCTGGATGGGCCAAAGTTTCCATTGCAATTCTCTCCCAGACATCTCGCTCGACCACCATTCTATTGTAGTTCTGCACCTTCATCATTCTTAAATCGTTTTCTACAGCATCAGTCCATCTTTTTCGGGGTCTTGCCTTCGCTCTCGTACCAGAATCTTGTTACGCCAGCATTTTCTTAATGACTGCTTCATCGGGTCTGCGAAGTACATGTCCCAGCCATCGAATGCGCTGAGCTTTAATAAAGCGTAACACAATCTTCTTTTCGACCAACTGCTCAAGTTCATGGTTGTATCTTACACCATAAATTTCATCAACTTCCCTTACTGGTCCGAAGATTTTCAATTACTTTTTCAATTATTGTAAGTAATAAATCCATTACCCGAAAATTTGAAAGTGTTCAATTCCCAATTATAATTCTGTGGCAATAAGGAATAACAGCTAAACTCAAAAGTCATCTAAAAACCTGTTGCGTATTTTTCATTATAAAACCCAAAATATTGGAAGTTCTTAAATAATTATTGGAGTTTGATTAATAAAAAACTGTGGAGACGGCTAAATTGCAAAATTTTTTCAAAAACTTTCAACATTTTCGGATTTATAATATAAAATACGCAGCAGGTTTTTATTCGACTTTTGAGTTTAGCTGTTATTCCTTATTGCCACAGAATTCTTTGTCCAGGCACAAATTATAAATTCGCTGGAATTTGAATTGGGTTTGTGATGTAATTGAATCTACCCAGCTCTGCCATTTCTGTTATGTTAGCTTTCCATTGAAGTTTTCGGTCAAGGACTAGTCTGAGATATTGAATGTAGCATAGCCGCACTGTATCAAGAAACCTTTTAAACTTCTTGGTTGAAAGCCTTAAGGGCAGTATACTGATTTACATATAAATATTTATTCAAACACTGAAGCTATTCTAAAGGTCTTTAATGTATCGATATTGAAATACTACAATTCTTTCCAAAGTAATATTCTGGTAAAATGGAAAATGAGAACAGTTTTTTCTAATTTTCTGCGTTATAATACAAACTAGAAAATATAAGTAATTGTAATTGGCTTTAAATGAGAAGAGTTTAGAAAAGTTCATAGAACTAGAAGATCAGACGATCGTTTCAGAACACGCTACGGTTCCTCATCAGTGATATCTTTGTGATAGTTCCCCTCATTTCAACAATCTATATTAATGAAAATACTGTAAAGTAATTGAGAATTACAAAGACAGTTATTTTCACTGAATAGTATTATTGAAAGGGACAACCACTACCGCAAATTGTTTTTATTTCAAGAATTCAATATTTAAAAACCCAATTTTCTGAATTTTGTTTAAATTTGCTTAAATTTGTTTTAACAATGGCATCTTAACAATTGATGCCCCCATTGCTTCAAAAATGCAAACAAAATACATATATTTATAAAATTCTTATAAATTTTATGTATTCATATGTAGAGAAATTCTTTTGAAAATGATCACGGAAATCTAAATCTTATTTTCAATACACATACTAAAACTTTTTATTGATTTATCATGTTCCTTAGAGATTCTTCAACATTTTTCTTACTTATATATTATTTTTGTTGCTGCTATAGAGTAGAAACTTGTAAATGAAATAATGAACAAATATTCACCAAATGTTACTCAAGATATATACAAGATACAAGCGTTATATTAAACATGTGACTACATAAGTATATAGAGATAAGCATATCAGTTGGAATATAAGAAGAAGAAGACGAGAAAGTTAAGAAAGACATTTACATGCAAGATAGCATCGAAGTGTGTGTCAATTTGCATTTGTATCTGTGTCTATGGCTATATCTTTCAATGTATATATATATGTAAGTACATTTTCTGCGAATTGTAAGCTAGAGAAGCAAACTGATGCAAAACTCTCACGTATTGTATAGTTAAATGTTTTACTTCTCATGTCCTCATCTTGTTTATTTACGCATTCAAGTGAAAATTATATTTAAATTGCAAAGTTATTTACTAATTTCACAAACACAAACACACTATGAATAATTTTTAACAAGTATATAATATATTTATTTAGTTCCTGGTTTATATTAGTCAGCATTGGGCTCATCTGCTTCCATCTCAAACAATTAAGTTTAGATATCTGAAATTCGTCAACCACATTTATTCCAAACAAAAAAAAGAACCACTTGCTGCAAGTACCGATCGATCGCTTCAGCTCTATTTAATATGTTGAGTAGTCGCAGATGTTGTTGATTTCAATGAACCTTTAAAATTAAAGCAAATATATCGTTGTAGTGGCTCCGCTGAATATATTTCATATTCGAAATAAACATACATAAATAGTGTGTGGCTATATTTTTTACCCTCCTTGCATGTAAATAGTATTAAATAAAAAAACTTAGAAATTCAGTAAAAGTTCATTGACAGAATAAATTTTATTTCAAACTCACTGAATATGTTTTTGTATTTCTCTTTAACTGTGTGTGTATATTTCATGCATATATTCAATGCGCAATCTTTGATAACTTTAACGATGGCGTATTCTTGCAATCTAAAGACAAAATATATGTCCATCCATTTACATATAAATTTGTAACATGAAATCAATACAAATAAAATCATTACATTAAATTCTGTCATTCATTGATAACGATATCGATATCAAAGCATATAAATGCTCTACTACAGAAGTATAGACTTTTCCCTGAAGAAAAAATGACAGCTTTGAAACTTGAAATCGCGACTTAAATTGTAACTATATTTTTAATAGAAACATCTTAAAAATCAATCCTGTACACCGAGAAAGAAAAAACTGTGATTTTAACAGTTCATCGCTGTTGTTAAGAAAATCTGTTGTATTGAACGTGATTTGTTTGATTCAACAGTTTTTTATCTTGTATTGCCAATTTTCGTAACATCTTATCTGTTGCAATTATCTGTTGAATATTTAGTTCATAACCCTGATAAACAGGGCTAATGGAAACTTCAATACAGTAACAAATACAATTTCAAAATTGTATACGGTATATTTTTAGAAATAATGATAAACAAATGCAGCCTGATTGAGTATTTCAAATTTGTATATATTACTCTCTTTTACATAGTTAACCCTTTAAGACTAGGTAGGGTAAAAATTGTCCCAACTTTTGCTTAGTTTTTTATGCATGGTGGGATATATTCTAACCCACTTCGAAAAGTTGAAATTATTTACAGTTTCTCATTCAGTTGTCAATGCTATAAACCAAAAAAATTCTGTGCAACTTTTTAACTTTTTCTTTAAAATCGTGTGGTTCAAAGAGTTAAAAAACGGTAATAAGTGCTCAAAACATTGAAAGAGTAAAACATACAAAATTCGCTGCAAGTAAATTTGGTTATGTGGCACGGTAGGTAAGCGCGTTGTATCATAATGTTGCCACCTCCATGTGCTTCGCATTATGCTCTTCGCCAGTTCTTCTCTTTGCGAGGTGCAACCACTGGTCAAAGACTTAATATGGTACAAAAAAAAATTAAAGACTTTTCTATTCAATCATTTCGCACAGTGGAAGCATATTGAGGAAATCCATTTTTTAAGTGAAAATTCTTTAGCGAGGGTAATGATGACCTCGATAGCCTATTGGATAGTGCACTAGACTTTCATCTGTGAGGTTCGGGTTCGATTCCCGTCTTCGTCTGGTGGTTAATTTTCATAACTTTCTTATATTCACTATCAATATGAAGTGTATGAGAATTATAAGATAGTGTACAAGTACACACCTTGTTGTTGGTTGGTAATGGCAAAACCACCAAGCCGATAAAAATTGCCACACCGCCGTTCAGAATCGGCGTTAAACTGTAGGTCCAACTATGTGGTATCATAATGGGTCGTTCAGGCCTAAGTGTGTCTCTCGACAGCCACTCCAACCTAACCTAACCTTAGCGAGGATAAATCGAAAATTTTGCAACGGAAATCGCGCTGTTGTTAGTGTTTAGCGAAAGAGGTTATATGGGGATCGGCTACATACAATCATGCAGTAAGTCGACTTCTCGCAGTTTTATCTCATGCGCTTTAGTGAGAGAGCAGAGAACTTTCATTTCTTGTGTTATATATGTGTACCACGTCGTGTTTGTGTCAATAAGTGTAGAGAGTACGAACAGAAAAAAAGTAACAACAAAATAGAGAGAAGAAGACTGCAAAAACTTAAACAGAATTTGTTATAAATGCTTTCTAATAATTTTGAAATAAACAGCAAAGTTTCACTTCTACTGTGAGTGCCTGCAAACACATAATTTTTTTTTCTACCTATAAGGGAATTAATTAGTTCGTCTTCTCTGAGTTTTGGCTACTTTAACTTAATAACATCTTTCAGTACTTTTCATGTTAATTGAGCCGCACTGTCCATTCTACTAGGCCATTTCCGCACTCATGGTAATTTCAGATAAATTGATTAATTTTCACCGACAAAATAGCAAAAACCACTAGTCTTATACAATTAAAAAGATTTGTTTGCTTTTAAACTTTTAGCTAAAAATAGCTCACTTTAAAAAAATTATTTATAAAATTGCGCGGTTCGTATCGAAAAATTTATATCAAGATTAAAAAATTGTCAAAAAATAAATGTCACATAATCTAGAATGATCAACTATAATTTAATTTCAATAAATTTTTCTTGTCATTGGCTTAGCACAGTCAAAACCTCAAATGTTGTGTTTTTGCAACTCTGGGTACTTAATAGGTTAAATGTAACTGCAAGCAAAAATATTAAATTGGTCAATTAGATTACACAAATATATAAATTTCAACGAAAATTTCAATTCGGTGGTTTTCTTGTCACGAACGTTATTATCCACAGTAAATAGATATTTATAGTATTAAGGCTATATATTATTTTATTATGTGTTTTACATAAATATATATGTCTGGATTAAAACAGAATCAATCCTTTTAGCTTAGGGCAAATTATCATTTGTTAGGTGGCAGTTATTCACACTTAATTTTCAAATTTATGGCTAGAGTTAGTCCATTGCAGATATAAACAAATATTATTGCTAATTTGTTTTTTTTTTCATATTTAATGCAAATAAAAGTTAAATTTAATTAAAATAAATTCAAGTAGCAGTTGTTGTGTGTCAATTTCCATTTCTTAGAAATCGAATTGCAAAGCTTGAATAGTTTTTATAGTGAGTAATAAAATTAAAATATGTAATAATTTGTGAACAGTTGACATTAATTCAGCTAAGACATTTTGTTGCATTGTGTTTGTATTTTTATTATTATTTCTTAAATTGAAACTTATAGACGGGTTTTTGTTGAAGTAAGTATGAAGTTTATAAACCATAAATTAATATATTTGAAATAATACCTACTTATATGCAAATTGTTCTTAGTCTAAAATTGTTTCTAAAATTGTGTTGTTATTAAAACAAAAACATCAGATACACAATTGGCTGATATTAAAACGAGATTGTTCGAAAGACAAACATTAAAACAAATATGAGGAAAACATTCTCTTTTTATCATCACGTTTTTCCACGCCTCTCTCCACTCTGTTTGCACTTGGATAAAAAGAAAAATAAGACAAACATGAAAAATTCGCACGAAAGAAAAAATAATCTGATAAAAATTTAATATTGATTGTTAAAATTTAGTCCTCGAGGCATTTTATTTTTAAACTAAGTAAAGTATGTATCTTCACAATGTTTTCTACATAAATGTGTAAATATTTTTGTGTTATTTGTGTAAATATTACAAACAAACAAACAAAGCAAAAATGAAAACAATTCTTGACACATAAATAATTTGTATATATAGATATTGTTAATTTATTAATAATATAATTCAATTTATTATAAATTTTTGATATGCACACTTATTTATTATTAAAAAGGTTATAAATATAGCACACGTTTGTCCTACATTAACACAGTTTTGAATGGTTGTATGTAGAAACATATGTAAATATGACATGAATTTAATAAATTGTATTATTAGTCAGTAGAAAAACGTTTTCTGGATGTGTTATGAAACATTTTGGTTTTATGTGTTTTCTTTTCCTTAAAAGGCATTTCTTTCGTATTTATAGTGTATGTTTATTTTCAGCTTGAGGTTCTAAGAAATATTTTGTCACTCATACGCACCGGATGCTTTTTTCTTCCCACTAGACATTCCTCTATTGTGAGTATGTTCTCCAGCTTGAGATTCTAAGCAACTCCATGACACTCAAAAACACTGAATACCTTCATTTTAGTACTGCCAAAAGATAAAATTTAATTAAAAGTGGCACCAAAATAAATATTGACACACAAAAATCAATGCTTTTGAAGCTCAAGAAACCGTAATTAAAATTTCGTCAATATTTTCTTACAATTAGTTTCTTTTTTCAACTATTATTTCCGTACTAATTAAGCTTATTTAATTACACACTGTAGATACCTCTATTCAACTACGTATTATATAAACTCGTTCAAAATACCCTGCCTTAATTTTCTAAATTAATTCAATTGTTTGAAATTATGTTACAAAATAAATTTGTTTGGTCGGTCGTAGCCAAATACCACATTGCATAATTTACCAAAAACCCCCAAAAAACAAATATACAAAACACAACAAAGCCAAAAAAAATAAAAAAAAAAATACTGAAAAAAAAAAAAAGGAAAAATCCAATCAACCTCATTCAAAACTCAGGAGACTACGCCACTTCATTTGCGTATGCAGCATCAGCAGATAAATGTACAATTCTATCACGCCAGCCTTACTCTAAATACGCACATTTTCGAGTAGAGACAAATCGAATCATTCATCCCTTTGCTTTTTTTTTTTTTTTTTTTTTTTTTGCTGCTGATTTCGGGGAAGAGAATGACTGTGGTGGCCAATAAACTACAGCCAAAATACCTACTATTGTTGCCATTTTGAAGTGTAAGTATGTATTTGTGTGTGTGTGTGTGCATGCGATGGCACAAAATTTACTGAAACCTCAATGGGGTTCATTAAAATTGATAAAAGGCCCTAAGTGAGGTAGAGTAGTGGTGAAGGCATCGGCAGTACCGGACGAGTAGAGCATATTTTCTGTTTTGGCATCATTTATCACACAGTCGTAGCAGAAAGAAATGCAAAATAGCAAATGTATTGTAGTAAAATGTTTAAAAATGAATTTTAAATTGGATATTTTGTTTGTATTGAAGAAAATAAGAAATTTGAGTGTCGTATTCTCCATAAACAAATATGACAATCAATATAGAAATCTTCATAAAAAAATTCATGTACGTTGATTTGCTACATTTTGCAGATTTTCTATACATTTTAAATTTAAGTTTTATAAACGTGCAAAGGTTATAAACGAAGTGAATGTATAAGAGTGTGAGAAAAATCACAACCGTTTCTCAAATGTCACTCATACGCACCGCAAAATTGCAAGCAACATACGCGTAGCAAAAGTTCTCATAAGTAATTATTCAAATGTGTGATAAACGATATACAAAGCATAACGTCACGCCGACAACATAAAGAATCAAGCAAAACAACCAAAAATATGGTGAAATTGGTTTTGTGGCGGCATAAAATCTAAGGTTGCTGCTAAAGCAAAAAGCGCCAAAGTTTAGAACCACACAGTCATAAAAAGTTAAAACGTTGTCGAGATATAAACATACATACATAGATACATATGCACGCAAATATTTGGTATAGCAAAATCTTAAAGAAATAAAAAGTAATTACGCAAGCATGTCATAGAATGGCGTTGTGGTTGTGGTTGTGGTTGGAAGAAGAAGTAAGTAGTAGTAAAAAAGGAGTCTATGGCAGATTTGTTATAGAATTTTTTTTCTGTATACCATATATGTATGTATTGTTTCTGTGTTGAATTTAAGATGCAAAAATTTATTCTTGTTGCTTTGAGTTTATGAGGCGTAACGACAGGTCGATGTCTCTGTTGGAAGATTTATTAAGGTGATGAGACAAATATCATGCATAAACAAATGAAATTGTTGTTGTGTATATTTTTGTAGAAATACCAGTGGCAAGGATCACTATAAAATATTAGGCATGAAGAGCATTGTAAGAATACGAATATCTACATATGTGGAATTGAATTGGTTTTTTTTTGCATGGGTAGAGAAGAAGACAAATGGCAAAATATTTAAAATTAAGTTTTGGGATGTAGTATATTATGTTCTATTGTATAATGTTAGAGTGTGCAAAGAGTGAGTTGTACTTAGACTGAAAATTTGTATTCCGTTTTGAGGTGGGACACTTACTAAAATAGTCTCTAACTTCACACGCAGCCTTAAATATAATGGAAGCTTTTGCAGACTTGCCTCGATTTTTCCTACGATTAACAAAATAAAATCCTCTTGAGCAAACGACATTTTGGCTTTCATTAGGTCAGCTGAACGTCTTTTGTCAGAGTTGACACAAAAGATATTTTTTAGGTCGCAGTGCCTGCCTGTTTGGACTCTCCTCGTAAACATATAATAATAATAAAAGATATATAGAGGTTGGCCAAATCTTTTTTGTTAAGAAATGTTTGCTTAGTTTAGCAGGTCTCGCCTGAGAGAAAGCAGAACAATTCCTGTTGAAATTTAATGTAGTTTAATCATCTTCTAGACATGAAACACATAGGTCTCTAATGAACCTTACAGTGGAACTCAAATCAAAGCTTTATAGATTTAACCGAAATTTAGATTTGTCTTGTCTTGGAGAGTGAATAAACAATTTTGACTGCCAGAAGGAAACTAGGACGTTGAGTAATTGACTCAACCTCAACTCCATTCTATATTTAATGAAAGATGGGCTAGATCTAATAGAAAACTGCATGCCAGTAAAAATTATTGCTTAACCTTTTCATATCTACTTACGTAAGTTACCCATACCAGTGCTACAGAATTTCTTCTCATAAATCTGTTAAGTTTAGCAATTGCAACGTCCACTATTTTCTATACAATATTATAACTACCTGGCTATCCGAACAGACGAAAAAAGAGTTATCCATTAGGGAAAAATACTTATGGAACCCGTGTATTTTATTTTTCTTGAGAGATAAATCCTCATATTCTAAATGTGCAATGAAATAATTTTTTTATCATAGTTTTTAGGAGACTATGAAAATTAAATCTAGAGGCTAATTTTCAAAGTCATGACTTAAGTTCATGTAAATTTCGTTATTTCTTAAAATATATATATAATTATAATTTTTACTTACAACATGTGAGTGGGAAATTCGAAACAACTGTTTGCAGCCTTTTTTGTGATATTTGAAAACTAAGGTTTTTAACTTACAGTCATTTCAAATATTCCAAAAAAAAAGACAAAAATGTAGAGCACTGTTTTCAGAATATTAGCGTAGAAAATGATTTTTCTCGAATAACTCACATCCGCTGAAATTTCTTTCTTCGTTGAAGGTAACTATATAACTGGCGTTGGAAAATGCTATAGGTGTATAACTTAAAAATGAGGGATTTACAATTGATGGCGTAAGTTTTATTGCAGCACATCTGGCAATACTTTAACTATTTTAGTATTTTAGTTATTCATATAGCTTTTGCCGAAGTGTAAATAAACAACAAAATCTTTTTGCTCTAGAAATATGTCAGTTTTGCTTTTCTTTTTTAATTCGAAAAAAATATTAACATAAATACCTATTAAAATATGTGAATTCTGCTTTCAATGCTTTAAAAGTGGAAATTTCGGCACGTAAGACAAGGAACGCTCTGGCCAAGTGAAAAAGTTCGAAGATGAGGAATTGGAGATGTTGCTCGATGAAGACTCATGCCAAACGCAAGAAGAATTTGCAATAATATTGGGAGTTACTCAAGAAACAATTTAGAAGAGTCTAAAATCATTGAGATTCATTCAAAAGGAAGAAAACTGGGTGCCATACGAATTAAAGCTGAGAGACGTCGAAAGGCGAGTTTGCATGTTTGAGATGCTGTTACAGCGCTATAAAAATAAGTCGTTTTTGCATCGAAATATTACTGGCGACGAAAAATGGATTTAGCACGACAGCTCGAAGCACAAGAAGCCGTATGTGAAGCTCGGACAACCAGGAGCATCAACGCTGAAGCACAATATTCATGGCGTCAAGGTAATTCTCTGTATTTGATAGGAACAGAAGGGTGTCATCTATTGAGCCTACGTGAGAGCTGTAAACAATTGATTCGTTTGAAGAGAACACTGGCCGAAAAATGACAACGTATTGCTAGACCTGCTAAAAACTATTTGGAAATAGTGGATGGGAAGTTTTGCCTAACCCGCTGTATTCACCAGATTTTGCCCCATTTGACTGTCACTTATTTCGATCGATGCAGAATGCCCTTACTGGAATACGCTTTACTTCAGTTGAAAGTATCAAAAATAGGATTGTTTCGCTCATAGCCTCAAAAGATGGACGGTTTTTTGGAGAGGAATCGATAAATTGCCTGAAAGATGACAAAATATCATAGCATCCAATGGACACTACTTTGAATTTATTTATTCAATTTTTATTGAGATAAATCTATATTTTTGTAAAAAAAATCCGTAATTTTTAAATTATATACTTAATAGCTTCAGTAAAATACTGGCTGAAGAGATGAACGAGTTGTGTGTCTCCAGTGGATGATCATGAGCAAAATAAAATTCGCAATGCTGAATGCTTTCGACGAAAAAGTAATTTTTACTCAAAATTTAATGACCATTGAAATACCTTGGATTTGCTAATGAGCTCCCTAATATGATCGTGAGGAAAAAACTATCGTAAAATACAGACATATCTATATTTTTAATCTAAAGTTTGTTTGTTTTTTTTTTTTTTAATTGCTTAGAATAGGAGGAAAATGAAATGTGAAAAGTATGAAATGAATCAAAAGGGAAAAATTTAAAAAAATGTTACTTTGAATAAGAAAAAACTTCCAGAGATATTTAATTCACAATAAGGCGGGATGGCAATCAAAGTGGTACAGCCTATTTAGATTTGGGGACTGCACAATAACATCAAACCAGCTATAAAGTATTTAGATATAATGATTGATAGTAGGCTTAGTTTTAAGGCGCATCTAGAGTATGCATATCAAAAAGGCAGCGCAAGCAACAGCGGCTCCTTCAAGAATCATGCTGAATGCCAGACAAACCAGTCAACGGCGAAGACAACTATTGGCAGGAGTTGTTAAATCAATAATACTTTACGGAGCTCCAATATGAATAGAAGCGCTAAAAGTGAAGTCATACGTACGCTGAAAAAACCCAACATATCGACTCTGCGCCCTAAGGGTATGCTGCGCGTTTCGTATGGTTTCAGAAGGTCCTCGCTTGCCATGTAGCAAAAGAACCTGCAACAATATAATAAATATAAATATAAGAAAATAACACATCAGGTGCAGAGTCCAGAACAGTGGCGTGCCTAGCATTTACTGATGAGGTAAGCCCAGTGAATTTTTTTGGTGAACCAAAAAGGCTAAAATTGGCAATCAGGTTGGAATTCGACTTTTGATGTGTTAGAGAGCCTGTTGGGATATGGTGGGAGCATCAAAAAACTGAGCTCCCTTTATTGTTTGAAGCTTCACAATTAACTTAGCAGTTCCAGCCATACAAGTGAACGTAGAAAGGGCATTTTCTGGACTAAAATTGATATAATTTAAAAACAAATCGCTAAGTGATATACTATTTGTTATTCAAAATAAAAATTTCTCTTAATATAAATTTTATTAAATGTTTAGTAACACTGCAAATTATCAAATATAAGAAAAATGTTGATGGAACAAAAAAATGCAAATTGCTGAGTAACTAAATATATTGATGTATGTAAATAAGTAAAACTATTATTTGAAAAACCTTTTGTTTTGCTTAATTTTTATTTGAACCTGAAACGGAACACACTTTTATTTTTTGCCTGAACCTGAACACGAGCCCAAATTTCTCCCGTTCGAAACCCTACTAAAATCTCAATGGTGTAAAAATATAGGAATAAAAGAAAGTGGAACAAATACTTTCCACATGACAAACAAAAAACAGAAAGCCTGCTTTTGAGTTCTATATAAAATGATACATACTTAGTAGTAGAAAATTGGTATTCTGCTACTTTTTTTTAGAACTACACATACTAAAAAAGCTTTTGAATTTCCTATTAGAATAAGCGAGATAGCATGTTATGAAAACATACATTTTCAAATTTTAAAAGCCTCATAAAAACCAACTTGATGAAATGCGATAGCATGAATGCTTGTATGTATTTTATATAAATCCACATTTTTTTGGTACATATACTAGCTATTGAAAAACAAGTTAATACAAATAAAAAATTTTAGAATAAAAATATCCTTTTAGTTTGAAACAAAAGTAGTAATTTTGTCAATACATTTAGTAGAAATTTTCCGTAGCCAACTCTTAGGCAAGCCCGGCTTTTGAGCTTATATGGATGTACCGCCACTGGTCTAGAATAACCTGCAACCAATGCGCGAATATGAAATGCATTATAATCTCTAAATGGCAGAGTTGCTGGAATCAAGCAAAAAATGGGAGATGGACACAAAGACTCATTCCTAACTGACTGGCTGATCAAAACACATAGCGAGGTGAACTTCTACTTGACACAGATGCTCAGCGGACACGAGTGCTTCAAGACGTATTTACATAGATTCGATTCGACTACGAAAACAATGAAGAAGCAGAGCACATGTACTTTGAATGCACTTGTTTTACACTATTAAGAGCCGCGCCAAACAGTGCTTTAAGCAATGCTGTAAGCAAAATGGGCACATTAGTCATGGTGGAGCTCAGAAGACTCGAAAAGGAGAGGAGTTGAGATGAAACAAGTGGGGCTTAAAGCTTTTTCCCCTCGCGAAGTAATACTTAACGGTAGTAACGAGTAAACGAGATGAAGGTGGTTTTAGTCGGTAGGAATCCTACAAAACCGGATAAGAACAGGAGTTCTGCGGTACCTATGTAAGGTTTTCACCTTCCAACGCACAAAAAAAAAAAAAAAAAAAAAACCCTATTTAGATTCCGAATAAACTGAGTGCAATTTAACTAGAAACAAACAAACTACGCTCTTACGAAAATAATGTTAGTAGTTCTTGAAGGTGTTTTAATGATTATTTTCCCAAAAATATAGGCTTACAATCAGAAACTTCTGTTTTTTAATTGAAATAAAACAAAAATCTCGATAAAAACTTGTTGATTTTCGTTTTCTTAAATAAAACAAAAAACTTTTTCATTCTTTTCAATAAATGCCGCATAAAGTCATTTGTGTTATTTGTAATTTGCACTTTCATTATTTAATAAACACTCATTAAATTCAAACACTTAAACACACAAAACCACAAAACTAATAACAATACATAATAAAAATAAAAGAGAAACATGAGCATGTGCTTCACGCAGGCTCACACATACACACATATAAAGAAATACCAAACCACTAACACCAACACTAAAACACAACAAAGAACAGAGAGAGAGAAGCAAACGTCAATGACGCACAAAAGTATAAAGAATTCAATGAGCTTCAACGCAATGGCGTTAGGGAAAAAGTAAAAGTACAAGAAGAGGACATTCTCAAGATGCCTCAATGTCACTTAAGTGAATATGAAATGAAATTCCTGAGAACTTTATCTATTTACGCTGATAATAATCGAGAGCGCAGGGAATGTGGGGCGTTAAAAGTTGGAAGTTGGAGGGGTTTGGGGCAAACATTATGACATTACATTATGGTATTCAGTCAGTCATTCACTAGGGATGGCGACACATTTAGAGTATTAGTTGAAAATAGAAAGTATGGTGTGGGTATCATTTTAAAAATGATTTCATAAGTGATTTTTATTGTCATCGACACGTTGAAGTCATTTGTGTTTTTTTTTTCTTTTGCCATTTTTTTAAGAATAAAAGTCGTTATGTGTTTATATTTTTGTTGTTGGCAGTTTATTGTTTAAATATTATTTTTAAATGAAATTGCACCCCAATTGTATAATATTATCTATTTAGAACTTACAACTTTTGTGTGCTTGTAGTTTTGGTTTTTTGTGGTATTTAGAGAATTTATGAAAGAGGCTTTGGAACTTAAATATAATAGAATTATTCACACTTGACTAGTTAAAATGTAAAATGATGAGAACATGACTTACTTCTTTGATTTCTGCAAATCATAAGTTATTTATACATGAATAAGAAACAGAATGGGAAAGTTTCTCTCCGAAAATCTGAAATGAATAATCTGAATCAAGTATGGCATACTATTATTTTTTCTTATTCAAGTGAATTTTTAAAATTTTAAACAGAAATTGCCAGCAAACATTCAATAGAATTCATTTGCTTACTTAAATATTTCTGAATAATTTTACTACTCCAGACAAGTAATTGCTTTACACTAATAAAAATCAATTTCAAGCAAATTTTTCTTATTATCGTAATGGTTTATTTATTTATAATTGAAACGTCGCTTTTGTTTCTCAGTTTCGCTTTTATTTTGTTATGCCAGTCAAATCCATTACGTGGAAATAAATTATTCATTAATGGGAATTGCTGTACAGAAATTGAAACTTTAACTTCACAATTAAATATATGAAATCTATTCCAATGGCAATAAAATAAAGTATTCATTAATGTGGTACTAAAATCTAAAAACTTACTAACTTAGTGTATGTAGAGTAGATTTTTGAATTGCTTGCCATTGTTGGTTTGAAATTCATAATGATTAAAGCAAATTTAAATATTTGTTTAATACTTCGCTTAACCCAGTAATGCCTAGCGGTGCCATATGGTACCTTGTCGTTGAGCCGTTCCTGAGTCAGGTTCAGAAACAATTTTTTCCCTAAGTTACTTTCTTGAGCTATCTATTTTGGTTCCCTCTCGTACTTAATGGGTTAAAAGTTTCAATTATTTCTTTAAGGAATAAGAAACTTCCGCCCCTTTAATATTCTTTAGGGAGCAATAAACGAAACATTGATGAGAGTTCTTTGTTTTCCTATTTGTTGAAGCGAAGAGACATACAAGTGGAGGAGCTTCAGCATTGCCAGAAGGCTACATTTCTTAGCATCGGAATAAAATAAACAATTTTTAAACATATTGAACAATGAAATGAAAATATCTTAAAATCAAAAAATAGAAACTTTGACTTTAATTTGTCAATTAACTATTTTTACATGCTGAGGTCAGACTTAACTTCAGCGAGAAAAAATCCAGGGGAGCTTCTTTTTCTATATACCAAATGTGTTAAATACCTGAGAGTTTTTCTGGATCACAATTTGTCATTTACTGAACATCTTGAGGAAGCTGTGGAATTACCTATGCACTGTTACACCATAAACGTTCTTCGAAACGTCAGCATCATGCTTGTGTTGGCATCAGATTTACTATTTCCTCATCGTTTTGCACCAAGAGATTCTTAGTTGGCAACCAATCTAAAGCTAATGTCTGTTCGGGAACCAACAGCGTTGAGCAATTAGTTGAATTAAGTAGTTGAAAAGATACATGCGATTGTGGTCACCTCACAGTTTAGCAAGCTCAGCCGACTTGCGAATATATTTTCAATAACTTCAATGTAGGCACGAGACCTCGAAGGTACCTAAATAATGAGATGGCGCACATATTGACAAAAAGGAGCCAATAAAAATTATAACTGAACCGCAGCGTCTATTGCTAAAAAAAAAACAGTTGGTGGAAATTAAATTCCAGCCGAAAGCTGAAAGTTTTATTGACTCTCTAAGAACTTTCGTGGATGAAGACAATGCCAGACTCTATTATCCTATAGGTTAACAAGCCACCGAGTTTCAAACGAAAGTGTTTATCATTCTAAAATCTTGTAATAAACTCTTTGATAAGCTTTTTATTTTGGGTCCGAGCCTGTTTTTAGTTTAGTAGCATTGACTATCAAAAGGGCCATCGTTGAATGGCTTCATTCGGAACTCAGTTGACAGCGGTTTAATGGCACAAACAGAAGGTTGGTTTGTTTTAGAAGTAGAAGTATACGCGAAAATTTACATATCGCTCATTTACTAAAAGGCTGTCATAAGTCAAAAAACACAATTTTTGAGTTAATGATGCTGAATTATTCATTACATTACGCTTCATATTGTGTAAAAATTTCATATTAATGTCTTGTATACTCTGCGCGTGAGAATTATAAGATTTCTTCTTTTTTCTGCAAAGTGGGAGACAATTGAAAACTTTAAACGCGTTTTCTGCAAAATTACGTTTTTTGAGTTATGACCCTGCACTACTACAATGAGCAACAAGTGTCTGAACACTTAAGAGCAAATCTTCGCAGCAAAAGAAAAAAGAGAAGACTCTTCAAGGTAAGATGGGTCTAAATTTCTTTTAAGTTCGCGATGATGTTACTTGAGACACATTTTAAGACACTTTACAGATTTCATTGGCAGTCAACATTTTTTTTAGATAAATATTGAAATCAAAAAATCTGGTAAAATCTGCGGCATGCCTAAAAGATTACGATACTGTAGAGTATAGAAAACAGACACTTTATCTCAGAGGAAATGTGCGATCCTAGGAATGTTTCTTAACAACGGAAGATCTGCCAAACCTTTATCTAGGATAAGAAAGTTTGCAAAAGCTTCGGATATATTTTATAGACCATGGTTGCATATTATGCCAAACTTAGTAAGACGAATGTCCCTATTTGAGACGGAGTTCAATACTTTATTGTTCCTAAGTACTTCTCGCTTTGCTAACTTAAATACTACGGCAATACTTGAGCAACTTCCCTAAAGTATTAAGAAATATTTTATGGTGAACTGAATATCAATTTTTTTAGGTCATCGAAGATATAAGGGATTAGATATTTTTCCTCTATGAGAACAAACGTATTTTGCATAGAATATAAGTAGCTGTTCCTTTTTTTCTTCGATACCACAGCTCCAGTAGTGAATTTAATATGGGTGCCTTTCAATACAATAATATTCTGTAATCAGCAAAAATCACGGTACTAATGAAGTTATTGCAGCAACAGAGTAAAATGTTCTTCGACTATCTAGTTAAGGCTAGGAAAGTTTCGTTATTTTTCTGCGGTTTGTTTCTTTTGCTTGTTTACTTGCATCAAAATGAACAATAGTTTGCATATTTTTATAGAGATTTCTATCAATGCATAGTATTTGCAGTAAGAATAAGAAAACAGACTCAGTAGTGATTTGTATTGCTGTATGGTTATCGGTAAAGATATACACATAATAGGGCGGGTCGATTTGTGTGGGTGATTTTGAACGCTATATCCGTCGTGAATTTTCTTGAAAAAAAAACTAATTTTGGTATCTATAATTCTAAATTTAGACATCATTTTCGCTTTTCCGTTTGAAAATTTAACCCATTAAGGACGAGCGGGAAAACTTGAGAAAAAATTATTTTTTTAAATATTTCAAATATCTAATATAGTATTAAAGTTACAAATTATTTATATTTAATCATAATGTATCTATTAATTTTCATAGGCTTAACTGACAGCAGTTTTTTCATTACAAAATAAAATATAAAAGTCGAAGAAATGAAGCGTTCCACAAAAAAACACATAATTTTTTTTTTTAATTTCTTAAATAAAAAACACTTTTAAAAACAGAAACAAAACTTTGCATTTTTTAATTTTCAAAGTCTATTAGGAAAGCGAATTTAAAAATTTTAGCAAAATTGTTCCTTTTCAAGATCTTTCAAAAATTTTAAGATAGATTTGAAAAAAAAAATCGATACGCCCTAATGCATACAGTTACCTTTTTAGATATGAAATTAAGTTACACTTTATCCTGGCCGTGACCTCTTTTTGCCTCAATTTAACAATTGAGTTGAATGTGTCAAAACTAATAAGTGTGTCCTTTACTATAATTTTAGAGAGCTTACAATGATATATCTTTCGCATACTCTCATATAATGTATAAAAATGGTATACCTTCTTTAAGTACTTTGAAAAGTTAATGCTATCCATAAATTAAACTATGATTCTTAATTAAGTACAGGTAAGTATGGTCAAGTCATTGCCATTACATATACCTTGCCAACTTAATTAACCGGAAAATAGTACGTGTCTCAGAAAAACTAAATGCAAACACGAAAACAGTCAACCATTTTACATATGGTAGCTAACAATCTTAATAAAAACTTGGACATATTACGCAACATAAAGATACCATAGCCACTTTATGTGTACGAAGTATAATATTTTCATTCCTATTAAAACATTTAAGAGTATTATTGTTTATAGCGTAAATCTCCCCCTACTTACCTTCATCATTAAAATATATAATAACAAAATTCATGTATGTATAAAAAGAAAAAAATTACCGATTTTTTTTTTCGTAAATACAAGAAGTAGAAGAATAAAGTTCTACGATTCTTACAAAACCAAAAATCTGTTTCATATAATTTCTATTTTATCTTAACCATAAAAAATGTGAACGAAGCGGATAATCAGAAAGAAGAATCCACTTAAATACCACCACAAAAATTGTACATCATAGCATGCAAACAAACATAAAACAAAAACCAAAGGCAACACAGCAAAATGGCAAAAACAAAATATGTCAGAGTTGCTTTTGGCGTTTGTTCAGCTATGAGTATGTTGTAGAGAAGAAGAGCACAGCTTAGTTAGTTATCTCTTTCCCTCTCTCTCTCTCTCTCATTCTCTTGTGTATATTGCATAGCATTATCCTGCGTGTCCTTATTTTGTTATAAGAAAATTTAATACCATAAGTTTTGTGCTTGATGTCACAACAAAGTGAATATTCACATTTTTTTTTTCTTTTTTGTCTTCATTCATGTTATTATTTATTTTTTTTTTCTGTTTTTTTTTTTGCTTTTTCTGTGGTTTGTCTGCTTTATGCTTTTTCTTATCAGGCTCTTTTTTATTTTTATTTTGTTTCTGAAGAAAGAAAGATATTTTTCTTATAAAAATGTTATGTTCTTGTATTAAATTGAATAATAAGTGTAAAATTGATACTAAAAATAAACACAAGTAATAAGAAGAAATATTTTGATTTCAACCAGAAAGAAAATATTTTGAATAATCAAACACATTTTAAAATATAGGTAAAAATAAAAAAAATTGTTGTATTTATAGCTGGTAAAATATTTAAAATAAATTTTCCGCATATTTTAATTTGACATGCTTATTAAAATTCTTCCAACTGAAACCTGATACAGCTACAAAAAAAAGGGTTGTTGCTTTTTAAACAAATAAATATTCACACTAGGGTGTATTGAAAAATTTAAGGTATAAATTTGAATTAGGCACGAGGTTCAGGAATGTTGTGTGATCTCCTTAACCGTACGTTCGAGGGTATGAGGGTGACTTTGAAAAACATATTACAATTGTACAAGGAAAGGATCATAGATACAGGAGGTCGATCAGTTTTACTGGTTAAAAGTTAATGGTCAGTTGAGCAAGTGTCCCAAGTGCTTTTTTGCTTGTTTTTGCAAGGTACGGATAAAGACTGAAGATCTCAATGCTCATATTCCATCATTGCAATTAATATGTTTACGATAAGATAGTATAAAGCACTGTGCGTAACGATAGGATCAATAACTACTTGATAGTTCTTTGAAAAAAGCGGTGATTTGCAAATGATCTTACAAAAACCACATGGAAGCATCTACTTTTAAGATGAAATTTAGAATGATTTTAGCAGATGGTTTAATAGTTTTTACATATAATCTCTGGATTTTGTTTGCTGTTTATTCCCTTTGTGTCGAAGTCATGGCTTTCATTTAAAATAACTCCGCATAATATCTATATAGTTAGTTTAGAAGTTTGAAGAGAGTTAAATGCTGAAAAGTACCAACTAAACAGCATTAATTAAAATCGCCAACTCTCTAGTACTTGATACCATTTTCAATAGGTTTAGCTGATAGGGAGTACAAAATTAAAAAGATAAAACTCATGACCACGACAATATCAGAATAACCAACATATGACGAAACTCAACAACCAAAAGCTGTCGAAAAACAATCGCCGAAGATTCAAGGAATGTGAAACAAATGGCATTAAATATAACTTAGTAATCCAGTACTTGATATAATTTGTACAGCCCAACTGTTTATTATTATTATTATAAAAGAGTACAATAAATCTGCTTAAGGTGTCTTACTTTTAGAGTGCTTGATAATGGTGTTTAGTCTTGTCATAGGATTTGTTGAAAGGTCTGGTGTGTATTCTTATTTTATTATTATTATTATTTATTTATAATCGGTAGTACAATAAGAATTAGTTCTTTTAAAGTACATCAAGGATTAAAAAATATAAAAAAAGAAAACAGTACAGTCAAACTTATGCTATACACAATACTTATAAACTAAAATTATAAATTAATTATTGAAAATTAGGATAGAAGACAGAAAGATAATCAGAAATAAAAAGGAGTGAGTGCGAGAGAGAAAAGTATAGGTGAAAAATTTAAAATTAAAGAGTTAAAATGTTTTGGAGTAATGTTGGAAGACTGCATTCTTGAAGCTACTTGTATTAGCCATTCGTTGAAGGTGGGTTGGAAGTCAGTTCCATAGTCTAATGGCGTTAATGAAAAAAAATCGGCCAGAATTAAGATGGTTAAACCTAGGAATAACCAGTTGAGGAGTTTAGGTCTAGTTTTTAGTCTGATTTTTGATCTGGTTTTTGGTTTGAGTTTTGTTCTGATTTTCGGTCAGAGTTCTGGTTTAATTTTCGGTCCGAATTTTAGTCTGCTTTTGCTCTGAATTTGATTTGAGTTTTGATCGGAGTTTTTGGCCAGAGTTTCGTTCTGAGTTTGGTGTACGATTTATTTGAGATATCGGTCTTTATTTGGTCTGAGTTTTTGGTTTGAATTTTGATTTGAATTTAGTTTGCATTTTCGTCTCAGTTTTGATGTTGGTTTTTCGTTTGAACTTCGATCTGATTTTAATTTATTTTGGTTTGTGCTTTTGAATGTATTTGGACATCATTTATTTATATTTTGGTTTTAATTCAGTCAGAATTTTGACCAACATATTAGTCTGAATTTTAAACTGATGTTTGGTTTGATTTTTAATCTGAATTTTGGTTTAAATTTTGGCATGATTTTTTATTTCATTGTTTTAGGTTTTGGTCTAGATTTCGAAATGATGTTCAGTAGGGATTTTGGTATATTTATTAACCTGGCAATTATCCTCAAACTCAAAGTCTAGATCCGGTATTGTCAACGGCCAAAAACTGTCGAATCGAATCAAATGAAGTAGATAAACTAATGGCTGGGGTACTAACAAGTGACCAGTGACCAGCATAAAGAAATGATTAGACTAAACTACTGAAAGACTGCAGAGAAAGTTTGATTTAATAGCCTTTAAGGGAGCAAACGCCTGCCAAAGTACCAAAAGTTTCTCTTTGTATATCGGACTAGGCTAAATCTCATTTTTACAACTGCAGATTGCATATATCCCAAAAGACCACTTACGAAAACTATATATATATATCCTAGTTTTCATATACAAAATTTTGATTGTAGTTAAGTTCTCAAATTTCGATTTCAATATAATCGAGCCCAAATATTTTCCGTTTGTGTTATTACCACAGCTTCAAAATTGATTCAAAACACGAGCTTCGATACATCCTAATGCACACACAACTTAATACATTTTAATTAAAACGCGTTAAAATTAACCCTCGGCGGCAACATTGAAATCATAACCGAATACATTAACAAGGATTATAATAATAATATAATGCCAAAGGAATGTAAGAGTTGTTAAAAAAGTTTAAAATGTTAATATGTATGTAAATTAAAAAAAAAATGAAAATGTGTTTAATAAAATATTCAACTTTTTAGCTTTAACCTTTGTGCATATTTTATGAAATGTTTGTTATTTTTGAGCGGTATCATAAAAAAAAAAAATATTTCAGCAAATTAAGCATAAAACGTTAACGAAAACGTATACTTTGATATGCACAAAATAAACGAATTTACATGCATGTCTGAATGTGTGTATGCGTATAAAAACAAACATATACATACATACATACATGCAGGCACTTGTGTACATGGCAGCCACATTTGAAGTATGCATACGCACAAACGCCAACAAAGTTTGCTTGCCCACCCAATTTCCGTTTACTTGCTAGCACTATGCTACTGCAAGAATGTAAACATTTATTATTTAAAATGTTACGAATATTTTTCTCAAATCGCACTTGCATACACAGTAAAAGTACGTAACGAATTTCACTGTGTGCAGCAAATAAAAGCTCCCCAATTGAAAAAAAAAGAAAGTGGCAAATGATTTTCAACAACTATGTATGCCATCACCATTTGTCGTTTCCTTTTCCGTTTGCTTTTTTCAATAGCACAAAATTTTTAAAAATTCACACGAACGACGATGAAATATACAGAGATGATGTTGGCTGCGTGTTTGTGTGTGTGTGTGTGTGTGTGCCATACTCAATGTTCCAGTGTCATTTTATATTTATGTAGCAGTTCCTTCTCCCTCTCTTTCTCGTTTCCCCTCTTTCCTCGACTTTGTAACAACTTTATTGGTCTTAAACGCAAACATATTCGTATACTTGGTTGGCTGGCATTGTACATATAAATACATAAATACGAGTATTTGAGAGTGGCAGCATAATGTGGCAAATGGTATTTTGACTTTGTTTACTTTTCTGCTTTTGCACATACATACATACATACATACATACAATTACTGTAACAACATATTTAACGCTGTCGTTACAATACTTTAACAATTTTTTGATTAAAATAAATATTACTCAAATCGATACACATGCATTTTGCTATGAAAATATTTATTAATGCCGAAATAAAAGTATTTTCGAATTTTATGGTTATTGCAAAACAATTGGGAATTTAAAGTTGACTGCGATGCTTAAGGCCCCAGGTTTAATTTATGTTTCCGATAGATATCGAAAATAAAAAATGAAAATTAGAAGAATGAGAAATGTTTTACGAATTCGCTTATTATAGCTCATTTTGATTTAAAAGGTTTTATTTATAGGCTAATTGCATTTAAAAACTTTGAATTTTCTTAAGATTGTTTCCTGATGAACACATTTAGTTGTTTATATTCCATCTGGACCAGACCCCTTACCGACTCTTACTTTGTACCACAGAGTTAAATATTCTGAGCCGATGGATATATTCAGAGCGTATTATTTATGAAACCAGCAGTCAAAACTAAGAGATAAGTTATTTATGTTATTTATTTATTAAAGGCAAGAGTAAAAACATTTGAAACTATCATTTCTAGCAACATATAAAGAGAAGTTTAATATATTTTTTCACTGGAGCTGACCATCAGTCGCTTGTCTTTATTTTCGACCAATAACTTTCTTCGTAATTTTCGAATTTAATTTTTTCATCTAATTGATTTTAGATTTTTTCTTTTTCGCGGATTTGTATGTGAAGACCCCATATCCTTAACCAGTTATTTCCGAATGCCGAATGGGGGTTTTAATTCGATTGTTTTTAACCCATTTTGGCCTGCCATCAGTTCCCGTTGGAATTTTTACAAAATATATTTTTACAAGGAGCTTAAATTTATCCCATTAAGATAAAAATGATTGTTAAAATGTTTTTCGTTGGCTTTCGAGATATTATCTGGTCGATTTCGTACAAAAATAGCAAATTTGGAATTAAAATAATATCTAGTTTTAATAATTTCACGAAACTTTCCAATCCAGCCAGTAGTAAAATTTTATGTGAAACATTTTTTTAGAATGTATTAACCCTCTGTGAACCCAATTAATGGGGTAAAAAGGCATGTTTTCTAGAAATGGACAAAACCGACCCATAAGGAATGGAGATAATGGGTTAACACATCCAAAAAATATATTCCACATAAGATTTTATTAACAGGTCCCGAATATGTAAGCGATGTCTTATCGCTTGTTATGTTCAGAAATACCCAAACTTTAGGACCGCGCAAAAAAATTACGTTGGCGCCCAAAACGGACTTAACCACAGTACTGTAGAGCACTTTCGTTATCCAATAAGCATATTCTGATCCCAATCACTTTTGGTCGTCCTCAATTTTTCGCACAGTGTTGTATAATTAATTTATAGCTACTATTGATTTGCTCAAACAAATTGCTTTCAAAGATTTCGCTAGTTTGAACATTTTATATAAATCACTTCAAAGAAAGTAATTTTTTTATTTTGTTTAATAAAAGTCAAAATATTTGCTACATACAAAGAAACCAAGAATTTGTTCCATAGGTTCTGCAAGAAAGAAAATAATGACAAATATGGACTGGCCGGGTAATTGAATTTGGATTTCAGATTTAGGAATATCATATTCGAAAATCTGCGATTCTACCTCAACTGCAATTCACTTTTCTGGAATTTCATTTCAAGTTTTTTAATTTGTGCCTGAATTAAAGCGACTTGCAGTCTTATGCCGAATCCGAATGGCGAAATAAAACGCTTATAGGTAATTTTTACTCTTCTTTTAACTTCTTTAGGGAGCATAAGAGTGAAGTTAATTATTGTTTGAGTAGGCGATTCTCTCTGATACTCCCTCCAAAATATTAACCGTGGTTAAATTTGATAAGAGTCTCATATTTACGACTCTAGCTGAAAGGTGTCTTGAGCTAGGTTATTTTGAAAAATTGGCTACGTATTAATAAAAAAAAATTATTTTCTCAAATCATTCAGCTGATTTTTTAAATATTTTGTTGGAAAACATTATCGTTGTTGAATTTCTGTTATATGTGGACCTTTTCTTTGAAATAATGAATATGAAAAAAGATTTTTGTAGAAAAGCGCACGGCCACGTCACGCA
This sequence comes from Toxonevra muliebris, assembly GCA_963691655.1. Lineage (NCBI taxonomy): Eukaryota > Metazoa > Arthropoda > Insecta > Diptera > Pallopteridae > Toxonevra > Toxonevra muliebris. The sequence continues at coordinate 122,900,050 of OY829326.1, forward strand.
CGGTCACGGTTGGGAATCGAATCTGGATCGATACTGAACTGCCTAGCAGCGCCATTAATTTCCTTGGTATAAGTAACTAAAGTTTTAAGCAAATATTATTTATTCTCTGGCTACTAAGTATAAATATGTATGTTTGTATGCGCAAGCGTCTGTCCAATATCCATTTAACCTAATGAAACACGTTATTCTATTACGTTCATATAAAAGGGGTTAAATTGCAGGAACATAAAAAAAAAAAAAAACAGTATTACTTAAACCGAACGACATCGTAAAAACAAATTGCTACAAGAACGAAAAATTTATAGTATACATATGTACAGTGATAGTAATATTTAAAATCAAGCGAAAGCTCAGGTAACACACACATATACATATACGTACCAGGATGAGGCAAAAAGTGAGTGTAAAAGATGAAGAAATTGTTGCTCATTAAAGTTATAAGGTTACATTAAATTAACATAGTAAACTGGGAAAATGTTGAAAAACGACGACGATGAGGAAAACCCCATGGATGAATGAATGAAAATGGAGCAATTTGAAACGTATAATTTTGTAAATTTTTAATGTATACAGTTTAGTGGTGGCAAACAGGATATGGGGTATAGGTTGAAGGTCATTTTGAATTTAAGCTTTACTTTACTAAATGAATTTATTAACTTTTTAACATACATATAGTATGTATTTTTTTTTTTAAGATTTATACATAATGTTTTTAGTATGGATTACATTATTTACACTGGACCTCTCCTTAATCCTTTTTTTCTTTTCTATTTAACCATCCTCTCCCATTTTCCTTCTGCTCTCTCTTTCTCCTCTTCTTTTTTCTTCGGCAACATTATTTTTAATATTTATGAAGCGAAAAATCCATGGAGAAAATGCTGCAAATATGTTCAGCTTCTTGTCACGCACACACACACACACACTTACTCAAAATTAAAGTATGTGAGTTTCATACATACATGTACTATGTTTTGTTTGTATGTAGGTATACACGAGGGTTCACTTTATGCGACAAAATTACATTAAACTTTCATCATATTCTACGTGTACCACATACAATGTTCATTACAAGAAATACGAGCCTTCACTTTACCTCTACATTGACATAATCACACATACAGTCACAGAAGAGAATCACATTCATTGCCATTGGAGAGACTTTAACATTTAATGTGTCTGCGTGTACGTTTGTGTGTGTGTGTATAGCCAACTTATATTAGATCGACCCAAAGGTCCTGTTGCTTTATTTCATTACATTCACACATATAAACATTCATTCATTTCTTTGTATGTTTTTGTGCAAATCTTTGAATGTATTGAAATTGTGCAAAGAGTTCAAGTATTTTTCTTGTTTAACAATATAAAATTGTTTTTGTATTTTTATTTCAATAGCTCAATAAAAATATATTGAAAACTGGGTAGTAGGTAATGATTTCATGTCGATGAACTGGTATTGTTAGTATACAGTAACTTACAGTGATAATCGCGCACCTTTGATCAAATTGTATGTAAGTCAAAAGTGTTTATACTTACTTAATAGCGCATTGTATTTATAATTCAATAAAAGATGAAAATCGCTTTAATGACCATTACTCATTATGTAAAATGGCAACAATTGCAAGTAAGTGTTTGATAACTTAACAAACAATTTGTTTTGTGTGTGCAATCAGTTGTGTGAAATCGAAAACACTCATCAGTAGATGAAATTAACAAATAAAAATTGCAAAATTTTTGCAATATGATTTGCAACAAGTGTTTGCTGTGCTATCAACATCAAGTGAGAAATGGCAAGCTGTAAACAGCAAATATGATTGAATTCATATTCATATATGAAATAAAATATAGGCACGTAATAAACTTTTATAATGCCCATAAATAAGCATTCAAATTGGGCTAAAGCGCCCAATGAGGCAATGCGTAAATGGTGGCAAATGCCCATTCGCATATTGGAAATAATGTAGAAAAAGTATGACTACCCAACCCTGAATTGAAAAAATGCGTACGTCTTTGTGCATGAATCTATCTCTTTTTATTGCATATAAATATCTACGCATTTATATGAACATCTGGTCATATGTACAATACATCAACAACAATTTTACTCGAACGCGTTTGTTAATGGGTTGAAACGTGGCAACGTGCGTAGATGCATATGTATTTACATATAAATTTACTACCTCTAATGTAGGCTCATCAAAATGAAAATTTCATTGTATTGTGAGATAAAATTTTTGGTACTTCAATGTTACTGCCACTGAAAATTTTCATCATTTCCTATATTTGCATAATAAGCACAAGTAGATGCAGCTTTGGCAATAATATTTCTTTGAATTGGAAGGGTTTCAATGGGGGGAATTAAAACAGTTTTTTTTTCATTCCAGCCTGCTTATAAATTCAGTCATATTGATTATTGATTGCTATTCAAATGCCTACGAGTTTCAATTGAGCTGGCAGAACGAGAATGGCGATTATAGCAACATCATTAGCCACAACCAGGAAAAGTGTTTCCTCAGTTTTGTTGTACTCCTTTAAAAAAGAGCATTGGTTTATTTTTGAATGATTATCAAAATATTTTGGTTCCAGGAAATTTTTCTGTAATACTGTGAGACAATTTCAGGGCTTATATCTTGGAACAAGAAACGGTCTTAATGGGATTCAAATACAAACATAGTATAGCCAGACCAACGGATGCGTTTGTTCAGATTGGCATGAAAATTAAAATTATAGCCGTTTGAATAATTTTCGCAGGGGTATAATTTAAAGAATGGACAAAAATATAATGCGTTGTATTATATATTTGAAATTTTGGTTACAGGGGATTTTCACGTTGCTGATCACGAATTTGTTATTCAAAAACAAAATGGCGGATTTAATATGGCGGTTGTTTTAAATACATTTTTATCAAAAGGATGTACTTTATATGGGGGGTTCCATGCCAGGCCGGCGGTGATCAACAAGCCATGTCTCGGATTTGATTCAAATTTTTAGGGATTGAAGAGGCACCCAATTGCTTTTTTGTGAATTTTACAGTACGTACAAAAAGAAGCTGGCTTGTTTTTAATTTTGGAATATCTCAAAATTGGCTTGAGATGAATATCTGAAAAATTATAAGCAAACTTGCGAAAACAAACTTTAAAAAGAAAATTTTGGTCCAAAATTTTTTTTTTCACTTCACAAAAATATTTTTTTTTTTTAATTTTATAATTTTTTAAGAACTAGAAAAAATTTGACCAAAATTTTTTTTTTCACTTCATATAAATATTTTTTTTTTGATTTTATCATTTTTTAAGAACTTGAAAAAATCACACTTATTCACCTGAATCTCTTCCAAAATATTTGTCTGTTTTTTCGTGATGCGAACTCAAGGAATGTGGAAGTTATAAATGTTTTAGTAAAGTGGATCACATGAAATAACATATATAACAGTAGCGGGTTCTGAAACGATCAACTGATCTGCTAGTTCTATGAACTTTTTGACATTCTTCTGGCAACATTGTACATTCAAGGCCCATTAATTTTAATAACATATTTTCTGTTGGTGTTAAAAAAAAAAAAAGCTCACGAAAATTTAAGTAATTTTTCTATAATTCAGCAAGCAATCATAACGGTGCACGACAGTCGGCTGGGGAATTGATGAAACCAAGCTTTTCCGGAAGTTTAGACTGTAAATGGAAAAGTAATTTCTCAGTTTTTCCAGGTTGGTGATTTTAAGCATTTTTTTTTTCTTTTTCATTTTGAAGTTTCTAGTTTAGTCTATGGTCACGGTGAAATTGTAGCATTTAAATTCAAATATTTTTAACATCACAAGGTCCTTCTGGGGGTTTTAGGGTACGAGGAATGTGAATCTGCAATTTTTTTGTATCAATAACGGCCGTTAGTGTGCGCTTTGGTGCAAAAAACATGAAAAATTCCATATTTTGAAAATTTGATCAGCTAAGAAGGTCATAAAATCAGATTTAATATGACATTCATTTTTTTGATTCTTTTCAGCTAAAACATATCATTGACATGCAACTACATCCAGATGGACAGAGGATGAACGTTCAAGGAAAATCGGTGTGAATATGTCTTTCAAAATTCATTTAATACACGCTCATCTTGATTGGTTCGCATGACAGCTATCCACCGAGCTGGATGACCAACTTCCATCAGGATATAATACCTATGTAAACACGATACAGAGGAAAATATAAACTCTATGCTTACCGACATCTGCAGGTGGTTAAAGGTCGCTAAAGAGTGCCTAAATGAGTATGATGAGGATGAACTCATTGCAGAAGATGAAATTGAAGAGGTTAACTTTTTGCGATATAGCAGCGATGCAGAAGACGATGGCGATTTTTAGAGTTTTTTCAAAACGATCCAGCTCCCGAACGATAATTCTTAGAGCCGAAATATTATGAGAACCATTGTAAGATAAACTAAAGTTAATATTTAGAAGGTCAAACAAAAACTTATTTCAGTGTTGCACTGGAAAATTCAAGCGGTTTGGACGACCTGGTTATATTGGATGGCTGTAATAACTGCCACAAGGATTTCATACTCAAAGCCAGTGGTGTATCTCCGAATTGGTTTTGAGTATGACTAATTTTGCTAAAATATAGAATGCCATACAAATAAAGGGCCAAAATGCAAACCAAAACAAACAGAAATGCATGTGAAAAACTCGAACCACAAACATTTCGAAAAATCTGTTCCAAATCTACACTAAAATTCAAACATAAAATCGGACCAACATTCAGACAAAATTCTGATCAGAATCTGAACCAAAACTCAGGCTAAAATTCAGATGAAAGCTCAGACCAAAGCAGAACAAATTCAAATAAAAAATAAGACAAAAGCCAGATCAAAAATTCAGTCCTGAATTTAGACAACAAATTAAATCAAAATTGATATCCAAACAAAATTCAGACCAAACTTAGGCCTAGAATCAGACCAAACTTCAAGACGAAATTCTGACCAAAATTCAAATGAAAAAGAAGACCGACAACGATTTGAACCCATCAGGGGTGATGGTGCACTAAAAAGTTTGATTTTGTCGAACCATGATATAATCTGACTAGAAACCAAACCAAACCAAAAACAAATTATCAAGCTCGCTAAAAGCAAGACTTTATTTTTATTTTAATATTCACATCAATGAAAGTTGCGCTTATTTGCAGATATGCAAAATAAATTGGAATAAATTTCAAAATCAAAGTGACTGTCAGTTTAAGCAAATTGGTGAAATTATATTTGTCAAATACTCGTTCTACTAAGTTCATGAGTCACAACTGCACGTTTATATACCAGACACCAATAATATGCAAAAGCAATAAACTGACTGTCGTCGTTATGGCATATAAAGTCAACATAATTCTAGAGCGAATGACATTCATGCAAACGAAATAATAACCATAACCTATAAATGTACATATGTATGTAAGTGTGCAAATGTACTCTTTACTTTCCCGGAAGATATACACAACACATATCCAAATATTCTGGCATGCACAAGTAGAAACAACAGATGCAGATACTGTAGTCGATGCAGCAGATGCCAATTGTTGCGGTTACGCTTGAAAATCTGTTGTAGAATCATAAGCACGATGAAATGTTATTGCATCTGGCAACATTGGTTGTGGCGTTGTCGTATGCCGTTCCCCGTAACCGATGGATGCAGTAAATATTTGCATTGATTCACACACACACACTCACGCATACATTACAAGTGTCGTTATGTTTTTTTTTTTTGTTCCTTCATTGGCTCTGAGACGCGTTCGTTTGAAAATAGTTTGGTGTTCTGTAAAACGTTTATAAAATTTTCTGTTTGAAGGCTAGGAAGATGAACTCCCTCAACTTCACTCACTATCATTTGGTGCTTACTTCTATGTGGGAATTTATTTTTTTTTATTTTCCTGTAATTTTGTTTTTGCGGTGAAAACTCATTAAGTTGGAGTCAGCCAGCCAGTTTGTCACTCAGTCATTCAGTCGATTGAAATTATAGCCAGAAGGTAGACGAAATTGCCAATTTATTTTGCAAATAGCAAAAACAGAAATGCTAGTAAAGAGTCAGCAATTTATTGCTATTCAATTTCTGGGGTAGTAAATTTAAACTTTTTTCTAAGTTTGATTAAAGATTGATGTCTCATCTCGTCTTTTAATGTTACGTGAATAATAATACAATTTTTCTTTGATTTGATTAAAGTAGTAACTGTCGTAAGACGACAAACTTTTGTTTCCAAAATGTAATTAAAATTGTCGTTAAATATACATAAATGAAATAATTTTTTGCATTTCCTTCCACCCACTGATGTCGTTCTACACGTAAATGCCAATACAATTTGATTTTATTACGATTTATTATAAGTTTTTCTGTTATATTTTTATTCTTTCGAAAATACAAGAAGCTATGTAAGTGTAGGTGTGTGTGTGTGTGCATGCAGATAGTTATTTAACTCAAGGAGCAACTTTTTGCTTTGAGCTTTGTAGTTGTGTTGTGTATTTTAGTTCAGTTCGTTCATATGTGGTTGGATTCACTTGATTCATTATAATTATGTGAATGTATTTACTAACGCTATTGGGATTTACGTTTACTCGATGTATGTCTGATTCTTAAATTAATTTTAAGTAAATTTTTAATTAAAATGACTGATAAATATCGTGTATCCCCAGGCATGCACAAGTAAAATATTGAAATTATAAAGAGTGTTGGGAATATACATACATATATGCGTACTTATCTCTAACTCTTAAATGCGCAAAACTTTAGTTTTTAATAAAAAATTGCTGAGGCTTAGCAACCAGAAATGATTGTTTTTGGTTTAACTTATCGAAACTAGGTTTTGGATGAACCAAATATTTAATTTTTGATGTGTAAACATTTTAGCTCACGGTATGGGCAAAATTTCAAATGTGTAAAATGTAAGAATAACTGTATCGTAAGATGTAAGATAACTGTAACGTCCAGTTCCCGTCTCGCTGCGCTGCATGATTGTGCTACTCTAAACAACAAAGAGAAAAGAGAAGAGAAGAAGAGAGGGAGAAATTAAAATACGAGTGGAGTTTGTTTGTTTATGTTTCGATCGATTTACTCACACATATATGTGCATACGAAAACAAAATGTGTGTGAACATTTATTCGTGGCACAATTATTTGTTGGTGTTAAACGTGTGAAGATCGACTATACCATACAAGCAGAGAAGTCGCCGGAGCAAGCACACAGGCGTTTGATAGGTTTTGCATTCGGTTAGTTAGATTGCATTAAAATTAAATATTCTTTAAAATATAAAAACAATACAAAATGATAAGTAATAAGGAATCTAGGTTTCAATAAATGTATAAACAAAATGTAGTGATAATGATAGCAAATCACGGCATTATAAAAATTTTGCTTTGTACATTAACATTAGAAAGGCAACACTTTTTTTATCTATCTAAATAGCAAAAATGTTAAACAGAAAAAATCAAACTTATTTATTATAAAATCACTTATTTACTTCAATAAAAATACATTCTTTTTTATTTTTATTAAATGCAGTTAAGGCAACTCTCTTTGCGGTGCTTTTAAAAAGTAGTGGGGTGACTAGTCATCCCTGTTGCCTTTCTAAGGTTAAATGTGGAAAGAACTTATCGTCGCCTGAGGATTGATTTGACGTATGTGTGTACAAATTCATATACCTATACGCCAAATCAATTCTCAGGCGACGTTATGTAAAATTTTTAACATCTAATAAAATTTCAAATCGATAGGAAGAAAAACTTAAAGCGCGAAAAAAAGGATGCAATTGCAGCTGCGTATATGCGAGCATATAGATCCCGATGCGTTGAGTAAAAGAAAAATAATGCAACTACAACATATCAGCCCTATTCACGATTTGGTGCAATTGCAATATATTTATGCTATCACAACAACAAATATATGTGATATGTAATAAAAATTTGCATTTGCAATGATGCAAGACCATTTGCAATTTATGGTGGATTGGGCTATTAAATATAAAAGATAATGATATCTAATAAGTTTTTAAGTTTATAAAAGAATTGTTTTAATTTGAATTAATTACTTAAGCATATAGATTGTACATTAAATCCCTATATATGGCTATACATATGTGAGCTTATGTATATGACATTCAGTTAGCTTAACTGTTTACACTTGTTTATCTTGCGTGCCTTGCACACATCCATTGTTTTTTTTTTGTCAAAACTGAAAAGAAGATAAAATTAATAACAAGAGAGAATAGAGACGAATTAACAACACATCGCTCGTTTACTGCAATACTGTCGTAATGCAAAAAAAAAAAAAAAAAATTCGAGTATGCAAAACTAATTGTTATTTAATGTTTTATTTTGTGCAAAAAAATCATAACGTGAGAAGAGTTTTTGTCGTTATAGCATTCTAAGGAGTGGTAGATCACTGAAAACTTTAAATGTTATTTTCTCCAAAAAAAAAAAAAAAAAAATTTAAAATTTGTATACAAAAATAACTGTTATTTAATTCCTTACCTTGTGTAAAAAATCACAACGGTATCTTATGAACTTTCTTCGTGAGAAGAAAATGTACTTTTATTATGTTCTACTGAGTATAACTTCACTGAAATCTTTAGATGCGATTTTCTCTTAGATTGGGTTTTTTGACAGTCTTGCAGCAAACCAGCGACATGTCAAAGATTTTCTCTCAACCTTCTAAAATTTAAGCTACTGTGGTTCCAGCAATACATACAAAAGCCTATAAAATTCTTTACACTTTTCAATTTGTTTCTAAAATATTTGTTTCAGCTGATGCACCGCTTTCTCTAGGTCCAATAATGGAAAATTGGGAGTAGAGGGCTTTGCGTTTTTTCGAAATTGAGTTTAATTTTGCGCATTGAAGCAATCGTGTAACCTTAGCTTAATTATAAGCATTCATTGTCATTGGTCAATCTCACTGAGGAGTCTCAGTAAAAGTTTCGCCTTTTAGAAAATAGTATCCCAAATATCTGGTCAGTAGTGTCTCAGATAAAATATAATTTCTTCCTACGAGAAAGTGTCTCTAGTGATTACAGTAAATTTCTCTTACTGACATTCAAACATCTCCGAATGTTAAAAGGAACACGTTCCCATTTTAATTTGACTTACCTTTTTTTTATTGGTATCACTGTCCAATAAATATATAATTTCTTCGTTCATTAGTTTTCGGTAGATTTTAGGTCTAGTAGGTTCTGAATTTAAATTTAAAATTTTTTTACTACGTCGGGTGTACGTGGTAAAAGGGGGAGAATCTAAAGTGATGGAGATTTTTGAAAAAGCTCCACTTGAATCCTCGTATTGTAGACCAGCGGAGGGAGTAGAGCATTATTGTTATTTTATGAACAATGACTGACATATTTATCGGCAAAGAGGGCATTGTAAGTCCTACCGCCGTCTCATCACTTCTAAGATCCCCTGATGTTTTGTATATTTCTACAGTCAAACCAATTTCCCTCATTTTCTCCATAAAGTGTATTTAGGGCTATTGTGTGGGCGGAAAATTTAGAGCTTTTAGTTTAGAGTTGAAGGTGGGCTGGACTAAACCAAAGCACTCAGTCTCAAAGACCATTGTACTATACTCAAGATAAAGTAGAAGAGAGAAGAAATACATGAAAGATATGTGAAGGAATAAATGGGAAAAATGGGCGGAACTTTACTTAATGAAAATAAGGTATGATGTTCATGGATATAAAGTACAAGGTTTGAGTTTTGAAAATCTCTATCACAGAAAAACAATTGTTTCAGATTGCAATGTGCTATCAAATGGAAAAACCAAGAGCTGTTCGATCGCGCTGAACCTAGTCTTTCCAATGGAGATTAAAAAGTTTGTGGACGGTGTAAAATAAATTCTAGGGCCTAAAATCCACTAAAGATTCTGTTCGCATTCTCTTAAGTTTTCCAAGCTCATAAAACTCGTAGTTTCATCGAATTCGAAATAAATTCTTCTTATCAAAAGCCTTTCATTTTCATAAAAAAAATATCCCAGGGCAAAAATGTAGTGTAAGAAAAAATTCCCTAAGTTCACTAATATAGATAAACTTTGAATAGATATCTGGAGGTGGAAAAAATCTAAATATTACTTACTTAGTTGGCTCTACACCCGATAATCGGTCTTGGCCGCCTCTATAAACCCTCGCCAGTCGCTTCTAGAATGCTCGCACCGGCGCCATTTAGTAAGGCCAAGTGCAGTTAGGTCTCCCTGAACTTGGTCTTTTCAACGGAGATTAGATCGTTCTTTTCTGCGCGTTCCACCTCCGTGGCTCGAATAAAACACCCTTCTAGCCGGAGCACTTTTTTCCATTCGCTCAAGGTGGGCCTTGGGGGCGGAGGAAACAAGGTAAAGTTTGTGACCGGCTCAGCAGAGTTCACATTCGTTCATTGCGCTTCTACGTCTCAAGTCGACACACAGCCTCCTCGTGGCGCTCTCTGGATAGCGACCTGACACCCGTCAGTGAGCTAACTAATGCGTGCGGGGGTTTCTCCGTGACTTTGAGTGAACAGTTGTGCATCGGGCTAGGAACCTACCACGTCAAAACTAATTCGCAATGAATCTCATAAGAAAGCCTAGGAAAATCGAAATATTATTGTTTTTAGATTTTATTTTTTGGTAAAAAAAAGTGGAAAAATGCTTGTCACAAAGGGAAAATGATTCTTAAATTTATTTTCATAAATTTTTCCCTTTTCTTCAATTTTATTCAAATATTTTATAATATGTATTCTATACAATTTATTTAGAATTAAATATCTGAAAAAATAAAATAAAGAAAATTTGAAAAAGACAAAAAAGATGTTGGAAATAATTTTCCCAAACACTTTTTCCAATTTTGGCAAGCGTATTTTTGAAAAGCGTTTTCCCCATATTTTGACTAGCATTTTCACATTGTCCATATTGTTTTCTTGTTGATTGTTCAGTGATAGCTATGGGTTAATTCCTTAGTGGATGCAATCTTTCAACAATTGTGATTATTGCACCTCAATGAAAATATTCTGGTAACTGAACGAAATAATCTAATAATCCGATCTAAACCCTGTCTTCCGTAGCCTTTAGATTCACTCGTGGTTCCAGTCACGAATTATGTTTTCATCCGACCTTGTTCTATATAGATTTCGAAAGTTTCTTGCCCCGGAATAGAACGTCAGAAAGCAAACGGGTAATTCATACTTGCAGTTTCATTCTAGTTCAGTCTAACAACAGCTGAATTATGAGTTTATACATCCTTTGGAAACACTATAACTAATTTAAATATAAATACTTTACTTATCATATCAAATAATCAAATATCATATTGCGCATACCTCGGGTACTTTCAAGTTGGAAACAGTATTGGAAGTTCTGTTTCGCCTCCACTTCTAACCTAACCTAACCATATCAAATAAGATTGCACTATTTTATATACGAAATGTCTAACTTTAATGAAATTGTCATTATATTTCATACTAATACCATCAAAATCTAACAATATACACACTCTAGAAACATGCAATTATCTTAGTAAATATGTAAGTACTCATTAAATCATTAACACGGACAATAAACAATAAACACAGCTCAATCATTAAATAGCATGCTCTATCGATGAATATTCAATATAATATCAATGTCAATTACTAAACACAAAAGAACTTAGTGAAGTGTAATGAAAAGGACATTCTCTGAATGCCAAAGCTTAGCGTCAATGTGAATAGGAACATTATAGTATATATAAAATACCAACATATTTTGTCATCCAATATTGAAAATGTGAATAAATATTTTAGGGATATATAAACACACGAATACCTACTTATTTGTAGATAGATAAATAATATTTCGATTAATGATTTTGCATAAATTCTTTAATGATGAAATTTTCTTTCTTGGCTTTCGTGTATTCGTTAACATTTGTTCAATATATTAAAAATATTATATGATTATGTTATAGATATTTGGAATTTTTTATTTTACAAATGCTAAGCAATAATGTTGACGGTGACAGTTTTATATTTATTTTTTTTTTTTTTCATGTATATCACAAAATTATTATGCAATTTTCTCCTGTTGCTTGCTCACTTGAGGCTTTAGTGAATTATATCACCTTAAGTTTCAATTTCCCTTTTCACTGACATTTTCCTGAATTGAATTCTTTCACATTTCACTATAAATTATTCATGAGCATAGAATTTACTGTGTAGGATCGAAGGAATTCTTAATTACATATTGCTATCTGAGTGTATATATGTATGAATGTACTAGATGCAGAGCATTACTAGGAAATTAAAGGAATTCTTTTCATTCAGGTTTGCTTACACCTACATTAATTTTGTCGTTTACCTGTATAGGAGAGTGAGTTTTATTGGTTTTGAGATTGAATTCTTTTTATAACTTTGTTTAGTGGTTAAAAACAGAATATATGTTTTGCAATTTTCGGGATACCTATTCTTTTCAAAACTGTTCAATTTGATAAATTTCTCTCTGTAGTAGCTTGTCTGGAATAATGGCACAAAATCAAAAATTCGGGAAAAATATGTGGGGTATAAAGTGAAAAAATTGATTGAAATATTATATTTGTGGTCACAAGCATAAGTGTGTTTTTTGTATTTTACAGGAGAGCAATACAAAAGTTAAAAAGGTATGAATAATCAAGTTGAGTTGTGCTAATTTACTTCTTTAATATCTCGTAACTGAACCGATATTTATAAAATTTTGACGCAGATATGAAGATTTCTATTATGATAATAACTTCAATTCGACAAAACTCGAGTTTTGTTGTTATTGCTTGTGACTACAGATATGTTTATGATGATCTAAAGTAGTTTCAAATTTGGACCAAATGCAAAGCAAAAACCAAACCTAAACTCAGATCAAAGGGCATTTCCATGTCAGAAATGCCCCCAAACCGAATCAAGTTTCGCATGGGTCCTTTTTAAGCACTCGATTTAGAAATGATTTGTCTATTTAATAATCTCCTTAACATCTTCAATGTCACACTCTATTTATAAGCTATTTGAATACATAAATAAAGATAAACTAAATAAAAAAATAATTCATAAAACAAAAGTTAATAAATAAATTTTTAAATTATTATTTTGTAAAATATGGTTAATTTGAGATATATGCACTAGTTTAAGATATAAATTTTGCCCTCCTTCAGACCATTATCTGCAATTTTTAATGAGTAATGGCGGACTTTGTAAATTTCGTTTTTCGCGTTTTTCAGCTTAACTAGTCGTAGGAAAAATCTGAAAAAATTCACAGTTTTTTTTTGGTTTTGGAGACACATTTGAAATTTTTTCGTGAATTTTCTAATGCGAAATTCGCAATGACTTGAGGAAAAGTATATACACAAAAATTATTTATCTCTTTGTGCTTAACAACTTTGCTTCAGACATCAAATTCTTATCTGTTGAAGTACAGAAATTTCTTAATAGGCCCTGAAGACCCCATTTTTCCGGCTTCAGGGTCCATATTGTGGGTGAACTAGAGATGATGAAGGAAAACTGAGTACGCAGTCGTGAATAGCGACCCTAAATTACTATACAACCGTTGAAAAATCTCCCACATAAGACAAAACTTGAAAATTTGTTTCGCTGCGTAATGAATGTGATAAACCATAACTCAACTGTGGTGGTAAAAAAACATTTTTGAGTTTTCATAAAAAAAATTTTTGGTAAAAATTCTGCGAAAATAGCAGATAGTTAAAAGTTAATAGCTGTAATTGATTTTTTTCATGGCCTTATGGCTTTTTATATGAAATGCCAATTTGGGATTTTAATTTTTTTTAACCCCCGTCCACACCTTGTAAAAATCTGAAAAAGTTGGAGTATGAGTATTCAGAAGGGACTTATTTACACAAGAAAAATCAGAGTAGTAAACCAATTTTCGTGATTTTTTTCATTCCGAATTTCGCATTAGAAAATTCGCGAAAAAATTTCAAATATGTATGTTTCCAAAACCAAAAAATCACTGTGAATTTTTTTCAGATTTTTCCTACGACTAGTTAAGCTGAAAAACGCGAAAAACGAAACTTACAAAATCCGCCATTACTCATTAAAAATTGCAGATAATGGTCTGAAAATTTAGCCAAATTATTTCCAAATCAAGTACTTTAAAAGGGTCCATGCGAAATGTGTTTCGGTTTGGGGGCATTTCTGACATGGAAACCTGGCTATGCCCTTTAGTTTAAAACCAGACCAATACTAAAACTAAAGATCAGACCAAAAATCAGACCAATATTTAAAACAAAGGGCAGACCAAAATTCAAATTAAATCATAACAAAAGTCAAACCAAATTTTGATCAAAGCTTTGGCCAATATCAGAACTCAGTTTAAAAGTCAAAGAAAAGCTCAAAGAAAAATTCAAACAAAACCAAAATCCAAATTCAAATCAAAGCCATGGCAATATCAAATTATACTAAAGCTATTATCAAGCTCTTCAAAAGTAGGGCATCAATACGCCGAATTTGAAATTTTAGATTTATTTTATTCGAAGTGGGAAGAAGTGCACTGAACAAAGATTTTAATAAATTACAAACATTAAAGTTTCTGAGAGGATCTGCATCTCTCATAACGTCCCATTCTGGATTCGATACATCTTTACAAATTTCACATGAGGCTCAAAGTATCTTTTCATTTAAACGTTGTTTTTTTATGCATGTATAAGGCTACTATATCAACTCAGAAACCCTCTTTTAATGAATACCTTAAACACATACCTGTTGCAAATACTTGAGTCTTTGGATATCTTCGTTGCCAAATCAGCAAGTTCCGCCCGACAAAAAATGTTAGTTAAGTTTACAATACTCTGTAAAAAATAACTATGAAATATTCTAAAACTATTCTTGCATTAGTTTCAGCTTGTTGAGTTTAAAATTCTTCAGTGAATTGACAATAAGAAATTTAATAATGGCAAGCCTCCGTGAGAAAAGATTGCCTAAGAAAACGCTTCTCATTTCTACATTTGGATTCGGCATAAAACTGTAGGTCTCATTCGTGTGCAAATATAACTCAAACATGAATGCATCCAAAAAACTCGGTTTAGGTCCTCCATGGGCTGTTGTGCCATAAAAGAAGAAAATGAATCCTAGAACCAAAGATCCGTAGCTTCATTCTGAGTAATATTCTTGTTAAAGCAACACATCTCGGATTGACTGTTCTAGTTCGATATGATGCCTGACATTGTTTTAATGTTCTTTGAAAAACTGTACCTAATGAGAAGAGAGATCTCAGAGCACCCTAGAAATGAGTTGCCATCAAGTTTCGAGTGTTAATTTGACTTCTATCTTCTCTGATGCTCCGACCTTCCCTTGACTTTTCTAGGTCTGTTCTTTTAATCGTCCTCTCAGTTGATAATTCTTTGAATATTTGGGTTCAATGATTATTTCTAGATTCAAGTTTAATGGCTGCTTTCCCACAACAAATTACACCAAGATATTGTATCATTAAAGCCGCTCTGTGTTATCACACACAAACCTTATTGGAAAATTTCACTTTGTAAACCGTTCCCATTTTGCTTGTATGTCATTTCACTTCCTCTTTATTAACCACCCTAGCAATTTAGCAAACCTTTTCTTTACTTTAAATGATGTGGTGTAGCAAAATAAATTGAAAATACCCTAAAAAAAGATTTATTTTTGCTCCACTGCAAATGAAGACTTCAAAGCAAAACAAACAATAAGAAAAAAGGAAAGAGAAAGTATTAGTCATTGTTTTCCTTTTTTTTAATAAAATTTTTCTACTTATTTACATAATTTGTAAAGCTTTTGGCAAAAAAAAAACTCTTAGCTAAAAAAGAACCCGACATAATAATTCCATGCACTACAAAAAATTGCACTCTTCTCTAGTGTCTAAATCTGTTTTTTGCGGCAATGAGAACAAACCTTTGCTTTTTAGTGTGTCAGACATTACACACACACACACACAAAACAACAACACATACATAAACAAATGCAAAGATACAAATATTAGTTTAGTTTTACTTTTATGCTCTGTTGTTAAGAGAATTTATTACGACAAGTTTCTTTGCTCATGTCTGCATAAAGTAGATTATCTTTTTTGTTGTATATTTTTTTTAGCTGATTTTTTATGTTTTTGCTTATGTTCATTTTGGTTTATGTTCTGCTGTTGTTGGAGATTTCGTTTTTTTTTATTATTATTATTTTTGTGTTTTGACGATTTACTTCCACTCTTGATTTAAATACATATATACAGTAGCGGATCCAAGGGAGGGAGAGGGGCCGGGTTTTGGGGGTTTCTTCTATGCGTTTTTGTAAAGATATCAAAAGATTTGCTTGCGATAGAAAAAAATATTAATATATACAAGTGTCTTTATATACTTATCCTTCCTCAGAAGGTTATAGTTTTTATTTTCATGTTTTTCTTCCATCTTCTCTTTTACGACTTAAAAGTTTTTAATACCATAAACTGCATGAGTATATTACTATGGAGAGGTGATAAAGCGCTTTGTTGCGGTTTTAGACTATATTTTTTAATGCTTTAACCGGATTGGCTTTTATTTATTTTTTTAATATTCTCTCTATTACTTAAATAAAACTAAATAGTTTTGCATATGTATAGAATGCACAATTTTTAAAGCATGTCAAAAACCGAGTAGCTCTTTGGTTAATAAATAATAAATACAATGGCAACCAGTGGTGGATTCAGAGGAGGATATGAGGGCTATAGCCTACTTTAAAAAATATGAATGTTTGTAACATTTTAGAGTCTTTTTATAGCGCACCTACTTTTTGTATTGTAGACATTCAAACATAAATCACGAAGTAAATTTTTTTCTATTTCTGAGATGAAGTTTGGCAAAATCATTAAATGCGAAGAGTCTAAAAGTGTAATTTAATACGTCATGAAAATAAAGAAATTAAAATTTCTTATCTAACGTTAATACATTTTGATTCGATTGGATAAATAGTTTTGGCACAATTCAGAAAATTGTCAATAAATTTAGAGTTTTTTTGAAAAAATATTTGAAAACAAATTTTGGGTACAAATAAAATTAGGAAAACGCAATACTCTGCTTTTAAAGTTTGTACTTTTACAAAAAAAAAAAAAAAAAATAATAAGATATACAAGATAAAAATCTATGGATAAATGTAAAAGTTACATGCAATTGAGTAAAAATTTAAAACAGTTCAAACTATTGCGTTTTTCAAATTTTATTTGTAATCCAAAATTTTGTTTAGAAATATTTAAAAAGAAAAACTTGAAATTTCTTGGCAATTTACTTAATTGTGCCAAAACTATTTATCCAATCGAATCAAAAAGTATAAAAGTAAGATGACAAATTTTAATATATTTAATTTTGTATACAGTTTGTTGAAATCAAGTTCCTAGTTTTCAAGATATTTGTAATTATGGGAACAAACCTTTTTTGCTTCTAAGTATAAAAAAATTCAACCGGCAATATCTCCAAAACCACACCATAGAATTAAAAATAGAGTTGATTTTCGGGCTCAGCAACCAATTTTACATGGGAATTGGATAATGGTGTTCATTGGTAATTTTGGCTGTAAACTAGTGTTATTACAGATCAAATCAACAAAATCAATTTGGACTTAGTGATTTCTGCAGTCGTAAAAAACATTATTCAAAAATTGACCAGATATCCCAAAATTTAAAACCTTAAAAATTTGCATTTAACATAGAAATTATGATTGTCGCGTGTTTAGGTAACAAGCAAAAGTAGCGGTGTTAAATTTTGTTTATAAGAGTTTTTAGTCTTTAAGTCAATCAACACACAGTTGATAAGCTTGCATTTAGCATTGTGCTGATTATGAAATAAAAGATTAAAAAATATATAAAAATAAGAGGTCATACCCTAGCCTAGAATCGAAACCGGAACCCCACAGATGAAAGTCTAGAACGCTGCCAATAGACCACCGAACGGATTTTATATGCAAAAGCTTTACACCTCCCTTTGGTAAATTGACAAAGCTGTTCTTTTTTGGACACTTGTACCAGACTACGAATATGAGAAACCAGTGACAAGAAAATATCATAATTTCATGGCAATCAGTAGTGATAAAATGCAGAAATTAATCTCAAATATCAGGGTCGATTTTTAGATTCCTACTTTTGGAGAAATTGTTAACGGTTTTTGATCTAGTTTTTTTTAACTATCTTTAGGTATAATTTTGTAGTTTGGTTTTTAGTCTTGCTTTAGGCCTGGTTTTGGATGCGAATTTTACTTAATGAGTTGCCTGAATTTTAGCTAGAGCTTGGTCTGGATTTTCGTACAAGTTTTGCTATGAATTTTGGTCTGAATTTTTATGTGAACTTTGCCCTTTTTTAAAATGATTTTGGTATATTTTGTTTCGAATTTTGCTCTGGATTTTGTAGTCAGAAATTTTTCTGAATTTTCGAAAACTTTTGGTCTGATTTTGGACTGTTTTTTATTTGAATTCCAAATTATATTATTTTTTTTTTGATATAGTTATTAGTCTGATTTTTGTCTGGCTTCAAATTAAGTTTCCGATTTAGTGTTCAGTTTGCTTTGGTTTGTACTATCATAAGAACGCCAGTTACCGCAAATGAAAGTATGAGACTCATCGAAAAGAAAACCTGTGAGTCCCTGTGCTTCGGAAATACTTGTCTGAATGAACTACGAGTAGCCAAAGCACTGGTTTACTTCGTTTAGACAGAAATTTAGAAATTTATGTTCTGTCATGTTGGGAGTACTAGCGGTTCCAGAGATTTTCTAAAGTAGGGTTTTTTTTCTTTATTATCAACTATTGATATACATACACAACATTTTTTATAGCTTCGGGGAAGGGAGGTGGGGGGCGGTTTAACACGCTGTCGTTCAAAAATTATCATAAGTATACATAGCTCTTAAGGCTCACAAAAACATTTTTTTTTGTGTGTTCCTCGTGTTGTGCTCAGTTTAATTATAATTATTGATTTACTTATTACTTTGGTAACCTGCATCTTCCTATATTGAAAACATAATTGATGAATGTTTCTATCTATATCTTGGCATTTCGCAATTCAACTGTAATTTTCTTATTTCAATTCACTTTAAAATCCATTTCTAATTAAAAAAAAAAACAATTTAATTTGTAATCCTCAACTGACACATATTTATTTTGGTATGTTTAAGAAGCTTAAATGAAGGATTTGTGCTATTTAAACTATGTGTAAATAAAATACACTAATCTCATATTTTTTACACATACGTAATCCATTGAAATGTTGTAAAAATTATATGACAAGGTCTTTTTTTATTTTCACTACATTCAAAAGTATATACGTACATACATATACAGATGTACAGTGCCGGTCATATCATTTGCAACCAAAATCACTTGCACTTTAAATGACTTCTTAAGCTCACTAAAATAATTTTTATCAAAAATCTTTTTTATTCAAAACAAAGTGTATTTATTGCTATTTATTATAAAAAAATTAAAAGTACAGTATTTTGTTGCAAATAAAAAAGAAAGAAGTAATATTACATTAAAATTTTTCTAAATGCTATCTGTTGACTTATTCCCGCAAACAACTACCGACTCAGGTGCTAAATGGTTACACCTATGACAATAACAAGTATTTTTCCAGAGCTGATACCGTTAAAGATTTGGGCATTTACTTCGGCCCCAAGTTATCTTTCAATGCGCACAGAGAGTACATGATTTCGAAGGCGAACTCGATGCTTGGTTTTCTAAAGAGGAACTCAAACGAATTTTCTTATCCTCACACTTCGAAAACTGTTTATGTGAGCTTAGTAAGGTCGATCCTAGAATACCTAAGTATCATTTGGAATCCTATTTATGGAGCGAAATAGCTCGCATTGAAAAAGTCCAAAAGCGATTTACGAGATTCGCTCTTCGTCGTATGTTTTCTCATGAGAATATGCCATCCTAGTTTGGAAAAAAGGCGCAAGTCTCAAAGCATCCTATTCATTAAGGACATTATAGATAATAAGATCGACTCCACGGATTTGCTCACACTCATTCCGTTTTACGCTCCTTCTAGATCCTTAAGAGAAAAATGTTTATTTCTTATTCCATTTCATAGAATTAATTATGGAAGTACGGACCCAATTAGCAGATCTTTAGATTTTTCCAACTCCATACCTAGCCACATAGATTTTAGTTTAGGTAGATCTTTATTTTTAAATTTATTAAACGATTATTTTTATGTTAAATAATTTAGGATACTAATCTGTAAGGACAAAGTCCAGTAGATTAAAAATTAAATAAATAAATTAAAGTCTGAATTAAAGAGGTCAAAACATTTGCAACTAGAAAAGGTTAATGTGAAAATTGAAGAAAAATCGAAAAAGTTTTCAAAACTTTGTCGAATATTCATTATTATCGATCACTGTTGCACGTCTACATGGCATTGGCTCTATTAAATATTTTGCCTGATCGATTTGAGCTCGCTTCCATTGCTTTTGAACATCCTCATACAGAACCTTCCGTTTCTTAAACGTATTCGTGCCAATCTTTCGCCTCACGAGCATTCAATGGCACTCAATTGGAATTAAATTGAAAGGGAGACAAATAGTTTATCTCAAAAAGAAATTTTGAAAAAAATTTCAATACACAAGTCGACGATTTCGCTAATTGTTAACAGCGGTATCGCTGATCTGAGTCATAGAGGTGGAAGACCTCGTAAAGAAACTGGTAGCAAAAAAAAGAAATCACAAAATTAATGAAAGTGAATCAGAAAATGATACCGAAAGAAGTAAAAAGTACACTTTAGTTGGATATATCATTCGATTATCAAGCGGCAAAGTGGATCCAACGCACCACATTCGGGAAACTATGAAATACAACGATTATAAAAACGTTTTAAGAGACATTATACTTACGCAATCACCCAAAGCACACGTCTAAATTGATAAAAGCTTGCCTTGTCGCAAAAAAAATGTACAACTTCTCATTTGTCCAGTACAGTCACCCGATCTAAACCCAATTGAAAGTTATTTGATGGTCGTGAAGCGAAAAATTGGCACGAAAGGTTTAAGAAACTGGAGGATCTGTATGAGGATGTTCAAAGGCAATGGAAGGCAAATCGATCAGGCGAAACATTTAATAGACCCAATGCCACGTAGACATCCAACAGTGCTCGCTAATAATGAATATGCGACAAAGTTTTGAAAACTTTTTCGATTTTTCCTCAATTTTCACATTAACTTTTTCTTAGTTGCAAATGTTTTGACCTCTTCAATTCAGACTTTAATGTAATATTACTTCTTTTTTTTTCTTATTTAAAGTACAAATGATATGAACGGCACTGTATGTAAGTAAACCCATAGGTTTGTGTATTAGATTCAAAAATAAAATCTAAATGGTTAAGGCATATATATTTTTCTTTTTTGTTTTATACTAAAATGATAAAGATTAAGTTTTAAGCTAAGCGACATTATCTTCAATTCAAGAGTAATTGAAATGCAATAATTTTGAATGAGATTCTCCACTTTTATCTGCCCATTCAGTTGGAATGTTTAATTAAAATTGCTGTCTCAATGTGTCTGCAACAACAGTAGCAGCAACCTGTACATAGCCATGAGGCATACACTTTATTCCAATGGATGCATTTCTATGAACTCACAGATGGGATATCAAAGTGAATTTATTGCAGAAATTTTGTATTATTAAACTATTATTTGTTTTGTATTCTAAGCAATGAAAACCCCAAAGGAAATTGTATTCAAATATAGGTAAATGCAGTTGATTTATACGAATGCGCATTTTACTTCTTAAGATTGAATAGCAAGATACAAACAATTCTTAAATTAAATGCAGAAATGAATTTTAAGTAATTCAATACACAAACTACATAGAATAATCACCTAGAATTGGCAATAATCAGATTAGAGTAAAGTTAGGAGGTTTAAAATTGATTTAAGACAAAAATTTGTATATAGATGCATTGAAAGGGGGATGCTCTCCAAATTTCATGTTTTTAAGTTCAGTTGTTTGGGCTAATTGGACATTGGTAAGTGTATAAATACTTACATATATGAAATTATGTATTTTATTATTGGATTTTATTTTCCAGTTCCATTGAAAATTTTTGCTTGTCAAAAATAACATATTGCATGCATTTACATATTCGTACTTGTTCATATTTACTTTTGCGTTTGAAAATAATTGAAATTGTAGTTGGTGTGCAAAGGTAAATGTTTTAATGCATTTGTTGGTTGAGATGCAATGCCAATAATAAAAATGTTTGTTTTACTGGCACCAGATGTTTCTAAAATTAAGGGTGGGTTTTAGTTTTTTGCTTTATTTCATTCTTTCTTTAAACATTTTTATTACAGAAAACATTTAAGGCATTAATCTGAAACTTGACACATACTTTTGTTTATTATTTGAGAAGTTACAAAATATTTTTCGTGCATTTTCCTCAAGGAATACAGCTTTGCTTTGACTTTTGCAAAGATGTTTCTCAGCTGGTTGTTACATACTTGAAAATACAATAACAAAATTATACTACATATTCGTGGAAAGTAATTCGAGAAAGTAGTTCCCGCAATACCTACCATCTGAGGCGGATGAGGACTTCGAGTACCGAATACAAACGATACTGCGAAAACGCAACGAGCTTAGTTTTGGGACGGCATCTATTTACAGTGATTCTGGTCAGTAAGAAATTCGTAACGACATCGATACGACTGAGTGCCTGCCAATAAGCCTCTGCATTTGTTTGAATTTTATTTTTAGTTCTTCCCTTTTTTTTACATGCTCTTTCCAACGAAGTTTTGTGTGAATATTCATGCCTAGATACTTGGCTACATTTGCGTATGGAATCCTTAATCCATATATTGGGAGTATAAATGTATAAACTCGTATTTTTTCGTAATTTGGACATTTATTGTGAAAAAGTGATTATAAATGTATTCTGTAAAGTATTGTCCATCGTTAGCCACAAACTTTTCCCATCTTTCTGGTAGCATACGGATTCCGCGTCGAAAGAACTCCTCATCTTTTGAGGCTATCCACGAATCGACCCATTTTTTGAGTTCTTCGAAAGAACGGAAGTGCTGTTCAGCCAGGCCATGTGTCATCGATCGGAACAAGTGGTAATCAGAAGGAGCAATGTCTGGATGAATACTGCGGGTGGGGTAGCACTTCCCATTTCAGCGTTTCCAAGTATGTTTTTACTTGCCTTGCAACATGCGGCCGAGAATTGTCGTGCTGAAGAATAACTTCGTCGTGTCTATTCTCACTTTCTGGGCTCTTATCCTTTAATGCTCGGCTCAAAAGCATCAATTGTAGTAGGTAGCAGTCGCCAGTGATCGTTTCATTCGGTTTCAACAGCTCATAATACACGACACCTTTCATATCCCACCAAATACACAGCATGAGCTTGGATCCATGAATTTTCGGCTTTGCCGTTGATTTTGATGCATGTCCGGGCGGTCCCCATGATTTTTTACGCTTTGGGTTATCGTAACGTATTCACTTTTCATCGCCAGTCACAATACGATGCAGAAAACCCTCTCTTTTCTATCGTTCAATCAGCAGTTCACATGTGAAAAATCGTCGTTCGACGTCTCTCGGCTTCATTTTGTACGGCACCCAATTTCCTTGCTTTTTTTTGAATCATTTTCAATGCTTTTAATCGTTTAGAAATGGTTAATTCATCAACTCCTAAAGATTCTGCAAGTTCTTGTTGCTTTTGACATGAATCTTCTTCGAGTAATGCCTTCAATTCTTCATCTTCGAACTTTTTCGGGCCGCCTGAACGTTCCCTGTCTTCAACATCAAAATCACCACTTTTGAAACGGGCATACCACACCTGACACATTCTAACGTCTATAGCACAGTCAGGATAAGCTTCAGTGAGTAAACGATGTGCTTCAGTTGCGTTTTTCTTTAAATGGAAGTAGCAAATTAAAACTTCCCGCAAATGTTGGCACGAAATTCGACATTTTCATTTATTTGACAAATCAATTCTTATAGTATTTTTGGCGCTCTTCGAGATAGAATAGCTGTCAATGTCAAAAAAATGGCGCGTATGATAGATATGAAGTTAGTCACAATTACGAGTTTATACATTCATACTCCCAATATAAAGATCTTATGTCTCTGTATCTTTTTATTTGTGAAATCAATGTGTGTTTATTTTAGATTATTAAGCTTGGTTGACCATTTCTTCGTCCAAGTATACGCATTGTTGACCGCTGTTTGTAATACTTTGGTAGATTACTCTGCATTGTGAACAGTAGAAAGTAGGGCTGTCTCATCTGCAAACGTTGCAATAGTACAGTTTTCTGTTGTTGGTACATCATTTGTGTATAGCAGGAAGAGTATGAGTCCCAAAACGCTTCCCAGCGTAACACCAGCTGTTATGTTAGAATAACAGTCTTCCTGTTTAAAGCGGAAGGAACGATTACAAAGATATGATTTTAAGAAATCACAATACCGTTCGGGCAATTGGTTTCGTAGGTTGTGAACAAGGCCGTCATGACAGACCTTGTCAAATGCCTGCGATAAGTCTAGAAAAACTGCGGAAACAAACTTGTTTCGCTTCTAGAGATTTTTCAATGTTATAGATAATTCTGTGGACCTGCTAAGCCGTTGAAGGTTTGCTTCTAAAGCCGAATTGGTGATTTGGAATAAATTTTTTTCGATCAATTATTGGTATTAGTCGTTCCAAAAACATTTTTTCCATCACGTTGGCTAAGATCGGTAGCTATGAGATTGGTGGCTTACCAGGTTTTGCTATTATTACGACCTCAGTTACCTTTCAGTACATAGGTACATATTTTAATTTGAAGCATGACAAGATTTGTCAAGGTTCGAGTAGTTTTATATGGTATTTCTGCTGTTATCAGGTCGAAGCCAGGGGCATTTTTTAGCTTAAAGAACTTTATAATGTTTTTAACCTCTTTAGGGGTAGTGAAATGTATGTTTTCTTCATCTTCTTCTTTATAAATTGAAGGAAGATCGTTAGAGTCATCACAATTGTGTGTTATAAAGATATTTTTTAGGTGCGCTGCAAATATCTGCACTTTTTCAGTGTTGCCCTTTGCCCAACTATTTGTAGCTTTTTGTAGCTTTAAAGGTGGAGAATGAATTGTTTAAATTGAATAATTGAAAATTTTGTCACTAGATAAGCGGCTTAAATATGTTTTAAAATAGTAATTTTTAAGTGATTGTTTTCGATTGTTGAATTTTTCGTAGCTTTGTTGAGCTTAGCTTTAAAATTGAAAATTATGAGAAACAAATTTCTCAGCGGTAACCAATAAAATATGGGAAATCCATTGCTGTAAATAATTTTTATATTCTAAGAATAGCTTCTCACAGCCTAATTCTCTGAAAAAAATAAATGAATCTTTCATTTTACACACAAACCTTAAATTTCCAATGGCAAAGGCGGTCAACATGCAGTAATCCAAATGACCCCAAACATTTTTCTAAGCATAAAGAAAACTTTGTATTCTCTGAAAAAATGTATGGGTCTTTTTTTTATGTGATATTGGTTTTTCATTTTATAAAGAAACCATCAATTTTCAATGGCAAAGACGGTCAACATGCAGTAGTCCAAATGACCCCAAGCCTTTTCCTAAGCATAAAGAAAACTTTTCTATTCTCGAGCAAACCTAAAGCAGCTATGCACACATATTATGTGAAACTTAAGTTTGGATGCATGTGCATCTATAAAGTTATAGTGATAGTGTCTCATAATTGTACACATAGTACACATTAATGGGCATACTTATTTACTTATTTACAAAATATGTACATTTCAACTAAAATCAACTATGAATTACAAATAATAGAGAATAAGCAAATGCTGTGTTGAGTTTGCATACATAATTTCTTAAATATAAATATTCATAAATGTAAAAAATTATACAAAAATACAATTTAGTAAACTCAGTAGTTAAAAAAATGTTGGTGCATTTTTTCGAATAAATGAAATGAATAAATTTTGTATCTGATAAAGTAAACATAGGTTTTATAACACTGTGCAACAAAAAAAAATTTTGTTTCGTTTGTATGAAAAACTGAACTTTGGTGTTTTTGACCTATTTTTTAATGGGGAATATTTTTTCCGCAGATCGTTTATTACTTTTTCTAATGGTTATCCAGTAAAAAGGGATGATTATTAAAAAAAACCAAATATTTTAATTTCAAGGGGTAAAATCTTAAGGAAAATTGGAGCTACTAGGTTTTGACTTTCAATCACTTGAATTATATTTTGATGGAGGTTTTTTTCGATGAAGGTTTCTTTCTTCCAACAATTAATCCAGTATACATTTTTTTAACGGTTAATTTCTTAAAAAATTTGGGCCTAGGTAATTTTGGCTTTCAATGACCCAACTACTTTTTAATTGGAAATATTTTCTTCAAAGTCAGTTTGTTGTTTTTTTTTTCAAAAGTAAATCTAATGTAAAGGCATTATAGCGAAAAAAAAAAGATTTTAGTCTGTAACAAATTTATTTCTCGGAAAAAATTGGACCTAGGGGATTTTAGCCTTCAATGACTTCAACTATTTTGTTGATGAAAAATATTTTCTGCGAAGAATGTTCATTATTTTTTCCAACAAAGTGATTGAAAAAAAAAATTTTTGTTTTTTCAAGGGTTAATTTCTTAAAAAAAAGTTGGATCTAAGTAACTTTACCTTCGCTGACCCCAACAACTTTTCGATGGGAAACATTTTTCACCAAAACTTAACTATAGGTTTCGCGTTCGTTTATCCGGTATAGCCATATGTCGAATCATGGCTTCATATAACACCCAAAAGGGTGGGTAAAGAGGGTCGGAGGGGTGTTGCTGTCTAAGTAATGTTTTTCTTTCCTTCCATGATAAACAACTTTCTCTTAGTTATGAAATATGTACAAGGTATAATTAAAAAAAAAATGTCATATTGGTCCCGCGCATACCAAAATTATGGTTTTTGGCCCCCATACCGGGGATCCCAAACGTGATAGAGAAAATCTGAGTACAGGGCCGGAATTACTCATATGAAGTTATCAATTTGACATTTAAAACTTACTGTTGCACTGTGTTATTAATTAAAATATTCACGTCTTACTAATTTCTGGAATGTATTAAAAAGAAAATTATAATGTCGCTACCACTATAGAACTAAAATTAGCAAGTAAGAAAAGGAAGAAAAACTGAATGTACCCATTTTTTTTTTTTATTCCGCAACCTTTTGCGCATGCTAAAATCTAATATTTAACAGATCCCTTAAGCTATTCACAAAGAATCCCTACTTCTTGTCAACTTTCACTTTGAATTGAGAAAAAAAAGAAGAAAATTCGTAAAGATATGAAAAAAAAAAAAACTGATTCCACATTGCAACACAATTTCTTTTTGCGTTTCCGTTTCCTTTGGCTGTAGAAGTTGAAAAGTCACATAAAAACGCCAAACAAGAGTATTGCTCTATTTCTTTGAATGTGTTTATCAGTGTTTGTGAGTGCGTGTTTGTCAAGTGTAGTGTTCTTGTATTATTTCTTTTTCTTCGTATTATTTTTTACTTACACTTTGTCTATAAGTAACAATTTTATTGCTCTATTACTCAAATATACTTGACAACGATGTCAGGATAACGTGACATGTGATTAGATATTGGTATATCTTTTAGGGTTTCTATGTTCGAATCTTTAAAAGACTGTACTTAAAAAAACAAAAAATTGTATTTCAAATTTCAAAAATCTTTGCGGCTTTAAAAATCGTGCATGTTTTTCCATAAGATTAAGCTTGAGCTTATTATGTAATTCTAAATTTAAACGAGAGGATTTCCACATTTGCCTGATGATGGCCCTAAAAGATGCAATAAGTCAAAAATTCATTAAATTTTCGCTTATATTTATGGGCTTTTCTGTATTGTCAAACTTTTCTTCAAACCTTTAGCACTTCACTTTCACCTACCTGAAATTAAATTAGCATATTTATATACCTACCTTCCTCTAGCCCCTTGACAATAATAATATGTAATAATTTCCCTTTATGCAATTTTATTTTTACCACTTACAAAAACATGAATATAAATCTACAAACATATTTTCTAATTCAGTGCATATTTCTTTTATAAAATTACAAAATTATGCAGTTTCGCAATATATTCTTCTTCTAGAGCGTCATCATCAAAATATCTAGTTAGGTTGGTAGGTAAGTACAAGTAGAGCAGCGTATATTATAAACAATAAAAAGAAGAAAAGATGATAATTCTTTGTGGGTCTTTGTTGTTTACATATCTTGGCAAGGAAAATTTAGAGCAAGTGCAAACATTGTAAATTTATGCAACGTTTAAGGCGGAAAAAACAAAGTAACTATTCTTTAAAATGGAAAGACATACGAATACTTGTATACATATACCCAAGTAGTTAAGAAAAGAGAAAGATAAATTAGGTATAAACACACACATTTACATACAAAAGAATGCATGCATACTACAATATAAATGAGACAAGCTAATTAGCGTGAAGCGTAACAAATTTTTGAGTGTTCCATATTTTATAATTTTTTTTTCTTTCCTTAAAGTATCGCAGAAGAGAACAAAAGAAATGAACGTTTTTTTATAATCAATTAAAAAACTTCGGTTTCTGAGTTTTAAAATTTATTGAAAAAATTCGTATTTCTTAAGGTCCCAGAAGAAGCCAGGTGATCAAAGAGTGAAGAGCATAACCGAATCCAGCCAATAAAATTAATCCCAGAAAAATAAAATTTTTATTTATTTAATGTAGAATACATTAAAACATGGCAGTAAACTCAAAATTTCATCGCCTTCATATGAATTATAAGACTTACTCGGGTTAAAAAGTTTGCTCAATTTATTTAGTATGACGAGTCGGTCGGGAATATTTCACTGATGTACTAAAAAGTAAAAGCTTTAAAAGCAGGAGTGAGATGAGGTATTTTGGATATAATTTTTACTGCCGTACTTAGTATAAACCTGACATCTGCCATTCTAAAATTTCTGAAATATTTTCAGTTTGTGTTGTACAGTGTGACCCAGAATAACTGTCACTGTTTTTTGCTTTGCTCTCAATCTAAAAAAAATCAATTTAAAAAGTTTTTAAGTATGCCATGATTTTTCAAATTGGATTCCAAAAAGAAAGAGTGCAAACAGTTTACAATTTTAATCATTTTAAGATAAGACATTTTAATGAAAGCTAAACGAGAGCTTGTTGTAAAACTATTTTTAAAAAAATAATTAAACAAAATTCAGCTTAATCGGGTCGTTCTATGGCAAAAGAAGTGCAGGTATACAGGTCATCAATGCAGCGGATAATGAAAAATGGTATAGGGCTCACAGCCTATAAGAAGCAGCGCGTGCACGGCCTTACTGACGCGCAAACAAAAATTTCGAATTGAAAAAAGCAGAGAGCTAATGCGTTGGCATGAAGGAGATGAAATTTTATTTTGAGTCTCGCAGACGTTTCCAGGGATAAATTGGCCGTGGAACGGTATCAAGATGTTTCAAAGGTAATGGTCTGGGGAGCAATTTACCCGAATGGCAAATTACCGCTTCTCGAGGAATCAAAATCAATACGTTTTGGAAGGCCATCTATTGCCTCATACTCAAGAGTTGTATGGCGTTAAATATTTTTGCTCTATCACACCAGGCAAAACGCACTCAAGACTGGTGTCAGCAAAATTTGCCTGATTATATATCAACCAAAGAATGGTCAGCTGCGTTGCCAGATCTTAATCCGTTTGACTTCTGTGTATGGGGCTATATGCTGAGCAAAATTGGCATCGCGAAAGGCGTAAACGTTGATCAATTCAAAGCTCGGCTAATACAGATTTGGGACAAAATGAACCAAAATATGGTGCGTGCCGCTTGCGAATGATTCTTCAGCCATCAAAAAAAGGGCATAAGATTTAAATTAACGACTTGATTCCTCTAATTTTGTAATATATATTAACAAATAAAAATAAATCATGAAATTTCTTTGACTACTTTAGTTTTTATTGCACTTTATTTTAGTGGCACTTATTCTGGGTAAGTTTTTTTTTTTAAATACTGTTCATTCCTAAATATGCCCCTAACTTAATATTAGAAATAATGAGAATGAATAACTTAGTACAGCAGTTTAGTGATACATATTACCGTGGTCTTAAATTATATGAAGGGAGGCACGAAGAGGGACTTCAACCTTCAAAATCTTATATTCCTTTGTCTTTGCCCCTGCCCAATAGCAACTTTTACCCGTTTAAAGTCGCAATCCTCTCTGTTTCAGATCTTTCCACATCCCTCTTGAGAGAAATTCAAGACATTTATAGATGTTTCTTTACAGCATCAGTTATATCTTTACTTTGGAATAAACCAATTTTCGATACTGGGCCTTTAGATACAATCTATTTGTAGTCTACGCACCACTGCATTAACAGTCACAATGATCTCTGTTTCTTAAACATTATAGTTTTAGCAAAAATGTTCTGTTCTTTAAATAATAGCTGGAGATATTATTCCATAGTCTCTGTCAGGATTCCCTCCTTGATGCTACATCTGCATTTCCTAAATTGAGCTTTAAAACAAAAAAGAGTGAGCATGGGGTCTGAATGAACGCCCAACTCTCTACCCTCTGTGTTCATATTTCGCACCGTTTGAATTTAAAATCACATCTACTTCTTTCTTGGCAGAAATTCTGGATTTTTGGATCAGAAATTTTCAGGAAAATTTACTATGAACGATCGATCCCAATGAACCCACTTACCCGACCACCTGCATGGGGGCACATCCGCATGTCATAAGGATTCGGTGATCAAATGCATTCCGTAATGACCTAATAACGCTCTGATTGATTCCATTATTGGTTAGGGAGTTTTCTCTACAGTTCCAGTACTAGTTCCATTCTTTTTAAGACTTCAAACTTTAGATAACATCTCCTGTAATCTATGCAACTCTCACAGTCTTAATGCTGTCTGACTCTGGGTTTTAGATATCACTTTCTGGGAATATGTAGTACCACCAGTGGTGAGTACAATTTCTTTGCAGTTCTCACCAAGATTTCTTTTTTGTTGCAGACTAAACTCATTTTCGAGAAACTGTGTATTTAGAAAACAAAATTTTTGTCTACATACCTGAGATGATACCAATAAAGGCATTTCTGGGTTTGGAACTTTCAAGGCAAATATGCTTTTATTACTGGTTTGAGAAGTTTCTATATAGATTCTGTCATGACTTAATGAATGTTGTGGAATCAACGCATTTCCCAAAACTGTTTTTGTAGATACCATATTTTGATACCTATGCACCTCATGTAATCATAATGTTCTATGCTTATTGAATAGACTTATTTCCAAAACTGTGATTTTAGAAACCATCGTCTGTTGTATGTATACCTCAGACATGACAGTGAATTTGCGCTTTTTTGAACTTAAACTCTCAGAGAAATGCACTATCTTTAGTGAAAGTTTGTTTTTTTTAAAGCATTTTCGAAACCGACTTTTAGAAGCCATTTTCTAATGCCTGCATGCTTCAGAATTATCTCTTATGCTAAAGCAGAATTTCTTTCACATTGGGTCCGCTTATATGAAACGCGCGGCAAAAATTGATTTTTTTTATTTAGAGAGTTTTATATAAATTTTGATGCAGTCTTAAAGCCAAGGATGTAACGCTACAGACGACCAAAAATTTCAGATCTGTAGTAGATATATCAAAACTTCAAAACTGCATCAACATTTTATCAAATTCTTCATTTAAAAAAATCAATTTTGGCCACGCCCTTCATATAACCGTCTCCAATGTGCAACGGCCAATGCAGAGCGATTTTTTTTACCTGCATACCTAAAATGTTCCTCTTTATGTATCGACTGAATTCCTACCTTAACGCTTTTCTATCATAGTAAAGAATAGTTTTGGCCACTGTTGTTTGTAGCTAGCCACACCAGGCAACTCTACCTCTCCAGGCAACTAAGTAATTTTCCAGGAATCGAAAAAGAACCCAGCATTTGGTGGTATATTTCGAGTAATCCACTAATTATTTTTATTTTACGTGCATGTTTTCTCATTTTTATTTATATATGTATTAAATTTTTATGTTTGATTTTGTTATAAGTAGCACTTTTGTAAACCAAATTTATTTTTAAATAATGCAGATATAAAAGTACAATTCTCAAGTCTCATAAAAGAGATGAAGAGGATAAAATACTTTAAGAATAATATAAAAGTGTAGTAAAAAAAAAAGATCAAATAAGATTTTACTGAAAGTTCAATTCAGTTCTTTTCACTCACTCACACAACTAATTCCGAAAATAAAAAAAAAGGAAAACGCGCATACAAAATCCACTTTGCAATAACACACATATACTTCTATGTATATACACATACACACATACTTACCATACATACAGTTTCGTATATTTTCTCGTTGTTATGCTTTACTTTGCGTTTACTGAACTGACCATTGCAATATGGGGTCGTATGGTCGGTTGGTTATTCGTCTCCTTGCGGAAACATCTGCGTCATGTTTCCGCAACATTATTATCTTCAGTGAAATATGCCAATTTCCTAATATGTTTCATTCTCTCTCTCTTCGTTTTTCCTAAGTTTCCTCTTTTTACTTTATCCTTGGCCATTTTTCTTCCCATCTTCTGCATTTTGCACACAATATGTGCCACGCGCACCAATATTCACATATAAATCAACATTTTTAGAAACACAAGAGCATATCGGGTTGTGGTAGATGTGGCGGTTGCGTTGGTTTTGGTAGTGATTGTAATGTTGTTCCATTTAGAAGAAGATCTAATAATTTATTCATCTTATTATATTGTAGACAATATTTTAGTATAGAATTATTATATTTAATATACATTTTTGTGTAAATTTTGATCAGACTCGCTAGCTGATTTATCAATATCCTGAAGTGTTCAATTTCGGGAAGTCGTTGCTTTTATGGCTTCGGACCCTTCCTGACGTAGATTTAGTTTTACTGGGCGGTTAGTTAGTTAGTGAGCAAGGTGATAGATAGAGTGAAATTACGAATGAAATTGGCAGTTAACTAAAGAACTAGGACAAATAGAATTTGTAAGTTTTGTGTGTTTGGAAATGGAGATTGTTAATAATATATCTCTTTAAACAGTACTTCATAAAATTCCACATTGTTTCCAAAATATTGAAATTCAAAATAACAAAATGTTCTTCAGAACATTTCAGTTCGATTTAAGATTATCCTAAATTGACTTCTGAATATTTCACATGTTCTTTAGAATATTTCACAGTAAAAGTAATCTTAAAATAATAATAAATAAGTACAATTGAAATAGTCTGAAATCAATTTGGAATATTCTGAATTGCATTTGGTTATTCGGAACTACAATTTTAATATTCTGATATCAATTTGGAATAATCTGAATTATGTTGGTTGATTTTTTCAAAATAAATTCGAAATATTCTAATGTGAAATTGAAATATGCTGAAAGCAATTTGGAATAATCTGAAGTAAGTACATTTGGTTATTCCGAAGCCTAAATGAAATACTTTGTTTGAAATCAATTTGAAATAATATGAAGTACGTAAAACTATTCTTAAGTAGATTTGGTTAGTAGATTTGGCTCTTCTGGAGTATAATTGGAATATTTGAAGTCAATTCGGGATAATCTGAAGTACATTTGGTTACCCTGAAGTAAAGTTGAAATATTTAAAATCAATTTCCTGTAATCTGAAGTATATTGTTTATGCTGAAGTACAATTGTAATACTCTGACTACAATTGGATATAATCTGAAACTGAATTGTAATATTCTGAATTTCATTTGCTTACTCTAAAATTCATGTGGAATATTCTAAAATCAATAGGTAAGAAAGAGTTCTGGTCTACACTTTTTGATACATAGAGCTAGGGTGCATTTCAGTTTCAAAAAACTATGGTAGAGAATTTTTTTTTATACAAACGAAAAAATTAATAGAAATCTACTTGAAGACTTCTAACTTTACTTTGTCTTTATTAAGAACCTGGACAACGCCGGGTACTCTATGCTCAGTAGTATACATAATATATTTATATATAATTGAGGATATTTGTTTGTTCATAATGTGAATACGTAATCATGATGTTATTCTTCCTGAACAAATATTCGAATGACCTCGTTCTTTCGCATTCATTTATTTCATTCGGATGTTCACATTTCCAATATAATAATCCAAATACATACATAGATATGTAGGTGTGTGTGAATGTATGAATATATGTATATATATGCAACATAAGACAGATATATTACAACTAATTTATGTTACATTAAATTGCTAGACAGTTGCAAATAAGCACAGTCAATTACATAAACTGAATTGAAAATAAACTTCACAGCATCAATTTGTCAAAAAAAAAAAAAAAACTAAAAAACAAAGAATATAACAAAACTTATCAAAGAAAATATTAAATAAAAAAATAATTAAATTAAAATTGAAATAATTAAGTAAACAAAGTAATTAACTTGTCTAATTGCTTTATAAGACAAAACAAAAGCAAGTCGCTTTAGAATATAGGGGAGCAAAACTGAAAAATAGGGTGTGAGTGAGGAGGAGGTGGAAACCTAAGAGTTATTCATATTGAAGTAGAAACAAAGAAATGAACGTCTTCATACAGCGAAAATCTTAAAGATGAAGATGGGAGACAATGTATATTTGAAAACCTTGAACTTAGGGTGTAACAATGATTTGTTAAACAGACAATAGAATGTAATTTGCGTATTTTTATTAGAAGGAAAGTTAAGGAAAATCCGAAAGACTGACTCAAACTTGTGTTTTTTAATATTAAAGTAATTACATAATTATAATAAAATACAACTATTGGTTTATGTTAATAATAAATTAAAAATTGGTTTTTAAATAAATAAAAATTTTAGCAATTTATAGTAATTTCTTTAGGTAAGCGTTAGGTAAGTTTAAATTAGAAACAATAGCAATTATTTTAAAGCAATTTTTACAATATTAAAAAAAAAAGAAGCTCGTTGATAATGATCAAAAGCAACTTCAACTTCCTTTTCAGCAGCGTATTACATTTATCAAGGTAAGCAACAGTTTTTTTTCATTATTTCCTTCAATTTTTCTTTTAGTTCTTTATAAATTATTATAAACATTAAGTAAATTTTATCATAAAGGAAAAATCGGTATAATTTATGAATGTTTTTTGTTTTTATTTCTGTAGCAGCTGAAATTATAATCAAATTAAAGAGGATAGGTATTTTCTTTCCCTTTTTTTTTCCTTAGAGAAAGTTTACGAGTAAGTAACAGAATATAATTTACATATATTAAACTTAAAAGAGATTGAACGTCTTATTTTTTAAACGCCAAAACAAACGCATTTTAACAATGGATGATTGATAAATTGAAATGAGTCTAAAGTTAGGATAATTTAAGCGATTCCTGAATAAAACATGTTTTTTTTATATATAATCGTTGACCGATTGAAGTCAAATTTCCAGAATATATTTTCTTGGGTGGGAGGATGAAACATAGCTATTCATAATGACTTTTTGGAAAGTGGGCTTGGCACCTCCCATACAATCCTAATAGTTTTTTGGGTATATCTCATAAAACCATTTATAGCACAGTAAAGATATTTTATACAATAACGAGAATTAATAATACCATGCTACAACAAAAATATGGGTGGGATTGACAAAGAGGGTGTGGCACCTTCCATATAACCTGAATTTCCATTACGAGATATCTTAGCAGGCATTTATGGTACGGTACTAAAATTTAAATTCTTTCAGTTTGTTGGATTAGTGGGTGTGGCACCATGTTCACTTTTATTTTCTACTACTAATTTTATTACTATTTCTACTACTACTTTTAAACTTCTATTTTTCTGCAAATTTTTCTTATTTTCTACTACTTTTTCAACCAATATTTCTACTACTATTTTAGTACTTTTTTCTACTACTTTTTTAATATTTTTTTTATTTTCTACTACTACTTTCTACTATTTTTCACTACTATTTTTTACTACTTTTTTACATTTTTTTTACTACTATTTTTTACTATTATTTCTACCACTCTTTCTACACCATTTTTACCATATTTGTACTACTATGTTTAAATATTTTTCTACTACTTTTTCTGCTACCTTTTTACTACTTCTGTACAATCATTTATAATATTATTTTCTATTCTTTTTCCTATTACTTTTTCTACTACTATTTCTACTACTATTTTCTTCTACTTTTGTGCTGCTATTTTCTACTACTTTTTCTATTCCTTTTTCTACTATTATTTCTACAAATTTATGGAATATCTCAAGAACTTATCCGGCTATGTCAAAATCCGTATTGATACTCGATACTACTAGTCCTCTTGGATCCCCTATTGAGGAATAGAGATTGGTAAATTCGAAGGTCATTAACTGAGTTGGAAAATACATTTTTTATTTGAAACACAGAAATCCACTTGTCTCCGAATGTGGCAGATGACAATAACAAGAATTTTTAAATTGTTTTTAATTTCACAATTTCATTGTTGCCTTCTTTTAAATACAGCACAAAATTCAATTTTCACTGTTGTTGCAACATTGCGAAACTAAATGAAAGTGAAAAGCAAAAACAATAATGATTTTTGCATTATTTTTTTTTTTTGCATTTCCAAATTACTTGTTTACCCATACTTGTAATACGTACATAGCTAAGTATTAAAAAATCCTTTTCACTCCATATGAAATTTTCCTCAAATCGATATTTTTACACTACTACCAGTAGTGACTATGCATGTAGGTATAGTATGTTGGTAAGACTCACGCTTTTACAGTGGGCAGCATGTTAGTGAGTGGTAAACTGAGAAATACAATTTGGCATGTTATCGCAATTAGAGCTTAACAGCTAAATGTCTGTGCAAAAAAATGGAGGAGGATGATACGATTTTGCTTGGTTCTTTGGGTTGTAATGTAAATAGGCGCCATGTGTACATTATGAGTTCGCTGTGTTTACATTGTCGTAATGAAATTCAAACTCAGTGCTCGTATATATTTGTGATTGCTGTGTATCGTAAACATATTGAATTGTGGATGCAAGCAAATATTGTTGCATGCAATTATTGTTGAATTTACAATATTGCAATGGAAAGCTTTCTAGTAATCAGAAAAATATTGTTACTTTACATTTGTTTTATAGGTCATAAATTTTCGGGCACTTAAGGTTTGATAAAAAAATTTTCTTTTTTCGTTCTGTATTTTTCCCCCCATATTGAAAACACGTGTGAGCTAAAAAGTAATTGTTGTATTGTTTGACTATAACTAGTAACTGGGTTGGCATAAGAGACATTTTATCAGCAGTTTTGAATGTAAAATATGACATTCGTGAAACGTAGGTACACTCAATAGAATGGAAATATTTAAAATGGAAATTTTAAACAGAAACCTATAAGTATTATAAATCATGAAAAATTCTTTGGTTTTAAAACATAAAATATATTGAAATATTTAAGCCAAATTATAAGAATCATTTACAGTTTTTGGGAGTAAATAAAAGTCTTCCAAGAGCTATGCTGAAATGTTCAGTTTTAAAGTCAATATTGTGCACAGAGTATAGGATAGGCCTCAATAGCTCTTTACATCTTTAAGAGAGAGTCAGCAAAAAAAAAAAACATAAAATAGTGTTCAGAAAATATACGGCAAACATTTGATGATTCCTAAACTCGCATGGGGAAAAATTTTCATAAAGAAGAAAAAATGTATAAACCTGAAGATGTGATGTTATAAAAAATCTTAACAATTTTAACAATAAAACGACAAAATTTCGTCCTCATAAGAATATCCTCCGATCCGATACTCTTTCAGAATGTATAGTCAACAGCAATGTCAAAAAAATGTTTAGCATTAGTGACAAGTGAAATTTAAGTACACGCAACCAAATTGATTTCGTTGTAATCGACGGAAGGCACGCTTTCTGTATACTGGACGTACGCACAATACGTGGCGCTAACATCGACTCGGACCACTTCTTGGTTGCAGCTAAGGTCCGCACACGCCTCTGTGCAGCGAAACGCGTACGTAGCAGTACACAAAGGAAGCTGGATGTTGAAAAGCAGCAATCACAACGGACAGCTGACGCCCCTCACTCCTCCTTTCTCAAAACACCCTCAACTTGATGATATATGAGCGAAGTGGACACACATTCCCCGCTCTATGCGTACAGCTACCGAATAGGTGCTAGGCTACCACCGTCGATGGAGAAATATGTGGTACGACCAAGATTGTCGCGATGCGACTGAAGCGAAAAATGCAGTATACCGAGACACCCTGCAGTCAATTTCAACGCAAGCTGCTATGGAGCGATATAAAGTGTTGAGGAGGGAGGAGGAACGTCTTTTTAGGCACAAAAAACGAACGGCAGAGAGACGTGAGTGCGACGATATCGAGATGCTTAGAGACAGGAATGAGATTCGAAAATTCTGCAAAAAACATAAGACGCCTGACTAACGGTTTAAAGACCGGTGCCTCTGCCTGCAAAGACGAAGACGGAAATCTGGTAATAGTTATCCAGAGTATTATGAGGTTGTAGAAGAAACTCTTCTCGCAGCTGCTTCATGGTAATGACGGTAACAATCCTGCCATTGGGGAAACTGTTCAGGAAACCCCAACCACTGAAGGCGTTGAAGTACCGCCACTCGACTATGACGAGGTCTTAACAGCCATCGCTCAGCAGAAAAACAATAGGGCTGCGAGTGCTGATGGCCTGCCTGTTGCATTGTTTAAGACCTGAGACGAATCATATAAAGTTCTATTGAGCATACTGTGTGTCTAAAACTGAAGCTCATCGTCAACAAATTGATTGGACCTTATAGGTGGGGCTTCAGGCCTGGTAAATCCACTATCGTCAGATATTCACTCTACGCTAAATCCTGGAAAAGACCCGAGAAAAACAAATCGCGCAATTTGACAATGAGGTTTCAGACAAGGTGATTCTCTATTGTGCAACTTCTTCAATCTAATGCTGGAGAAAATAATTAGATCTGACAACATCGACATCTCTGCCACTTTTTTTTTTTACAAGAGTGTCATACTGCTAGCATACGCTGATGATATTGACATCATTGGCACCAAAGCGCGAGCAGTTCGTGCAGCATTCTCAAACTTAGAAAGGAAGTCTCGTCGAGTGGGTCTAGTGGTGAACGAGGACAAAACGAAATACCTTATGTCAACTAACAAAGAGTCACGGCGTTTTGGAAAAAATGTCACTGTTAAGCGAAGAATAACTCTTGCCAACAGGTGTTACTATGGGCTCAGTAGCCAATCGAGAAGCAGAGCCCTCTCTCGACGAACGAAAATAACGCTCTTCGTGTCCCTCACCCT
This sequence comes from Toxonevra muliebris, assembly GCA_963691655.1. Lineage (NCBI taxonomy): Eukaryota > Metazoa > Arthropoda > Insecta > Diptera > Pallopteridae > Toxonevra > Toxonevra muliebris. The sequence goes on from OY829326.1 coordinate 122,939,235, forward strand.
TCCGGTCCTAATGTATGGCGATGAGACGTGGACATTGACCACCAACGATGAGAGGAGCGTTCGAGAGGAAGATACTCCGCAAGCTCTATGCAGCAGTATACGTGAACGACGTGTATTGTATAAGCTGTATGCCGACATTGACGTGGTTAAGCGCATACAAATCCAGCGGATCCAGAATGGATGAAAGTACTCCTGCTAGAAGAGTGGATTATTTCTAGTCACGGAAGTCATGTGTGTCATTTTTCACTGAATTAAATTAAAAATTTGTTATTGAATTGATACTAGTGTGTCTGAGTAAAGGTGAGAGTCTTCTGCAAATTATAAATTCTGTAACACAAAGAAACTTTGGAGACCGCTGAGACTACCCCAGTCTTAGACCGGGGAAAAGGTTCGATGCAGTCAGGCTCACTGTCGCTGTTACACACTAAGACCTAAACAAGAAATTTGCTTTATGCAGTTAGACTTTCTTTAGCAACCTCAATCCAAAATGTTGTGTTAGGAAGTTGTTATTATTCCATGTCAAATATCATGAGATGGATATAAATATATTTACATTTGTGGACAACACTAATATATCATAGATAAGAGATACTTTTTGCAAAAGAAATGACCACTTTATTTCTCTAACTTGCTTAAAGTGTTCTTCAGTATTACAACCTGAAATAAATATGTTTTCCGTCAACAAATTCATATGTTGGCCTTTCCAAACTAATGCCTTTTGAGACTAATATAATTTTTTCACCATTTTTACGCATCATTTATTTATGAACGCCTTTAAATTACAATCTTCACGCGTCTATTATATAGAAAACTAGTATCATGTGCATTCATACATATAAATTGACTACCATCAGCTTTGGAATATTTCTTAGTAGACATAACTACATTTTCTTACTTAAATGTTCTTTCCGGATATATAAGTAGTACAAAGTTGTACTTGAAAGTACATGCTCAAGTGTTCTAGAGTAAATAAAAACAACAACAACAACAGGATTTACACTATAACAACTACAACTACACCCACTAACAAACAAATACTGTTAGAATATTGCTAGAGGAGATAAACATGACACTAAAAGTAGCTTACAAGCTTCATTTCCGTTATGCTACTTACAGGCTACTACATATACACGTAGAAAAACATACAAATACACACATGTTATATATGCTTAAATATATATATGTATGTGTATGTGTATGAACTTAGTAAGATAAAGTAGGTAGTCTATTCTCGGTAATGTAAGTATGACAAAATGTACAACAAAATGATGTAATTTCTTTAGTAGTTTTATCACCCGCAAACAAGTAACAAAAAAAGAGAGAAAGCAACGGAAGTTCTTGGGGGTAAGAAGAAAGAGACGGAAACATAGAGCGGTATTTTTTAACTAAATAATTACATTGTTAAAAAGTTATAAATATTATTTTGCTTTTTATTACTGTCTTCTTGCATAATTTAATGCATACCTACATAAATTCATAGAATTTTCAATTAATTTAACGCCATATACAGATGAAACTCAATTATTAAAATTGCAACCGCTACCGCACATACACACACACACACACAAACACAAATAAATATGTGAATGGGTTTGTGCATGTAAATTTACTATTTGGCAAGCATCCAACATTAACTATATGGCAACAAAATTTGTGGGTAATACTTTTGCGGCATAGTGTATGCCAAAAAGATGAGAGTCATTTAGTGGAAAAATTTCTTAATTAATGTGCCTAACTAAGCTTGGATTTATATGACATCGTCAATTTCATTTACCAAAACTTAGTTAAAAGAGATGCTCAAACTCCTTCTAACATACCCACATATTTGTCTATATGTACTTACGGTTATATTCCACGATTGCATACATATGTAAGTATATAGTACGTACATGTCAACAGCATAAGCTCCAAGGAGCCATGTCTGTGCATTCATCGTCATAAATTTGTTGTGGTGTTGAACAAGTTAAGACGTTTATTTTATTTTTCGTTTTTTTTTTTTTTTTATGTGGTTTATAAAATTTGGGTTATGAGGTTTTTAGAATGCATGTCACAAGTTTGAATTGTTTTTGACAGTTTTTGAACTTGTTTTATGAGTATAGTGTTGAGAATACTACGTAAAAACTAAGGAGAGTTGGGCCACTGAATTCGCTTTAATGTCATTGAAGTGGAATGGAATTGAGTGCGAAGTAAAAAAAAAACATTCAGAAACTTCTTGGAAGAAAAAGAAAAAACACTTTATTACATTAGATAAAAGAAGCTTATAAAAAAATGTGTTGATAGAAAATTCAAAATTTTATATAAGCAATATTAAAATCGTATATCCTTTTTTATCGTTAAATACACAAGGAAACGAAAAAAGTTCTGTATAGTGATGCCCCTTGCATAATACAGACAAATGAGAAAAATCAAACTTAATTATTATCCTGCATAATTGAGGTTTCTTATTATTTTTAACTTTATTCTAAAATTATATAACATTTCTATCCTATGATTAAGTATTTTGAGAGCTTGGCTTCCAATTCCACAATTCAAAAAATTAAGGATTATTGCTTGCAACAGAGTAACCGTGGTATAATATTGAAAGACGTTGTTGTGGTAAATATGGTATTTTTGATGAAGAAAATTATAATCCAGCACGTTATGGTGCTTTTAAAGGTTAAAGAAACCATGCCACCTTAATCAATGAGTATGTAACTTTCAAGAGAAAGAGTTTTCATTCCTGTGACTAAATTGTTTCTAATGAAATGTTATACATTTTTAGTTTTCATGTCCGCTCCTCACTTCATTTGTAGAAATATTTGATAATTTTAGGAAATTTTAAAAATTTTATGAACTTAACCCATTAAGTCCATTAAGTTTCTCTCTTCGCGTTAGAATAACTGTGATAGCGATTACGTGTTCCGATAACTTTTTTTATATGCATTAAAATATGCTTCTTTGTTGTGCACATACGCATCATTAGGACTTAATGAGTTTAAAAAAAATTCCCGTAAATGAGTGTGAGGAGAGGGGCTGGGGAAATGGGGGTAACGCGAAAACAAAAATTTGATATATTTATAAGGAATATTGTTGTCTCCAACATTAAACCTCCCGCTCTCATTTATTACAGTGTCATGGCTTTTCTTACTTTGAAATTGAATTACAAAAAATTAGGACGTGGTCAACTATTATATTTCTTCAGCAAAAAAAAAAATTATCTTCTTTCCGTATTACACTACAATTACCATATTGTAATTTCTATCCATCAGTGTACTAATGTGTACTATTGTGTACTTTTACACCGGATTTGATTGTGATATTTTTATTAGTTAATATTAGAGGGTCTTTTAAAACCTCTTCTTGAATTTCATTCACAGAGTAAGTGATTTTCAGGTAAGGACTGCCCTGAATTACATTCAAAACTGATAAGTATCCTATAAGGTGACCACTTTTGAGAAGGATTGCATTAAGCAGTCTAAGGACACTTAACTCGGCTTCCCTTTTCACTGTCAACTGTAATAGTTCTTTGGGTTTTAGGTTTGAAAAACGCAAACCAGAGCAATTTTTCATCAAGTACGTAATTTCAAAGCACACAACAACCTCTTCAAAATATGAGCTTGGTATAAAAGACTTCTCACCTCAATAGAACTATTATTCTTTTCTATTTACTTTTCAAAAAAAAAAAATGGTTGGTAACCCTGGTCTGGCCAGACTTATAGGTTATTTAAAGTATTACAGTAAAAACTTACTTTGCACGAGCTTGTACGACTAGTAAAATTTTAAGTTTCCCACCTTATTCGAGTCTCTTTAACTTCAACAACATTTTATGGGCATCTGCAACATTTTTCTACATTGAAAATGTATTCGAATCCACGTTGAAAAAGTTTTCCTTAACTAAAATTGGTGAGTTTTGTCTGATAGTGTGCATTTAGTGTTGCAAATAAAAATAAGGTTTTGAGTAGCGACGTTTCTTTCAAAGCGTATTTTAATGGAAGCCAGAATAATGATTCTAAGTTTTGGGTTACGCGGAACTTTGGATAAAGTGACCAGATTCAAAAATTCTGCATTAATTTATTTAAAAAATTTCTTAGGATTTTAAGGGGAGTGGCAAGCATAACATTTTTGGATCACAAGTCTATGTGTATTTATTTTTAAAAGTAGGTACTGTAGGTACAAGTAGGTACAAACACATAAAAATTAAAAAAAAAACGTTCCCCTTACATTACCATTTTTTAAAAATTCATAAAATCATCGATATCACAAAAGTTCGACCTGACCCAAAAAAAATGTTTGTAGGCTCGTGATCAGCATTACAAACAACTCCAGAAAACCCATATGAGAACACAGAGATTTTGTTCGTGTTGTATAGTGTAATCGTTGCGCAAAAATCCTCCGCGAAATTAGACGCTTCTCTGACATTTAACGAGGATTTCGGCAAACATTAAGTAGTAAAAGTGCACAGCTTTACAGTTCGTACAACGAAGAAACCACAACTTTTTGTAGCTCTCCTTACACCATGCAGGACATATTGCTAGACTTAGGGGATTTCCCTATTATTTTTAAGACAAGATTGCATTTTATTTAAAAATATTACTAAGCGCTACAAATATAAAAACAACAGCTAATCTGAAAATGCTTCAAATCTGAGAATGCTCGTGCTGAATATATTGGGCAAACATATGAAATTTGAATACGTTTGTATTAACACTAAGGGAAGAAAATGTACAAAATCGTGAATCTCTTATCTAGTACAATGAAAAGCTTTTCACTTTTTATGTATTTTACATTTTTCTTTCAGCTTCTTTCGAATCATGCTCAATTCCAGTAGGGGAGTGTACCCGGGTATGAGACAGCACCAGGTATGAGACAGTCGATTTTTTACATCATGCAATATCAATATTGCCGATCTGACCACTGTCAAACTTTTGTTTTGACATGACCCAGTTTTTGTGGTAACACCGGAGTGAATGGATTTATTGCTTATATCAGCTACAAACATCGTATGTGAAAATTTATCACGAAAACTTTTTTTGATTTTTTTCAAAGTGATATATTTTCTAGTGAATGAATTGAAAAACGTGATTGTAATGCATTAACATTTAGTGTTTTTCGTATATTTTCCGATCCAATTTTGGATTATGCCAATATATGGTTGGAAACATTTTTTTTTTTTTGTTATTCCCAAAATGGCATTATTTTCCGGGTATGAGACACAGCATATCACCGGGTATGAGACACCACTTAACTACTGTTTTGATCCAATTTTTTTGTATTTTTAGCCATGTCAACCCCAAAAAATAAAATCGTCCTTGAAATGAATCACATGCAAGCGGCCTGTTCATTTAAAGTGTGCAAACATTGCGATGGCGATTTGGATGGAGAAGACGATGACTTAAAGGAAGATGATGAATAAAAACTGCCATCTCTTTTTATCTTACCCACTGAAGGCCTACAAAATAAATACATTTTTGTTTATAAATAGTTATGGGGTTTTTACTTAAAATTTTCCAATTTTTAGTGGATTTTTGTAGATGTCTCATACCCGGGTACAAATTTTTTTTTGGCAAAAATACACATCCTCAGAAAATTGGTCATACAATTTTGCGTGTCAATGAAATCACTACACTTTCTTCGGATAAAAATTGCATATTTTCATGACCATAAAATTGATGACTCAAAAACAAAACCCGTCTTATACCCGGGAACACTCCCTTATATGTGAAAGCTGAAGTAATGAAAATTTTGTTCCAAAAAAATTACATTACGATTTTCTAGTTGAATTTTAATGATGCTGTCATCAACCAATTATGGCAAACACTTATAGCAAGTATTTTTGTAACGCCCGTCATTAAGAAAACTTAATTTTTTTTTTGGCATATTAACAAAATCTCTTATCTAGTATAATTTGTCTAAATTACTTACTTGGCCCTGACTTATGCATACATACATACATATGATATTATGTACTTACAAATGATGTAACGGATACCAGTTTAGCAGATGCGAATGTCAAAAGCTGATATTTGCGAATGTGATGCGAATGTAGAAAAAAATAAATAAAAATAAATTCAGATCTTCAATGTATTATTATTATTATTATTTGTAGGAAGGACGACTCGAAAGTCAGGCACTGAGACCTATAAAACCTATTGTTCCAAAGCCCCAATTATGAAAGAGAGAAAGAAAGATAGATAAGAAACATACCCAAGTCGAACTCGGATTTCCGGAGATAAGAGTCTGGCACTCTGCCACTAGACCACAGTGGCGGTGGTAGGACCTACAGTTTAACGCCGATTCCGAAAGGCTGTGTGGCAATATTTTATCAGCTCGGTGGTTTTGCCATTACCAACCAACAACAAGGTGTGTGCTTGTACACATTCTTATAATTCTCATCCACTTCATATCGATAGCGAATATAAGAAGTTTATGAGAATTAACCACCAGACCAAGGCGGGAATCGAACCCGCAAACTTCTGGGTGAAAGTCTTGTGCACTATCCACTAGACTATCGACGACCTCGACCTTCAATGTATTAACTTAAATCAGAAAAATATACAAAGCTCAATTTCATTTCATAGTTATTGAAAGCAAATATTTAGATAAACTTTGAAGATAAAGTTTTAAGTTCAGTTGTATAAGGAAACTGAGGAAATATGTTCACAAACGTAATTGAAAAAAATGTGTGTGAGCACAGTTTAGACAATTTAAACTTTCGTTATACATTCGCAAAAAAAATTACGAATGCGGATGCGAATACGAATGTCAAAATTATGCGAATGTTTTGCATGTAGCGAATGCGAATACAGATATTCGTTATATCACTAGTACTTATATATAATGTACTGCATTTTATGTATATACTATATTTTGTAATCCAGTTTTGAAATAATATGTATGTATCTAAGAACAAGAATAACAAGCAAGCAAGCAAACAAACAAACAAACAAAAAATAATACATTTTGACAGTTACACCCACTTTACTTGGCAACAACTATCATCATTACATATTTATGACTATGTTCTTCTACACTACTGTACTACTAACGTTATTGGCTTTTAAGTAATTGTGAAGCATATGTTGCCAACAGTGTCAGTTGGGGCATGTGTCAGTTGAATTGTCAGTTTTGTCTTAGCTTCTTCAAAAGATATGTAACAATGTATATGTGTGTGTACATTCACTTCCATTTCTGTTTTCATTTCCATTTCTATTTCGACTTCTGTTTGTGTTTCTTCTGTTTTGTTCCAGTTTTAAAGCTCATTGCATGTGACACAATTCAATTGACATTGAAAATGTGCCCTGAAGCATGAATATTATTTTTTTTCCAGCAAACTTTGTTGCAAGGAATTTCAGCGTTTTTTCCTTCAATTGAAACGATAAAATCAGGAGATAAAAAGAGTCAGTTTGCTTCACAGTGTGAATGACATTTTTTTATTCCTTCAAGACATTGAATTGAGAGTATATAAGAAGTGAGATTTTAAATATTGCCCATTGGTATTGAATTTATAGCTTTGATTCTCTTCTACTGAACTCTTATTCACTGTAATTCCTTGGACTACTACTGTTGCTTTTTGCAGTATTTTTGAAAAATTTCAAATCTGTTCTGTGGCTAGATTTAAATCGCAGATTGGACAAATCAAGCGATAACTTAGCATGTCCTTGTTCATCACCTCGTTTACTGTTTATAAGTCTCACAAATACAATACTCAAATAAAAAAGTTTTAATTTAAAATACATATTTAAGAACTAATTTAAAAATGATTTTCCACAATAAATGAATTAAATTTTCAACAAAATTTTTCATCTTCAAAAGATTTCTACATTGTTTGATGGAATTTGATTTCAACAGTAAATAAATATTCATAATTTATTTATTTATGATGAATATATGCGTGTATTTACATGTGTATGTATGTTTACTGATATACTTACATATGCGCATATTTATGTTAATAAAAAGCAGCACAGTGTTGTCACGCACACACGAGCGTTCAATTTGGGCGACAAAATTTCATTAAACTTTCATCATAATCTACGTGACGCATATGCATAAACATGAACACTCACATACATACACTCACATACATACACTAACATACATACACTCACACATACATTGACATATATGCTCATACTCATAAATATGCATACATAGTCATGATACGGTCAACTCACATTCTCTCACACATAATACAATCATAAAATACCAGCACGAATATTTTCCGAGTGTGACCAACTTAACTTGAGTTGTTACTCACTCAACTCAACTCAACTATTGCCAATTGAATGAATGAACCTTTTCTGTTCTTTATATTTTCTCCATACATACAAAAGTATTTACTAAAGGAAGTGAATTTATTTTGTTTTGTATTGTTACGTAAAACGTTTCAAGTGTTTCCCTTCCGGAAATACTTACTAAGAAAATTCTTATACAAACAAAAAGAATCCTTAAAGTTTGCTTCGAATTCGTTCCTTAAAAAAAAAAAAGTGAAAATAAATAATGGCCACTTGTAGGATACCATGGAGCGAGTTCTTTTTCTTGTTCTTGTTATTTTTCTCGCTGCACATTCACACGTATACAAACACAACCTTTGAAGTTAAAGCAACGATGGCCACCTATACATACACAATGATCGCCTAAGCTCGTTTTCTATGGAAATGAGACCTATACGTGTGAATTTCTTTATGGTCTTGTGCACGCGTGCTACTATTTGACCCATGCTGAGTTAAAGTGTTCTTTTACATTTTCACTATAGAAAATTATTGGGGTTTCCCCAATTAAATTGCTCTTGATGTCCGACAAATCGAATAAATTATGTAGTATGTCGGAGTATAATAAATTGAAAATACATAAGAGTCTCATACACTCAAAAAAGTGCTGAGTAAATACCATAATTTTTGTGGTAATATTAACTCTTTTCGTTAATGGTTTTTAGCCAAACCAGAAAAGAGTAATCCATACCCCGAAGGAGTATATTCAACTACGAAGAGTGAGTTATACTTTTGAGGAGTCATATTAACTCCGGTAAGGAGTTAATATTAAGAATATAAATTTTTAAAGTAGCTGATAATAAAAAAGTTATACCAACTCCGTAAAAGAGTTTAATTAACCACTTGAAATTCTTGAACTAAATGTAAAAAGAATTAGTTGAACTCCGACTAGGAGTTGAATCAACTCGGCAAAATGTTCAATGTCAACCTTCAAAAGAGTACAATAAACCACGTGAAATTCTTTAGGCAACATTGAAAAGAGTTGGTCTAACTCAGACTAGAATATTGACCCAACCCTCAAAAGAGTTCGATTAACAAATTAAAATTCTTGAACCAAAATTGAAAAAAAGTTCGGTTTTATATGTTTTCATTAGTTTTTTATTATTATGAATTATAATAAATATTTATAGACACATATTACAGATGTACATGCATTACATTTAAAAATATTTGATTCTTGTACAGAATATATTCACTTCAGAATCCAATGTAACCAAATTTGACAGGAATTAAAAGTTAATATAAATCACACATGTCTTTCACAATGAACTACAGAATACGCAATGAAAATATTCCCGATCTTCTCTCCGTTCATTAGGAAAAAAAGAGTACAATTCCGTTCAGAGTTAATCTTACATTTTGGAAAAAATTATTTATTTTAAACTTTTTTTCGGAGTACAGTTGACTCCGTTTAGAGTTAATCTTACATTTTGGGAATGTTGATTTATTTTAAACTTTGTTTCGGAGTTCAGATGACTCCGTTTAGAGTTATTAGTAGATTTTTATAAAACCTTTGAAAATGAGTTATATTTACTCAGAAAAAAGTTGATTGATTTACCTTTTCCATGATTATATTAACCATTTTCAGAGTTAATCGAACACATATTGGTTGAAACTGCAGAGTTAATTTGAAATTGCCTTCAGAGTCATTCTGACACTGACAATAAGTTATTATAACCACAAAAAGAGTTGAATTAACTCAAAAAACTTCAAACAACTCTTTTCGGTGTTGTTTGCGTAAAAGTAGTATTAACTCCGCAAAAGTTATATTAATTCACAGAAAATGTTGTACTAACTTCGCATATTTTTTTCGGTGTATAAAAAAATACATATTTTTGTACAAATATACATAAAAGTGAGATTTCTACAATAAGAAGCAATAGCAACCGTGGGTTGTTACATTTGTGTATCTTCAAATTGTTGTAGCAAATATTTTTTATATTTATTCTTAGAGAAGTAGGTTCGGTGCTTTGTTTTTTGTACTTCCGTACCAGTCTATTTTCGACTTTATCAGTTTTCTTACTAATTAAAATTTTCAAAGTTTTCTATTTTCTATGTTGTTATTCACAAGATGTATCACGCTTGCCGGTCTCTGAACCTGAACCAGCTTGTATCTCATACTTGTTTTGAAATGTTTGCGAATTCCTCTCACAACTTGGTTAATTAGACTGAGCAAACAAAATTTAATTTTTCTCACCCAAATAAGGATGCTTGAAGTGTTTCAAATGAATTTTCGATAGCTAACCACGAATTTGTAATTGTTTTTATTGCGTTCAGCTGCCTCAGGATCGATTCCCATATGGAGTTAAATTCTTAAAAAATATCCAAATGGATTGTTCCAATTAAATGAGTCACTTCCTTGACTTAGTTCTGTGCTAGCTTTCGAGAGCAACTACCAGAATTTTTCTCTGTGCGATTTTTTTAAGCGATTATTTTGAGTACGATTGTTGATTTAGTGCGAATATTTAATTATAGTTTCTCTTGTTTTTTTCTTGTGCATTTCGAAATTTAATATTTGTGTACTTTGGCATCACCAAATCGGGTGAACCAAAGTATTTTAAATTATTTATTTTGTGTGTGGTACCACCAAGTCGGGGTGGACCAACAGTGTTAAATTTTATAATTTTGAACGCGGAGCACCGAGTCGTGGTGCATCGGAAATTTTATAACTAAAAATTTTAAATTTTTATTTTTGTTGTGTCGCTAACTTGTAGTGACAGTGTTAGAGTAATTTTTAGCCGGGTTACTCGCGTGTTTTTGTATTTTAACTTTCGAGACTTTTTCGGGTCTTTGTGCGCGAATACAGAAGGGTTCATAAAACCCATTATCTCAGGGAGTATAATTTTATTTTATACTTTTTGTAGTGATCACTTTTTGGCACTTGGTGCTAACTGCAAGTGAGTAGTGTGTTTGTGGAGTAGGCTTCTCCTACTATTAACTTTCATTTTGTCTCCTCTTTACTAAAATTGTGAAAGTCCGTTTGTGTGTTCGTGAGCCCAGCAAGTTGTGCGGGTGAAAATAAATTTTACTTCAAGTAAAATTGTGTGGTAGCTCAGTATTGAGATACAGCAATCGAGCATTTTTCAAAAGATATTTTCATTTTATTTTGAACCCGCGACCACTTCTTCACTGAGATAGCTGGCAACGCAGGCTTTGTTATCCGTTTTCGTTCATTTGAATTTTATAGTAATTGCAAAGTAGAGTCGCGGTGATTCGGACTATATTTGATATTTGAGGCAACAGAATTGGGCAGTTTTGCCATTTTGAGATTATCGACTTCTTTGACATTTTAGTTTTTATAAATAATACAAAATTTTTCAAAATGAAGAAAAGGAGGTTACTGAGATCGGTGCAGTAGAAATAAAAAATGTTCAGAATTTCATAATGAATATCATTTTTCCAGACTCCAAGTTTATAAGAAATTAATATTATTTCAACCCATAAAAGGCTAACCATGTTTTAAGTCGTACGATTCTCTTCATCTGCATCGTGAGGATACGCATATGAGCCATAGAAGTTGATGTCATTAAAATTAAATTTTCACTTAGTTTTAAAAAACAATTTAAGCTTACTTGTAATATTATTCTCGTGTTCAATAAACTGTTAATTTCATATAAACAATATTTGACTAATTTTCATGCTTATCTAGTCTATTAGGTTCGTCAAAACAGCACATTTCCATTGGAGGCCAAGTGAGTAATCTGAATAGAGTCCTATTTTCCAATTTTTCAAAACGCATTTTGTACCGATTTTTCATTTGAAGTGAAACTTCTTTTCTCTTGTCCTAGAGTGAAACCAACCGGATGTGACATCAGCGCGTAAGTTTGCAATGCGACATAATTTTGTCGAGCAATGTGCATGAGGGGCTAAATATGAATATTAACTGAATTCACGAGCACACTATGTAAAAACGATTCATAAATAGTTTTAATTCAATAAAACATATTGATTACATACACACACACACACTCCTATGGCAGAAAGAATAATGTGTATCGTCGCCATCTTTAAGTTAATGACAATTATACATTTCACATACAGATGGCGCAAATGTCCAAGGAATCACATGAAGATGTCGCACACAAAAAGAGTCCATGTACAATTGTCATCGACATTACCGATACAGAGTTGCAATTTTTGTTCTAGCATTAATCCCAAAAAAAAATTTAGCGATTGAAAAAGAGAATATCGATGGTCATACGTTGACCCCTCGTATGTAGTTTTTCACCACTTTTGGAAGAGATGACAAAAAAGCATAAAATGTACATAAAGAATATGTAAAATTGGGTTTTAAATCATTTTAAATAAGAAACAAATATTTTTGGAATTATTTTTTTTGAAGTGAAACTTCTTTTCTCTGGTCCTAGAGTAAAACCAACCGGATGTGACGTCGCTCGTAAGTTTGCAATGCGACATAATTTTGTCGAGCAATGTGCATGAGGGGCTAAATATCAATATTCCCTAACTGAATTCACGAGTAAACTATATAATAAACGATTCATAAATAGTTTTAATTCAATATAACATGTTAATTACACACACATGCATATGGCAGAAAGAACAATGTAAGCGTGCCATCTTAAAGTTTATGACAGTTATACATTTCACATACAGATGGCGCAAATGTCCAAGGAATTACATGAAGATGTCGCACACAAAAAAGAGTTCACTACAATTGTCATCGACATTATCGGTACAGAGTTGCAATTTTTGTTCTAGCATTAATCCCAAAAAAGAAAATTGGTTGTGTATTAACGAACACAAGGCAGAAGTGAAACTTCTTGTGAACTAAACGAAACAAGCAAATGAAATTAAAAAACACAAGCCAATGAAGTAAAAAATTTAGCGATTGAAAAATTTCATTTGCTTGTTATTTGCTTGTGTTTCGTTTAGTTCACAAGAAGTTTCACTTCTGCCTTGTGTTCGTTAATACACAATTTAGTTTTTTGAATAATTTCCCTTTTTCAACCACAAAAATTAAAAAAGATATAGGTATTTAAATACATAATAGTTATTGATGGGCTAGGACGATTTTAATTTTCGATCCCATTTTAACTGATCAAAATACTGAAACAGTAAAATCCGATCGCAGATTCCTGATCAGCGACTCAAAATGAATTTAAAAGATTTCCTAAATTTCTATTTAGCATATGGTGTTATTTGTTGCCAAATAGCCCAAAAATAAAATTCGAAAATCCTGTGTCGACGAATCCGCTTAGGTACAATGAAAATGGTATCTTACGTTCTCTATCTTTTTGGTTTTTCCGATGGTAGAATTATTAAAATGATAAATAAAACAAGATCCCTACAGTGTTATATTCGTACTATACATCCTTTTTCTAGCCTCACAAGTAGTGTGGAAAGAGAAACTACTTTCTAGTAGAGACAGAATACCGGAATAAAGTGCAAATATGACAGAACTTTCCTGGGATTCTGAATGTTAGTGGTTGGCCTTGTATTTTTGAGCAGTGATTAACGTGCAGGTCCGCTCAAACAACCATTGGAGTCTGGTTGATCGATCAGAGGTCTTGAGATTCTAGCATATTCAATGCATGCCTTCTATAGATGAGTAGAACTGAGCGATAATGGCTTTGAACAGGGCAATTTTTTTTTGTAAATATAGGAAGATAAACTGTCAAGTGTATTGTGAGAGTGCTGCAGGAGGGGAGTGCTTGCTTCCGGTACATATATTAAGCAGTTTTAATACAGTACAATCTCGATAATTCGGACATTTGCTAATTCGGACAGCTCGGTAATCCGGACACCCAATTTCTTTGTAGTGTAGACTCTGTAATCCGGACACCACGCTGTATACTTACCTCAAAAATCCGGAAATTTCTTTTTAATTATCTTTTGTCTGCTATTTTTTTACGGGTATTTTCCGTTTTCTACTTGAATATGTGTTTTCATAAATTAACGACGAGTTTATATGCAAAATTAGTTACTTTCTCTTTCTATCGTATACAAATGCACAATGTTAGCTTACCTACAAACATGTAAGCACATTTCTTCTCAGAAGAGATATTTACCGGTGCAGTTGTAAAATAGAAATTTAGTGGTCCAATTTGAAAGTTAGTTATGTAGTTAAAAAATTAAATAATAATAATAAATATTACATTAAATACACTGTACTACAGACTTTTTGCAGCGTGAATGAAAACAGGTGCGCGTGAAAGAGGGCCATATACTGACCAACTTTCCCCACTAAAGTCATATTCTAGAGAAACTACAAAATTGAATTGGATGCGATTGATTTTTTGGAAGAGCTACCTTGGCTAGGAAGGCAGGTTAAAACATCATAATTTATGCTTGTTCCAAATCGGATGGTCCGTTCCAAAATTAAGATTGCATGTTGAAAATTACAAATTTCCTTTAAATCTATTAAAAATGTTTCGAACATATTAAAAATAAGTTTTTAATGCATAAATAATTGAGATTAGTATTTTTTTATTTTTTTTTTTATCTTGGTAATTCGGACACTGCCTGGTTTCTAATTGTCCGGATTATCGAGATTGCACTGTATTTGAAAAAATTGTAGCATCATTATAAAATCACCGTTTAATTGATCTCCACTTGATTGCGTTTTTCGTTTAATTGCAGTGAAAAATCAACAGTTTCTTTTTGCAGAAAAATTAGAAACTATTGTATAGATTTCGAGAGAAATAAAAGAAACAGAAACTTTAAAAAATTATTTGCAGAAATTGCCAAGCCTTTATTTATTTTTATGCTGATGACAATCGTTCCATACTGTATTTTATTTTGTGTGGCCCCATTTAACTCCAGGATTTGGATTTTGTAAGGTATGACATTTTTTAAGTAATTTAGTCATATACGATCTTAAATTCGATGATAAACTAATGGGAATAAAACCACTTTCAATTTCCATTTTATTTATTTATATTTATATTTATAGCTTATATTTAAAACTAATAAATATAGAATACAATTTTTCATGAATTCATTGCATCTTTGTATAATTTAAAAGCGTATGGGAAACATGGGGCACATCGCAAATGCTACTTACATAAATGAAAATATAATGTTTCTCATTTCTCAAGACATAAACAACGAACACGTGTGACATCTCTGTCGCTGCAGCCGAAGGATAATAAACATTTTTCATCAATATGAATAATTTTATGAGAAGATGTAATATTTTTGCGGTAAGTAATTCAAAGTCGTTGAAAATAAGTTTTGTGAAAAATTGTCGTAGCAAAACATTTCATTTTCAAATATACGAATATTAATGTGAAATAAATACATACACATACATATATATATACACAAACATTCATTTTATAATGTCAAGTTGATGAGGCTTGACGAATGCGCATCTAAAGCTTACATACACAAACACACGCACCTACACACATGGCAACTTCGTCACCTAATAAATGAGGGTGCAAAGTGGTAAAATTAACGATGACGACGACGACGAAGATGGCGATGATGATGTGAAAAATTAATGATATCATTTAAAGATGGAAAAGTATTGCACAGATTTCTAAAAAAAAACACTTTGAAGTTCATATGAGTATAATTACAGTAATGTGTAAAACTGAAGAAACTGATGATAATATTCTACAATTTTCTAAGAAAAATGTAGAGATGTTTAACCCTGGAAGTACATGCATATTTTTTATACGTAAAGGTCATGCTTCGTCGAAACGACGACGGTATTATTCAAAGTGGTCATACACATGATCTATACACCTATAACTTTGAAAATTAATTGTTTCCCATTATTTGGTTAATTTATCATATAGAAAAACAACAATCGACGTTTATTTTTAATAACATTTATTCATAAATTAAATGTTTATTTACACTTACTTAGGAAGAAAAATTGTAAAACGTAAACATGCGTCATCGATTCGACGAAGCATGTCCTTCCAGGCTAAAACCGTTTTTTAGTATTCAGAGTTTATTTGTGCAAATTTATAAGACATTTTTAGAGTAAAAAAAAAAAATGTGGCTTGATGTCCTATACCCTAAATTCCAAGGAATATTTTTTTATCCATCAAACTCTGGGTTAATTGCAGAATGGCGAGAATTGCTGTTAATTGGGATAATTAGGATTTTGTGAGGTTAGCATGACTGCAACTAATATATTGATTGATAACCGAGAGAGTGAGCTACGGATGATTATTTTTCCTTACTTTTAGAACAAAGAATTACTTCTCTTCTGCTGGAAAACATATGAATGGTGGACGTGTAAGATGAAACACTTTTTGTATCATTATGTGCTTCCAGTAATTACTGATCAAAGAGTTTGAGTACCGGACTATATATGTTGAATATGTAGAGAAGGGGGAAAAACAGCTTAGTATATATTGTGACACTGTGAAGGTCTTATACGGGCCTTACTTCTCCGTTCATACTCTCATATAACTGGATATTTCTTCTAAAGACACAATCAAATTCCTCACAAGGAATGCCTTGAAAGAGTAGCTTTAAACTCTACATTTTTACTCGAGCGACATCAAAAGAGCATGGTTTATAATGCATGGAATATAACGCTTCTTATTTAATTTATTTTAATTTAATTAAAGGTTTTTGCATTTAAATAATATTGCGATCACTTCGACTGCGGAATCTTCAACTAGGATTAAGGCAAAAGATAAAAACACATAACTGGATAATATTCAATTTTGCTCACCATTGTACATTGTAGATGTGGGTAGATGAAAAATTGAAATGTCAAAATAATTTGAAGTATTATAAAACACATTTGGCTAAAATGTGCCATGAGAAAGCAAGCAGCTTTTAAGCCTTTTTGAAACATAGCATAATTTGTGCTACAAATCTGTGGTTAGGAAATTTTTGTTTGGGAAACTCATACGAGTATGTGATAAATTTTAAATGAACAAAAATTCATAAAATATTTATACATGCGACTATATTCATGTCATTGTGAATGCATTAGACTGAAGTTGTGAAATTTCGTGTCATTTGATTTTCATTATTTGAAAAAAATAAATTTAATTTGGTGAAGAAGTAAAATTTATTTGTAGTAGGGGTAAGTAATTGTTGTAGTTTTATTGCCTTAGAAATAAAGCTTTAAAATTTGTTTTCTAACAATGTATTCATTTAAATCATATTTTTTAAAACATTTTAATTTAACATCACGAATATGTACGGTATGCAAAGTTATGCACATTCCAACCAGAATCAGGCAGAGCAGCAGTCGTAAGTATTCCAAGTAAATATTATATATTCTGAAATGGTTTGATACTTTTTGTTTTTTTTTTTAGAATTCATTTTTCTTTTTTTCCTAATTAATCGCATAAATTTTTGTAATTTATGCTAAGACGAATTTCGGTATTTGCAGGCAACATAACATAATAGATTTGTTTTTTAAATAAGTGAAGATAATCTTATTTGCGATTTCTTTGAGTCACGCGTATGCGTATGCGTATGCGAAAAACAAAGAAAATAAAATTTACTCTTTCGGCAAAAAACAATTTAAAATTTTTTGAATTTGTTTGTATAAGAGTGAATTTTTCTTCATTAATTTTAATGTTTATTATGTATGTTTTTCTTTTAGCTTTAAGTTAAAAATAGCTTTGGATTTTAACTCAAAATGATTAGATACTACCTAAGCAATAACTACGTAATTTGGTATGCTGATTAGCAGTAGGTATCACTGGGAGTATTGAAGGTTTGAAGTAGTGGAAACAATACCATATTGGCACAGGCGCGTTTTGTGAGCACTTCAAATAATCTACTGGTTTTAGAAGATGAGATACTTAATCAGCCTTAGAATATTTTTGTGTGCTTAGATTACTTTAGCGATACCATTTTTGTATTTCTTTGATTTCGACACAAATTTATAAGTATGAAAATAAAAATATAAAAGAATACTGAGCTATGCAACTATATAAAAGTTCCGCCAAGTTAGAGTAAAAGGCTAGGTGGTGAATGAAACGTTGATGTTGTGATATATCAATCGTTCACATTCAAAACATAAACCACACTGAGAATTTTGGCAGTGTCCTTTATCATTCGGTGAAACTTAACACGCTTTTCCCATATATCAGCGAACTTTAATGCAGCTATGAAAAAAATCTGGAACGTTTTGAGTTTTAGTCTTAGTTAGCGTTTGAAAAAATTCAACTTATTCAAACGACATAAGGCCAACTTGGTTTAAACTTTGATTAACTATGTGTATGTCAGTTCAACTCTTTAGCAAAACTAAAAGCAAAAACACTATTCTAGCGACATCCATTCATAAAAGTGCCATCTTGAGGGAAATAGCATGAAACAGTGAAATCTCTCACGTTCACCACATAACTGTAAATCCATCCAAATGTCAGCTTTGCCATATAACTGGATATACAGTTTGGTGAAAATGCTGATGCTGAGCAACATCAAAAGATAGCAGCTCCATCAACTTAGGATCGTCTGAGGTAGGCCAATCACATGTCCATATGATAACAAAATGATTATCGAAACTAATACTAAACACGATGCTTAGTAGAAGCCCTAAGTTCCGCATAGAAGTAAAAGAAAAAAAACAGGAGTAAAATATAAATCCTGGTGCTTTATAAAAAAAATAAGATTTTTCTGTTTTTACTTCACCTTACTAATTGACAGGCTGAGAGGAAAAGCGGGCTAAAATTTATATAAGAGCAAAAGTGAAATAATTTAGTGTCAGTGCAAGAATGGCATAAGTAATACGGTTTAGAGTGAAAATGAAACGCCATAAAAGTAAGAACAAAAATGGTATAACAATTCTTTCAGAGCAAGAACAGCTCAGTTTTTTATTCCGTTTTCGCTCTGAACATATTTCGTTTCACTTTTGCTCTGAACATATTTCGTTTTGCTTTTGCTCTTAAGTAAAATTGTTCCACTTTTTTCTGAACATAGAAGTTATACCACTTTTCTTCTCAGCCTCTCAATTGAGATATGCATGAAACAGTGCTTGTTTTTTATTTACCAAAATTATTTCTTAAAATATTTCATATTCATGAAATCCCCAGTAAAATTTATTTATTTTCCCGCTATTCCTATAAGAAAAGAAAAAAATTTTCCGAGGATTTCATTTCGGTTGTTCTAGAATAGAGCTGATTAAAACTATTTATTTGAAAATTATTAGAAAACATTTATAACAAATTCTGCTGAAGTTCAGGTATATATAATCAAGCAGAGCCGCCTAGGTCTGCTCTCTCACTAAAATGCATGAGATAAAACTACGAAAATCGACTCTCTGCTTGATTGCAAGTAGCCGATTAACAACTGCATAACTTAATTTCTTATTGGTTTCGTATGAGTGCAACAAAAACGCGATTTTTCACGTGACCGTTGTTGTTGAAGCTTTTGCACTCATTCTCTTTCTATTTTCTGAAGCTTTTTTTCCGTTAATATTCTCTACATTTATTGGCACAAGCACAACGTAGTACATGCACATAACACATGAGAGGAAAGCATCTATATGGAAACAAGCTCTCTCACTAAAGCACATGAAAGCACAAATAAAACTGCAAAAGTTGACTCTCTGCATGATTGTATGTAGTGGATCCCCATATGACCTCGTTCGCTTAACACTAACAAGAGCATAACTTCGTTTCTTATTAGCTTCGTATGCGTGTAACAACAATGTGATTTTCGTTGCAAAATTTTCGATTTACCCTCGCTAAAAAAGTTTCACTTCATCACAAAAAAAAAAAAAAAAAAATGTGCTGCATTTTTTTGAGGTCAATCTTTTTTTTTTTTTAAATTTCCTTCATTCAATATTCTCCCATTCAAATCGTATTCAATTATAAAGTTTTTTTTTTTTTTGATTTCTCAACTGCTTACTTTTCTACTTGAATTAATTTTTTGTTTGTTTTCAATTTGCCTGCTACTTTTATTTCCTTTCTCTAAATTATATTATCAAAGACAAACGAAAGGTTATATCTGAGTATTGAGAATTTATCTTACTTACCAATCTGTAACATTTCCATTAGTAATTCCTTTAAAATAACAATAACACACTCACTCAACAACCCACTGGCACTGAATGATATAGGTTAAAATGAGCAAATAATGATGACATTTATATATTGTATTCACTTCATTGAGCAAATAAGTTGTATGTGTAACATATTCTGAATGGTTAAACATAAGATATTTGTTGTATTATCGAGCTGATGTATATATTACGACAGATACAAATGGAATTTAATGTATTCAGTATAAAGTTTACATAAGAAATCATGTTTGTCGGAATATACATAAACAGAAAAAATATATATTATTAAGTATGTAATAATATCAATAAAAAGTTGAATATTTTCTTCTGTTTTTCAACGATGTAGTTTTACATTTCTGTAGATATGATGAATGGCATTTAATATAATTTTAAAAGATTTTAGGTTAGGTATAATTGGAAATTAAAAGGAGTGTTCTGATTTTGATGAAATTTCGTGTTGTATTAAATTTTGGGTCACTAAACTCAAATCTGAAGTCTGTTTTAATCATTGTGTTTAGGTTTCTCCACAAACTAAGCTTAACGTTCAAATTTTCGACGTATTTGGCAAGCTATAATGAGAGAATGGACGGTTCGATCGTCTAGAAATTTATTTTATTTAGTTATGTTTTCAGAATGTTAAACAATTTCTATTAGAATCTTTTAATGTTAATATTAATGAATGCAATTTTTGAATTTTCAAACTTTTAGTCATTTTTCAGCATGATTGCATACTTTTAGGGTTAACAAAAAAGATTTATTACAATTTTAGTTGAAAAAATCATTTCAGACCTATTTTTAAACTGAATTCTTTCCCAACAGGAAGGATGTTTTTGCATATTCCGATTAAGAAAGGTGCCTTCTAAAATTAAGAAAAAATCCAGTAACATATTTTCACAAACTTTTTAGATTTTCTCTGCCAAAATTCATCAATTTTCAGCTTTCGTATTTTCAAAAATTCTTAACTTTGGAAATAATGCAATAGCTTTTCAAGTCTTGATTAAAAATTAACACTAAAAATTTTCTTGATAAATTGAAAAAACAAAACTGGAGTTTTCGGCAGGATATCATTAATAATTTATTTTTCAGATGTACTTTACTCAACGGACTAAAGAACTAAAATCAAACGATCCCACATTTTTGTGAAAAATTATTTTTTCGCTGCGTTTTCTTAATTGGAGTATTGTTTTTAAAATGACACCAAATTTGTTTGTTTTTGACATTATGAATTTTTTGAATTTGTCTATGGCACGAATCACTGTGCACCGCCTACTCTTCAGTTTATTTTTTACCCATCATTGCATTGAGTATAATCACAATGATATTCCGGAGATTCATCTATTCAAAGAGCTAAACTACAGATTCGGGATAAAATTGGTTTTGAAAATATTTTACCTAGAACTAGACCGGGAGCTCAACGCATAAAGAAAGTTATATAATCATATTCTTTTATAATAAATGAGCAATAAAGTTTCGTATAAGGTTTTCTCTACATACAGTTATAAAATATATACAAGCATGGAAAATATTTACCTACACACCCTCAATAATCTATATTTTTAATATCATATTTCATATACCAACAAAGTACAGCGTATACACGCGATTTTAACTCATGCAACACAAATGATTGATTTAAAAAATTCTATAAAATTATTTTATAAAAAGATTTACTCTATATATTATTTTCATAAAATTTCTTCAAGCATCTACATACATATTATTAATCCATGCACATACACATATATACTTGTAAAAGAGGCGTGTATACAAAGAATCTAAAGCAACTCACAAATTGTTGTACTACGATTATTCGTTTTCGTTCAAGTGCCATCGACTTGTGTTTGTTAAACGGAAAATTGCAATAAAAAATTGTAAATAAAGGAAAAAGGAAATACATAAGTAGTAGAAGGAAAAGAAAAGAAAATAAAAGATTCCTATAGAAAAGGCATAAGTATTGGAAGTTTTCTTTTGAGAAATAGCGTGAAATTACAAAAGCAAATATTTACAAAAGCGAATAATATTTGTGCATGCTTTGCGATTTGATGTGAAGTGATGTGTGCAATTTGGAAAATAATTTTTTTCTATAGAAGCGCGTTTATGGGTTATTATATTTACTATGTAACTATGCTTCTTCTACTATCATATTAATTTTAAATTTAAACAGACAAAGAAATAACTCAAACAAATATATCAAATTTCAATTAATCGATTGCTCATACTTACCATTAAAAATTTCCATAGAAATGACTTTGAAAAATTACGAATATTTTATAGCATTCATTTCTCAAAAATTTTTCTCAGCTAAAGAAAAAAATTTATGTCCTTTAGTCAAAAATTACTGCAATTCAAAAGAACAAAACAATAAATATATTTTAAGTTTTTCATAGCTGAAATTACAGAGAAGAAGTAGAGGCTAAAAGAAAAGCGACAAGGATTCGTATCATATACTACATACATACAATGGTGATTTGATAAATGAAACGTTTCCTAACTGATTCATTTATTCAATACATAGTTATAGTTGTAGTAAGTATACAGGGTGACAATCGTAAAGTGACGCACACATTTCAGCAGTTATTTTCAAAAGGACGTACTTCCATTAAGTACAATTAAGTGTTAACATTGCTGAATATATAAGCATTCATTTGAACGTGGAGTTCAATATCATTCAATCAATCAATCATTCAATATAACCTCCTTTAGCCTGCACACATGCCTTCAATCGATCCGGAAATCGTAGGACTGTTCGCCGCAGGACTTCCTGATCAATTTTAGTCCAGGCTTTCTCTAATGAATTTGTCAGCAACTCCAGACTGTGGTGTTGAGATGCACAAGCCTTACTCTCTAAAATACTCCAAATAGTAGTCCATTGGATTCAAGTCTGGGGAGTATGGTGGCCATTCTTGAGATGTTATGAATCCATAAAGATTGTCTTTTATCCATGTTTGCGTTAATTTTGCCGTGTGGGAAGGTGCAGAATCTTGCTGGAAAGTCCAGTTTCCATTTCCAAATGTATCTTGGGCTCAGGGAAGAATATATTCATTCAAAATGCTCCGATAAACAACCTGGTCAATTTTAACACCCTCTTCAACGAATATTAGAGGGGTTCTGGCATTAGCGGAAACTCCAGCCCATACCATAACGGAAGCTGGGTTTTGAACTCAGCCAACAGTCCTATTTTGTTGCGATGATGATGTTAGCCACATTCGGTCATTTTGCGCATTGAAATGTTGTTCAACCGTGAAAATTTTTCATCTGTAAACAAGATATTTTCAACATTTTTTAACACGGAGGAGCGTAGCAGCGCCTTGCATCTTTGCAGTCGCAAATCTTTCTCTTTTTGTGTCAGATCTTGAGCTTTTCGGAGCTTGTACGGCTTAAGATTAAGCTTTGATTTTGCAATGATTCGCACTATTTCACGGTTTACTCCCACTTCCTTAGCGATTTTTCTCATTGAGCGCCTTGGATTTCGCTTGATTCGTTTACGAATTTTTTCTGTTAAACCAGTAGTGGCAACATTTTCCCCGGTCTCTATCTCCAAAACCCCCAGTTTCATTATATCAAATAATAGCTCGGTCTACCGTACGTCTTGACAAATTTAAAGCCTTTGCAATTTGACGGCTACTATAATTTGCCAAATGAAATTTCATAACTTCACGACGAATATTTTCCTTGTCCATATTTATGGAAATTTCAAAATGTAATATCAAAAATTCAAATGAAATTAAAAGCAAAGCCAATGATGAATGAATTTGCTTTTCAAATTAAAGTAACGGTAAATGGCAAAGCTTGCTGCAGAGTATTAAACTTGCGTCACTTTACAATTGTCACCCTGTATAGTATTTCTTCATTGATCTTTTCCTGATGTTACACAGCGTGTCGTTGTTTATGCAATAGAATGAACTGACTGATTTCCACAAATGTAATTCAATCCTTTACTTACTTTTCTGCGCAAAAAGGACCTTTGAAGCTGTTAATGGCAATCGTCTGTATATTTTTGTTATGTTTTGTAAGTCACGCTCTGCACCATTTGCACTTTGAACTTTCATTATCCAATATTTTCCTTTTTTGTTAAAGTTATTGTTAGTTTAGTTTTTTTGTTTTCATTTGGGAATTCATTTTAAAAAGCTATTGTGCTTGCTTGTTTGAATGGTTGTGAGTGTTTTTTATCTTTGTTTCTTCGGAAAGAAGGAATGCTTTTAATTTTAATGATTTTACAATTTTTGGAAATTTTTAGAAGTAACTTTTATTTGTTGCAAAAGGTAATTTTCAATCATTTCCGGTTTGTCTAACGATTTTTATACTGTGTTTGCCTGCACATTGTACATAGAAATACAGTGAATGTCAAAGTCAATGAATTAGTTTGGCTCGGATCATCTCTGGTTGAGATCAAGACGAAGTAAACTTGTTTGACACATTAGTATTATTTAAAAAATGAATAAAAAATAATTTTAATTTAATATAACTTTTCCATCCATCAGGAGAATACCGACCAATGAATACCGAAAAAGAAATTCGTATTCTAAGTCTTACCCAATATTAAATTTCAGATAGGCTCAATAACATTTTGAGATTAACTGCCACGAAGTGATAATGCTTAGAACGCTATTGTTTAAATGGATCGGTCCAACAGTGAAATGTTTGCCATCTTCCTTTGCTTTTAGAAAAGCTTTATTTCCCTCAAAACCGTGGAAGTATTGGGCCGTTTTCAGGGAGCTGAAATATTTTTAAAGAGGCAAAGTGAAATAATAAATATTTTTGCCATGTGAAATCCATTGAGGTTTGATTGAGATATTCGACTTCAAGCAGCATGTACTGGAACAAAATTCATATACACTTGTGGTCACATAATTAAGTCACTAGAACAATATATTATGCTGAGTTTGAAAAATATTTTGTATTAGTAACCCAAGAATTTTTTTAACGTCATTTAGCGGTACCATTAGTAGCCTTAAAAAATATTAAGAGCAATTACAAAGGAGTGACGTATTTTGCGCGCAGTCGGCAATTGTGTGTGAAAGAGTAAGATTAGAAGTGGACATATAATTAAGTCATTTTATATTCTTTCGCAATCAATAAAACCAATAAAATTGATCATTTACATATTTCTGTATACTTTAGTTGAACAATTGTTGATTTTGGTTGTGATGGGCAAAAATAAGAGTTCCACTCCCTCGAAGAGGGAGCTCATTTGGAAAACTTTCCAGAACCTTGGGATTATTGCAAAGGTCGTGGAAAAGCTAACTTGTTTACATGGCAATGTGGTCAATGAGATAAGATACTACAAAAAATTCAAATCATTTTACAAATTGCAATGCAAAAAAAAAACACTTAAAACGTCTCCAGCTGAAGATAGGCACTTGATTAGGCTCAGTAAAATGAACGATTTCTTAACTTTCATCAAACTAAGATCACAAATGGGCTTATACCATGTTCCTATTGAGCAAAAACTGCGTAGTTTCGGCAAATTGTTTCGAACAAAACTGCAATCGTTCATATAGGTTCAGCTGGTTTCGATTATGGTTTCGTTTGACAATTCATTGCTAATTTCTTGTTGTAGAATGCCGGCGACTAATATAATTATTCCTAATATTGAATAAATTTGAATACAAAGAGAATCAAAATGATAAACGAAATATTTAACAACGAAATAAAAGTGTATAAGAGAAAGTGTCAATTGTTATTTTTTCACTTCAACCGCAGTCCCTACATATGCAGCCTTACTGCCGCAGCTCCTCCGCCATTTGTTCTTATGTATAGCCGTTTTCTTTTTACCCTACGCAGCTCCTCCATCTTTTCCGTCCATACTTGGGCTATGAGTTCCTTTTCCCGCGCACTACACAAATTACTTTTTTAATATTTTCGTTTTTCCACATTAATCAAATTATAAGCAAGGCAAAATATAAATGTCAGAGCAAATCCATTTCAATATTCATAGATTTTTCCGTGGTTTCGAATGCGGTTTCGTTGAAACCACCTCATTTCCGTAGTTTCGCTTCACATGCTTTTATGTATATGCCGAAACTGAGCATTTCAATGCAGTTTCACGGAAATGGTCGAAACCACGCAATTTCGGCTCAGTGGGAACATAGTATTAGATTATAATTTGAAAATATCAGCCAGAACTATACGCAAGTGATTAAACGAAAAAAAAAATGTTAGGACGAATTAGTTGACATAAACCCAACGGTCAAAAAAAATGTTGCGCAGCGTATTTAGTTCGCTAAACGATATCTCCACTAGTACCAGCATTTTTGGAAAACGGTTGTTTGGGGCGATGAATCCAAATTAAATGTGTTTGAGATCGATTCAAGGCTTTTTGTTAGGCATCCATCAAATACTGAGCTGGACCAAAAATTTACTGAAAAAAGCTGTAAAACATGGGGCCCTTGTGTAATGGTTTGGTGGTGTTTTACTTCATCTGGAGTTAGTCCAATTGCTTAAATCGATAGCAAAATTACTGAAGAAAAGTACAAAGGCATCCTTAAAAGTCATTTTCTCCGAAGATACGGTGAAAATTTAGCATTGAGTTGGATCATTCACCATGATAACGACCCGAAACACACATTTCGGGTCGTTAAGTCAAAATAAAAATTCTCGAGTGGCCAGCACAAAGTCCATATTTAAATCATATAGAAAATCTATAGAGTATTTTGAAAATTGTCGTCGCAGCGCAAAAACCTTCAAATAAGGCTTCCTTATGGGCTATCATTCAGGAGGAATAAAATCAAATCACTGCTGTCGAAGAGATGTACAGAAATTATCAGGCAAAAATGGTTTCCACAAAGTACTAACAGTACCAAAGGTAAAATTTCAGTTCAAAATTAAAAATCATCAAACTTATTATTTTTGAATATTTTTGTTTAGCATATGACTTAATTATATGACCGCAAATTACACCATAGACATACGATAATTTGGAAAAATGTTTACATATTTGACATTATAAATGTTTATTTCTTTTATAATTTTAAATATGGAACTGTTATTTATTTATTTTACCGTTGGTTTTGTTTCTTTTCAATAGAAACTTTATTTTTTCTTAAAATTCTTCTACTCATAAATGTATGACTTAATTGTATGTCCACCAGTGTATGTTGAAGTTGCTGTTTTGTATTTTTAAATAGTTGGAGTATTACTCGTATACAAATACTTACATTTTACGTATTGAAATTTTTTTTCAATGGATTTTGAAAATTTATAGCTCGTTGAAAACAGAATTGCATGCAGTTTTTTTTTCATATATTCTGATTTATACACTGGTAAACAAAATAGTCGTTTAAAACGCTATTCAATGTGAAAAAATGTTAAATTTGTTTAGATTTTCCATATGTTTTGCCCTCTAACTCCGGTATTCCTTAAGATATATTAACCATTTATATATCGTTGTAAGCAGCTAAATAAGATATAAAAACTTTCTCCTGGGATAAATAAAAATAAAGTTACGGGCGAGTATATGATTTCACCTATCAAAAATGGGTTTTTTGGCCCTAAGTCCAGATTTTGAGTGTCAGTTGAAGATTCTGAGAATGCAGTTTTTTTTCTGTTGACAAGACCTACGACAGGTGTAAACCTCGAAAAAAGTATATTCAAATTTTTGTTTTTTGTCACACTGTGTAATCTGTAAAATATGAGATCTACAGAATTTTTTTTTACCATTTATAAAACCATTTAAAAAATGTATGCATAAAATAGCGGTAAAAAATGCTATTCTTATTTTAGCTTAAAAACTAAACGGGTAATTTTCTCAATTTAACAATTTTAAGTTGGCAAATTGAACGTCCTCTTTTCCCCCCGGGCCCGTATTTCTTTTCCACGGCCCTGTTTGTTTAATATAACTTTGAAATGCGTTTTCTTTAAAACTGCATTTTTTTAATTGACGTTCAATCACCTTTTTCTTATGTATTTGCATTCCGGAAACAGTAGAATTTGTATTTACAATTATTTTGATTTAAAAAAAAATTCTAAACGTATCTTAAAATGCCAATAAAAATATTCTAAAACTTTCAACCAAATGTACATATTTATTTCGTTTCTCAAAAGAAATTTTTATCGCAAGGAACTTTTTTTTTAATAACAAAAAAAAAGGCGAATTCTAATCATGAACCATAAAATCTTAACTTGTTATCAGTCTCTTAAGTCGAGATGACTTCAGCTCGTTATGAATGTCATGCACATATTTCCTTCATGATTGTTAAATAAATACAAATAAGAAGTTTATCCTTTTTTTTTGCTGGTATGGTGGTCATTTTTATTTATTTATTTTCTTTTAAGTATTTTTTGTTTTTTATAAATTTTTACTAATATTCATAATATAATTATCACATCTTATATAAGTTTTTATTATTAAGTATATGTAATATGTATAATATGTTAATATAAATGATAAATTGTTATTTGTATTTTCTTTTTTTTTTGTTTGCATAATGATTTTTTTCTATCAATATTTACTATATCGTATGTATATATGTAAATTAATAAACATACACAGTGCTGATGCCTAACATTTACAAGTACATAAGTCAGTGATCTTTGGTAAATTTTCTAAACTTCTATATATCGTATTGTATATATGTATTTATATACATATATGTTTGT